>OY856188.1:78158684-78594684 GCA_963693315.1 Diogma glabrata
GAACATTTATATGTTTTAAGCCATATGGCTATAATATTATTACAATGGTGAAATAAAACAGTTCGAAATTAGATTTTTTCATGGTTAGCTGCAAGATAAGGCTCGTCAAAATTTTAGTTTGAGTTGTTATTTTTTGAGTAATTTTTTTGTTATTGAAAAAACTCGCAAATTTCTATCGAAAATGATTAAATGTAAAGATTTTTTCTCAAAATTTAACACATGGAGGAATCAGTTTTTATTAATTTGTTAATTTTTTTCTATTTTTTGATCCACGGGTGTGACAACCCTGCGTACTCCAGTCCCTGCTATTGGCATATGGGTTAACGTGAGATATCACATACCACTGGCAATAGCAGTGAGATATCACTAGCCAAGGTGATATCTTAGGGGTGCTGGCGGATGAACTGTATTCAGTCAACGGTAGCACTCTCAATCTTAGCTAATGAATATTTCTTGATGCTGGAACGCTGTAGCTTGCTCGAAGAAACGAGCCTCCATATAACTATATATCTGAGCTTTAATCATTGAAAAATATACTGCGTTCCATAATCAAGGATTATGCCATTAGCTGGACAATTGGCAAACCAATTTTAGTTTTGTTCCTGCAAATTTTAAAAACAAATTTGCGTTTTACCTAAAAAAAAAATTTAACAAAAAGTATTTTTTTGGAGTAATTAACAAAAAAGCCTCTGCATTTTTCGGAAACAGATCTCATTTAAGGTATTGTTCGCCTCTTTAGTCTCTTACTTACTACTTTAAAAGTCTGACAAAAATAAATTATTGAAAGAAACTAATGTCGCATAGCTCGTATTCTTGAGCAGCCTGCAGATTTGAATTCACATCCCAGTTGACTTATGGATTAAATAAATGGCATCCATTTTTAAACTGTCGAAACCGTTGTTACAGCACTTGCAGTTAAAATTATATATAAGATTTAAATAATATAATTTTCTCTTCCGAGTCTCAAATAATTACATTACACCAGTAACGCTTAGTAGCAGGGTTCAACGAAAGTAATTTAATTATAATTCTGTCATTCGTCAAACCGTTCTTCGAAGAACGATTAGTTAATTTTTACAAAAATTGCATCGCTCAATTTTCATTAAATTTCCTGAAAATCCCAAACAAAACTTTTTTCATTTCCTTCGTTAAATATTAAATTTTCTTTGGATTTTCTTCATTGCTACTGTTTCTTTGCACCGTCAGTTAACTTGATTTTTTTTTTCCATCAAATCCACAATAAAGAAAACGGAAAAGAAAATTGTGTAGCGCCAAAGACAACATGAAAAGCTAAAAAATCTTAAATGTCGTTTTCATATATATAATTTTTAGATTTTTCTGTTTTTTTCCACGAACAATCGTGGAGTGTAAACTAAGAGTTGTGATGTTCGAAGCTTTTAGCGTTGGTACGTGGTATACAGTTTCGAATAAATCTGTTTTTTTTCTATGTGTATGAGGGAAAAGTGTATAAATTCACAGAACAACAACAACAAATTGTTATTTATTGCAAAGTATTCGAAAGATGGTTCAAAAATACATTGTTTTAATAAAAAACCATATAAGATGATCTAAGGATGAATATATTTTTTTTATCATTTATACAAACAATTCACATAAAAGTATGTTTATGGAAAATGTTGTTTGGTTTTATCGTTAGTGGTTTGTTTAGGTTGAAGATTTATTTGAAGATAAACAGTTTCTTATAATTCGTTTTGCCATGGGCTAAGTGGATTTAAAAATAAAAGAAGAATAGAAGCGAGTGACATAATGCGATGATGTTTGTCAAAGAAATTTTTTTGATACGAATAAGTAAAATTAATGGCATGACTGTATACTTATATTTTATTAATAAAATAGCTGGTGAGTCAATTTAATAATTAGTTGCTAAAACTCTCTCTCTCTTTCTCTCTCTCTCTCTCTTTGAGAGAGACGCTAAAGATTAAAATGGGACAAATACAGAACATAAATGGGATAGGCTTCTAAACTACAGAACTGTCCCCGGAAACACAGAACGAATAATCACCGTAATTATAGACCAACCCAAAACCCATCAATCACAGATACAACAAATAATAAATTAAATCAATTAAAATTTTCTTATAATTTTTAAGGAAACATAATATTAATTCAATAAACGAAATCCTCCCAAATTATAAATTCATAACAAAAAAATTAAATTTGTCAGTATTCCATAACCATCAGGCAATCAATCATAAATTTTAATTTTTATTTTTTAAATATTTCATTTTAATATTGAAATGATTAGTAGAGTTAATTTGAACAATTAATTTTTCATTTTTTTTTTGTCAATTCATATTTAATTTTTATGATTTATTTATATCCGGAGAAAAGTGAGAATTATAATCATTTTATGACAAATGACAGATAGATTGTTTGGAATGGAATATTTCGTCGCCTTAATAATGAAACAACGTATGCTATGTATACGTTGTTTTTATATTATAGGTGCGCTGCATTCCCCATAAGGGTATCTTTGAATTGGCGTTTTTACATTTTCGAATTATTTTATGACTGGGGGTTAGAATTAATAAATTATAAATTAACGTCCATGCAAATGCATGCGCACATCAAACTTTAAACTCAAATATCTCGAAACTATACTTTTGCGTATACGTCATTTCATTATTAAAGCGACGATTTGTGTATGTACATATATGCATCAATAATTCATAAAAATTGATATTTCTTGTAATTGAATATAGATGATTACAAACGAATATTCCAATTGATGTTACCTGGGATTATTTGAAGCAGCAACCCACCCTCAAATATTTGATAAATTTATTCAAATATCATATTCAAATCGAATAATAACGATATCACTATTTTTAAAATATTTATTATTATTCCATTCAAAGAAAAAAATCAGAATTTATATTTCTTATAAGAAATGAAAAGATTTCAGTTTTCACATATCCATTTTTTTCATTTTCTTGAATGGTCGGTAAATTTTATTATTATTCTATCCGACGGAAAACATTATGAAAAGAAAAGAATTTTTTTTTATTTCCTTATGTTGTCAGGAAAATGGGGAACAGAAAATAAAAAAAGAGTTAATGGAGATGTTCTTTTTTTAAGAATAAGATTTGGTGTTACTACATATACAATTTTTTTTTATTCAATACAATCACTGACGTGGAAACTTTTATGTGAAAAAAGGAAAATTTTGTTTTTTAGTTGAAGGTGATGGATTGTTGTAGATCATGGGAAGAGAGTTGTTGTGAATTATGATGTATTATATTAGAAGTTAGTAGATAAACATGTAAACAAGTTAAACCAAGCGTGTCAAATTGATTGGCATTATTTGCCGTTTTAAAAAGACTTTACCTTTTCCATCGAACTATAAGAACATTTGTATAAAAACATTTGTATAGTAAGAACCAACAATTGTTTAAGAAATTGAAAATATTTGAAAGACCCAAAAATGGCAAGGGTGGCAAAAAACAGTGAACCGGATTTAAAAGGAAAATAGATAAAAAACCTGAAAACATAAACAGAAACCAGATTTCTGGCGATCTTAACAGAAAAAAAATACCAAATATCACCAACAGCAACTGAGTTGCTACAGTTGCCCAAATTAAAGGTCAAACAGCCAACAAATGATATCGACAATTATGTAACAAGAGCATGTTATCAGAAATCGAAAATTGAATATTTATCGAATCTTAAAACAAAAAAGTAAAATAGAACAAACAAAAAACATCAGATACTATTAACAAAGAGGATATTGAATCATAAATTACTATTTCGCTACACAAAATTTTTATTCATAAACATTGTTTCTCCAAACTCAACTAATCATTTTTATCAAATTACAAAAGAAAAATTTGGGACAAAATCGGGAGCCTACAAAATTGTTTTCGTCACTAATCGTGGGTACGTTCCATACCCTGAGAAGTTTCAAGCGAACTAAGGACGCTGGCAGGAAATACGCTAACATTGATTTTGCTGATTGTGTGTCAGATAGAAATATGTGATCTTGAAAGGACGATCAATTCAAAAACGAAAAAAAATCTTACAAGAATGGAAAACGTTTACGAAAAGTTCAAACACTAAATTTTATTGAAAATATAAGTGTTTTTACAACAACAGAAAAATTCTGTACATTAAACATTTCTTTTGTTGCTTTAGAAACTGCAACGATTGGTTAAAACTAAAAAATAATAATAAAACCAAAAAAGTTGGGATTGTAGTAGTAAAATAGAGAATATGTAAAGAGTTGGACTTTATTAATAAAAATAAATTATCAAACTACGGTAAAACACTGACTTCTTCAAACGAAATAGCGGCTTTGGAACTTCGTTTTATACAGTTAGATTGTCCATCTCTTGATTATTTTGGATTATCTTTTCATCGCACACAAATAAAATTTCCCCATATCATTTTAATACAAAATGCAAGTCAAACCATTTCCATATATGATTCAATAACCAGGTTAACAAACGAGAAAATATTCTCCTCTACAACTACAGACAGCCATTCTACTTATTTTAAATTTAAACAACCGTATTATATCTACATATATGCATTTCGACCAACAAGTCTGCACTCCTTTGTCCTAAAAACTCTAGAAAGACTGGTTGACCGTTATATAAGGGACACCGTCTTACTACAGTTTCCCCTAAGTACCAATCAGCATGCATACCAGATTGGGAAATCGGTAGAAACAGCTGCGCGTCATGTGGTGACTAAAATTGAAAGATCACTGGTGCCAAAGAATTCGATTTGAGTGTTTTTTTAGATATATAAAGTGCTTTTGATAATGGATAATACTATTGTTTCAGTTTCAGCCAGACCAGGTTGTCCACAGGGTAGTGTTCTCCCACCTCTTCTGTGAACTTTGGTAGATGATAGTCTTCTTAAGAGACTGAACCAATCGGGAGGGTTACGCTGATGATATTGCCATACCTGCAATGTGGAAAGACATTCGCATTCTGGTGGATCTGATGCAAAATTCACTGAAGGTGGCTGAAGAGTGGTGTGGGGAGCAAGGACTTTTAGTCCATCCTTCCAAATCACAGGTAGTCTTATTTACCAACAAGAGAAAGGTGTCTGCAGCGACAAGTCTGTATCTTTTCAATATGCAGTTAAGCTCCTCAGATGACGTTAAGTTTCTAGGCATTATTCTCGACAAAAGGTTAAATTGGAATACTCACTTAGCAAAAAAAATTGATAAGGCTGTCATTTCTTTTTGGCAATGCCGTCGGTTCTTCGGTCGTTATTGGGGCCTTAGTCCCAAAATTATCCTATGGATATACACAGCAATAATCAGACCAACACTTGTTTTTGCATGTGTTGTCTGGTGGCCGAAGACGTAGGTATTAGTTGCTCAATGCGTACCACACCAACACTGTCGTTAAACGCCATGTTGGGTTCGTCTCCTTAATATCTACATGTAGAGTACATGGCTAAATGAGCTGTTTACAGACTGCATGTGACAGTAATGTGGGTAAACAGAGGGAAAACATGCGGGCATGGACACATACTTGATAGACTAGGGACAGACTGTCCCGAAATAGATATGCATAGTGACGTCATGACCAAAGTATATAACTTTGAGAAGCCCGTTGAACTGGTTATCTATTCTAAAGAGGACTGTGTTATTTATATTTATATTTATTTTCTGCACAGATGGCTCACTATGGAACGGAAGTGCAGGAGCTGGCGTGTACCTGGAAGCAGATAATGTCATAACTCATAAGCAGCAAGAAATTTTCGCTTGGACGGTTTTGTACTCTTGTTTAAGCGGAGGTGTATGTCATCAATGAATGCACGCATGTAATAACTCGTCTGCAAGAGAAAAAATCTGCATCTGTTCGGATATCCAAACAGCTATAAAAGAACTGGTAAACCCGGAGACTACTTCCAATCTCTTCAATGAGTGTAGAAAAAATCTGCGTAGGATAGTGCAACGCAACAATATCACTTTGCGGTGGGTTCCATGTCATAGTGGCATTCCGGGCAACATAACAGCGGATGAACTAGCACGGACTGGAGCGGGCATGAAATACTCAGGTCCAGAACCAGCCTTAGGGCTATTCAAAACGTTTGCCTTGTCACTATTAAAGATGGATGCCGACCTCAAGATGAAGGCTATGTAGAATACGTCATCAACAGGCAGACAAAGTAAGATTTTTTTTAGCATTTCAGATAAAAATGTTAATTTTATTTTAAGTCTGAAGAGAAAAACTCTCAGCACTGTGGTCGGTGCCCTTACAGGACATGAACATCTAAATAAATACCTTTTCACCATTGGACTTAGTGAAAGTCCTGTGTGTAGGTGTTGTCTTGAAGAGGAGGAGGACTCGGAGCATTTTTTTTGTGTATCCCCAGCCTTTTCTAGTGTCAGAGTTAGGGTTTTAGATTTCATTAAACTTACAGAAGGTTTGTATAATAGTTGATATGAGACCAAACTCCTTATTATTTACCTTAGAGTCTGCGTGCCAAGACAAGTTCTGCATCGTGCAACCTGTCCAACCCTTTCTAATCTAATCTAATATACATATAATATTGTAACTAAACTTTAAATAAGAAATGTTATATGCATTATTTATGTAGACAGAAACATGTATTATTAATTGACATTGTGTGGCGCAACAAAGCAATTAACTGAGAAAATGTTATAATATTGTTGACTAGCCTGTAGCATACATAAATTTTTTTATGTTTGTTGAAATTTAAAGGCCCGCACCAAAATAAAATAGCAAATCATTAGAAAATTTCTGTAGTTATGAATGTTCTTGTTTAAAACTAGAAATAAACCGTCGTTACAAATATAAATAAAATACTTTAATCTAAACAATTGGTAATTTTATATTGGTCAAACGGAGCGCTCTTTTATCATAACATAAAATGGACACATTAATGAAATTACAAAGGCTAATCCAAAATTGAATTACGACTGTTATCATATTGGGTTTTAGTTAAAGAGTTAATCTAGTTAACCTGTTGTAGCTTAATGAATTTCAATGTAATGTAAAAAAAACAAGCAATGTTCTTCATTTACGAGGGGGTTAATATAGCGTTTAATCTTTTTCAAATAACGAGTTTCCGAAGAAATGCTTTACTTTTAGTTTCCATCTTTGACGCTTTTGCTTCTCAAATTCGAAATATTTTATCAATCTTAATTTTATTTTTATATCGCACTATTTATTAAGCCACCCTAGCAGCAAAACGAAAAAATATAAAACGAAATGTTGTGTAATTCATTTCATCTGTTTCTTCAAATATTTATTTTATATTAAATATATATTTATTTACATGGATCATTTTGGCTGCAAAAATAATTTTCATGTTTTACTTTCGTTTTCCTGTTTCTATTTTGCCTAATAATTACATTTTTCTAATTTTCTGTTTTAATTTTTTCTATTTATTAAATTATTGTGGTCTTTTCATTAAACTTGTTTTCTTTCGAATTTTGTTTATGTTGTTTTTTTTTGTATAATTTTTTTTATGTCAAATAACAATTTTTTGTTTTTTTTCTGGTAAAACATAATATTCCGTATCCAAACAAACGTTGATACATTTTACCAATTAACGATGTAATAATTTAACTGACTATAGAAATTTAAGGACATTAAGAACATAAGAGTGAAGTTTGCAGCACGAACGTAGCAAGTGCTACAATCATTTTTCTGAAAAAGCAGTTCGCCCTATTAAAAAAATATACTGTAATACAAATGTTATGATGAAGATGGTGTGTTTAATTTAGATTTTAGTTTTTTCATAAATATTTGGCTGTATATCATTTACTTTTTTGAGTGTAACAAATGTTTTGGCAGGGAAAATCAAAAATGAAATAAATAAAAATCAAGCAAAAACTTTGGAAGTCACACAAAGCTCTACGATTAAAATGTTTTTTTTTTTCGTATCAATTCTCTTTTGTCAACTATACCTTAGTCGAACGGATAGAAATAGTTTATTCTTTGGTTTTCAAAAGTAATCAAACATTTGACCCCATTTTTTAGTTGAGATGATCGATTATAGATTTTATTTTCCTTTATACCCATCATCTAAATTCTAGGAAGTACTTGAGAAGATTAATGGCGATTTTAAATTCCTCTTTTTATATATATGTGAAATTCTGTAAGTAAAGTATATTAAGAAAATTTATTTGTTTTAATCAAATTTGACTAACAAAACCCTAACCTCGATTCAAAAAATAAAAAAAAATAAAAAAGGGAAACATAAATTTATAACAAAACTTCCAAATTTATTCAATAAAACCTTTTTTTTTCTTATCAACGTCCTTCGATTACACAACCAAATTTATCCTTGTCCTTTGAAATTTTTCTTGATAACATTATAACCATATTTGATTCAACTTTTCTTATTTATTCAATTTATATTCTATTTTGTGTGAAATAATAAAAAACAAAACTATCTTTCCGCATCCCCACCGGAGAATTGGGACTTGGAATATAAAGAAAACAATTTAGGAAACTATTTGAATTTTTCATATTGAATTCAAAATGATGTCATTTCAAAAAAATATGCATTTATGTTTCTCACAATATAGATATTAACTTAACTTATTCTGAGAAACCATTAGTTCGATAAACATATATAAAATATATCAAACCACTCTCTGTGGTAATAGTTTAACATTTGCCTCATTATTACATTACATAACTTAACAACATAAAATGAAGTTGAATTCACTCGGAAAACCTCCCCATTTAACGTAAATGCTTCTTTTCAGTAATTAAAACTTTTGTCAAAAATGTTTCTGTTCCTATGAAAGAGGCTGCGGCTTAATTTACCCAGAAAATTCTGTTTTATTTATATAAGAAAAATCAGGTTATGTTTCAAAGTAAAAGCTTCCGCTACCCCAAGCTATTACAAATTGGCGCGAAACAAAACCTGATTTTCCTTATATAAATAAAACAGAATAAACCCTTGGAGGACCGAGAACTCTTATTAGTTTATTGATTATGTTGTGAATTTTTTTTCTATTAACCTTTAATACACGCGCAGGAGTGTATGAGTTGGCCTTCGACTGACCATTCAACGAGTTTTACGAGCTCGCTCACTTCGGTTGGATGATGAAATTTACTGAGGGGTGTTTCGACACCATCAGCAATGACTGGCTGAAAAAATATGATATTTTCGTCGAGCAGATAATAGTGTTAGTCTCCCAGTTAGAGCTGAATAGTGTACGATTCAACACTTAGACCAATTACCATCGCATATACGTTCATAATTTAAGCCCCGTTTTCGAATTAAATTTTTCTTAGAACGTATTCGTTTAATGTGTTTGGTAAGAGTAAACGAATCAAGTACGGTACTGACTGATCATAAGAGGGCAAAGGATAGAACAACCTCTAGGTTGTGATGGAAAAGCTGAAGTTACATCAGCTTAGAAAATACTGAGTCCTAGTTAGTCATCTACCGATTTGCTCTGTTCGTTCGTTCGTCGGCTGTATCTTCAATTAAGTCAGTGAAAGAAGATCTTCGCGCTTATGCCGAGATTCAACTGCTAGGCAGCACAAGAGTCGGATTACTAAATAGTGGAGCGTCTCTTAGTGTAGTGGAAGGCACTTTCGCACAAGAGCTTCTCCGTACCCCAAATTTGTTAACACGTTCATCAACAAAAGTTGATCAGCTGATGAGGAAAAAAAACTACAGGATGCTATTCAGCTGCTTCCATCCTTTGCGAAGATGGAAGGACGCATGTATTAGGCAGGACTCATGTATTGACTCATTGATGTTGGTGATGCAACCCCCTTCAAACAACGCCACTATCCAATATCTCCTGCAGAGAGGTTAATGGGGGAGGAACTTGACCGCATGTTAGCTCAGGGTGTCATTGAAGAATCTGATAGTAACTGGAGTTCGCCATTGGTCTTAGTTCGGAAGCCAGGGAAGCTTCGTCTGTGCTTAGATTCGCGTAAGGTGAACAGTGGTACCAAAAAAAATGCATATTCTTTGCCACAGATCGAAGGAATACTAAGCCAACTCTCGCGAGCTAATAACATTTACAGTTTGGACTTAAAGGACGCTTTTTGGTAAATTCCTCTGGATGAGGATTCAAAAGAAAAACAGCGTTCACAAATTCAGGTCGTCCTTTTATTTATTTTATTCGTAAGCCTTTTGGTTTGTGCAACTCACTACAGACGATATCCAAACTGATGGATCGAGCAATACCACCAAGTTGAAGACTCAGGTCTTCGTATACCTGAGCGATCTTTTAATTGTAACGTTTGATTTGCTTTTTTTCTATGTTTATGCGAGATTAGCTTTCTTTAAACAGCCTGCCAGTTCAGCTAATACATGAAGATGCGAATCAAACATACATTCCATAATGGTCGTACATTTTATATCGGTCTTGTTTGAACGAGTCGTTCATTTTAAGCAAACTACTTTCAGTTTTATTTCTTCCTTTGTTTGGTTTATCCTTTGTTTTATTTTTTATGATGTTTTTGAGTTTATCATTCCATTCAGAATAAATAGGTATCGTTTGTAAAATTAATTAACTGTATAAGTTGTCGGTTAATTAGTAATAATTTCAGACCAGAAATAAATTAATATTTTTTTTTTTAATAAGAAGTGTTGTGTAGTAGAATTACAAAATGTGTCACAACAACACACAGACACCTTTAAGACGTAGGCCCCACAACAACATGCATCTTGAGGTATAGGTGGACGCTTTTTTAAATCTTTGTGGATTGAAGGCACTCGAGGACTATTGATTTCGGGCAAAGCAATCCATGTGTACGATGTACGCACAAAGAAATCCCTTTGCATTCTATTACTATGACAGTGAGTAATCTCGACAGTTCGACCGCCCGCACAAACCGATTGACGAGTAAAACGGGGAAAAAATATAGTATAATATAAATTAAATCAAAAGGCTTACACTAATTAGTTGTCTTCTTCCAAATCTAGTCCTGTGGATTTCATTACAGAATATACATTTTTTTTGCCACAATAACACTACTGATAACAATGTTCACTCTTTGATTTAAACTTTCATAATCCTCCGACCAAACAAAATGGTCAAGTATAAATAGTAAGATTTTTCAGTATTTTGTTTCTTTTTCTATTGTCTCTTTTATCGTATATAAATTATACATTTAAACTGCTATATATCATCTCATGAAATAAATTCTTTACAAACAAAACCAATTGAACAGTTGTATTACCCCTACATAATGGGGTTCTATTACCCCTACAGTTGTATTACCCCTACATAATATGTAATACCATTACAAGCTTTACATAACAAAAATTTCTATGTAGACACAAACAAGTATTATTAGTTGGTATTGAGTGCAATTATTAAAAAAAATGTTAAAATATTATTGATATATATTTATAAAATGCTTTTATGTCTGTTTCATTTTAATAGGCCGGAATTGAAATAAATTAGCAAATTATTATCGAATTTTGTATATGAATATTCTTACTTTTAGAGAAATATTCGAAATAGTCAGTCTTTAAATTGGATCGACCGTCCATTTTATATCGGTCTTTTCTTTTGCATCGTTCTTTTGTATGATTAGTTTTTAGTAATAATTTTTCGTTTTTGGATCGGTCGTTCATTCTGTATTAGTCAATTTTTGAACGATTCGTTCGCATTTTAAGCAAATCAAATTTCAATTCACTTTCTTCTTTTGTTTGATTATCTTTTGTTTTACTTTTTATGAAGGTTTTATTAATTTTCTCATTCCATTCACTATAAATAAGTGTCTTGTAAAATAATTAATTTTATCCACGACTACTAAAGAATATATACTTTCCATGCGTATATCTTTCATTGTAATTGTATTAATTTCTTTCTATATATCAAATTCTATTTTATTTATTTCACTCCACTTTATTTATTCAAAATTCCCCTAACAAATTCAAAACTTGATTTGTTGGTATAGTAATATAAACCAGATAAAACAAGAACAATACATATAAAATAAACAAACATGTTTTGTTTTGTTTTAATTTCATAGATTTATTTCAATTATGGCGATATAAACTTTTACAGGAAAACTTGAATGGAATTATTTGAAATATTTGTAGTCGTGGATAAAATAGTATCTTGTATTCGCTTAGGGTGAAGACAATTCTTTACTCGGATGATGGATGAAACTTCATCCTCGTGAAGAATTGCCTTCATTCTAAGCTCATACAAGAATCTACTATTATGAGATGCTTTTGTATGTTTGTAATCAAATTCTGTCTTAATAGATACATTTTAAATTTTAAAGAAAACATTTTTGTGCGAAGCTATTGATTTTAATCGGCAATCGTTCACTGAAGTAATCCATTCAATTAACATCGGTCGTTCACGACCAACACATCGCTATTGTGAACATATAATTTAATTGATATTCTTAAGTTATAGTTTAATTTGTCAACTTTTTAACAGCAGTTGAATCATGCGATTTATAACTTGTCTTCCTTAAGCGTAACATGAGAAGTTAATATAAATTAACGGTTGGTTGATTTGTTTAAGCCTACCAGAAATGTTATAATAAACAGTAAAACGATAAATTAGATAAGCCATATTGTCCATTTTTAATCTTTAAGCTAATACGTATAATGGCTATAATCATCATAGTTCCATTAAATTATTATAAATTAATATAGAAAATTAATTTAATTATTTTGTTTTTTAATTACAGAATCGTGGAAATAACTTAGACATGAATGTGATGCCAGCATGGAAAGAAGGAATAACTGGAAAAGGAATTGTTGTTACAATACTGGATGATGGATTGGAAACCGATCATCCAGATTTAGAACAAATTATGTAAGTTGTTTTTTATTTATGTTTTATGATGAATTATATTTTGTGTTTTTTATCATAAATACAAGGATGGCTAAGGAAATGATTGATTGAACGAATAAGTATTCCATTAAGTTTTGAATGTTAAAAAAATATGAAGATGGAGATAAAAATCGAAATAGTCAAGATTATTAAAATTTAATCGTTTAACCATAAAATTGGTTGTTAATCTTATGGTTTATCATATATTATATACTTTATGTCCTTTATTTTACTACCCAGATTTCGCAAAATCGTATAATAATTATATCATTTTTTTTAATTTCAATCAAAACATTTTCTCATAAACATCAAAATATGAAATCGTTATTTTTCTTATTATTTTCTTTGGATATAAAAAAAGACATTTTCTATTCTATAATATTTCTGTAAATCTATGTACATATTTTATGTAATTGCAATTTCCAGTAAAATAAATAAAAGAATATGATAACCTTTTCCTTATATCTTGAAGATAATAATAATAATAACAAATCTTTAAAGAAATATGAAATCTTACTCAAAAATTTATTCATATTTGAACATTTTTTTATGCCTTTCTTCAGATTTTATTTCCTGTATGATGATGGGATTGGAAGTTATTTCTCTTATACTCCTGCCTCCCTGTATTCTATTGATTTGTTATCTCGTTGTTTTCTCAACAGTTTCACTGATTAATTGTTAACCAATCACAATCAATTTTGTTTGATTTTGTATTCAAGAAGTGTCGAAGTGAAGTGTAAAAAATTTATTAAATTTAAAAAATTTAATTTTGCTTTAAAATTTATTTTATATCGAATAATTTAATGTTCTCTCTCTCTCTCTCTCTCTCTCTCTCTCTCTCTCTCTCTCTCTCTCTCCTCTCTCTCTCTCTCTCTCTCTCTCTCTCTCTCTCTCTCTCTCTCTCTCTCTCTCTCTCTCTCTCTCTCTCTCTCTCTCTCTCTCTCTCTCTCTCTCTCTCTCTCTCTCTCTCTCTCTCTCTCTCTCTCTCTCTCTCTCTCTCTCTCTCTCTCTCTCTCTCTCTCTCCTTTCTCTCTCTCTCTCTCTCTCTCTCTCTCTCTCTCTCTCCTCTCTCTCTCTCTCTCTCTCTCTCTCTCTCTCCTCTCTCTCTCTCCTCTCTCTCTCTCTCTCTCTCTCTTCCTCTCTCTTTCTCTATCCCTCTCTCTCTCTCTCTCTATTTTTTTCTTCTCTCTCTATCTATCTTTCTGAAGTTTCTGTTTTTTGCTAAATATTTAGTTTTACTGGTGTTGATTCATAATTCCCGTCGTTGTTGGAATTTAGTTTAGGAGTTTCCTCAACAACCAGTTACTCAAGCGCCAAATTGTGCAGTACGAGTACGAGTACAACGGTTTGTCACACACCAGATGTTATTTCAAAAGAATCATTCCTTTTATGTTTGTTTCGGATTTAAATTCTTATTCAGTACGAATTACTGCTTACGGTTTATCTATTGCATATACATGGCACGTTTATTGGTGGCACGGCTGACTGTTTCAATTTTGTCTGAAAATTCGTCTAAATTTCACATTAAATTCACCGTTTTGAAATCAAAACCAAGAAAGAGAAAATTTCAAATTTTTCGAAAATACAAAACACTTCAAATTTCTTTTCTAATTAGTGTCGGTTTTCTGAAGGTCGAAGTTTTAAATAATAAAGTTTGAGTGGATGTAAAAGGATGGATGTAAAAGGATTAATGGATGTGATTCAAAGATTCCCGATTTAAGTTTTTGAATAAAGTTTTTGACATCAGCTTTTAATTCGGAAATCAAATTTGGCAGTATTTTTACTCCGGTATATTATTTTTGTAAGTTTGATTTTTCACAGTCAAATTCTTTTTTGAACTAGGAGCAGAATAGCTATAGTACAGAGGTAATTTTGAAGCTGTAGCTACTACAAACAAAAAGTAAATAAGTCTGCTGGAACTTGTTAACCTATTTATGCTAATTTCATAATTTTCTTTCTTATTGATTCTAAACTAAAAAAAGTGGGTACCAGTTGTAGTATTTTTGGCGTTGGTACTTTCGCAGGGCAGGACCGAACAATAGATATGTCAAAAAAGAAGGAGTAGCTCAAATATGTCTGCTTGGTTATTTTTGGTGTCCAAGACAATCCCCACTGACAGAAGACTCAGAGCCTGAAGATATCAAAGGGATGGTAGTGCTACCCAAGTAGCACTTGTGTCCCTTATTTTAAAATTACAACATAAGTAACTATAAATATATAATAATAAACAACCCATACAAGAATGTACAACTGGCCCGTGTAATAGATTATTACTTATGGACCAGCAAGGCAACAATAGGCGAGTACTGGCAACCATGACTGCGCCATCAACATAATTTTACTGGATGATGACTTCGAACAATAAATGGCTGCCCTTCATAAGCCAGAGAGATAGAAAATAGCTGTAGAGCTGGCTCAGTAACGGACCAATAATAATAACCAGTAGCGGCCAAGTACTGGCAACCACGACTGGGCCATTATAAAAATTCTAAAGTATTGTCATATGTAAATTTAAACAAATTGAATACAAAATAATTAAAATAACATAAAAATGTCTAATGAAAAAAATTTAAAACTTATACCAACCTTAACATTATTATCATAGTCTTTTAGCTGATAAGCGATAACATACTATAATAGGAAAAAAACATACGTAATAAAGAAAAAAGTAAGCAGTCGTCAATTCATTAAAAATTATTTTTTATATATTTCAATAATTTTTTGATTTTTCTCAACCAAACTCGATTCTTTACAAAATCTCTCCGTTTTTAGGGTTCCGTTTTTTATACGGAACACTATTGGTGAGTACAACGTGTTTTTCACATTATTTCGATTATCTCGTGAACCATTAATCCGATGAACTTAAAATTTGAGGTGCTTATAAAACTAACTTATCCACACAAGATGGTGGGTTAAAAAATAAATAAAGTTGTGTTCGTTTGTTTTAAAGAGGTACGATGTAAAGCCTTTGAAAACATACATTTTTTTATCGAGACGAGTAGAAAATGAAAGGGCTTCATTTCAGCATTATTTAAAAATATATTTTGGAATTTTACACCTCACCATTTTTTGTATAATTTTGAAAAATGACGTTTTCTGGATGTTTTATTGTCCCGATTAATTCCGACCCTACTTCATCGAAAGTCTTGAAATATATTTGGAATGATAGAAAATTGAGTAGGTTTTTAATGAAAAATATAGAAATGTGGCAGATACTCATAACTATATATATTAAAGGGGTGGGAATGTTAAGGGGTAAAAACATTATTTAAAACCAGGTCATGTGGGGTGTCATTTGAAAGAGCACTTTATTTTAGAAATATTGCCATTTTTTTTAGAATTTTGCAATGCATAGTTTTTGAATTATTATCAATAAAGTGACACAAAAAGTTGGTCCCCCCCTTGCATTTCGAGCCTAATTAACAGAAAAATTTGAAAAAATTCACAGAGACAGGAAGTTTGATAAACTCTGAACGAAAAATATAGCGAACTCTCAAATAATTATATTTTTGTGCTTTTAAGGGATTGGGGTGGGGAAGGGTGAAAAAAAACTTTTTTGACCCAAGCGAGTGGGGTGTCATTTGAAAGAACACCAAATTTCAGAAACTTTGCAATTTTTTTTTGAATTTTGCGGTGCACAGTTTTTGAGTTATTCTAAAAAATGTGCAAATTCCAGACCGTTCCTCCCCTACGTTTCGACACTGATAGACAGAAAAAATTGAAAAAATTCATAGAGACAGGAAGTTTGCTATATTTTGAACGAAAATTATAGCGAACTCACAAATAATTATATTTCCGTGCGTTTAAGGGATGGGTGTAAGGAGGGTAAAAAAAAACTTTTTTTGACCCAAGCGAGTAGGGTGTCATTTGAAAGAGCACCAAATTTCAAAAACATTGCAATTTTTTTTAGAGTTTTGCGGTACACAGTTTTTGAGTTATTCTAAAAAATGTGTAAACTCCAGACTCCAGATGCGTCCGTAGTCTGGCGATATAAAGACTTTACAACATAGCTTTGTGTCATTTATTTTTGATATTGTGTTCTTTTACATTCGCCCTTGGCGGAAACCTTGGCGAGCGAATTTTATTCGCACTTGTTCGACTTTTTTCTTTTTTAAAGTACGGAACCCCAAAAATGAAGTTATCAATTGCAATAGCTTGCCTTGGAATAAAATCGTGCTAAAAATATAATTATATTTACTAATTAAATATTAGTAATTAGAATTACCAAACTAAAAATAATTGCAAAAATTAACTGAGTTATCCTGAATATGTTTATATTGTGTTGTAAATATTTACGTTATTAATATTAATTAATTTACATAATCAATATATTTTTGTTAATATAATTACTTTCGATTGAAATCAATATATACTAAATGGGGAGTTTTCGTAAGCAAATATGCGCGTGAGTAAAATTAATGTTTTCCATTTTTTTCTGGACAGATAATGCTAAAAAAACTATTTGTAAGTACATAAGTTTATCAATTAAAGTAAGTAAACATGGTGCCTATCAGCAACATATACGAGTTTTAAATAAATCATTTCCAAAAATCAAATTATTGATAAATACTGTTGACCACCAATGTGAATGGGGAATATGGTCGAAAGTTATATAGATATATTAAACAATTAAAAATTAAAAAATTAAAAATATTTAATTTAGCAAATTTTTCCATTTGTTGGTTTTATCCAGTTTAATTTAAGTCAGCAATGTTAATATTCTACTATTATTTGTCTCGTTCGAATTACTTCTTCCAAATAACTTGCAGATATTTTCGGAACGCGAGTTAGATTTGGATCATTTTGGTCTACACGAACAATGCCAAATTTATGTCTGTAAGTATTTAAAAAATTCTAAAACGTAATTACAAAACTTCAATAAGGTGTAACATACGTAAAACCATATATCCATTCATAGTTGTCTATTAAACTCCAAGTGGTATGCCCAGTGACATTAACACCAGCTTCGATGGCGTCCAAAATAGCACTCAAATGTTCCTAAAAACATTAGCATATCAATTAACCAATCATGTTTGTTTTGTTTAAAATCATATTACGTTTAAATACTTTATCCGGCCATAGTCTTCCAGCTCACCATCATCTGAAAAACCATTTTCAGTTATAAGTATTCCAACATTTCCATATGACTTGCGAATCCATAACAATAATTCGTACAATCCTTCTGGAACAGAATTTATCCAGTTTGTTGAGTTCTGCGTCCATTCTGGATTCACAAACACATGAGCCGCTGCATCTCGATTTATTGATGGATTTGGATAATCATCGTGATTTAGAGGCTGGACCATACGACTTGTATAATAATTCAAACCTAAAAAGTCGGCTGTTCCTCTAACATATTTTACCAATGCTGGAGTGAATTTTGGGAGCCTAGACCATTCTCGTCCTTCTTTGACACTATTCTTATCAACTATTTCTCGAACAATTGGAGGATAGTCACCATATTTAGAAAAAATTGGATGCGCATATAGTCCAAACTAAAACAAAACAAATTTTATTATATATGAAACTACTCTTAGAGAACTAACCTCAAACTGTATGTTTCTTTCAGCTGCCTGAACATCTTCCTCATTATTGATATCATTTGGAAATGGAAATTTAATATTTAAAGTGATTCCAATAAGTCCATTTTGTGTGTGGTAGTATTTGTTTTTATACAAATGGTATGCACGTGCATGTGACAAGAGTACATGATGACTACACAAATATTCACCTACGCCATTTGCAAACACACGAGGCGGTCCCAGTCCCAAACCATAACCTTGACAAAACGTAATCGGCTGATTGAAAGTAATCCATTGTTTCACTTTATTTCCATAATATTTGAACAACAAGTTTGCAAATGATTCAAAATAATTAACCATCAACGGATTTGTCCAGCCGCCTAGGTTTTGGAGATATTGTGGTAAGTCCCAATGATAGATTGTAGCAATTGGTTCAATATCATTATGAATAATCTCATTTATTAAACGATGATAGTAATCTACACCACTTGGATTAAGTGAAGAAATCTCACCAGTTGGAAGAATTCTTGACCAACTGAATGAAAATCTATAAAATTGAACCTAAAATTTTTAAATAGAAAGAATAACACAAAGCAGCACAAAACAAACCCCAATACTTTTCAACATATTGTTACGTTTTTCCAAACTTCCTTCGAATTGGCCTAACTCACAATTCGATAAACGCAATTTCCAATCTCTTTCTGAGTTCGATCACTGATTAGTAAGCAAACACACCAGGTTTTATTAAGTATTCAACACCTTAACTGTTCCACAACAACAGGAAAACAATACAGCAAACAATATTTCCAACTAGAATATTCTTCCAACAGCTTCGAAACTCCAACGGTTTATTGTAGAAATTTCCAATTCACAACGTTCAAAATAATACACAAAATATTTCTATTTAATAACACTTATAACTTTATTTACAAAAACTTTACACAAAAACTAATTTAAAGATCACTTTTATAATTGTTAACTTCACAATCGCAGGTTTAAAATAAAACTAATTCTACATTTAATTTCACTTTACTGTCGCAGGTCTAAAATAAACTAATTAAAAACTACAATAGGTAATCTTCTTATATACCTTCTGCAATACTTCTAGATAATTCGACATCACTTTCCAGAAACCTTGAGAAAATATTAGAATATTCGATTATTTTACGTTATGTTGATTTGATTCATAAAATCGTTTATGTTGACCCTATTTCTAAGAAGAGACAACAACAACAATATTCATTTCATTCAATTTCTGTTGTGTTTTGTTGATTTTATTTTCCTGGAAGTGACCGTAATCGTCTAGATTTTTCGAAATCGTAACATTACCCTCCACTTAAGCCTGTTCGTCCCGAACAGGATCTAGATCTCTCCTCCAATTGTTGAATCCAAACATTTTTTTTTTTTTTTTTTTTCTATTTCCCAGGCGGTTTAGAATTACTTCCGGTTCCTTTCTAAGTCCTGGGCCATTACTTTGTTTTATGTCAGCCCACGGTGATGAGTAGGGATTCTCATTATCTCTAAAGTGCTCCTTATCTCTTCCCTTTGAGTGTTTCACACTGCCAAGTCCCTGAACCATTCTCATTTTCAGCTGCGATTCGTCACCGTTTGAAGCTATTTGAACCCCTTCATTTACATTGCTCTCTTCGCAATGGACCGGAACTTGTTTCCTTTTTAACTTTCGGCGTTTGTTCAAACGTCTGCGTCGGTTGACGTTTCTTTCCCTCATCTGTTTGGATGGTGCTGAATTTTCCTCTGCACTGCGTAGTTCCTCATCGCTGCCAATATCTGTTGACTCTGCCTCATTCACAAGTAGTGGCATCTCAACATTATTTACCTTTAGGATTCCACATCCAAAATCAAAGACTAATCCCTTCGCCTTCATGAAGTCCATCCCCAAAATGACTTCATCCATAATGTCTGCCACTAGCACCTCTTGTTGATAGCAGTTATTTCCCAATTTTATTTCAGCGATTCTTTTACCTTCTATTTCAGCACATTCTCCAGTTACTGTTTGGAGTTTCAATCCATCTGATGGTTCCAAAACACCGTCAATTAAACCTTTGCGAACGAATGTTCGAGCTGAACCTGTATCCAGTGTCATGAAGCAACCTTTACCTTCAAGTTGTCCGTTGATACCCAAGCTTTCACCATTTACCGCAATTCTTGAAATTGGAATATAGGCTGCATTCTCCTCACTTTTTGGCTTTACAGTTGCACCTTCAACAGGCTTCCGTTGAATAGGAGACGAAGATCTATCACGCTTCCTGTTCCAGCAGTCCTGTGAGATATGGCCCGATTTCCTACATATCCAGCACAGGAGTTTTCTACTGCTGTTCCTGAACCCTACGTGCTCCATTTCTTCGGCTCCTCTGTTTTTCACAGAAGACGACAATCTGTCTGCTTCCCCGTTTTTCTTGCACTCCCGTGCCATGTGACCCTCTTCATCACATACCCAGCATCTGATGTCGCTTCTATCTCTGTGTGCCAAAACTTCCCCTTTGATGTTCCTCTCTACATTCCTTTTTCTGCATCCACCAGATGGCATACACATCCTCTGTACCATCTCATATTGCATTGCGTATGCGACAGTTTCATGGAAAGTCGCCTTAGGTGTAGTCATTACTTTCATCCTGGTTTCTGGATCTCGGATACCATCTGTAAAAGCCTCGATCTTCATTTTCTCCATAAAATACGGTGGATTATTTGAGTGTGCCAAATGTACAAGCCGTTCTACTGCCAAAGAATAGTCCTGCAAGCTTTCTCCGTTGCGTTGCAAGCGACCTTTTAACTCGATTCTGTATAACTCCTTTTTATGGTCGCTGCCATATTTACGTTCCAACGCATTCATCACCTCAGCATAACTTTTCCGGTCATTTTCTGGCACCGCCTGTAATGCTTCAGCTGCTTCCCCCTTAAGAGCAACTATTAATGCAGCAAGACGATTTTCTGCGTTCCAAACATTCTGATCTGCTGCGGTTTCGAACTGGAACTTGAAGATGCCGAACGATGTTGTTCCATCGTACGATGGTGGTTTTAGTTTGATATTTGCTACTTGATGTACCACCTGGGGAGCAACTTTAGTCGTTTCAACATCCTGCAACCGTTTTTCGAAATCATCAACTTTGGAAAGTATCTTTTTGTTTTCGTCAAGCACTTTTTGTTCTAACTCTTGGATTTCGCTTTGAATTTTCTCGACTTTTCCATCGAATGCCGTTGACATTTGTAGAAGTTTCTCATCCAAATGTTGATGTATTCCAATTTTCAACTCATTTATTTGCTGGTTCATCTCATCTTTATTTGCAGCAAGTGTTGCAGTAATCTCTTCTTTATTAGCAGCAATGTTATTGTTGACTGTTTCCAGCTGTTGATTGATGTTACAGCTAATTTCTTCCTTTGTGGTAGCCATTTGTTGATTGATGTTACTGATTTCTTCCTTAGTTGCAGCCATTTTATTGTTGACTTTCTCCAGCTGTTGATTGATGTTGCAGCTTTGTTGATCAAATTTTTGATTCATCTCGTCTTTATTGGCAACCATCTGTTGACTGATGTTCAAACTCATCTGTTGCATCATAGCCATTAACTGCATAAAATCGCAGTTTGCAGGTGGCAATGAGGTAGTTGTTTCCGCAACAGAACTTTTCTCTTCATCAACTGCTACTGCATCATTATTTGTCGTGACTCTTACAAACTGGTAACTTTCCACTTCTATTCCACTGGCTTCCAAAGCTTCTCGAAGCCGAATCATTAATTCAGTTTTGTTTCCACTTGTTGACAATCCACGTTGTTCTAGTTCTTTCTTTAACTCAAGAACCTTCAATTCACTTAATAAAACCATTATTAACAGCTAACTAATCCGCCGATGTCACCAATGTTACGTTTTTCCAAACTTCCTTCGAATTGGCCTAACTCACAATTCGATAAACGCAATTTCCAATCTCTTTCTGAGTTCGATCACTGATTAGTAAGCAAACACACCAGGTTTTATTAAGTATTCAACACCTTAACTGTTCCACAACAACAGGAAAACAATACAGCAAACAATATTTCCAACTAGAATATTCTTCCAACAGCTTCGAAACTCCAACGGTTTATTGTAGAAATTTCCAATTCACAACGTTCAAAATAATACACAAAATATTTCTATTTAATAACACTTATAACTTTATTTACAAAAACTTTACACAAAAACTAATTTAAAGATCACTTTTATAATTGTTAACTTCACAATCGCAGGTTTAAAATAAAACTAATTCTACATTTAATTTCACTTTACTGTCGCAGGTCTAAAATAAACTAATTAAAAACTACAATAGGTAATCTTCTTATATACCTTCTGCAATACTTCTAGATAATTCGACATCACTTTCCAGAAACCTTGAGAAAATATTAGAATATTCGATTATTTTACGTTATGTTGATTTGATTCATAAAATCGTTTATGTTGACCCTATTTCTAAGAAGAGACAACAACAACAATATTCATTTCATTCAATTTCTGTTGTGTTTTGTTGATTTTATTTTCCTGGAAGTGACCGTAATCGTCTAGATTTTTCGAAATCGTAACAATATAAATATCTTCTTTATATAAGTTATATGAATCGGTTGCTATATCTCCATTAGATCTATCAGTAATATCTTCAGGAAATTTGTGTGCAAATGTATCCCAAATACTCGGTCCTTTTCCTAGAAATAATTTCTTAGTAAAAAAGAGTACTTTTCTTAGTATTCAAAATTTATTGAAATACAAAAAATTTGGGAACGAAATTTCAACAATATAAAGTTTATCTGGAGGTGGAACGTGTGTATATTGAGCTCCGATATGCTCGCAAAACTCTAGAAATGAGAATATCAACTTGTGGTTATCGGTTTCAAAGAAAACCTAGATTTTTTGTTGGTGCGCGTATTCATGACGAGTTACCTCTTCGGCAGGAAAGTCTACAACGTAACTCCACTTCTAAGTTAAAGCTATCGCAACCACCGCGTTGCTCAAATTAAAGCCATCGCAAACCATTACCAGCTACGACAGCTGATGCAAATGCAAAGCATAGGAATCCTACCCTCCCTACTGTGTCTAGGACGGTAAGCAGTCCAAATTCTTTCGTCACTCAACAGACGATAGATGCATTTATTAGTGCTAGTAAAGTCAGTATTTTACGCATGCTAACCGAAGAAGTAGCTCGATTGTCTATTTCCCGTGGTCATGTACCACCATTTCTCCGTCGATCGAATTACCAGTTATCTTCGGTGACAGCTGGGCAAACTAGCCCCCAGTCTATTCCACGAGCAAATCAACAATCGTGTCAACCTTCTGGGCAATCACATAATCAGCCAATTAACCAACCATTTACCCACCAAATTAACCAACGCCAAACTTATAATCCGACAACTAATCCTCTGTATTTAAAAAGGCCTGATCAACAAACGTTCCCAGTACCTCATCCAAGTGGGTACCACATCCAACTCCAAAACGATATTTCAGCGAGAATTCGTACCCCCTACAAACATCAGCTCTTCTAGATATCCGCTACAGGTCCATCTTCAACCACCACTTCCTACATGGAACAGTGGGTTGACTTCTACTGAAAAACACTCCACAACTATCCGGAATTGGAATTTAGTTTTCACCGGCCGACCTGATGGTCTATAATTAGAAGAATTTATTTACTGAAATGAAGTTCTGAATCATAATTCCTTCCCAACTCAACTTTATCTTTTCTTGTCACCTTCAATTCTTATTCGTCGATCGCGCTTCAGAGTGGTTTTTGCGATATCATCAACGGACCCAACAACTTTGTTGGCCTGAATTTTTTAAAGTTTTTACGCGTGGAGTTCAAGGATCGTCCTTCTGACGATGAGATCTAAGAAATCGTGAGATCTCGTAAACAACGAGCTGGTGAAACATTTGACGACTTTTTGCATGCAATTCTTCGTTTAACTGATAGATTGAACACAGTTCGATGACAGAGACCTATCGACCCTGTTAAAGAATAAACTAAACGGTGACAGTCGCAAGGACTTGGTTTTTGTGCAAGAGAACAGCATCGAACACTTGCGACACTTGTGACACATGCGATTCTCGGGAGGAACCCGAAGTGTGGGACTTAGGCTCCCATCCACTGCAAAACCTTTTGCAAAACCATCGAATTGCTGGAAATGCAAACAAGAAAGCCACATCCATCAAAACTGTACCGAAAAATACATACCCCCTTTCTTAAATATATGGAATTCAAAGTCGCTTACCTCATACCAACTTCATCTCTAGCTTGGGCTTGAAAGATGCCTTCTGGCAGATCTCTCTAAAATCGTCGACTAGAATGAAAACTGCGTTCACCCTACCTGGTCGGCCATTGTACCAGTTCGTAAGGATGCCCTTCAGACTGTGCAATGTACCTTAGACGATGACGAAATTAATGGATCGGGTGAACCCTCTCCTTATAAGGTTCTGTGTTTTCGTATATTTACATAATTTTCTAATCGTTACTGACACCTTTTAAAAGCATTCCAAATGTCTAAGACATGCTAACTTGACGATCAATTTTAAGACGAGTAATTTTATATCCTGGACGCCAAATACTTGGGTTACGTAGTAGGTAGAAGTGTATTAAAAACCACAGCAATCACTGAGTTCTCCTTGTCAACCACAGTGAAACAAATAAGAAGATTTTTAGGCATTACTGGTTACTACTGTCAGTTTATTGCCGCGTTCGCCTCATTAGTGGCACCAATATCGGATTTATTAAAAAATCTTCTAACAAATAAGTGAGGACCTCCGAAGCTGATGTGACCTTTAACTCGTTAAAGAAATCATTGACTTCAGCGCCAGTTCTGGCAACCTAACTATTTCGAGCCGTTTATTCTACAATATAACACGAGCAATGATGGTGTAGGCTGTGTACTGGAACAGTTGGACAAAGAGGGTGCTGAGCATCCTATCGCACATATGTCCATAAAACTGAACTCTGCTCAACGTAATCCGACAGCGAAAAGGAATGCTTTGCTACTATCGTAGGTATTACAAAGTCCTGCGCATACATCGACGGTTACCCTTTTAAAATCATCACTGATCACGCTTCTCTAGAATGGTTAATGCAGTAGAAAGATCTGTCAGGTTGTCTGGGACGATGGATCTTGAAGCTGCAAAGATTTACTTTTAATATTGAGCACCGGTGTGGGAAACTAAACGTAATACCGGACGCTCCCTTAAGAATGTTTTCGATCGATTCTGTTACGGATGATAATGCCTGATAATGACAATGCCTTTGATCTCGATTTTAAATTCAACAAGTTGATTTCCCAGCCCCATGATTCTCCTACCTCTGCATACGGTGAAGTGTCAAAAACGTTTTATAACCTACGTCGATTTTACTTTTGGTCCCGGGCGGCCACGCAAATTAAATCCTATGTTGCTCAATGTGACATCTGTGAGACTGTCAAAGCACCTTACACTGTACTACGTGCTCCCATACTCACGTCGCTGAAATCAGAAAGACTCGGCCAATGGTTATACATTGATATAATAATCGGCCCTTACCCCAGAACTAAGTCCCCAAAAAGAAGACCATCTCAACAATTTCCTGTTTTTTTCCATTACGGAAAATTGCCGCCGAGACTATCTGTAAACTGCTAGAAACCAAAGTGTTGCATGTTTTTGGTTGGCCCTAAACTATAATTGTCTCAGATAATGGGTCGCAGTTTAGATCTAAATTATTTGAATCCTTCCTTTCAAGGTATGGGCTCACCATACCTGTACAGATTTATACTCCCCACAGGCAAACGCATCCAAACAAGTAAACAAAAGTGTCATCATAGGACTTCGTGCGTACTTAACCGAAAATCATGCTCCGTGGGACATGCATCTCAGGGAAATTGCTTGTACTCCTCGATATTCCGTACATCAGAGGTTCCCCTATTATGCTTCCTTTGGTCTACCCATGATCACTCATAGCACGACCTACTCCGTGTTCCAGCGCTTGAACTGCCTGGATGAGAGCGAGAAACCCTCGATGGTGCTTACGAATTATCAAGGATTCGCTCGCGAATCAAAGAGCTGACCGCAAAAGCCTTTGCGCACAATGCGGCTCACTATAATTTACGATCCAGAAAACTGATTTTTGTCTCCGGTGACATCTTCTTCCGACGTAACTTCGTGTTGAATGACGCCAAAAAGCATCTAAGTGCTTGTAAAGTATTTTATTTACTCTTTTTGAAGTACACCTGACACTTCCGAAATCTAATATATATTTTTTTTATAATTCCTCTATTTTTGCACGGGAAAATAAAGAATTGTGTAAGATACAAAAAATATTCCAAAACAGTTGG
This sequence comes from Diogma glabrata, assembly GCA_963693315.1. Taxonomy (NCBI): domain Eukaryota; kingdom Metazoa; phylum Arthropoda; class Insecta; order Diptera; family Cylindrotomidae; genus Diogma; species Diogma glabrata. The sequence continues at coordinate 78,185,316 of OY856188.1, forward strand.
ATTTGTTTTATTGGTTTATAAAGTTGGTTTAGCAGGCAGCAAGTTGTGGAATATTGGGCTAGGCGGTTGTGGTTTGGTAGTGGTGCAATAGCGATTTTAATGAGGTTGCAATCGATAAGGTTTAGTTTATGTTAAAAGGGAAAAACCAAAAATTAGACAAAATTAATATTTTTAATATCTTTATATTTCCAGACCATAGACGCATAACAAAATAAATGTTTATTCGTAAATTTCAATAGTAAATTACAGTCAATTCTATATTGATCAAAAATGACTCAAAAAATATTACTTTAGGTTAAATCTTATGTTACCATGTTTATGTTAACTCAAGAAAGTTTTAATTACACCAGCTTGTAAATGGTTTAAATTTGATTATTTTTTCGATCAATCAAGTGTTGAAATTTAGGGGGTGGAGAGGCTACATACTAAAAATATTTTTTTTCAATAACACAAAAACTGCACCGCAAAGTTCTAAAAAAAATTGTAATGTTTCTTAAATTAAGTGCTCCTTCATATGACACCCACTCGCTTGGGTCAAAAATGGTTTTTTTACTCTCCCCACGCCCATTCCCTAAACATACAGAATTATAGTTATTTGAGACTTCGCTATGATTTTCTTTCAAAATTTACAAATTTTCCTGTCTCTGTGAATTTTTTCGGGAGCGAAACGATCTGAATTTTGCACTTTTTTGACAATAACTCAAAAACTGGGAATCGCAAAGTTCTAAAACAATGATTTCTAAATTAGGTGCTTTTTCAAATATCACACCACTCGCTTGGGTCGAAAAAGGTTTTTTTACCCTCTCTACCCCCGTGACCCGTCCCCTAAACACACAGAAATATTATTATTTGAGACTTCGCTATAGTTTTCATACAAAACTTTTCTAACTCTGCGAATTTTTACAAATTTGTCTGTCAATCAGTGTCGAAACGTATGGGGGCGGAACAGTCAGAAAGCTGCACTTTTTTGAATATAACTCAAAAACTGGGCACCGCAAAATTCTAAAAAAATTGCAACGAATTTTAAATTAGGTGCTCCTTTAAATGACACCCCACTCGCTTGGGTCAAAAAAGTTTTTTTTTGCCCCGGTCCCCTAAACACACAGAAATATTATTATTTGAAACTTCGGTATAATTTTCATTCAAAATTTACCAAATTTCCTAGCTCTGTGAATTTTTACAAATTTTTCTGTCAATCAGTGTCGAAACGTAGGGGGGAGGGACGGTCTCAATTTGCACTTTTTTGTCCATAACTCAAAAACTATGCACCGCAAAATTCTAAAAAAATTGCAACGAATTCTCAATTAGGTGCTCTTTCAAATGACACCCCACTTGCTTGGATCAAAAAAGCTTTTTTTTACCCTCTCTACCCCGGACCCCTAAGCACTCAGAAATATTATTATTTGAGACTTCGGTATAATTTTCATACAAAATTTACCAAATTTCCTAGCTCGGTGAATTTTTACAAATTTTTGTGTTAATCAGTGTCGAAACGTACTTTAGAACGGTCTGAATTTTGCACTTTTTTGTCTATAACTCAAAAACTGTGCACCGCAAAATTCTAAAAAAATTGTAACAAATTCTGAATTAGGTGCTCTTTCAAATGACACCCCACTCGCTTGGTTCAAAAAGGGTTTTTTTTACCCTCCCTACCCCGGTCCCCTAAACACTCAAAAATATAATTATTTGAGACTACGCTATAATTTTCATACAAAATCTAACAAATTTCCTAACTGTGAATTTTTACAAATTTTTCTGTCAATCAGTGTCGAAACGTACGGGGGGGGGGGGGGGGGTGACTGTCTGAAAGTTGCACCTTTTTGACGATAACTCAAAAACTGTGCATCGCAAAACTCTAAAAAAAATTGCTATGTTTTCTAAATTAGGTGCTCTTTCAAATGACACCCCACTTGACCACATTTTAAATAGTGTTTCTACCCCTCCTCATTTTCACCCCCTTAATAAATCTAATTATGAGTATATGACACTTTTATATATTTTTTATTAAAAACGTACTAATATTTCTATCATTCCAAATACATTTGAAAATTTTCGATCAGTTAGGCTCCGAGCTAATCGAGGTAAAAAAACACGAAAAAACGTCATTATTCAAAATTATACAACAAATAGTGAGATGTAAAATTCCAAAATAAATTTTTAAGGAATACTGAAATGAAGCCCTTTCATATGATACCCTACTTGAATCTATAAAAAAATGTATTTTCTCAAAGGTCTCACATCGTACCCCTGTAAACCAAACGAACACCACTTTAGTTTTATTTGTATCCGTCATTTTATGTGGACAGATTATTTTTATACGCACCTCAAGTTTCAAGTTCATAGCATTTATAGTTTACGAGATAATCGATATAATGTGAAAAACTCGTTTTACTCTCACCAATAGTGTTCCGTATAAAAAACGGAACCCTAAAAAAATGAAACACTACAATAAAATTAAGTGAATTCATGAATTTAACACAGGCGAGGGAATCTTGTTGGGAGCCTACGTTCCTATATGGAACATATTCGACACAAAAAAATATCTATTCTAATTTATAGTAAAATAAAACAGTCAACATGGTATCTGTAGATATTCAAAACTATTGAGTTATGAGGAATTCAATGCTAAATTTATATAATAATAATTTAAATTAATTTTACAGTTCACTATTTTCTTGATTTTAATATAGTTGAAATACGAACCATCAGCGTTCCATCCACCTTCAACTTGATAAGCCGAAGTTGCTGTTCCAAACTTAAATCCAATGGGAAATGTTCGAATCTTCGTTCGTAGCTTGTCTCGACACGCTGCTCTGTAATTTTCAACATTATCCACAATTATACTAGTCTAGAAGTTACCATAATCTTTGATATACTTACTTGAGTTCTAAACATAACGTAAATAATAATATTAACAAACAGTTTCGTATGAAAACAAACATATTCACTTTTTATTCAACTCTTCCGCGTTTATCGAGAATTTCACTCAAACTGATTGAGCTTTATGCTTAAACTTTAAATAGTATAAATAACTCTATGACCTTAACATATTACATACAGCAATTAGAAAGCAGTAGTTATCTATTAATACTTATTGGAATAATTATAATTTACATAATGAAAACAAGTTTAACACAACACAAAACAATTTTTATTTGCAAGAAATAACAGTATGTAACTTAGAGCTATCTAAATACAAATCAGATGATCGCTGCGGTCAAGAGTTTTTCGGTAAAAAGGTCTAATATAACTTATTTTCTTAGAACTTTACTGTTATAGTTAAACTTTATAATAACAAGTTCGGCAAATCTTTCTTTTCACAATCATATTCATAGATAAACGAAAACCAATGGATAGATAAAGGGATAAAGGTGGATAGATAAATAGATAAACGAAATTCACAATCATAGATAAAGGAAAACCAATGAAATTTTTAAAGTATATTAGATGGTAAAATTAAAAACTATTTGAGTAACTTTAGTTAATTATATATTTGTAATGACTAATGAGTCTTGTAAACTATCTGTCGATTGATTAAAATAATATTTTGTTCGTATCATATAGAATAATTATCTATAATTATTATTGACAGATTGACTCGAAGAAAATGGATTCGTTGAGAAGGAGCTCCATTGATGGATCCCACTTCTTCTAGTGTGAGGTAATTAACATGAGTCTTCTTATCAGATGCCCCAATGTTCAGTTGTTAAATAACTTAAGATGGAAGGCTTGATTCTTCGTGCAACTAATAGCGTAGAATCATTAAATAATATTTCAGAACTAGGAGTGAGTGTGCTACCGTTGACTAAATCACTCTTATACTATAATTAACTAATTCATCTCAACTCTAGATGAATACTCAACTTTAGATGAATAAATATTTAGATAGCTTTCCTAAATTGTAATAGGCAAGATATCTAAATATTCATCTAAAGTTGAGAAGAATTTCTTCGTTTGAGATAAATTACCCAATTATAGTAGGAGATTGAGAATCCACCATTGTTTTAGACAACTTGTCTAATTTTTTTTCTGTTATTTTTATAAATATAATAAAATTAGACAAACCTTCGGAAAATAAACAAAATTTAATAAAGTCAGCAAATAATTAACACGTAGCATTTGTATATGTATAATATACATATAAGTGAATCGTGTGAATTTTCACGATTTACTCTAATATATTATTCAGAGTAAAGTCGATTACTCATTATTACACACCGTACATTTATGTAAATAAATAAATAAAACAATAGTGCACAGTTGTATAAATATAATCAAAACGCAGTGTGAAAGCTTTACAGATTTCTGCCACACCCGTTAAATTAAAATAAATGATTCGATAATTTACACTGCCTGCCGTTGGCATTTGGCGTAAGTATTCAAATAACATTTTGTATAAAGCACTTGTTACTTTACACAGAGTCACTTAAAATTAATTAATACAAAAACACAAGGTTGATTTTTAGATACTCTATATATATTTCGGTTTGTTAGACCATCTTCAGGAGTACCCATACTCAAAAAGTTACTCTGCGTAAAGTAACAAGTGCTATATACATAATGATTAATGATACAAAGTCGAATTTTATAAAATAAATTTTGTTAAATTAACGTACAAGTTAAACTTGAAAGATTGATAACACAATTAAATTTTTATTTACAATAAATACAACTTAATCGGTTTGAGGGTTTATCTTTTCTAAACGCTGAATAGAATTAAATTTTTTAAGATGCTGGTTTTGACGAGCAAGTGTTCAATAACATTTCTCTGTTTACGTTAAATATTAAGTTTATTTGTCATTTTTGTAACAAATTTTTAATTTTGTTTTGATAAATACAAATATTGAAAATAAGAACAATTGGTTGGGTAAATAGTTTATAGAGAAACAGCTGAGACAGCAACAGGTGACGCGTATCAAATATCTAAAACGTATAACTGGTAATGTTTGTACTCATTCTTTAATGAGTACCAACCAATTTTCCACCTGGACACGATCACATAGTAATGGCAAAGAGCGGGTCCAGAAAAATCGGTCTCGTGAAATTTTTCAAATTATATATTTCTGAAATGAATATTAGTATACCGAATTTTAACCCATAGATAAGTCAATTTATGGTTGCAGTACTGGCCCAGCATCAATAGACAATTAATGTTAACCATTAGCGGGCTATTACTTGATCATTTAAAGTTAATTGTGCTGGCTATTTTTAACAAACCGTAGATCGGCCGATTCATGATTCCAGTAATAACCCAATAACGATTACCAAGTACGATTTACCGTTCAATAGTCAGTGCTTGGCCATTGGTTGGTTGTGAAATAACGCTCGTCATTTGCAAAAACAAACAAATAATTTTTTTTTTATTTATATTCTCCGTTTCTAATTTCCACTTTTGTATACAGTTATATTACTCAAAAAAAATTCACTAAACATTAAATTTGACTCAAAGAGTCATATTTTTCTAATTATTTTTAAATTATCTATATTTTAAATTTTTCTATTTTCTTCACAAAAATTTCACTAAACATTCAAAATTTTTCTATTTTATTTTATTTTATCTAAGGATGACCACATAATTGAACTAAATTTTTTCTAAATGAAAATTATAAATTTAACTAAATATTGTATATTTGGAAAAAATCTAATTAAAAAAGTAAATATGAATACCATAACACGATCATGTTGTACTATCATACAAGTATACATGTCAAAAAAACTCAACAAAAGACAGCAAAAAGATTGAAAGAAAATGAACCATTGAACTTATGATTCCGCATAGATATAACGAACGATAAGAATTATATCGACTGCATGGAATCGGTTGAGTACCAATTCACCGCAGATGCCAGAAATCACTTTGAATTGCGAAGCAAATCTCATGGAAACACATTGAAAACAACAAATTCTACCGGTGACTAGAAGTAGGCGAAGACCTTGGTTTCTTTGAACAGTGTTCACTTTCGAACAACTCCCCACCTCTGCTTGTTAGAACTTTGGGTGAAGTGAATAAAAATAAGTAAATGCTTTAACTTGTTGTTTTTCAAGTATTTATTTATAATCAAGTGAATAAAATTTAAGCATTTGCTTGATAAAAAGTAAATACTTAAGGAATAAGCAAATGCTTGTAATTTAATTAAAAACTTATAAATTTTCTAGTAAATACTTAATAATATGTGAATAAAAACAGCAAATGCTTGTACTTTTCAAGTAAATGCTTGATTTATTTAAGGTAGCATATAACGATGCTTAAATTTTGGTATTATTTTTTTAATTTATAAAAATATCGATTAAACAAGCTGGAATTTTTAGACAGGTCATTCGATTAAGCTAATACTTCATTAAGGTCCATCTTTTGGTCTGGGGGGTTCAAGTATTACGTAAGCGGGATTGGGGAGGGGGTTCTTTATTTTTTTCTTATTTTTTGTTGACAAAGGGAGCGAGGGGAATAACAAAGATCTTATGTAAGATAAAAAATTATGAAGAAATAAAAACATTTTTAAAACAATATTTATAATCTAAATTAATAATACTATTTTTGAGCAATTAAACTCAAGAAACTAAGAAATAATTTGAATTTTTTCAATTCAAAGGTATTGTTGGAAATAAATAAAAAAAAACTCTGTTTTTCTCTTTTATGTGATTCGGCTGGGATTCGAACTCATAACCTCATCAGTGCCAGAGTAAGTTCAAATCCTTTGGCAGACACGCTATCCACTTCGCCACCAATGCGATGATGTTTTGAAGTTGAAACTTCACCATCACTCTATTTACTTAAGTTGAATTGTCAATTGTCATTAGACTCCTATTTATAGGAAATGTTTTAACATTATTTTTGGGGATTTATCTATTTAACTTTTTTTATTATTTTATTATGGTAATACCATAATAGTGCTTAACACCTAAAATAGATTTAGAATGCAAAGGATTTTCTTAATTTCCATATGATTACATTTGTTCCACTATCAAACCACAACTCGAAAACTGAGTTTGTAATGAATGTGGTTTACCATGCCTCTTTACCATGCCTCAAAAAAATCTGCAAATTATTATTTGATAAATAAACATAAAAAGTAGGAACGTATAGAGGCGAAAAAGATCGCCCAATGCGTATAGCTGCTAGACGTGCACGAGAATTTATATGTATAATAAGAGATGCAGACGAAAACGAAGACGCCGAATATCTAAAGGAAGATGACATTAATAACCCAACCCATTCAAAAATTTTAGTCTGAATTTTGAAGATGAGCTAACAATTATTGTTAATGATGTGGAATTTCGGATATGGAACCCTTGGATATGGATAATAAATGATTCTTAATTTTATTAAAAGACTAATACTTTAATTTGAAAATATGGAGGGGCTGAAATCTCACAGCTCTGAGATATCAAGACTTCGGTCTGTGTAAAGGATTTTGATATAGTTTTCGGCAAAAATCTTTTATGAGGACATGGTTTTTAGTTTTGGGCAGCGATGTATATCAAACATAGCTCTTTGTTAAGGTACAAGTATTTTTTATCTCTGTTTAAAAATTTATTACAAAACTAACACGAAACATCAATACGTTGCCGGAAAATTATAATCAAAATTCCAAAAATATTGTTAAATTAAATAAAATCAAACTTTTTCAAAATTCCAAAAATATTCCAAAAATTAGAATGAAATCAAATATTCAAACTTTTTCTAAATTCCGATAATAATCCAAAAATTCTTAATAATGCAAACTTTTCCAAAAGTCTAAAAATATTGCAAAAATTATTACAAAATCAAAAATTGAAAATTTTTTCCGAACTTCTAAAAATATTGCAAAAATTATTACAAAATCAAAAATTAAAACTTTTTCAAAATTCCAAAAATATTTCAAAAACTATAACAAATTCAAAAATTTCCGTGTCCAATTTCATTTCAATTACATTTACGTCATAAAAACAGCTACACTTTTTTTTCCAAAAAATTAGCTAAAAACTAAATGAAATAATTTTTTTGACAAACTTATAATGCCATAATTCTCAATAATAATAATAAAATTTCATTTCAAACACACAATTTTATTTTTTTCCAAAAAATTGGGTAAAAAAAATAAATAAAAATCTTACTTTTGACACACTTGACAACATTTTTTTAACAAACTTATAATGCAATAATCTAGTTTTTGATCTCACATACCAATCCTTACCTTCAAGATTTCTCCAAATTTAATGTTCCTACTCGTAATCACTTAAAATGAACGTTTTTTAAGCCAAAAATATGAAAATTTGCTATTTTTGACACACATAATGATTTTTTTGACACACTTCCGGTACAGTTATCGAACACAGCGTCCTTTCGGGACTGTCTCTTGAGTATACCTATTTTTAGAAAAAAAAATTTTTGAAATCCCTCCAGCGGTTTTCCCTGCAGCGCGGCGTAGGTAATGACGGCCGGCCGGCCGACAGACAGACATACATTTTTTTTGTTGCTTTTTTAGAATCAGTATAGGTCCTAAAACGTCGAGAAATGTCAAAAAAGTGGGGGTAAGAATTTCACTTTGAGCTCATGAATGTAATACTTAGGTCTTTCAGACCGAAGTAAAATACTTGAGCCTTTTAAATTTTAACTTTTTAATTCAATAAAAGTTTTGAAAAAACGTCTTATCATTTGGGGGAGGGAGAGTTCACAATCTTCATATTTTTGCTTATATAGAGGGGGAAAGAGTCTAAAATCATAGGAAGATTGCTTACGTAACACTTGAACGACTTCTCCCCTCTTTCAGTTTATAAATCATTCGACAAGATTTGTGGCAGATAATTATTCGATTGTATTATCCTCGTCATTACTCCCAAAAACACACATATCATAGCCATCAATATAGATAGAGTATTGCAAAAAATCGTTCAAATATATTTGGCACATATGTCCACAAATTAAGTGATATGACTATTTTTGGAATGCAAAAAAATCTGAACTTGTAAATTAATTAGTCAAGGTACTGGTCACGCTAAACCGTAATTGTTTATAACAGAGATTCGCTTCTTTGGAATTAGTTACCTCTTTGGGGTTTTCTGACAATTTCAATCCTCAACCTTTTCAAGATGAATCCCCCAACAAATATGTTATGTAAATTACTATAGATAAGCCCAGATCTGTTGTTTCTAATAATAATAAAAAAGTATAATTACATGAATAAAAAGATGATTAATTATTTTTTTTCTAACGGTTTCAATAGTTGGTAGGACAAAAAAATGTATGGCTCATAATATTAATACTTACTGGTGACTCATCGACATTTTTATTTTTCTATAAGAATAACATATGATATAGAATGCATTACTAGACAGTTTCGTCTATATCTCCTGATAAAATGATTTAATATGAATAAATTTGATTCCAATAGAAAGAACATAAAATGTTTGTCGTAAAGTTAACACTTCGTTAGTTTTTAAACATTCAAACTTTATGAATATTTTTGAGATTGAGAAAAAACACGATTTTGTGAAATTTTTTAAAACGTTTTAAAACGATTGCATTTCTAAATTAAACACTGTTCAATTTTTCAAATTAAATTTCTTAAATATTTATATATATTTATATTTGGAAAAATTTACGTTTAAATTCTGTTAAAAGTTAAAATAAACATTTAATTTTATGTAATTTTGACGTATGACAGTTTGAAAGTTTGAGCTTTCTCCTTTACGAAGGTATATCAAACTTTTAAAATTTTAAATTTTGTATGATATAAAATTAAAATAAAAAGATTTTTTTCCCACTTTATCAAATTCTAAGCTTTGGTGGCCGAACTAGGTGTTGGTCATACATGTATTTAAACTTTCTGAAAATTAAATCTTCTCCTTTCCGATTATATATCAAACATTTTTATAGAAAGGTGACTGCGCCCTCTACAAGTGAAAAACTTGGCAACTTTTATTTTAGCATAACTGTGCTATTAACGGTCCTTTTTGAAAATTAATTATTAATAACTTTAGAATGATCTAAGGTCTTGCAATATTTGTATTTTTCGTATTAGTGAATATATGAGAATTTAAAACAAACCAATTTTCAGTAAGCACTACAAAATAATCATCGCAAAAATTAAAAAATGGCAGAGTTTCAAAACCGTATAACGGGCCATCCGTTTTTCAAACAGCTGATCAAAAAATATGGGTCTGCTTATATTCAATAAGAAATACGAAAAAAATTAAAAAACGAAAATCTCGGAAAATTTTTTTATTATAATTATTTTTATTGAAAAGGACTCATTTTTTCCTTCAAAACGCGAAATATTTATTTTAAATCCGTTGAGTGGTTTTTGAGCTTTTGGTAGTTTTCAAACTACGGCTTTTATATATATTCAACAGAACGTATCTCGAGAACCACTTGACGGATTTAAACAAATTTATCTTGTTTAAAAGACAAAAGCAGAGTTGGTTTGTTTTAAACACTTTTGTTTTAATTTTAAACACGGTTTAAAAGAAATTGTTTCTTTAAACAATGTTTTAAACAAAAATTTGTTTGATTTTAATATATGTTGCAATGTTACTTATTTGCTATGTAATAGAACTATTGTATACTGTCGTGTTTTATCATTTTTAATACATTTACACCTTACACGTAAATAAAATTTAAAGAAATTTTAAAAGTTATCATATATTGGTACAAAAGTACTGGAGGAAACGGCATTCGAATACCGACAGATGTTCGGTTCGATGGAAGAGCACGTGCTCTTTGTTTGTTTGATAGCTGATTAAAAAAGTGGCCAATATGTACCATGCCATTGCTGTGAATCAAAAGAAACATCCTAAATTTGAAAAATGGGAGATTTTGTACGAGATTTGTAAACTTAGGTTACATATTTCATCTCATTGACATAATATTAACATTTTTTACCAAATACTTAACATGAACTTGATAAAAAAGGCTGATTACCTATATCAAATTTTAAAATCAGTCGCAAATGCTTTGGAAAATGCACTCAAACGAACCCAGTCTTAGCGAATATTTTCAAATTGGGAAACAGTTACTCATGAAAAATAATGATATTATAAAATTATGAGGAAAAACATAAAAAACAACGGGGATATCAATTTTTTATCATATGTTGTCAAAAATTATAACTTTAGTTATTTTTACCATAACGTACTTACTATAATAACCTTAAAAACTACCCTTAGCTATAAAACGAGAACCAATCGCGACAAAAAACGAAATATTGTTTTTTATTTGCCCTTAGACGGTAAACAATTTTAAGCAAATCAATAAATGTGTGGCAAATCGATGTAACTATTGCCTGATTTTGACCTATATATAGTTAGATAAGTCTATGGATAAATACAAAGTAAACAAAATGAATAAATCAATAAATTTGAAATTTAATTAGTTTTTTTAAACTAAATTATTCAGTTTAATTAAAAGTATTTCATAACTTTGTGTTTCTAAGCATATGAACTTAGCTAGTTTCAAAACAATTGAGCGCAACTCTTATAGTCTTTAAAATTCAAATAATTTAATGCGTATTGTAAACAATGCACTCTCGAAAGTTCTCGTTAGTCAGTCTCCTCCGCTGGTGTGATCCTAGGATTTATATGACAGGTCAAATGTTTCATGTTTCAACGATGTTTTTCTTCTAAATTTTTAAATCTTTCACAATTGAGTATTAAGTTTTGCGTTATCTTTACCTCAAAATATAACTTTCTATTTCTTTGTTCAAGATATTCGTAAGTTCTAGGTGGAAGGATTTTTGCTAAGTACAATACAGCCTATTAATACAGCCGAATTCTGTGATTGTGCACCGTTAAAGTGAAAAAATTTATCTTAATTGAACTTAGTTCAATGAAAAGAAATGAAGAATTTTTAATATTTTACCAGTTACAGAATTAAATTGCTGATCTCTAGTTTTCTTACGTTATTTTATCGTTTAATAAAAAGTTTAATTGAATCGGTCATTTCAAAAACCTCTTAAGTCACATTTTTTTCCAACATGCTTTTTTTGCAGAAAATGGTTCCTTAAAGGGAGATGCGTATTCTGGGTAAAAACCACGTAAATAGATAGCGATAGCATTCCTGCATTCCTGCGTAGGACGAAAGGAACCGCAGGTACGGACCCATGACACTCGTCCTCTTTTCGAGGATTCGTATTATATATGAATTATATATGAATTATATACCTATTATACTATTATATATGAATTAACTCATAATTAAGAATGATGGAGAATATGACTATGTACCATAAAGATATTAAAACATGACAAATTAATACATGTAAAATGTTAATAAGATTATTTTTAAGTGTAATTCTCAATAATAAGCAATAAAAAATATGATTACTACGATTTTTTGGTTAAATTTTATACCACTAACCCTATTTCTCGCTAAAACAACATATAGACCAAGCTCCCACGACACTTTAGTCTACCTCATATGTAACCTCTGTGCAATTGGGTTTAGCTTATATAACCTTTTTCAGAAAATATCTATCCAGTGGCCGACTTTCTCTTTTACGTTAATTAATATTTTTAATTAATTTTTGTAATCACTAATTACAAAAGCCTACTTATTTGGAATGTAACATCGCTGAAATTTCTTGATATAATTGAGATTTTTGTATAATTTAAGAAAATCTTGGTCTGCCTTGAGATTTTTGTTTTAAAGTACCTGGCAGACCTAATTAAATGGATGAAAAATTGATGCCATAGTTACCCCACATAAAACCTCGCTGAAATTTCTTGACATAATTGAGACTTTTGTTTAGTTACAAAAAACGTTGGTCGGCCTTGAAATTTTTGTTTTTAAGTGCCTGGCAGACCTAATTGAATGGATGAAAAATTGATGCCATAGTTACCCCACATGTAACCTCGCTGAAATTTCTTGACATAATTGAGACTTTTGTTTAGTTACAAAAAATGTTGGTCGGCCTTGAAATTTTTGTTTTTAAGTGCCTGGCAGACCTAATTAAATAGATGAAAAATTGATGCCATAGTTACCCCACATGTAACCTCGCTGAAATTTCTTGACATAATTGAGACTTTTGTATAGTTACAGAAAACTTTGGTCGGCCTTAAGATTTTTGTTTTTAAGTGCCTGGCAGACCTAATTGAATGGATGAAAAATTGATGCCATAGTTACCCCACATGTAACCTCGCTGGAATTTCTTGACATAATTGAAACTTTTGTTTAGTTACAAAAAATGTTGGTCGGCCTTGAAATTTTTGTTTTTAAGTGCCTGGCACACCTAATTGAATGGATGAAAAATTGATGCCATAGTTACCTCACATGTAACTTTCTCCAGATTTTTGTATATAAAAGAGTACATCTTGTCTAATAAAAAAACATCTGTCGGCTTCGCAAAAAACATTAATAAATATAGCCGACGTTATTTTTAATAAATGACATCGCGCGCGAGAATAATGCATTACACCAGCAGTTTGAATTTTAGAATGGTTCGGTAACAATTTTCAATAATTATATTTTTTGACATTTTATTGTTAATAATTTCGATGATATTGATATAAACAATTTTCATGATTATTATAATAATCTGGAACATTCTTACTATATGCTTCCATACATGCATTAAAAAAAATATGGAGGCGCTGAAATCTCAAGCTCTGAGATATCAAGACTTCGGTCTGGGTTAAGGATTTTGATATAGTTTTCGGCAAAAAACTTTTATGAGGACATGGTTTTTAGTTTTGGGCAGCGATGTACATCAAACATAACTCTTTGTTAAAGCACAAGTATTTTTTATCTCTGTTTAAAAATTTATTACAAAACTAACACGAAACATCAATACGTTGCCGGAAAATTATAATCAAAATTCCAAAAATATTGTTAAATTAAATAAAATCAAACTTTTTCAAAATGCCAAAAATATTCCAAATATTAGAATAAAATCAAATATTTAAATATTTTCTAAATTCCGATAATATTTCAAAAATTCCTAAAAATACAAACTTTTTCCAAAATTCTAAAAATATTGCAAAAATTATTACAAAATCATAAATTGAAACTTTTTTCAAAATTCCAAAAATTATAATAATATCAAAATTAAAAATTTTTCAAAATTCTAAAAATATTTCAAAAATTCTTACAAAATCAAAAATTAAAACTTTTGCGAAAATTCTAAAAATATTGCAAAAATTATTACAAAATCAAAAATACAAACTTTTTCAAAATTCCAAAAATATTTCAAAAACTATAACAAATTCAAAAATTTCCATGTCCAATCTCATTTTTTTAAATTACATTTACGTCATAAAAACAGCTACATTTTTTTTCCCAAAAAATTGGCTAAAAAAATAAATGAAATCATTTTTGACACACTCGACATTATTTTTTGACAAACTTATGATGCCATAATTCTCAATAATAATAATAATATATCATGTCATACGAACTATTAATTTTATTTTTTTCTAAAAAAATTGGGTAAAAAATAAATAAAAACCTTTCTTTTGACACACTTGACAACATTTTTTGACAAACTTATAATGCCATAATTCTCAATAATAATAATAAAATTTCATTTCAAACAAACACTTTTATTTTTTTTGCAAAAAATTAGGTAAAATACTAAATAAAAATCTTTTGACACACTTGACAACATTTTTTTGACAAACTTATAATGCCATAATTCTCAATAATAATAATAAAACTTCATTTCAAACAAAGAAAATTAATTTTATTTTTTTCCATAAAATTAGGTAAAAAATAAACAAAAATCTTTCTTTTGACACACTTGACAACATTTTTTTGACAAACTTATAATGCAATAATCTAGTTTTTGATCTCACATACCAATCTCGACCATCAAGATTTCTCCAAATTTAATGTTCCTACTCGTAATCACTTAAAATGAACGTTTTTTAAGCCAAAAATATGAAAATTTGCTATTTTTGACACACATAATGATTTTTTTGACACACTTCCGGTACAGTTATCGAACACAGCGTCCTTTCGGACCTGTCCCTTGAGTATACCTATTTTTAGAAAAAAAAATTTTTGAAATCCCTCCAGCGGTTTTCCCTGCAGCGTAGGTAATGACGGCCGGCCGGCAGACAGACATACATTTTTTTTTTTTTGCTTTTTTAGAATCAGGAGGTCCTAAAACGTCGAGAAATGTCAAAAAAGTGGGGGTAAGAATTTCACTTTAAGCTCATGAATGTAATACTTAGGTCTTTCAGACCGAAGTAATACCTAAAACGCAGCAATCTTTGAAGTTTCATATCTCTTTGACTATTTAACCGACTTCCAAAAAGAAGGAGGTTCTGTGTTTCACTGTAGCGTTTTTTTTTATGTATGTACACCGATTTCTCAAAAACGGCTCGTTCGATTTGGATGATTTAAATTGTGTTCTATTTGGGTTTTTTCACAGAGGGTCCCATAATTTTTTTTATGATGTGAAAAATACCGTTATTCAGAAAATTGGAAAAAACCATATTTTTTATGCATTTTCGTTGATTTCGTCAACACATATTATTCTGTTTGTTTGTTGTGGGCAGTAAAATATTGCTATACTTATCGAGGTTATCGTAAATAATTTTCTATGACGGGTAATGTGTATGCCGTTTGTGCAAAAAATCATAAAACCATAATTAATAGATTGTCACTGATGAAAGTTTTTCCGGCATGTGAAGTTATTACTTTTTGAACGCTTTCTAGCCGACATTTGCTTTATGACTTCACTAAAAATAAAAAAATTAAAAAGCCGTTTTGAAAAGAAATAGAACCGACTTCAGAAAAAACAAAAGAGGCACAAACAAGTGAAAAATAACTCAATTATGGCTTTTATAGACAAAAATACGTTACATTTTGACTAATTTAATTTAATTATGCTTTACTATAGACAAAAAAATTACGCTATTAAAAAAGTTACTATATTAAAATAGTTACTTTTTAACCGACTTCAAAAAAGCAGGAGGTTCTGTGTTTCACTGTAGGTTTTTTATATGTAGTACACCGATTTCTCAAAAACGGCTCGTTCGATTTAGATGATTTAGATTTTATTCTATTTGAGTTGATTCCCAGAGGGTCTCATAATTGTTTCTTTGATGTGAAAAATACCGTTATTCAGAAAATTAGAAAAAACCATATTTTAATGCATTTTCGCTGATTTCGTCAAAACATATTAATCTGTTTGGATGTTTTGGACAGTATTATATTGCTATACTTGTCAATGTTATCGTAAATAATTTTCTATCACGAGAAATATGTTTGCCGTTTGTGCAAAAAATCGCACAACTATAATTAATAGATTGTCACTGATGAAAGTTTTTCCGGCATGTGAAGTTATTACTTTTTGAACGCTTTCTAGCTGACATTTGCTTTATGACTACACTAAAAATAAAAAAATAAAAAAACTTTTTAAAAAAAAATAGAACCGACTTCAGAAAAAACAAAAGAGGCACAAAAAAGTGAAAAATAACTCAATTGTTGCTTTTAGAAACAAAAATACGTTACATTTTGATTAATTTAATTTAATTATACCTTACTATAGACAAAAAAATTACGCTATTATACAAAGGTACTATATTAAAATAGTTACTTTTTATTATAATTATTATAGTTATTATTGTTGTTATAATAGTTGTTATAATAGTTATTATATTTTAAAAGTTATTTGTAGTACAAAACTGTTCGAAGTCGGTGCCACATTGACGAACAACCGACTAATATGTCTCGAGGTTGACACCGATTTCCAATAGTTTTGTAGTACAATTAACTTTTAAATATTATAATTATTATAGTTATTATAATTGTTATAATAGTTATTATATTTTAAAAGTTATTTGTAGTACAAAACTGTTGGAAATCGGTGCCAAGCGCGAGACATATTAGTTGGTTTTTCGTCAATTTGGTTCGACTTCGAACAGTTTTGTACTACAAATAACTTTTAAAATATAATAACTAACAAAGTTTTTTGTTTTATATACAATTTGTTTAATTAATTTTATTAATTAGGTCTGCCAGGCACTTAAAAACAAAAATTTCAAGGCCGACAAACATTTTTTGTAACTAAACAAAAGTCTCAATTATGTCAAGAAATTCCAGCGAGGTTACATGTGGGGTATATATGGCATCAATTTTTCATCCATTCAATTAGGTCTGCCAGGCACTTAAAAACAAAAATCTTAAGGCCGACCAAAGTTTTCTGTAACTATACAAAAGTCTCAATTATGTCAAGAAATTTCAGCGAGGTTACATGTGGGGTAACTATGGCATCAATTTTTCATCTATTTAATTAGGTCTGACAGGCACTTAAAAACAAAAATTTCAAGGCCGACCAACATTTTTTGTAACTAAACAAAAGTCTCAATTATGTCAAGAAATTTCAGCGAGGTTACATGTGGGGTAACTATGGCATCAATTTTTCATCCATTCAATTAGGTGTGCCAGGCACTTAAAAACAAAAATTTCAAGGCCGACCAACGTTTTTTGTAACTAAACAAAAGTCTCAATTATGTCAAGAAATTTCAGCGAGGTTACATGTGGGGTAACTATGGCATCAATTTTTCATCCATTCAATTAGGTCTGCCAGGCACTTTAAAACAAAAATCTCAAGGCAGACCAAGTTTTTTTTTAATTATACAAAAGTCTCAATTATATCAAGAAATTTCAGGGAGGTTACATTCCAAATAAGTAGGCTTTTGTAATTAGTGATTACAAAAATTAATTAAAAATATTAATTAACGTAAAAGAGAAAGTCGGCCACTGGATAGATATTTTCTGAAAAAGGTTATATAAGCTAAACCCAATTGCACAGAGGTTACATGTGAGGTAGACTAAAGTGTCGTGGGAGCTTGGTCTAATAAGTCAAGAACTGTTTTTCAGGTTTTTTCATTATTTCTATTAATAAATTGTAATGGTTATTCGCTATTTTAATTTTTTACCACTCAAATACTAAATTAAACATAAAAAAGTCCTTTAAAACTCATTTGTTTGTGTATGAAATAGTTTTTATTGATTTCTGAAAAATTCTAATTGAGTGACTTATGAGGTTTTTGAAATGACCGATTCAATTGTTTTATTAAGCCATATTATTAATACCTTTAAAAAAAAATGACACAAAGTACAAAAAATGTCCAACTAATATGTTCGTTCAAATGCCTTTTTCTAGAAAACAAAAACTAATGCTTGTCTGTAATTTTAGTATGTTTTGGGTTAATAATAAATCTATAAAATAAAAAAAAATGAAAGAAAACCAAAAGGTACTTTTTGAAATCGCCACACTTGAAAAATTCAAATTAAAAAAAGTTGTCTAAAAATATACGGATTAAAATGAGGTTATGATTGATTGGAGGTCATAAGTTTTTTATAAGATGATTACAAATGTTTATTGATAAGCACTTACATTTGGCTTACATTTTTATAAATATTTAGTCGTGGAATATAAAACCCTGGCACAAAATATTGAAAGTAACGAAACTGTGATTACTAGTCACAAACAAATAAATAACAAAATGATAATTTTTCATGCCTTATAATCGTTTTATAACTCAAAATGTGCAAAGAATAGATCACGAAATTTTATGAATAGTAAGGTATACAATATTTCATCCTACATCGTCACTAAATAATTATTTTTGTTTTCTTGTTATTTTATATGATTTGCAGGCATGAAGTATTCTTTATTATAGTACGGAATTTTACTTTCGACAATAAAAATAATTACAAAATAATAGACAAAAAACATTTTTTATAATTCACTATACCTTTTTGTGAAAAGTGAGTTGTATATATCCAAACTAAGTATTTGTCATTCGAATGAAAAATAAATATGAACATTAGATTTAGTTTATGATTTGATTGTATATTCAATATCATATGATTGTATATGATTATAATTTATGGCCAAACATGACCATTAGGTTTATTCGATACCTGGACCTCATCAAATGCTAGGAATTTAAATACTAGTAATAACTATTTAAATAATTTAATATTAATAATAATTAAATAATTTATTAAATTCGTGAACGCCATAAATTTATGAATTCGTTAGAGGCATGTTATTTTATGAAAAATAGTTATATTTCGTTCTCTAATAAGTATACAAAAATTTTACAACAAAGTTTTTCTGCGCTCTTTATTGGTCGTGCTACGTACCCGATATTCATAAAATTCTATAAATAATATTCACAATAAGCTCCGTAGTGATTTTTTGAAATAGTATTCCTTATAAGTATATAATACACCTGGCTTATTCATGGTTGAAAATTATTGAAAGTAACCCCAATAGAAAGTAATACCCTATTAAGCATAAAATATAAAATAGATTTCTATACATGCGTTCAAACGCAATTTACATTTAGTCTGTTTTTATCATTAAAATTCTTAACAAATTTTGAGTCACTCTGTGTCAAAACTAGTGAAAAAATAAAAAAAACATATGATTTTTTTTTATTATACTAACAATTACCGAAGTTTCAAGAAGATCGGAAATGGCCGGGTGCACACCATCGGCTATTTGTATCGATTTTCCATCAATAATATCAATCTAAACATCCCAACATTAAATCGACTACATTTTTTTGGCACGAAAATGTTTCAGAAATTTCTAGATGACACATGTTGTATTAAATAGCTTTTTTTATGAAATCTACCTAACATGTTCACGTTTTATCAAATAACAACCATACCAAGTAATACATCAAACTTTATGCCTGAATTTATTTTTGTCTGCTTAAGATAAATTTTTGATTTGAAATATTACGTATTTGTAAATTGAATTTTATAATATTAGAATGTTTAGTATAAGTTTGGTTGTGAAACTTTTATAGACCAGTAATAGATACTTTTTTAAATTAAAATCACTTGTTGTACAATATACTATTAGTTTGGTTAAAAACATTAGTGTGAAACTCGAATGCGAAGTTCTTACATTCCGCTCTTAAAATCTATAGGAGCCAAACAACCTTTTCATTGTGGACTGTTTTTTAATAAAAATTTCAATTAAGAAATAAACTATTAGAAGTATTACCTTAAGCATAAGTAAATACTAATAAGTATTACCTTAAAAATTTTCCAGTTTATACTTTTAAGTAAAAGGTTTCTATTATTCACAGAAACAAGAGTAAATACTTATACTTAAAAGTATTACCTTATACTTAAAAGGAAATTCTTTTAAGTAAATACTTATTTTTATTCACTTCACCCTTTATTTAGATAATGGTAACCATGCTTGGTAACTTTCAGTGCTGCCCTAGTTTTCAGTCCTTCTATAACCTTACGTTGGCGCCCAACATAAAGCTTGAACCCACAACCCTGAAAATAAGAGTATCATGCTCTGCCGACTTAACTAGTACAACATTGCAGGGGAAGCGCTCCATGATTTTCTTAGGCATTTGAAATTTCCATTTTGAATCGCAAAATCTACTTGTTTTCATTTGTCGTTACTGCAACGCTTAAGAAACAACTTTGTGCGGCGTTGGAAAATATTGCCCTTCAAAAATAACATTCGACTTCTTTAGTTTTTTCAAACGAAAAGAAAATCAAGAAAAAAAATGAAATACGTAATTTTTACACTCGTTTGAACAAATCTCTTATATTTATCATAGCCTTATTCATCGACGCCGGCCGTATTAAAAAAACAATGAACATTGCCATATGCAAAAAATTGGATTAGTGTTTTTGAATAAATTTTTTGAATTTTTTTTGTATAGAGTTTTATTTTTCCAGATGGCGTTAAAAATTTTTTGAAAATTTTTATATTGAGTTTTAATTTCAAAATGGCGCTACAAGTTCAAGATTTTTTTCTATGCTAAAAAATGAACAAGACTTATATATAGGGGGTTTTGGGTTGAAGTAAAACTTCTTTGACTACTGTGGCAGGTATTACCAAAAAGATTAAATATAAACTAAATATGGCAAATTGAAATTTAGAGTAATATTTATTGATAATATAATTCACAACATGTGTAATAAAAAAAGCATATTTACATAATGTATTACATTTTTAGTATTACAAACTAAATTTAACGATGAATACAGGTGCATTTAATTCAAAAAACAGATTTGGTTCAACAATTGATACGGTTTTTTAAGGAATTTAGCAAATTTGCAAAGTAAAGTTTATGTTTCTCTTTTTGCTATCATAAACCTGTATTTTCATATTTCAATTATGATAATAATTAAATTATCTTTGTAATACATTATGTAAATATGGCTTTTTTTTACATGTTGTAAATTATTTTATCAATAAATGCCACTCTAAATTTCAAAATGACATTTATTTTATATTTAATCTTTTTAGTAATACCTGCCGCAGAAACCAAAGAAGTTTTACTTCAACCACGTGTAAATTTTTTATTGTTTAAATGAAAAATAAAAAAAAAAACTAAAAAATAACGAAACTCAATAATTAAGTAACCAAACTCGACACGTCTATCTCATATAATATTTAACCCGAGATTGAATAAAAAACATGATAACATTAACAAATGATACTATTAAAACTTCATTCCAAATAGAACTATTAAAATTTCATTCCAAAAAATAATGACACATAATCGAATTGTATCGTAAACTTGCCGAAAATAATATTCGTTTGCCTTTATTATTTCATTGTTGTTTGAATTTCTTCTTTATTTTATTTTTGTTTAATGCAATTGTGTGAATGTATGTGTTTAAGATTTAAAATTAGAGTGTAATATGATAAAGATGAATATATATCGTTTTATTATAACTAGGAATCGCCCAGTGGCCGAAACTCAAACATTGTAAATAGAATTTGTAAAAAGACCTCCAACAAAATAGCTACAACACATTATTTCAGAGTTTGATTTTTTGATATAATTGATTTTGAATTGTGAAACAAATAACTTTTAGAAAAAAAACAAAATAACTGAACAAAAGAATCAAAAAAACACAACTATCACATTTTTGCCATTTTTTCTGAAAAAATCGTCAAAATTCCAAAAAAAGTATTTTTTCGGCACATCTACTACTCAAGACTACGATATACATATTGCCACACTTTTGATGGAGCAAATATTTCAAAATTGTACCGCAAAAATATTGTTTACGTATTTATATATAGACTAGGAATCGCAAAGTGGCCGAAATTCTGCCATTGTAAATAGAAATTGTAAATAGCTAGCCAAATAGCTACAACACATTATTTCAGAGTTTAATTAATTAATATAGATTGATTTTGAATTGTGAAACAAATACCTTGAAAAAAAAACAAAATAACCGAACAAAAAACTCAAAAAACACAATTATCCCATTTTCTCCATTTTTTCTGAAAAAATCGTCCAAATTCAAAAAAAGTATTTTGCGACACATCTACTACTCAAGACTTTTCCTACGATATACATGTTGCCACACTTTTGATGGAGCAAATATTTTAAAATTGTACCGCAAAAATATTGCTTACGTATTTATATATAGATTTATTTTCCTGAACGTCATTTCCGTATGAAAACGTTACTTCTCTTTATTACTAAAATTTAACTACGTTAGTGAGAAAAGCTTTGTTTCCTTGAAGTTTGTTAGTGTGAAATGATTATTTTCGAATAGTTTTAAAATTTATTAGATATTTATGGACTTGTCGTTTCATCCACGTCCAAGTTTTAACAAGAAAAGCTCTATAAGAATTGTACAAAATATACAACGACGAAAGCCCAAGAAAAACGGAAATAAACTTTTTAGCGTGCTTATTTCTTTTTTATTTTCATTTTCTTTCTCTTTGTTATAAAAAAGAGTGAATAATATTTTGTTACTATGCCTATCTGTCTGTCTGTTTGACACAACGAAAGAATTTCATTATTATTTATATTTTCCTTTTATTCTTAGTCTGAATACAAATAAGAGTTTGACTAAAGCACAAGTACATTTTTATAGGCGTATAAAAATGAAATGAAGTGAAAAATATTGTTTTGGATTAATGAATCTGTAGTTAAGTTTTATCCTTTTTTCTACTTTTAGATAGTTATTTAAGAAAAATGATAATTGAGCTTTTACTATTTTTGATTTATTATGTACATAGCTGGTGACTTTATTTTGTTTTATGTTTCTTGAATTGAAATGATAGTTGAAAGAAATAGAACGGAAAGGGAAGGTTGATGTGCGAGTTCATTGGATTGAAATTTTTGTTTTCATATTATTATGAAAATTAATGGAAAACTGTGTGGAAAGTTTTAGGGTAGCAAGGGTAGGGAATGAATAGTTACTTTTCTATGTCTATTTATATTAGGATCATTAATTAATTACAATTGTTTCGGTTTGACTTATGTGATTGCTAAAATTGTTAATTTGTATAGTAGAAGATTAATGTGGAAAGAATAGATGGATCATTTGTATAATTTTAACATTATCAGAGAAGTTTTCTCTGATGTCTAAGGTACATATATATTTTTCATGAATTATGTCTCTTAACCTAATAATATTTTCTGCTCTTTCCCTTTAACGTCAGGTGTACCGCAATGTACGGTCATTTTATTACCACATACGAATGCATATCTAGCATCACATTAGGATGAACTGTTCCGAGTTAGTTCTTGTATCGTAATGACAAAATATCGCGGTTTGAAGTAGAGATCAACAAATTGAATAGGTTCTAACCAGAAGTCCACCAATACATTTCCAACTCCATTTCGGCGTTAAAATGTTATGCTTAATTCTGCTTTTGGGAGGTCTCTGCTTGTCTTCTTGGTT
The DNA here is from genome assembly GCA_963693315.1 of Diogma glabrata. Classification (NCBI taxonomy): domain Eukaryota; kingdom Metazoa; phylum Arthropoda; class Insecta; order Diptera; family Cylindrotomidae; genus Diogma; species Diogma glabrata. Next base: position 78,208,945 of record OY856188.1, read on the forward strand.
ACGTTATCCTGCAGTTTTATGAATCCTCTGGGCGGCTGTGGGGTTTTTAAAGATCGTTTTGATAAATTTATTTGTGCCACAAAAATAAATCAAATCACGTGTAATCAACTCTGATCCGGTTTTTAAGAATATCAACAGGAAGCAATCGGAGGACCGCGCGCCTTGAGAGGTTATATGCGGAAGAGTGACAACCACGTGGATACGAGAATGAATGTCTCCCAATCCAGCCCTAACTAGTATACGGGCATTTGAGACAGAGCAGACGGACAAATTGAATAGAAGACTCTGACGGTCTTAAAATCGAAGAAACCAAAATCATCACATCCACACTAAAACTCGTTCTTTATTTACATACAAAAATATTAACAATTATATGAGCGGCTCACCCAATGATCCAACTCCTCTATCATCATTCGTATCTTAAATAACTAACATTAATTGTGCTAGGTGTTCCAAATTTGTAATAACGATTGCTGAACAATAATCATAAAATCAATATTAAATCAGTGTAAATGTTGTGCCGACTGAAGGGGTGATAGCTGAACGATAATCATATAAATAATATTAATTTAGTGGAAATGTTGCGCCGATTAAAAAGGCGATATTCGAATAATAATAAATAAAATTCATATTAATTCAAGGTATATGCTGAGATAAATGTAAAGTAGATCGTTGCACGATAAAAATCAATTTCAACCAAAGTAATTGTTGCGTCGAATGCTAAGGCGACAGTTGAATCACAATCTTAAACAAATACAATCTAAGTTTAGTATAAAGGTTGTGTCAATTGTAACGGAGATTGTTGAATAAACAGCATAAAATAATAGCCATTCAACGTAGTCATGAAAAAGATGAAACAGATGTTCAAAATTCCATTTTCGTGTTATAACGGAAGATTTAATCAAATGAAAACTAGATGTCCTTGTCAAATGGCTACTATAGCTAATTATTCCCAAGAATAACCCACACCAATAATACTATTTGCTAACGTTAGTATTTGACTCGATTGTGAAATCATTTAACAGTGAAATTCTTTTCGATCCAAACGATCTTTACAATCCTAAAAATTAATAACATATTTTACTTCATGTCTCGTTTCTAACAACAGTAACAAACCACCATAAAAAAGATAACATTGAACAAGTAAGCAAAAAAAAAATTTCGAACATCGAATTACACAAACAAAAATTTCACAAATGCAACTTGTCACCAATTAATGCTATGCCAGGTTTCGGATATCATCCGAAATAAAGCAATCAACCAATTTATACATTTAGATAGGAATTACCTTTGTTTGTTATGTTTTTATTCAACTTACAACTCGACCTTCAGTTTTATTTCCTCAAAAACACAGACAGATAATAATTTTTTTTTCTTGATAATGTTTTCTTCTTGTATTGTGAATAATATACACCAATTACATTAATCTAAAAATAGGTTTTCTAATAAATTTAAACCAATAATAATTTTTTTAGTTAATTTAACAAAAAATTACAAGGCTAAGCAAAAATCACTAAAGAAAATGGATTCCACTTTCTAATTAATTTAATCAAGACACAGACACATATCCATTTTTTTTTCATTTTGAGATTTATCTAATTTAAATTATTAATTTGACTAGCAATGAACTTTAATTTACAAAAAAGAAGAAACAAAAATATTTTTCTCTTTAACTCAAGCAACGTAGTGGTAACAAACCCAAATGAATAACACCACATTTATGGTAGGAATCGTAACACAAAAGAAAATCTATTTTGACCACTTTGGGTTGAGTATATTTCAAAATCAAATAAATTCGACCTAAATATCTTATCCAATTGCATGAGCCAACAACATTTTAAAAACGAGACAGCATATTAAACACGATGAAAAAAAAATATATGTCGACAAAAGTCCATCAAATAATTATACGCGACTACTCATGCATAAAGAGTTATGAGTTTTTCTTGAAGAATACCACAAATGTTTAACATCGACAACCTGCACGTGTCGACTCATGCAGCAACGATTGTGTTAAAAATACATGGATTCTCAAGTAATTAATTCAAAACAAAACCATTGATCCATGAATATGAAAAAAACACAAAAGGAATGATATTTTCTCACGAAAAGACAGCTTCGTAACACCCGTAAATTCAGCCCACAAAAATATATCCAGTTCATTTGCTGGATACAAGATTCTTAATTTTTGACTCAGCTTGGAATAAGTTTATTTCAAAAATCAAATAATCTGAATGACTTTTCTATAATTTTCAAAAACTGATAACGAGCATTCTCCATTTCAAAGTCCTAATATATGTAATGTTAACAAAGAAAAAAAATTGCACCATAAAAACTCCACAATATCAACCCCTATTTTCATCAATAAATCATTCCAAATATAATACGTCCGATAAAATATTCATTGACATTTATTATAACCAATAATTGACAATTAAACGCGTAGTTGAATCTTCTTCAACTTAACGTGTTAACAAAACAATTCACATTAAATATAATTAAATCAAGAAGACTTTTATTGTCCTGTAGAGAAAAAAGCTCAACGATGCAAACCATAATACAAACAAACAAGTAGGTAATAGAGTGAATAAAAAAATTGGTATGATATATAACAGAACGACGTGGAAAACTATAAACAATAAATTAAATGTCGAAGGAAATAAAAATGTACTAAAATAATGGGAAGGAAAAGATATCGAAAGTAGTTTCGGAAGAATTTTATGAAATGTACGACGATGAGCTAATAAATTTGCTCTTGTTTTTGTTTTAGTTAACTCATGTATCTATTCGAAAATTGTGTACATAACCCTTACAATCTTAATTTTAAATCTCACTTATTTTTATCCTCATCATAATTCATACATTACTTTTCCTTTACGTAATGAATTTAATCTACTATAAATGTTACCATAAATTTTTCGTCCCTAAAAGCTCACACAAAATAAAAACTAAATGAAGCAAATAAAATCACTTAATTAAATCCTATTGTGTCCAGAGTTTATAACGGATAAATAAATATATATGATTCTATGTATGGGCTATAGACGACGACTATCATCAACCCACAAATAAATTTCATTTTTTTTTATTTGTTCCAAAACTGAAACAATTTTCATCCTTTTGATCTAATTACACTCTAAGATAGAAGAAGAAAATTTTAATGAAAAACTAAAGAGAAAATTCTATTTTATACAATGGTTAGTTTATATTTATGATTGAAACATGGTTAGCTCATGGTTTGTTTTTGGTGTTGTTGTTTTTTTATGATGCTGGGTCGATTACAAAAAGAAACTTTGAAACTGTTATACGTTATAGTTTAATTGACAATTATTTTTATTTTGGAGTGGAGGGCAATTATGGTTTTGTGATGTACATGTAATCATAGACAATGTCAATCCTTGAGTTCTGAACTAAATGAAGTCATATTTTTTTGTATTTAAAGGATATTTATTATTTTTTTAAGCTTAAATAGTTTTTATTTTACGTCGGTTAACTTCAATCGGCATTTGAAAAATGATGATATCAGATTCAAACTATAGTATTTTCCCGTTTTACTCGTCAATCGGTTTCTGCTTAACCGTCGAATTTATTTAGTTTAAATTCTCAACTTTAAAAAACTATAAACATTGCTAGAAGTGAAAGCTTACAAAGATGTCTAGTAATTTTAATGACACATTCTTGCAAAAATTTAAATTAGTTTTCCTTCCTGGAATTTACTTTCTACCTCGAACGAATATGTTATTGTTGAACAAAATAATAGATTAACTGTTATAGACGAGATTGTCGGAAAGGAGGAATTCTATTCTCCAGCTATGAGTGCGATCATAACTTGTCTGTTTATTATATTTTTTATTCTTATTATTTTTGAACAAACGAGGTTTTTTATGTAATATAAATTTTGTGGTCGTTTAGGAGATTTCTACCCCGGGATTCGTTTGGTAGCAATCCGGTATTACGGTTTTTTATTGCTATTAAATGTTGCTGTAAAGTGTAAAGTCCACGTTACAGTATAGCAATTGGCGCCGAAACAGAAACAACCGTTGTTTCTTTTATACGGTTTGAGAAAAAAACCGGTATTGATAATAAAGTTTTGGTAAAGAATTTTTGATAAGATTCTTGATGGTGATTCTTTTTGTTGCATAAAATGTATTTTTAATAAATATTGATTAAAATAGGTTTTTGGTGAAAAGAGGAAGATGGTGTTGTGAATTCGTAAGAAGATGCATGGGTCGTCCTAGTGACTTCTGCGGGCCAGTGGTAGTTGATTCTTTTAAATTAGTGATCGTGTCGGACCAGGGATTAGAGCATCCAGTGCCAATGCCTGAGCTGGTAACGCTTAAAAAAAGCACAACGTAGGGCAAAATCTAAGGCAGCACTTCTTATTCAATTGGAGAAAGAAGCTACTGCCAAGGTTTCTTCTAAGGCTCAACCCTAGTCATAATCGCCACTTTCCACCAGCAAAGGGGAGTAAAGTCAATTATTTCGTGAATTATATAAATTTCTTTAAATGGTAGGCCTAAGAAGCCCTCCATGGGGCTTTATACTTAAACATTTACAGATGTTTATAGGTCACCCATATCCCATTATGTATGCGATCGACCTACCGATTGGTTCTCCTCTTCGCTTCGAGGAAGTTTTTTGTTTGGGAAGAGTGTTTACTATTCTGAAGTGGGGACACAATTAAAGTGAAGTGGGGACATTATTTGTCTGGTTAAAGCTTCACCCCTTTCAATATTCATTGAATTTATTTCCTACCTTTCTTTAAATTGTAATGGTAACTATAACCATGGGAGTTTAGAGACTTAGAGTCTGGTAATCAAATCGGGAGCGCTTTCTGGAAATGGCATTAGTTTTTAGTTGATAATAATGTATTTTTAGGGAGAGAAGCCACAACTGGGTTGGTAGATTTTGGTCGTTCGGGCTACATCCTAACAAGCATGGGTTGTCTCTGTTTAAGGCGTGGAAGAATCTGTCCTGTAGAATTTATTCGTTAGGGGCTAATCCAGTCAGATCTTAAATTCCATTGTTGGAAGACGCTCGCTAGGATTCTTGCTCAAGTGACGATGATCATTAGATTTTTATTATGTTATCGGGCGAGTGTAGGTTTTAAAATCTCTTATTCTTATATAATATAATATACAGAAATAAATTGTTTATTTTTAAATAAATTTTCTATATAAATTAATATTTTTATACAAATTAATATAATAAATAATTTTTGATAAATAAAAATAAATAAATATTTCAAACAAAAATATTTTTTCACATATAGATATAACAAATAAATAAAAAAATGTTTTTCGATATTGAATTCACAAACAAGGGAACTGATAGTTGAGTCAGAAATGATATCTGATACCTCCATAGGCACCTAAAGATAGAGTTCGTGAAGGATGGAATAAAAAATTGGCAATTAAACACACCACGCGTATTCGCATACATGAAAATACTGCAATACGCCAGCTAATAGATGTGCCTATTGCTGCCAGAAGGCTTACAAAAACGAAGCCACTATTTGATCTTATAATCAAAAGCATACTTAATAAAATAATATAAATGGGACAAACCAATGGGTTACACCTTCAAAAATGTGTTATAAATATGATATGTAAATTACTAGATGTTCTGTTATATAAATAAAAAAAGAATTGATATCCATGACAAGGAAAATGATTGCTAGAAAGGTTAGAAGCTTAAGTCATCCGGTTGGAAGTAGATTCTTAACGGAATTCATGAATCGAGTCAGGCATTATAAGGAGAGATCGGTCAGTTTGGAGTTACGAGAAGATCTACATGAGGGTGCAGGCTTGCGTGTACTCAATTACAATTAGCATGAAGTTCTTGCAGTCTCTGCTGCACCAGAACAGGACTTTCACGCCTGATCTTCAAGGTAAGCACAGCCTCAGTCACCGTAGTTTCATCCAAATGATAGGTCAACCAATAGCCAATAACCAATCAAATAACAACTGTGACAAAGACAAGAGTCATTCAGAATGTCACGATATCAACAACCGAGTCCAAGGGTGGTGGATTTCGCACAAACGAATTTGGGCCCAGACCTAAAAACTGGAAAACCTTTTTAATAATCGACCCTTGGCTTAACCGACTTATAACCAATTTTGACAGGGTACCTCACGTCTGTGAGGGTACCAAAAGTCCTCAAAAGTTCCTCTCTTATCACTGTGTAGGTCACTACTTGATATTCATAAGTTAGATTTTTTTTTTTTTTTTAAATAAAATGTGATGTGTAGTAGGCATTACAATATGTGTCACAACAACACATAAAAACCTTTTAAGACCAAGGTCCCACAACAACATGCGTTCTAAGGATGTTAATGGACGCAAATCTGTTTTTTTTTTTTAATACTTTTTGTTAAATAATGGACAACTAAACTATAAATCCTATCACATATAAAATATGACATAGGCCAATATTTCGTGATAGGATACGGAAAATAAAAATAAAATAAGAGATAAAAAGCAAATTTGTTTTAAAAATTTGCAGGAACAAAACTAAAATTGGTTTGCCAATAGTCCAGCTAATGGCATAATTCTTGATTATGGGACGCAGTATATTTTTCAACGATTAAAGCTCAGATATATAGTTATATGAAAGCTCGTTTCTGCGAGCAAGCTACAGCGTTCCAGCATCAAGGAATATTCATTAGCTAAGATTGAGAGTGCTACCGTTGACTGAATACAGTTTATCCGCCAACACCCCTAAGATATCACCTTGGCTAGTGATATCTCACTGCTATTGCCAGTGGTATGTGATATCTCACGTTAACTCATGTGCCAATAACAGGGACTGGAGTGCGCGGGGTTGTCACACCCGTGGATCAAAAAATAGAAAAAAATTAACAAATTAATAAAAACTGATCCCTCCATGCGTACAAGTACAGATTGAAATAGTAGCGATCTGTAGCCGCCTTGATGTTTTGGGGGACTGTTGAGCGGAGGTCATCCCAGTTCTCCCTATCTCTACGGCTAACACCCACTGTCATTTGATGTATAAACTCATGGACATTCAGCAAATGGCTATCTCCCGTGTAGTGAGGTCGGTTGCAACGTCCGTTTTCTGTAACATAAATGAACGGAATTGCCAGAGAATGGCTGAGTGCAGATCTGAAGAACACTACTCTTGTAGTCAACATAAATGAAATATGACGCCAATGTTGTATTGGTACTGAATCAACAATTTCTGCTACTCGATTTGCCACAAATGTTGTCCATTTTCTGGGATGTGAAAAAAGCCAGGCTAGTCTGATTGTGGAATCAGTCCAGCAGAATGTATCATGGTTTTTCAATTTCAATGCATCCTCAACGGAGTGTATTAACTTTACCAGTAGATGAGCAAGTCAAGTCTCGGCAGTGATATCTTTTTATTGGTGCTACTCTTGTTTTTGCGGTGACAAGATTTACTTGTACGTCTTCTGCACTGGTTTGGACACGAATATACACTGCTGCAGCGTAGGCGGTTTCAGACGCATCACTGAACCCATGTAGCTGTACTACAGTGTTGCTTGTATGTAACCATTGTGGAATATTAATTTCTGCAATAAAATTAATATTTTGTTTAAATAAATTTCATTTATTTTGTGGTTCTTTTGGTAGTGGATCATCCCATGATAGATTTGTAAGCCACAGCTCCTGAAACATGATCTTTGCGATGATTGTAGATGGGCTAAGCCAGCCCAATGGATCGAACACTCTTGATGCGTGTAACAATAAACTTTGTTTGGTTGTAACTTCTTCGTTTGGCAGTTCTAGCACTTTGAATTTGAAATTGTCTTTTTGATGATGCCAATGTAATCCAAGAACCTTAACAGCCATGGTTGTTTTGTCAAGTTTGATTGGTGCTATTGTGGAATCTGATGATATTGTCTCTTCTTTTGATATTTGTTTAGAATTTGAAGTCCACTTCCGTAGATTAAAGTCGGCTGATGACAAGATTTGAGTTTGGTGACTTTCAACTGTAGTGCAGAATCCCCAAAGATATCAGAAAATACGATTACCCAAAATACAAAGACCATATCCGTAAATTAAAAAGAATAATAAAACAGAAGAACAGCATCTAAAACTTCATAAAGAAAAATATTAACCAAACGAACAAAAAAACAAAACGAAAAGAACAAAAAGAAACAAAGACTAAAATGAATTGTAACTTTATAACTGTTCTCGGTCTGGGTTCACACATATAATAGTTGTTGAGGACAGTTTCACGAAATTCATTATACTCGAACCTCTGAGGTCTGCAGCTTCCAAAAGTGCTATTAACGTTCTTCGGAAAATAATATTTATTTTTTCAGAGTCTGTGGCAATCGTCACAGTGGCGCCCAGGTATTTTGCAGTCAAAATGTGTTGGATCTTATGCTTAGATAAGTATGATTCGGAGTACCGGAAACAATAGTTAGTGACAACGGAATACAATTTGTTTCCTCCAAATTGCGATCGAACTGCACTGTTTTGTCAGCTATCGGATCTTGCCTAGACTTGGATCACCGTAACTGGGATTTAAAACTAGCCGAAAGTGGTTGTGCGATTCGCTCTGCTTCTGACGACTATTGATCGTAGTTCGTACCAAGCCCTATTTAATCCGAATGTTTTATGTCATGGGGAAACTTACAGTCTACTGCGCGAGCTAGATTGTTTAGAAGATTCCGACGTTCAAGTTATTAATTTAGAATAAAATTTAGAAGTTATCCAAGATGATATTTTAAAAAACCCTAGTATGGCTACCCGAAAACATGCTCATTCGTATAATCTGTAAAGTGGTAAGCGTGAGTTTTCTGTGGGTCAAAAAGATCATGTTCGTAATTTTGTTCAAAGTGACACTACAAAACGTTTTCCGCTAAACTCGCTCCAAAATTCGTAAACGCTTTCGTCAGTGGGATAAAAGAAAATGTGGCCATTAAGTGCAAAAACGAAAAGGTATAGGCATATATCATATTAAAGATGTCTTATAATTCTTTGATTGAAGCAGAGGGGGAATTTAACATTATTTCAACATCAGTACCACTTATTACCGTAATACTTGACTAAGCCCGGTTTGAGACTCCTCAGGGTCATGCGGAAGCTCCACGACTTGAACCTAATGAAAACGAAGGGTAATGAAAACGTTCGAACGTTTAAGAAGACTGTATTACTGGCTAAAAAGGTTTCAAACTATCAAATATTGTGTTAACGAGTGTAGCAAACTGCAAACATCTAAGGCTCCTGACTTTTCTACGCATTCCCCATTGGAGTTTCCATACTCTATCGTTTCCATGGCAACAAATTTACATAGATTTAAACCTGGGACCTTATCCCCGTTCTCGGTCTGCGTTCACACATATAATGGCTGTTGTGGACAGTCTCACGAAATTCATAATTCATAATAAACGAACCTCTGAGATCTGCAACTTCCGAAAATGCTATTAACGTTCTTCGGAAAATAATATTCAATTTATTCAGAGTCTGTGGCAATTGTCACAGAATAACAAAATAAAAAGAATAAAAATTAGAAAAAAGAAAGAACGAACGAAGGAAAACGATCAATCGGTGTAGTAGATTTTTTCATTGATCCAGGTTTAAACGAGTATCAGTTTCCACAGGTTACTGTTGCAGGAAAAAAAATAATCAATTGACTCTTTGACTATCTCCCTCACAACTCTCCTTATAAAATTGTTCCTTTACCTTCTGAAATTTCGAAACTGTAATTTCTTACAAATTACAATTTAGATGTAAGGTTAGGGTTACCAAAATAGCACAAATGTCATCAACATTACCAATCATAATTTATAAAAAATGGCAACCAAAAGAAAAAAGATTTACGTTTTAAATAGCTGAAATTAAAACAAACAATTACAAAACGTCCTTTCAAAAACAAAGTCAAGACATTATTATTAATATTTCACAATTATTTATATAATGTCATGTACATTAATCGTTTTATTGTTTGTTGTTCGCCACACGAAAAAAAAATAGTTGTCACCCAATGAAAAGTTCCAAAAAAGGTAAATTCCTATAATTTTATTGTTCTTGGTAATAAGAAACCAAAAAGGAAAAAACTTTTCTTTGAATTTTCTTTTTTTTCTTTATTATTTTTAAAGAACAAAATTCATTTTTTTTTCAAACAAAAGAAATCCGGGAAAATTTTACTTTTAATTGACTTATACAAAGAAAATAATATTCGTTTTGTTCGACCCTTTTTTTGCTTTTGTTTTTTTTGTCCTACATTTTATGTTGCCTTTGCCTTTAAAGAACCCTCGAAACTTATTTTCTTTAAATAACAAATATTAATTACAATTAGAGTAAAAAGAAAAACAAGTACGAGATCGAGTTGAAAAGTGTTGTGTTTGGATTGGTTTGTTCTTATAAGCCAATTTCTGACAGTTTAGTTAAACTTATTAATTGATCCTCGTTATGAAATTTAAAACATGAAATCAATGTTTTGTTGGTAACGTTAATTATATTTTTGTGAAAATCTTTTTCAAACAAAAAACGGGAAATTGATAAAGATTTTATATTTCATTTGAGATATAATAATTTTTCTTTATTTTATGAAAATTCAGATAAATATTTTTCTAATTTTTTTTTTTTTGTGAAAAATTGGTATTTCAAATTTTTGTCGGTTGGTGGTAGTGGTTGAGGTCAACCTAAAAAAAATAATTATGGAAATGTTGACATTTGTATTATGATTTTTCTTACAAATTTGTTAATTTGCTGATATTATTTGTTTTTTTTTTGTTGACGATCGGTTGGTGGTATAAGGTATTTTTATTCGTTGCCAAATAACATTTGTTATAACTTGATGGAGTTATACGACACGACTTGTGTTTGAATTTGTTTATTGGCAATTTCTTCCGTCTTAATTCTGTTGTTAAAGAGATATTAGGAGCCTCTAACTGCAGATATCTGGCTTTTTAAAAAAATCATAGACATATATCCAAATACTCAATATTTTTCATATATAGTTAAATATTTTGATTGAAACAGACTTTTTAAGACACTAGCTTCGTAACCCCCAGTCAGATTTGGCCCATTTACAAAATGATTCAAAATGTAACCCGTTCACATATTTCCCGAAAATATTTTTGGTATAGATCAAAAAATGCGACCGTGCGAGTGTCTTTAAATTTTATCATACCTTACATTGTTGATTGCAGATGTCTATATGGAACCCTTTCTGATTTTTCAAAAATGATAGATATATATCCAAATATTTAAAATGTATAAATTTTACTAAAACAGTTTGATCCAGCCGGCCGTTATAACGCTTTAATTTATTCGAGGTCTAAAGCTCCAGTCTCTTAACCACTGCTCGGATTTTATTAGTATTTGAACTTCTTTAAGTTATTACCCGACTAAATATTTTCACATATTTACTTCACCACAATTTTAAATTGTGTGAAGTAATGCAATCTATCAAAGAAAAGAAGCAAATTTTATTTTATCTCTTGTTTTGGATCATCATCTATCTAAATAGCCAAAAAAATGGTGCATGTCTGTAGGTGGGTGACAAACCTGCATAAGATGTTGACGAAACTTTGGAATATAGTCCAGGTTAACTCGAAAATAAAAGATCTGGATTCATTTCAAACTTCACTTGTTTGTTACTTCCGGTTAAAAAGTTTTTTTGTTATGTATTTATAGCCTATAGTTTCAAATCGATTTTAATGAAACGTTGGTATGAAACGTTGGTAAAGGGTTTAAACTAGAATCGTTAGAAACTAGCCCTCACTTATTAAACTTTTAAAAGGCTCCGATTGCAAAGTATCTTTGTAGCGACCAGCCCTATCACAAATTATAAACTTCATGAAAGAAAACAATACACTTAAAATCGACCAATAATTGTTTTATTCCTATATTCATTATCAACGTGAGGGTCGAACACCATGAAAAATTTAAAAGTTGTTATAGAACAGTGTGAGGGCAACAAGTCAATCATCAAAATATTTAAATACTTTCTTAAGCACATTTTTGTATGAGAGAGAAAAATATACATATTCATGCAAATTGCGAGTTGGTCGATCTGTTGTCATACACAAGTCATAACATTTGTTTTGAATTTGATACAATCGTATCGTTATTCCATCTATTATTGTATTTGTGCTTTTATTTCAATGATGGGGAAACTGGATCATAATGTTGTTTAAAAATTGGTTCATTGTGGTCTTCTTTGACATTCGCGTTGGTATGTATTATTTGTAAAATATATTATTTGTAAAACCATGTTTACTAATTTCTTATTGTGCGAAATGATGTGGAGGGAGGGCAGTGGAATAATGTGACAGAGATAGATATGCAACATTCGCTATAAAATAGTATCTCATATGATCGACAGGTTATATTTTTGGCTATCATCATATGTATAAAAATACAAATATAAAAAATGGATATTCTTTAACATTAGAAAAATAAAAAAACTGATTGTAATGAAAATGCTAAAGTTTGATGAATGTCATAAGTTAAAAATTTTAGAATAACCTAAAAATTGCTTAAAAGACGGAAGTTTTGATAACCAAACGTGTGCTATTGCCTATTGTTTTTGTTGAAATTAGTTTTTTTGTTGATTTTTTTATTTATGTTTTCGAAATATGGATACTAAGACTGTGTTCCAATTTATGCTAAATTGTACTAAACGTGCTAAATCAATTTAGTCAACTATTTTATTTGACTAAATCAACATTTTGTTTCGAAATAATTTGGAAGAAATTTATACGTTAAACAATATCTGACAACTTGATTATATTAATTTGAATTAAAATTCGGTAATTTTGTAAAACTAAATTTAGATTTAGCAGTTTAGTACAATTTAGCAGCTAATTGGAACCCAGTCTAAACAAAATTTACAGTTGAAAATGTATGTTACGCAGTCAGTAACTATTTGGTTTGTCTAGTTAGTTAGCCCTGATGAAAAATTATAAATTTATTTAAAGATGAAATTTTCATATTCCTTCCAAGCTAAAAATATATGGGTACCAGATATAGTTTTTGGCTTTGGTATTTCCATACCAACAGGGTTTCACCGACTGGTAAATGAAGTTGCACAAATATGTTTGAGTGGTTACTTTTGGTGTCCATGACAACACTCCATTTTGCCAGAGGAACTAGGACCTGAAGGACCAAATGTTGTATATACCGACAATCACCAACAAAACAAGCCAATCCAATCCTTTAAGTGGTCCGCGGGAATTAGAAACCATAATCATATGATTAAGAGATTAAGATAATTGCCATAATTTGTTTGTTTTGACAGCTTAAGATACAAGTTTCTGCATAGCTTAAGATACAAGGCACAGTTTTCAAAGTATTCTTTACGAAATTTGTTTGGCACGCGAAAAGAGTGATTTTCTGCAAAATAATGTTTTTGGCACACCAATCCATACTCACTTGCGACAATTGAATAAACTTGTATCTGTATTTTTATATTTGATAAGTAAAAAACAAAAAAATTTTTTAAATTATTTGAAAATTATTTTAAAGAAATCAAATATGTCGGTCGGGGTTGGTTAATAAATTTTCATTTAAGTAAAATTAATTTTTATTTAAATTTTAAAATTATTTCAAAAGATTCAAGAATAGCAAGCTTAGGGCCTGTAACGAGCAACAGTAAGTTCCTAAACATTGAATAATTATCTGAAACGTCCTAGGTGTCGCATGCCTAGAAGAGATTCTGACCAGCGTCAGCCTGTGAGTTCCGATCTAGTTCCTCAGCCCATTGCTAATGCTGAAATGCACGCGATAAATACAAAACGGGTACTGAATCCAAAGTGTAAAGTAAAGGATTTCTGACAACCCCAAAAACCAGAGGAACCAAGATCATCACCACTACCAAATCATATTTTAATTTTTGTAATAATAAAAAGAAATTTTACTCACCCCATGATCCATCCTAATCCAATCCCCACATTCAATTGAAGAAACTTATTAATTCATTTGTTCCGAAGTCAAATTGGTTGTTTGATGAGTTTGAAAAAAATATTGTGCAAATATTGAACTAATTACAATTCTTAACTAAACTGTTGCCTGAATGAACGAATCCACATCCGGCGATTTTTGACATTAGTAAAAATATCGCGTTTATTCAAAATCTTAAACGAACAAACAATGTTCACCGAAATAAAGGGCTGGCAACAATTATCGTTGTACCAATGCAAAGGTAAATCCGCATTTCAATCCATTACTCCAAAATCCTTGCAGCACCCTCAATGACAATATCTTTGTTAATTGAATTAAGTTTTTTTTTCCCAAAACCTTCCGCACTGATTCCTTTTGGATCACGTCCAGCGTGCCAAATGCTGCACCACATGATAAATCAACAAAACATCACAATTCTCTTTTGTTTGAAAAAGCAATTCAACTCCACTTTCTTTCAACCAGAAACAAAAGTAAATCTATATTTTTATTTCATTGATTTTATTTTAACTCATTGGAAAAAAAAGCACAATCTATATGCACAACATAAACTTAAATTAAAATGATAACTTTTAAATTTTTATAGTTTTCCCTTTTTTATTTAATTTTAATAACTAATAAATTTATTTTATTTTAGTAACTATAAGTTTTGAATAAAAAACTTACCCTTACTTTTTTTACACACAATACCTAAAAATAAATCTTTGTTTGTTTTATTGTTTTTATTTTAATCCCACTGTGTACCATGAGTTGGTTCTCCTTTTGTAAACTCCGATCGGTTATTCTTCATGTGACAAAGACAATGACTATGAAATTGCTGCCATTAAATGTTGAACGAAATAAATTCCACCCAAGGGAGTAGACACTACTTGAAAATAGTTTTAATAAAAATTATATTTTAAAAATTATATTAATATAATATATAAATATAATATATAATATAATATAAATATAATAATATAATATATAAATATAATATAAAAATTATATTATTTTGTAGTTAAAGTTGTTGTGATCGTTTCAACGAATTTTATAATCAATTAAATACACTTCACTTGGATCTGTAGGTTCTACTCGCCAGGAATTTTAAACGCAATATCATTTGATTTACTTTAATATTATATAACAATGTGTGTGTGGCAATTGTTGGTTAGAGTGAATACAAATGAGATTTTATGCTGATGCCTCTCTTTTTTAATTTAATAAAATTGTAATTAAAAATTAAGATATGATTTTTCATTATTATTATTATTATGCAAAATATGTTTCTTTTTCTGCTTTTACAATTAATTCGAATTGTTTATAAATAAAGTGAAGTGAAGTAATTATTATTCTTGTTTTACACCAAGCGTTAACTAGTTTAGAAGTTCTTAGTTAAATGAGTGACTCCGAATCCGAATCAACCACTTCTCTAAATCAAATGAGATCTCGCCTAGATCGCTGGAGAAATACCAACAATCAGGTCAGGAGATCACCACAAACCTCTAGATACTCGTCATTTCGAAGAATCACTAGCAGATCTAGAGGTAGATCATATTCGTTCGGTAACCTTTGTTGGTTCCACCGAAAGTTTGGACCAAGTGCCAAACGATGTGTAGGAAAATGTTCTTACAAATCGCCCAGCCCTACTGAAACACAAAATTCGTGAAACTACTAAGTCCCAACGTAAATGCGGCTAACGCTGAGATTCAGACTTCAAGCCGTCTGTTCGTCCGGTGCAAAAACACATAACTTCAATTCCTCATAAACACGGGTGCTGTTGTTTCAGTAATACCATGTCGACCTCTTTCGAATTAAGTTCAAAACGAACACAATGTCCTCACACCCGCTAATGGATCTCAGATTCACACTTATGGTTCTAAATTATTGAACTTAGATTTGGGCAATGAATTACGACACTCATTTGTTGTAGCGTCAGTTAGTAAACCTATTATTGGTGCTGACTTTCCGACTAAATTTGGTTTAATAGTCGACCTCAAGCACAAACGCTCTATTCAACCACAAACATAGTAGTAAATACTATTTCGTGTTTAGATAACATGCCATCACTACGTTTGTTTAACGTTAAGCGAATCTACGGAGACATCTTTTCAGATATCCCTACCCTTACTCAGTAGCCCCAATTCGACGCATCAGTCAAACACACCATGGTACATAAGATTATTACAGTAGGACAACTACATTTTTTACGACCACGGCGACTGGAAGCTAAAAAGTTCAACATAGCCAAAGATGATTTTTCACACATGTCACAGTTAGGATTGATTAGACCTTCCTCATCTTGTGTGTCATCTCCACCGAATTTAGTTCCGAAGAAAGAGACAAATAATTGGAGACCGTGCGGGGATTATCAACGTTTGAACGATGTTACCTTTCCAGTAGCCCTATTCCGGTACATCGTGAAATAGGAATTGAGAAATAAATTATAGCAACTTTTTCCTAACTAGTATTCCGTGTAGCGGGAAATAACAAATTCGTATTAGAAAATATTTCTTTATTTCATTTATTGCAGTTTTTTCTCAATTCCCAGGGAAATGCCGGAATAGGCGTACTGATCGATACCCTTTACCACACATACAGGATTTTTTATCATCTTAACTCATGCACTATGTTTTCAAAAATCGATCTTGTCCGTGCTTACCACCAAATTTCAGTTGCTGCCGTCGATATACACAAAACTGCGATTACATTCCTTTTTGGTCTCTTCGAATTCCTTAGAATGCCTTATGGTCTGATAAAAGCAGCTCAGACTTTTCAGCGTTTTATAGACGAAGTGGTCAAAGGACGAAATGGTCAAAGGACTTGACTTCGTATTTGTGTATATCGACGACGTTTTGGTGGCAAGCAAATCCTCTGAGGAACACCAAAAGCATTTACGTCTACTTCTTCAAAGATTTGCTGATTTTGATATTAAAATCAAACTTTCAAAGTGCGTATTTGGTGTACAATCTCTTGATTTCTTAAGCCACGAAATCATAAAGGATGGAATAAAACCCTCTCCAGATCGAATCATGGCAGTCCATGATTTTCCTCAGCCATCATCAGTTCGACAAGTTCAACGATTTGTAGGTATGGTAAATTATTACCATAGATTTATACCACACTTCACCGAACTAATTGCTCTACTTCACAGCTATCTCGCCGAACTAGCCAAGATAAAAAAAAAGTCAGATTTTATCTGGCCTCTCCAATGCAGTACAGCCGTTGACTAAGTCAAACCGGCGCTTGTAGACTGCATACTCTTGGCTCATCCGTTACAAAACGCAAGCTTTTGTATCAAAACGGATGCTTCAGGTACTGCAACAGGAACAGTACTCGAACAATTAAATAAAGGATGTTGGCAACCCTTACAACCCTTTGACCGCGAACTTTTTACTATTTTCCTAGCTAAAAACATTTTCGTTACTTTATAGAAGGTCGTTTGTTGACAGTGTTCACTGACCACAAACCTCTGGTAACATCAATCGCCTCTTGACTTCATTTCTCAGTTCACAACAGATATTTGGCAGATCTCTGGTACCAATAATGTAGTGGCCGATACACTTTCACGAACTGAGGAAATGGATATCAATTTTACGGGTCTTGATGTTGATAAACTCATTGAACTTCAAGAGTCCGATACAGAACTCACAAATTTAATACAAAATCCAAAAGTTGTAGGATCTAAACGTTAGTTAGAACCTATCTCAACCAGTCATTCAGAAAAACCGATTTGGTGCGAGACATCGACTAACGCAATACGTCCATATATTCCTGAATCCCTGAGACGATCTATTTTCGATTCGCTACATAATCTCTCTCATCCTGGAACAAGAGCATCGCGAGAAATGGTCATAAAGCGATACTTCTGGCCGTCAATGAATGTTGACGTTGGCTTTTGGTCTAAGACATGCTTACCATGTCGAAGGTCCAAGGTCCACCGTCACACTCATTCTGACTGATACCTGTCTCCACGGCCAGACTTGAACATATTTGTTAGGTCCTTTACCACCCTCTCATGGATATCGCTATATTCTGACGACCATTGATCGGTTCACCCGATCACCTGAAGCCATTCCTTTAGAAGATGGAACAGCTGAAGCAGCTGTAAGAGCTTTCATTACCAATCATATTTCTAGATTTGGTGTGCCGTTAAATATAACTTCCGATCGCGGAGCGAATATTGAATCGAAGTTATTTCAAGAACTGATGAACATGATTGGTTCTCAAAGACGACGGACCATGGCTTACAACCCTAAAGCCAATGGAATAGTCGAACGATTCCATGGATCTCTAAAAGCTCATGGAAATACAATTAGTTGGAGTGATACACTCCCACTCGTCATGTTAGGCATTCGGACTTCGGTCAAAACTGACCGAGGATGTGTAGTGTCCCACATAAGAAACAACAAAACAAAAGGTTACACAAGTTTTAAAGTAACATTTAATTTATTTTTGTCAAATCATTAAATTCCTATTTTAAAATTAAATTAATTAAACAAAAAAAATTATTTCAAAATAAGTAAATTTCTTAAAACAAAAAAACCAATCATCAATAAATCAATAAAAATATGCAAATTAAGGTAAATAACATAAAACTTAAAATAAGTTGTGAGTTTTAAGTTTTAACAATAAGCAGTTGTTTTTAAGTCTCTCAGTCAAGTGGTTCTTCCTTTAATTTTTCAAAGCAGTCAAGTTCTATTCAAAGTTCAAATTAAGTTTTATTAAGCTCAAAGCAGTCTATTCAAATTAAATAATAAGTATAATAAAATTTAGTGTGGGAAAATTTATAAACTAAACTGTGTAGTAATAAAATTAAAAAGAAAAAAAAATGGCGCCCAACGTGGGGCTCGAACCCACAACCCTGAGATTAAGAGTCTCATGCTCTACCAACTGAGCTAGCCGAGCTACTCCTGCGGATCTTGTGTACGGACAAAGCCTGAAGATCCCTGGAAAACTATTCATACATCCAAAGGATTCGCATCCAATCGAACCAACAGATCTGGTTGACCATTTGAAACAATGGATGCAATTCTTAATCCCGAAAGATACCTGGAAGGATCCTCAGCAGAATATTTACATTCCGAAAGATCTCACGGAATGCGACTTTGTTATCATCAGGGTGGATAAAGCTAAGACAGGTTTATCACCACCATAAAAGGGTCAATACAAAGTAATCAGGCGCTTCCGGAAGAGTTTCATAATTGAAGTAAAAGGAAAGAACATTTCCATTTCAATAGATAGACTAAAACCAGCTTGTATGATTAACGAAATTTTCCAAAAACCGTCATCAAAAAAAAATCAATTTCTCTTTTCCTAACCTTTATTAAAATACAATTTTTATTGCAACAGATTATTTTTTTTTCTGTCTTCATATTGTAGTTTTTTTTAAAGGAAGGGAGTACTGTAGAGTCCCAGGTTCTACTTTCCTGGAATTTTAAAAGCAATATACAAAATCATTTGATATACCTTTATATATATTTAATATAACAATGTGTGTGTGGCAATTGTTGATTAGAGTGAATACAAATGAGATTGTATGCTGATGCCTCCCTTTTTTTATTTTAGTAAAATTGTAATTAAAAATTTGGATATGATTTTTTATTTTTATTATTATTATTCAATATAACTTGAATCGCATTAATCGAATTTATTTTTAACATTTTACGCTAAAAATAAAACTCAAAATATTGTGTTTAAAATATTTTGTATTACATATTTTGCAATAAAGTTTATAAAGTTTAAGTTCAGTTGAGTTATTTCATTAGTGGAAATTTAAAACTACATATAAAAATATAGATCTATTAAACTTTACACAACAAAATTGTTATATTAACAATTTATTTTACTTTTGGATGCTAAGTATATATATATATATATAAAATTAGTTAATGAAAGTGGACACAAAAAATGAAAAAAAAACCGTTGAATTGTTCTGGAACTAACAATAAGAATTATATCGACCTCGGAATGGTAAAATTACTATTTCAACGCAGATACCGGAAAGTGTTTCAGGGGCAACTGATTCGTAACATTCGTCCTATTTATAATATATCGCGTTACAATCTCACAAGTAAGCTGGTAAACTTCAAATTTCAAAACCAAATTTTGTTTAGGTTTATTGTTTATTGTTTATTGTTTATTAATAAATTATGTATGTTAAAATTATTATAAAACGAACTTTGTTCTTATATTTAGATAGCGTATTATCCAGTTTCCGATTAAATCACCTAAACAATGAATTTTTCGCCTATGTTTAGGATCTTCTATCGAATTTGGAAAGTGTTTTTTATTGAAGTTATTTTGCTGCAATTCTGCTAGTTACACAACGCTACTGGTTAGCCGCAGCGGCAAATGGTTTTGGTTCATGCTATAACGAATTGATCAGGTTTTAGATGAAATTGAAAAAGATTATAATCTATTGCCTAATTTGAACTCAATAATTCTATCTCGGAGATCTAATTTTGATCAAATTTGGTACGTAAATGCCTAGCTATTGCACAAAATCTTGTTCGCATCAAAGATGGATTTAAACTGGTTTGTTTTTTTTCCTTTCAGCTCTGTCTACCTCGTCGATAATGATGACTAATTTGTTTGTAAACGTCAATATTTATGCCGTCATTTAGGCGATATGGCGATCTTGTAACTAAACGGCTATTTCAATACCTTATTTTATCTTTCTCCAAAACTTGGTTTCATCTTATTTTGTTTGAAAATGTATCCGTAACCACCGTTGTCACTCAAAATTATACTACATTTCTTTTCGTTCTATTTGACAAGCATCATTAAATTCCACTCAAACCAAAAATTTATCAAATTAAGGTACAAAGCTTAGGTATTAAAGTTAATACGACGTCCGATTTGAACCCAATGAAATTTTTTATTATTTTATTTCTATTTCAACTTAATAATACTTGAACCCTCAAAGTATTGTTAACACAAACTCTATCTAGTTTTTACTATTGATATTGATTTTGCTTCGTAATCTCATAAAAATTTAACAATCTTTTCTTTGCTTACAATCTGTACTTTCTTTGTAATAGAATAAGATGTTATAAGATCTCCTTGTTTTGTTTTACTTTAATGTCTCAGGTGACTAATAAAAAAAAAGGAAATCCATAAAATTTTACTCAAAATGATTTTCAACTATTTCATGATTCTCCTTACAAGGAGAATTTTTTTTCATTTATGTTGTATCGTATGGTATAAACATTTTATTATTTGTACATTGTGGACTAAAAACGACATGAGCTACCTGATTTAACGATTCGTACAGTAGATATTTAGGATCAGAGTTATTGATTTGTGGTTTCACATGTTGGTTTATATTTTTAAAAGTACAAATTGACGACCATAAACTTTAGTATTTGATGCTTATAGAGGTTTTTTGATTGGTTGTTGAAATTTGTTAACGAGTGATTTTTGGTTTTTATGACGGAGTTCTTATTTTCTCTGATGATAATTTCAGCTTTAACTAAAGCAAATTGAGTGATTTCATCATAACCTATACCGAAAAATGATTTCGAATTGCAAATATTCACAAGATTGTAGTTACTTGAGCTTAATCATTCACAAACTCTTGCATTTCCTTAACATTTTTTTAATCAAAATTACAGAACTAATTACTTTATCGACAGTTTTCAGTTGTAAAAAAATAATGATAATGTATCAGTGCATCTGTACACCAGCCCTTTTCTTTAAACAAATCAATGGAAATAAAATTTAATCCAATTTTTTTAAAAGCAATTAACCAAATAAATAAATTACAGACAGACACGCTCTTTCTAAATTATTTTTCAATTATACGTTTTATGAGTCTGAGATGAAAATTAAAATAAAAATAGTTTAAGAAATTCGATTATAATTTTTTTTTAATCGATAAACTAAACAAAGTTAATCATAATAATTCGTTCAAGTCGATATACATATAATGTAATTAAATAAAACCAGATGCACAAAATTTAAATTAAATTAAATTTGTGAATTTCGAGTTATAGTTTTATGGGAATAATCAATTTACATTAAAATAAAACCAAATCCATTTGGGTGAACAAAAAATTCGATTTTCCATTAAATAAAGTTTTATATTCTTTTTTTTGATAGACATTCAAATAAACCACAAACTAAAATTAAAAGTTAAGTAATTATAGATTCATAGTTGTTGTCGGTTTGCGTGTTATGAAATTTGTTTAGACTATTATGAAAATTGATATCTGTTTGAAAATAAATATCTGTATCTGATATATATATATAAACGCAAGTGTAATTTTCGATATCCGATATCTGACATATCACACCTGAAATATAAAGTAAAACATATAATATTAAACATCTAGCATGTGACATTTAACATCCAATATATAACAATTTACAACTAACGTCTAACATCTAACATCTTATATATATGATATTTAGCGTTTGACATTTGATTTTTAACCCACAACTTCTGGCTTCTACCTTAGTTTATGACTTCTGAGTGCTCGATATATGATATTCTAAACCTTGACGAAATCTTTTAAAAAACGGTTTATTGATGAGCAGCTGTGATTGCATTAGTTATTTTATCTACTATCATTCTGTATGTCAAACTTTATGATATCTATCTATCTTTAAATACGTAAGCAATATTTTTGCGATACAATTTTAAAATATTTGCTCCATCAAAAGTGTGGCAATATGTATATCGTAGTATAGGTCTTAAGTAGTAGATGTGCCGAAAAATACTTTTTTTTTGAATTTTGACGATTTTTTTCAGAAAAAATGACAAAAATGTGATAGTTTTGTTTTTTTGAGTTTTTTTGTTCGGTTATTTTGTTTTTTAAGTTTTTTGTTCGGTTATTTTGTTTTTTTTTTGTCAAGTTATTTGTTTTCACAATTCAAAATCAATCTATATCATTTAATTAAACTCTGAAATAATGTGTTGTAGCTATTTGGTTAGGAGGTCTATTTACAATTTCTATTTACAATGGCCGAATTTCGGCCACTGGGCGATTCCTAGTTTGAAATAATTGCGTAAGGTCTTATTTTACCGCACTAATTATTATTACAGCATTATTTTACACAGCTCAGTTAGTTGGTTGTGATCATGTGAACATAATTTGAAGTTTAAAACAATAAAATCGTCTGAAAAAGCCAAATAACTGAGTTTTTTATTGTAATTATTTAACACAGACAATCAAGTGCCCATTATTATTTAACAATTTACAGAATTATTTTAAAATATTTATTATGTATATATATATTTACAATAATATTTGTACAATTAGAAATATTAATTCCGGCTGATGTCGACGCCAAACAATTAATCGTACCATTTCCATTACTATTATCTTCTATTTCTTCTTTAACACCCATAATTTTGGTAGCGATGGCTTTCTTATTCTCGATGGATTTTCCTACATAACCTTCCGCATCAGTAGTGGATTTCTATCCACCGTGTCTTTTTAAAGTGTGCACATCACCACCTGCATCAACAAGTAAGGAAGCGGACGAACTGCGGAAAACAATAACCTGTTTAGCTCTCTGGAATTACCAAGCCTATACTTGGCAATATCTTTTGGCAAACGCCCGAAAGTATTTATTTCCACCGGCTGCGCTGTACATTTACCATTTTTGTAGCTTAAAAAAAATCGGTCATGTGTTGCAGGTTTAGGGCGAAAAGACGATAACATTTTCGAAAATTATCCAAGCAGTCATATCCCGGAATGTTTTCCCTTAGTGATTGCAAAATTATCTATTAATTTTGGTTTTAGTAATATGGTATGACAATTTTAATATACGTTTCCTTGTCACATATGTCAGAAAGTTTCAATTTCAAATTCTTTAGTTCTTCTCTACGGCATGCTCCAAAAACACCAACAATTAAGGACACCTAGGAAATTAATAATATTATAGCTTGATAATCTCAACACAATTTCTCCTAACCTTCATATAATCGAACATCGACAGATAATACCTTTCTTTAGGTCACATTTTAAGATGGCAAGACTCAATTTTCGCCACTATTTCTCAGTCGCACAAAATAAACACTGTCTTGTACAGACAACTGTCCACTCACTTCTTCGGACACCTCCAAACTTTCTCTTTTTCGCTACAATACTCGAGCATTGAAAAAACTCTTCCCTTTTTCTCTTTCCAACTCTTACTATCTACGTTTCTTTTATCGTTCCATCTTTGATGGCACTAGTGGTGGAGTGTTGTGGCGAACATTTAAATTAAAAAATTTCAAAATTTTAGTAGGCGATGTTTTTATCGTGAAAAATATTTAAAAAACAAATTAGTTTTTTTAGAGTTTTTTGTTTTTGCAAAAAGTAGTTTTCTTATTTTTATGTTCCAGTTCCTTAATTCTATTTTGTCGATAAAATTAAATGTTTTACTCTATCATAAATTGTTAGGAGATATTAAATTAAAAAATATTATAAATATTATCTCTGAAATATACATTAAATTTAGTGCAAAATTGTTATTTTAATTGTTTTAAATTTTCAATGCAGAAGCTTATCTCTGGATTGATTTACTAATCATTTACTAAATATGAGATGTAATTTCTAAGAACTTTTTGGCTAAATTTAGACTGAATTTAGTATTTAATAGAACTTCCAGAAGATAAAATAAATAAAATTAGTAGATTCAAATTAATAAGAGCCTATTGCAGAGTTTGTATCACGTCGGGGTCACCAAAATATAGCTTGATAGTCTCTCTATAAAATTCTGAATTTAAATTGTCATAAACTTACAGCTAGAAATTCAGCTATATAATAATGGAAACTAAATTTTAAATCAAACTCTGCAATGGGCTCTTATTAATTTGTGTTTACTATAATTTTTTTTTATTTTATCTTCTGGAAGTTCTATTAAATACTAAATTCAACCAAAAAGTTCTTAGAAATAACATCTCATATTTAGTAAATGATTAATAAATCAATCCAGAGATAAGCTTCTTCATCGAAAATTTAAAACAATTAGAATAACAATTTTGCACTAAATTTAATGTATATTTCAGAGATAATATTTTTTTAATTTAATATCCCCTAACAATTTATCATAGAGTAAAACATTTAATTTTATCGACAAAATATAATTAAGGAACTGGAACAACATAAAAATAAGAGAACTACTTTTTGCAAAAACAAAAACTCTAAAAAAATAATTTGTTATTTAAATATTTTTCACGATAAAAACATCGCCTACTAAAATTTTGAAATTTTTTAATTTAAATGTTTGCCACAATATTATGGTGTATGATATGGATGTGAAGATAGTACCTTTGTCATCAAATAGCGTAGGTCATCAGCCTCTGAAAGAAATCTATCCTTCCTTGGGTTGTATTGTATCCTTCCCTTTTTCTTTTTAAAAATGCAATTAATTGGTTGAATTTACTTATATCAATATTTTTCTTCATTGAGATTGTGCATCTCAATATGGATTAATGTGTCCATAACGAAGATGACTTTTCTTTTTCAGACTTGCTTACGAAATAGGCTAGCAAAATTCTCTCAGATGCCTCCTTTATATTTTTTCCATTGCACCAATCTTTATATTTTTTATATTCCATTTCGTATCTCACTTTTGATTTTGCTGGTATCAGTAGTGAAATCGCTGCATTTCCACATCGGAGTCTCCTGCCGAATCACTCATATTTAACTATTATTTGCCTGATACTAAATGCTAATAAGCAATGAACAGAATGTTGTGAAACAATGACAGTAAACAAATCACCGGCCTACTATTTTATTATTTAATAATATTATTTCTTTTATTTATTATTTTTATTTCTGAAACTTATATAAAAGTTGATAGTAGATAAAGCGTTATACAATATTCATTTCGTGACATCATATTACGATCCTCGATAGGTTATCATTCTCGGCCTATGGCCTCGATTGACAATTTTCCCATCTCGTATCGTAATTACGAAATTCATATCGTAAATAACTATTAAACCTAACACCAAAAGTGATATTTTCCTTTTATTTTTCTCTACGAAAAACCAAAAGAAAGAGATAAAAAGTTATTTAAAAGAAATCAATTGTTTCCTCTGTGGTGAAAATTTTGTGGTCAAAAACCAAAAAAGTCAAACCTAAAACAATAGCAAGATATAATCAAATATTTATTTGTATTTCCGATTCCGTTTAAAAATGATTTTTATTTTCTTTTAAATTTTCGTTTAAACCAGAAATCAATTGAAAACTAAGAAATATGAAATGATAATAAATAATAGAAAATTTAAAATTTAAAAGCATACTGAGGGACAAAATGCAGGTAAATTACCAAACAACAGAAATTTTGTTATCCGGTAATCTCCTTTTTTCGTTTAGATTTTTTTTTAAACAGGAAGTTTTTTTTTTTTTAAATGTTTCTTTTCGTTCAGTTATAAATCTTTTTAAACGCCTTTTCTTTTCAATAAAAAAATATGAAGGGGCTGAAATCTCACAGCTCTGAGATATCAAGATTTCGGTCTTTTTTTTTTTTTTATTCAAAGTTAGGCATGTTTAGTGTTAATTATAACAAATTATAAATTAACGTCTCTGAATATCCGAAGATACCATGCCAACTAGGGATAAGAATGGAATAAAAATTAAGATTCTCTGAGAAATTTATGAACGTTAACTTTAAAGCCTTGAGGATTAAATTCATCAGGAAAAACCCAGGAAGGTAAGGCATTCCAAAGATGAGAGACTCTGTTGAAAAAGTCACGTTGGAAGGCTACAGTTCTACACCTAATTATTTGAACTGTAAAGGGATGCGCTGCTACGTTTGCTCTGGTGTGACGCGAAAGGTTTGCTGATTTAGGTAAAATCGATTTGATCTCTTCAGAAGCTCGCTCATCCATAATATATTTATAAAATATAGTCAAATCAGCAACATTTCTTCTGTGCTGCAAGGAATCAAGACCGTTAGTAAGACTTGGGTTACCAAT
Source organism: Diogma glabrata (assembly GCA_963693315.1). Classification (NCBI taxonomy): domain Eukaryota; kingdom Metazoa; phylum Arthropoda; class Insecta; order Diptera; family Cylindrotomidae; genus Diogma; species Diogma glabrata. The sequence continues at coordinate 78,235,742 of OY856188.1, forward strand.
GAGTTTAATAGCTCTACGCTGTACAGAATCAAGGCAGTTGAGACTACTCAAGTAAGCTCCACCCCATATGTGAGAACAGTATTCCATGCAGGGACGTATAAAAGATTTATAAACTAAAAGAAGTTGTTCGCTATCGAAAAACTTACGACATCGCCCCAAAAATCCTAACTTTTGAACAGCATTCTTAGCCAGATTAAAAATATGAGAATTCCACTTCATATTATTTTCAATCTCAACTCCTAGAAGTCTGACAGACTCATTCTCTAAAAGATTTTTGGGGCCAAACGTTAATGGAAAAGGATTGGGTGTCGTTATCCTAGAAAAATGACAAACCTGTGTTTTGCTTGTATTGAATTCAACACTGTTAGCAATACCCCAATCCATAATTGTTTTAAGATCAGTGTTAAGGGAATCTATCAACTTTGATCTACACTCACTAAGCGCTAAGGGTGTATATAATTTAGGTGCTTCATGAGACGCATGAAGCGTGCTGTCATCAGCAAAACTATGTATAGGATGAACCGTTGAGTCCAACAAATCATTAATATAGATAAGAAAAAGAGTTGGTGACAAAGCGGAACCCTGAGGAACTCCTGCATTAGTTGAAAAAGTATTCGATGATACACCGTCAACATTGACCCGAAACTTTCGATCAGATATAAAGCTCTGTGTCCAAGATATAAGCTGCTCGTCTAAACCATAGGATCTCAATTTGCATATAAGGTTGTTATGCCAAACTTTGTCAAATGCCTTGGAAATATCAAGAGCAACACCGAATGTTTCTCCAAAGTTTTCAAGTGACTTGTTCCAGATATGAGTGACAAAAGACAGCAAATCTCCCGTCGCTCTTCCTTTTCGAAATCCATATTGTCTCTCATTAATTAATTTGGAAGACTCTAAGAAGCTCATTAAATTAAAATTGACATATTTCTCAAAAATTTTAGCAACTACCGATAAAATTGAAATGGGTCTGTAATTCGTAGGATCAGTCTTACTGCCTTTTTTTGAAACTGGCTGTACACTAGCCATTTTCCAAATTTCAGGAAAAATTCCTTTCTTATATGACAAATAGAAGATTTTAGTGAGGATTGGTGCTAGCTCCCTAGCAAATGTTTTAAGTATAATCGGAGGAATAAAATCAGGGCCTGTTGCCTTGTTAGTATTGATTTTTAAAAGCATTTTTCGAACAATGTTTTTCCGAAAAATTATCCGCCTCATTTTATAAGAAACTTTAGAAATAGGTTTAGGTTGGAAATTAGGTTCTTTTAAAGTAGAATTTAAAGAGATATAATGCCCAAGCAAATTAGCTTTCTCTTTTGGATCAATGATAGGGACATCTCTATTAACAAGAGGCGGTCTGGGTTAATTTTAATATCTGGAAATTTTGTGAGCAATTAAACTCAAGTAACTAAATTCAAAGGTATGGTTGGAAATATCTCTTTTACGTGTTTCGATTGGGATTCGAACTCGTAGCCTCATCAGTGCCAGAGTGAGTTCAATTCCTGTGGCAGATACGTTTAACCACTACGTCACCAAGGCGATGATATTTCTAAGTTGAAACTTCATCATCAGTTGTTATCTTACTTGAGTTGAATTTCTCAATCGTCAGTTACACACAATTTTTTATGGAAATTTTATTCATGTTGAAAAAAAAATCACCTCAAAAAAATTTTTATATAGTTTTCGGCAAAAAACTTTTATGAGGACATGGTTTTTAGTTTTGGGCAGCGATGTATATCCTCTGTATAGCGATGTATAACCTCTAACCTCTCCATCTAGCGTTTCATGAAAATCTTACAAAATCAAAAATTCATATTTCTTTCAAAATTCCAAAAATATTCTAAAAATTAAAATAAAATCGAAAATTTAAACTTTTTTTTAAACTTCTAAAAACATTCCAAAAATTATTACAAAATGAAAGATTGAATCTTTTTCCAAAAGTCTAAAAATATTTCAAAAATTATAACAAAATCAAAATACAAGTTTTTTCAAAATTCCAAAAATTATAATAAAATCAAACATTTAAACTTTTTCAAAATTCTAAAAATATTCTGAAAATTCTTACAAAATCAAAAATTGAAACTTTTCAAAATTCTAAAATTATTGCAAAATTTCTTAATTCACAAACTCAAAAATTCAAACTTTTTCTAAAATTCTAAAAATATTACAAAAATTATAACAAAATCAAAAATACAAATTTTTTTCAAAACTCAAAAAATATTACAAAATCAAAAATTGAAACTTTTTCCAAATCAAAAATTTAAAAAACTTTTTCCAAAATTCTAAGAATATCGCAAAAATTATAACAAAATCAAAAATACAAACTTTCTTAAAATTCCAAAAATATACCAAAAATTATAATAAAATCAAAAATTTAAACTACATATTTCAAAACTCTAAAAATATTCTTACATCTTAAATTCTTACAAAATCAAAAATACAAACTTTTTTCAAAATTCCAAAAATATTTTAAAATATTCCAAAAATATTTTAAAAACAAAACCAAAAATTTCCATATCCAATTTCATGTTCGATAACATTTCATGTCAAACAAATAATTAATTTTTTTTCCAAAAAATTGAGTAAAAAAAATGAAAATCATTTTTTTGACACACTTGAAAACATTTTTTTGACACACTTGAAAACATTTTTTTGACAAGCTTATAATGCAATAATCTAGTTTTTGGTCTCACAAACCAATCCCGACCATCAAGATTTCTCCAAATCAATGTTCCTATTCGTAATCACTTAAAATGAAAGTTTTTTAAGCAAAAAATATGAAAATTTTCTTCTTTTGACACACTTGAAACACTTCCGGTACAGTTATCGAACACATCGTACTTTTGGCTCTTCCCATTGAGGATACCTATCGGTTTGTATCTCAAATTTACGATTGAAAATTTTTCAAGAAAAACAATCCAATCGGAAACTACCGTCACCTATGGGATATTTAAGAATTGGTTTCATTTCAATGGGTTTTTTACGATAAAATTTCTATCGTTGTTAATCGTTCTGAATCCGAAGTTTTTGATTGAAATTTTTTAGTAAGCGGTTTTCTAGAAATCCATTTACAGACATTCTTTTTTTTCAGTAGGTTCTTAACCGTCGCCAAAGAAGTGGGGGTAAGAATTTCACTTTTGGCTCGAGCGTGTTACAGGTTTTGCAGTCCAAATTCAACATTTTGCAAAACAAATTCAACATTTTGCAATTCAAATTCAATTTTTACATTTCAAATTCAACTTTTTGCAACTCAAATTCAATATTTTGCAAATCAAATTCAACTTTTTGCATTTCAAATTCAACTTTTTGCAAGAGCAAAATATTGAATTTGATTTGCAAAAAGTTGAATTTTATTTGCAAAATATTGAATTTGATTTGCAAGAAGTTGAATTTGATTTGAAAAAAGTTGAATTTGATTTGCCAAAATTGAATTTGATTGATTATTTGATAAATTTTACTGTTTCGAGTTTTTGATTCACTAAGATTTTTTTTTTCTATAGAAATAAATTTAAATCGCATTTTATCTTAAAGTCTCAAAACATAAAAATCAATTTTGCAATATTATTTATTGCAATTTTTTTTATTACTTCACAAATTAAAATTTTTTCCTCATTATTTATTGCAATTTTTTTTATTACTTCACAAATTAACATTTTTTCTACGATAGCATATAAAAATTCTATTTTCATGCAAAATGTTTTTTTCCACTTCTGTAAAATCGATTTCGTAAGAGTAAAATTTTAATTTTTTTTATTTCACTCCTTTGTATTCGATTTTATTATTTTCTTTCATTCCATATGCAGAAAAAGAAAATTAGTACTTTTTCGTCATTCTTTTTATTTATGTTAATGACAATACTTGCTTAATTGGACAAACCATTCATAAAAACAATCTTTTTTTTATTTTTGATAAGATGGGAAGCAAAAATTAAATGTGTGAGTATTTGAAGTAAAATTTATCCATCCGGCAACTACAAATATAGATTTAGTTTTGTTTTTTCCAGCCATAATTGTGTGCGTTATTACTCTTGATAGAATCAAATAAACAGCTGCAATTTATACTGTTTCGCGATTGCTGCGGAACAACAAAATTAGTATTTTATTGGATCATTGTTTATTGTTATATTTAATTTTTTTAAATTTATTAAACACGAACCCAATACAACGTTTCATCCTTCCGACAGAGTAACATGTATTAATTTAAATTGAATTATTTTAAAATTCATTGATAAAAAAAGTAAAACTAAAAAAACAATGAATTTTATTTTATTTTTTGTAACATTAATACCAAATAATTAAATAAGTTTTATTCGATTTCGAAATTTAATTGTTTGGTATTTTAAAAATAAAATAGCCCACAATGAAAATTTTGAAAAGGAAATGACCTACAGTCAAATTTTATACTAATGAGAATTCAGAAACCAAAAAATCATAAAAAATCTAAACTTTTTCACAATTGAAAATTTTCACTATCCGAGAGAGGGACATGCGCATTAGTTTGAATTTATTGTTTTTTTCTTCAATCAGAGCAAAAATGTTTTTGTTGATTTTTTTATAAAATCCAATCAAACTATTTGTAAAATACAATCAAAAAAATTAATTTCATAGTGCAATACAATCAAATAAATTGTTTTATTTCGTTCCACAGCATTCATGCAAAAGAATGAAATTTAAGTTGTTTAATTTATTCTATTAAGACTAATAAGGCACACAATTATGGTTCTAAAAACAACAAAACTAAACCTATATATGGAGTTGCCGGAAGGATAAAACAATTTGTTTGATTGTATTGAGCTGTGAAATTAATTTTTTGGATTGTTTTTTATAAATAATTTGATTGTATTATATAAAAAATCAACAAAAACAATTTTACTCTGATTATATAAACAACAATAAATTCAAACTAATGCGCTTGTATCTCTCTCGAATATTGTAAAAGACAAAGGCTACTATAATTAAATTAAATTTTCATTGTGAAAAAATTTAGTTTTTTATGATTGTTTTTTGGTTTGTCCATTCTCATTAGTAGTAGTAGTTAGAAGTTTGATGTCTTCCATTGTAGTTCTTTTCATTTTCAAAATAAGAAACAATTAAATAGGCATCGAAGTTGAATAAAATTTATTAATTTATTTGAAATTAATGGTACAAAAAAGTTTTTTATCAATGATTTTTAAAATAATTCAATTTAAATTACCTTACTCTGTCGAAAGGATGAAACGTTGGTTATTGGCTTCATGTTTAATGAATTCTTTCGCAAATTTACAATGCTGGTCGTACCTCGCTCGCAAATCTGTAAAGTTTTGCTCGAAAAATAAAATATAACATTAAACACTTACACAATAAATTACTATTATGTATTTCGGATTAGTAAGAACGATATTTTTTTATTTTTACTCCTGTATTTCAAAATTATATATTTTTATCTTATTCGCTCCGAAAGAACAGAGCAGGCTAGTGATATGTGATAGAAGCGTTAAACTCTGTTCATTATACATCAAAATTCGATTTCTTTTGTTGAAACAATGATAAAAATTGCAATGAAAGAGAAATAGCAAAACTTTGAGCGAAAAACATATAGCGTTGGGTCGAATAATCATAATATTAATCGTTTGTTGGACTGAAAATTGAAACGCCATTTTTTAACTAGTCGATTAAAGTGACATTGCAATTTTTATACCGCACAAACTAAATTACAACCTCACACTGGATAACATTTTTACTAAGGAAGAAATTGAAAATACAATTAGAAATTGGAGTACCACCATACCACCCTCACCTTGATTAGTTATATCTGACTATTAAAAATACATATGGGTTTGCCACAAAGAGCAACTTGCATGCAATGATATTGCAGCAAATGGTGGATTCCAGCTCAATTAGGATTGGTTCGTCGCGAACGAAGTTGACAAGTTTTCGGTTGGCAAGCGCTCGGTCACAACTCACATTACATGATGTAAACCATCTATGGTTAGATGCCCAAAAAAATTTAACAGTCTTTACAAAATGAGTCCTATGGTAATGCCGTTCGAGAGTATAATAGAATTTCTGAATTTCAGTTTCTAATTTCTTTTTGTAAGTGAAAATTTTCTGACAAAAAATAAATTTCGGAAAAATTTTTTCAACTATCACTATGCTAAGTCAACGTCTAAATTAAAACAAAAACCATCCACCAATGTCAATTAAAACACATACATTCTTTTCGGTTTTCCATAAAATTAAATTCAATAAAACATAATCTGATACCAGAAAATAAAAATTCTTTCCGAAAGCGTTCATCCCTAATTGAATACGAGTTTCCTCCTTTTTTATCTTTTCCTACAAAATTAATAAAAAAAAACGGGAAACTTTGTCTTAGTTTTTCATCCTTAAGAAAACATGAAAACATCTCTACTGCTTTAATTTTTTATTACATTAAAATGAAATATTTTTACCATAATGAATGTTTTAATTCTAATTTTCCAGACATTTCTTAATCCCTTTTCTCCCATCGTTTTGATTTACTTCCTCCACCAAGTCACAAAACTAACAATAATAAAATTTTATGTCTACGTATACGTGAATTTATAAAAAACTACATAACGTGATGTTATCGTATGTAAAAAAAAACATTTGCCATGTTTTTCTTTAAGTTTTCCGTTCGATGTTGTATTTCACTTGGGATTATCCTGTTTTAAACAAAATATTTACAAAGCAAACAGTTTTTTTACTTTACAAGTTATTTCATTTATTTATTCATTTACTTTTGTATTTTACATTTTAGGATGCAAAGGCTTCATACGATGTAAATAGTCATGATGATGATCCAATGCCGCATTATGATTTATCAGACTCCAATCGACATGGAACACGTTGTGCTGGTGAGGTGGCAGCAACAGCAAATAATTCAATATGTGCAATTGGTATTGCGTATGGTGCTAATGTTGGTGGTGTTCGTATGTTAGATGGAGATGTAACCGATGCCGTTGAAGCAAGATCTTTAAGTTTAAATCCACAACATATAGATATTTATAGTGCCTCATGGGGACCAGATGATGATGGTAAAACAGTTGATGGGCCAGGTGAATTAGCAACTCATGCTTTTATTGATGGTGTGACTAAAGGTCGTGGTGGCAAAGGAAGTATATTTATTTGGGCGTCGGGTAATGGGGGAAGAGAACATGATAATTGTAACTGTGATGGATATACAAATTCGATATGGACATTATCGATTTCAAGTGCAACGGAAGAAGGACTTGTTCCATGGTATTCTGAAATGTGTAGCTCGACATTAGCTACAACGTATAGTAGTGGGAATCAAGGTGAAAAACAAATCGTTACAACAGATTTACATCATTCATGTACAAGTTCACATACTGGTACATCAGCATCTGCACCATTAGCAGCTGGTATCGTGGCCTTAGTCTTAGAAGCAAACAATAATTTGACGTGGAGAGATTTACAGCATATTGGTAAGAATATTGTTTTATGAATTGTTGAAATGAATTTATTTTATATTTGCATTTTTTTTTCTTTCTTCAGTTGTTCGAACAGCTAAACCAGGAAATTTAAAAGACCCAAATTGGTTAAAAAATGGAGTTGGACGACGTGTCAGTCATTCATTTGGATATGGTTTAATGGATGCTGCTGCTATGGTTAAAATAGCAAGAACATGGAAAACAGTGCCGGAACAACAAAGATGTGAAATTAATGCACCTCATCTTGATAAGTAAGTGCAATTTTATAATATGTCTCTGTTTAATTTAGGGTTCTGTTCTGACTAAATAACCATGTAGAGTTATTCCATGTGGCAGTCAGTTTAATCATACCTCATACTTCACAGTTCAAACCTTACAATACTTTAACGACAGATTGTAAATCGCTTTGATAACTCCAAGTTTAAAGCTTGGATGCAGTCAACGTACATCTGTATTGGCTCGTCCATTGCCGTCATAATGCCATCACTACCATGATGTTCTAAAATAATGATCTAAACTAATGAACAAAACGTTTAGTTCCATTGCAGATTTGGTTTAGAGTAAACTGCTTGGGAGTGCATTAAAATCGTATTGACCAGAATAATAAGCATTCAATCAATTACGTAGACACATTATTGTGCTATAGTCACTACAAATTATTAAAAACGTCCTTTTTACTGTACTAAAGTTCAAAAAAGAATTCTGGTCTACAACACTAAAAATACTACAGCTTGAAAGGACCAAGAAAAATAGCGTTAATGGAATAGTGCCCTATTGAACGATCTAGTGACCCCCAACCTGGGGTCACTAAATGGAGAGACGTCATAGCCTCTGATCGGCCAATGATCCTATCTTTATCTCCAAGCTGGTTTGATTCGGGCAACGCAACCCACTCCGTGGAGCGCGGCTAACAGAGAAAGGTAAGGGTCATGTCAAATGACCCGAACTCAACATCACACGCAGATAAAATACCGCTTGAGGTGAGCATGCGACATTATACATCTTTAGTACTACCCGCAAAGAAGCATGTGCAGCGGGTTCCATGACTGGGAGACCACGGATGGAAAATAAAACAAGTCAAATCAAAAGTACAATACACTTTATAAATGCCTCTACTATACAAAACATGCCCCGTCAGGCACTACTTTTACGATGCGAGGGAGTGATCCTGAGGCAAGCAGAAATGCCAGTGCCAGAACTCGAAAATGTTCGGGGACGAGCACATTAAAGCGTTCACCAAAACAGAGGAAAGTTATACGTGTTAGTTCCTGGAACATCAACACCTTGACTGGTAAGAGTTTGGAGCTTGAACAAACCACCCGCCGCAGGAGAATATACATTTTGTGTGTCCAAGAAGCAAAATGGCAGAATCATAGAAACAAAACAAGATTCTTGGAGAATTCGATTAAATGATTTCAAACTGCATTACCGTAGTATAAGAAGCGGTGAAAATGGGGTCGGTATCATACTGTCAAAAGAAATGCAAAATAACATCATTAGCATAAGAAAGATTAACGATCGAATAATGAGCATCAAATTGAGTATTGCAGTGAAAGTGTGGAACATAGTGAGTGTTTATGCACCACAAATTGGACGAAGTGATCAAGAAAAAGAGGAATTTTGGTTGGAGCTGTAAAAACTTACGATAGATATTCCTGAGAGTGAAATTATGTTCTTGGCTGGAAACTTGAATGTACATGTTGGTTCAGTGAACAATGGAGATAAAATATGACATGACGGATACGGTTTAAAAGATCAAAATGTCCCGAGAAAAGAGATCGTTTCGTTTGCAAAAGCCCACAATCTAGCAATTCTAAACACCTTCTTCAAAAAACAAGAACCACACTTGGTCACGTATTCCAACAGAGGATACAACACACAGATAGATTATCACCTCTCCTCTAAGTGACTGAAAAATACTCTTAAAGATTGTAAAATCATACGAGAAGAAACCTTCCAGCACAGTCTCTTAACAACAGATGTCCGAATAAAAGAGCAAATTAAGCGTAAGGACACTGCAGCTAAGGATAAAAAAATCAAGTGGTTCATGTTAAAAAATGACGATTGCGCTAGCACTAGAATTGACTTGGAAGACTGGTTGGATGACTGCATAAGAGCATCGGATGATATGACAGCTGAAGAAGGAACTCTGCTCAATTTGGTTGCACACATCTTACACGAGAAATCCTTGGTGTTTCGAAAGGGCGCCTCAACATTAAAAAGGAAAGTTAGTACTGGAATGATTCGGTAAAACACGCTGTTTCAGAGAAAAAGCAGGCATACATTGCATGAATCGAACATCCGTTGCTGAGAAAGATAGACTCAAAGCCGAATATGTCGAGAAGAAGTAACTGGCAGCGGCTGCTGTATCGCAAGCAAAAGCGATAGCTTGCTAGACATTTTACGATGCTTCGGAAATGTCTGAAGAACAAAACACGCTATATAAAATTGCATCCAGGAGAAGAAACGATTGTTAATATATCAACTCACCCAAGTTTATTTTTTATGAAAACGGAAACCTGCTTACAAAGGACGAAGAAATTGTAAATGCCTGGATAAATTATTTTGAAAAGCTTATGAATGAGAAATTTAAGACTTATGGCACCGCCAATTGCTGCAGCAGGTGTTCAAGAATTTACTATCAAAGAGGTTCAAATAGCGATAAACCAGATGAAAAATGGCAAAGCTACAGGCCCTGATGAAATACCTACTGAACTGTGGAAGAATGTCTAGCAAGTGGTACACGATTTCTACAAATCCTCTTTAATAAAATCAAAAATGGCGACCCCATGCCGGACGGTTTCAGAGAAAGTTTCTTACTGTGAGTGAAAAGTCAACTTATTTTGTGAGTGGAAAGTCAACAGCTGATGCTATACAAGCTGTCTGGATACTGATAGAAAAACATCGCGACGCCAAGAAAAATTTCCATGTAATATTCATAGATCTCGAAAAGGCATTTGATCGAGTGCCGAGAGATCTCATATGGACCGCACTAAGAGACCATGGTGTTCCAGAGTATGTGATGTTGATTCAATATATATACCAAAATGCGACAACAAAAGTAAGATCGACAGCAGGAACAACAACACCCTTCCCAGTAACCGTAGTTGTACACCAAGGTAGCGTTCTAAGTCTTCCATTGTTCAAAGTAGTGATCAATTACCTGACTCAAAATATTACTGACGCCCTGCTGGAAATATTGTTATTCGCGGATGATATTGCTCTTGTCAGTGACGACGTTGTGCTCCTACAAGAAGCGTTTGACAAATGGTGAAACTCTTTGGAAGATAATGGATTGCGAGTCAGTAGGATAAAGACAAAATACCTTTTCTGCCCATTTGCTAACCGTTTCGCACCTAGACCTGACATTATGCTAAGAAATGAAGTATTACCGACCTGTTCTAGTTTTAAATTCCTATAGTCTGTAGTGAACAGTGATGGCGAATGTAGTCAACACGTCAACGGTAGGGTTAGTGTAGATGGCAACAAAATACTCCCTTATTCTGTGATAAAAAGATGCCTAAAAAGCTTAAAGGTAAACTGTACTCAACGGTAGTCCGCCCTGACCTACGGCGCCAAATGTTGGTTTTTCTACAAGAAACACAAGCAGAAATTTAAGACTACTGAAATGAAAATACTTAGGATGAGTCTTGGTGTAACAAGAAAGGACAGACTACGAAATGAGCATATAAGGATTGAAATGAATATCCAAGAAGATATTTGGCAGAAGATTGAAAAGGAACGAGTTAAATGGTTCGAGAGTATAACTGAAAAAGAAGAGACAAATGTTATTAAGAAACTTTAGTTACGCCTTTTACACAGCGCCGAACTCGTGGCAGACCTCCGAATAATTAGCTTCAACAAAAGCAAAAACGCCAATGACTTTATGGTATCACCAGAGAAGAACGACAAACAGTAACCAATAACAGAAGAATCCTGCGATCAAATAATGCTAACCCTTCAGATTAAGCTACAGCGACATCATAAAGAAGGAATTTTGAAATTCATTTATAATTTTTAAATAATAAAGTAAGGAAAAAGATGACTGGCCGACCAAACATTTTTTATTATGCTCGATACTGGATATAACTCATGTCCAGAACATTAAATTAAAATCGTGACTCTTAAAAATTAATTTAAATTATAGATTAATTTTTAAAATAAATTTAACTTTTTGATTCATAAGAAAAATTGATATCTGCAGATATTCCAAAATATTGGTGAAGCTTCACCATTCATTCACTAGTCAGAAAATATTTCAGAACGAAAATGAAAATTTTAATTAAAATTACTTTCTTGACGGTTTTGTAATAAAAATCCATCACAATGGGAAATTGTTCTCTTTTTTCCTGTCATTCTTCACCACGATTCACGAACTTCTATTAAAAAGTAAAATATTTTCCAAATAAATCGTTCTTCATCTTTTTTGTTGAAATTGTTTTTATTTTCATTTTGGTTTATTTTGTTTGTTCTAGAACAATACCACCAAAAAGTCAAATAACACTACAACTGACAGTACAACATTGTCGTGGTGTAAACTTCTTGGAGCATGTACAAGCAAAAATATCATTAACATCACAGAGACGTGGAGATATTCAAATATATTTATCATCACCAGCTGGTACACGTGTTACACTTTTAACATCAAGGTGAAAATTACGAAGAAAATTGTATAATTAGCATTTTTATTTATAATTTTTCTTTTTTATTAGGTCACATGATTTATCACGTTCTGGTTTTAATCAATGGCCTTTTATGTCAGTTCATACATGGGGTGAAACACCACATGGTAATTGGCAGTTGGAAATTCATAATGAAGGACGATATATGGGTGAGTTATTTTAATTATTATTAATTAATCTACGTTTTTATATTAAAATCAAATTTAAATTGTTTTGTGCTTTCCTCCTGATAATAAAAATTTATAATAAAAATATAAATTTTACTTAATAAAACAATTAATGGAAAAAAGGTCACGCTTCGTTGAAAGGTTGGTCATTAATATTCTATGGCACATCGCAGCCTATTGATAAAAATGATCAAAAATCATCAACTCCATACCCACCACCATCAAACTCCTACACCGTTAATAATAATAATATTAATAATTATTCAGTCACATATTCGAATTTCAAATCTAATCAAAATTACGGAAAAATTAATAATAATAATCGAAAACAAAATATTTATCAACAAGGTGGTGCTGGTTATCATGTTTTATCACCCTCAACATCTTTAACAATGTCAACAAAAAAGAATAATTCGGAAAAGAAACAAAAAAATAATTCAGGGAAAAATGGAGGTAACAAAAATTGGGGTGGTCATAGAACAACAACAACTAAACCGTACATAACAACATATTACTTAAACCGAATGTTAGATAAAGATCGTAAATTAGATAGTTATTATAATACCCAAATGCGATTAACAACAAATCGCCCAAAACACAACAATAATAATAATAATCGAGGAGATTCGAAATATCCATCCTCGCTATCGAATGTATACGAAAAAACACCAATAAAAGCACCGAAACAAGTAAAACAAAATAACAATAATTTTTATTCAACGCAACCACAATACAGTGACATAATAATTGATACATCGAAACCAACATCTAATCCAAATATACCTAGACGTTTTCAACAATATCAAAAAGTTCAAGAAATTTATCCTGAATTTCATCCATATACTGGACCAAAACCAACAATAAAAACAATACAGATACTTTCATCGTCATCGCACAATGGAAAACCATCGAGAGAAAATTCAAAATTTATATTCTTATCCGAAAGTGATTTTTCATCTACATCATCGTTATCGAGTGGAGGACCATCAATAGGATTAATGGAAACAGTGCCACAACGTGGTTTCAAAAGTACAAATGGAAATATTCGTAATGGAAATAATCGAAATAATGGAAATGGTAGAAATTGAAAATATAATAATAATTAATTATAATTTATGATTTTCCGATTTTTTCTTTTTTTTATTATTATTTTGTGTGTTATTTTGGAACCTATTATTAGTTTCGGTATAATTTGATTTTCTATTGTTGGATGGAATTTCAAGAATTTAAATTGTTTAGTATAAGAAATATAATTTGATTTTATTTTTAATTTTGTAATAGATATATTAAATTTGATTTACTGGATTCTGTATCATTACTATTATTTATTATTATTATTTGGCGTTTTTAGGGTTCCGTACTTTGAAAAAGTAAAAACGATACCCTATTGGTGATACTTCGGTGTCCGTTCGAATTGGAATTTTCTACAGTTATAAAATGTATTTCTCCACGCCTACAGAAAACAAATATTTGTTTTTATTTGGATAGTAAAACAATAGTATATTATTTAATTAGGAGCTAAAGTGCTACTTTTTCTGTTGAGTCTATAGTTTGGGAGGCCGACAATTATAGACGAAACACAAAAAGTCACATTAGCTCCGCATTAAATACACTATTTTTTCAGCAAACGTTTAAATTTTTTTATAAATATGAAACTAATCCATCAAATTTTTTATAAACATGATTAAAAAAGTAATATGAGGTAATAAATTTTCTAAAATTAATTTTTATTGATTTTAATTCATTTAAATGAACAGAAACGTGTGCTGTTTTGAACAAATTCATAGTCTCATGTTATGTTACTTTACTGCCGCCTTAAAAATATGAAATTTACTTTACTGCCGCCGTAAAATATGATAATTACAATACTACCGCCGTAAAAATATGAAAATTACTTTACTGCTCCCGGTTTTTAAGTTACTTTGCTGCTGCCGTAAAAATAAAATAAAAATGGCGTTACTTTACAGCAGCTTTGATTATACGTCAAAAAAGTAAGAATCAAAGATTCTCCCTAGCGGCAATAAAGCTAAACTTTACAGCCGTTTACTGAAAAAAGTTTTTTTTAAGGAATCGAATTTGATTTAGAAAAATCACTCAACCGAATGAGCACGAAAAATCCCTCAACCGAATGAGCACGGGGAATGTTTTGGTCCCACCATAAAAAAATCAAAAAAATATGCTGGCTGGAATGGATCCTTAACCCGTTGCTCGATTAAGCTCAAACTTCAGCACGGTGAATGTTTTGGGGCCACCTTTCAGTTTATATATCACTCGCCGGGATTTGCGATTACTCATTTTTTCCGAAAAAAAAGAGATAAGGCTGACTAACTAACCCCTTTGCATATTTTGCGAAATTTTTGTCCAAAAAAAAAAAGAAATATATGCTGGCAGGAATCTCTAGATATCCATGTAATCGGAATTAGTCAAATACTAAGTTTGCTACGTCAAGCTGGCCATAAATCGAAAATCACAAATTTTACATACAAAACGAAAATTGATACCATTCCTAAGCCCGTTGCTCGATTAAGCTCAAACTTCAGCACACTGAAAATTTAAAAAAAAAATTTTTTTTTAACTTTGAGGAGTGGGGTGTCATATAAAAGGTGAATTTTTTTCTAGTCCAAAGCAATTTTTTTGGTAATATTCGAAAGCACAGTTTTCGACTTCTTTTCAAAAATGTGAATATTTTTTCTCATTACCTCACCCCCTCCCTTAACTTCCTACATTACAAAAGAAAATTTTTTAACAAATCACGGTCGGCTCATCATTTTAAATGTTATTTGGAGGGGCTTGAGGGTGGAAATTTTGAAAAAAAATTATTTGTAACCTTGACGAGTGGGGTGGGGTCAGGGGTGTCAAACGAAAAGTGATTTTTTTTAATTTGCCAAGGCCCTGTTTTTGATGTATTTCTTAAATTGTGTTTTTGAGAAGAGCCATTCGTAGAAAATTATATACATGTAGCATATTATATACACGATATGTAGAATTTTACATACATGGAACGAGCGAGTTATATTCGCACTTGTCTTCCCTACGAGAGAGTTATATTCGCACTTGTCTGACTTTTTTTTTAAATTTATTACATATAGGTTTTTATAAGTAGATTAGATTAGATTAAAATTTGGTGGTTATATTTTGTACTGCGACCAAAATGATCTATTGTACCCCACCCCACTACTCCCAGGTGAATACCCAGTTAGAGCACCTCCTCCAATCCAGCCTTCTTCAGGAACTTCAGGATATGTAGAGGGTTAAGTTTATTCAAGTCATGCCCTTCAATTCCCCCAGATAAAACCTTCTCGTGTAGATCAAGGCTCCGATGATGGCTTGGGGTCTCTTCTTCCAAAATATAAAATCTACATTGGTCTCCCTACTCCACACCAATGTTATAAAGGTGTTTTCTTAGTTTACAGTGTCCTGTAAGAACCCCTGTCAGTATTCTTAGGTTATTCCTATTTTACCTACAGCACATTACTGCTCTCTTTTGATTGAACAATCCAATCAACTCCTTGGATTACCTTAGACCCTCGGTGTTATTCCAGGTTTTGGACCAATCCGTCTTAATTGCTTCCCTCATCCTTTCGTGGATGGCTTTAGTCCCCAGTCCACAAAGGGTCTCCCGGCCAACAAATGATGTTAAAGCACCTCGTCGTGCAAATTTGTCAGGTTCCTCATTATCTGCGATACCCGCATGACCTGGTATCCAGTAAACTGTTACTATGCCCAAGCTTATTTACCTTGCTCACACAGTCTCCAACAATTTTGGATGTGATGGTGTATGAGCTTGTATAATTTGGTATTTGGTTTTCGGTCCAAATGCTCCTGCGCCCACCCCTCCATCGGTTTTTGGCCCATTCGCGTACCATTCGATAACATCGTTACTCAGATGGTTCGTTGTGTATTCACTACTCCACTCCGCTTTTTTACCCAACTGCGATGTATATTTCCTATCGAAGTTGGAATTCTTAATCATTCCTTCTTTAAGAAACTCAAGCAAGGGATTATCCCTTGAAAGACTATCCCGATATTTAGATTTTCTGATCTTTCCTTTACCCATACCCTGCATGCTAAATATTAGTATGGTTTCCCTAGCTACGCTCTTAATCTGCAAGTGGAGCGGGATCAGTGCTAATGGCATCTCCATGCGGTAGGGCATTTCCTTATTGCCCCCATTATGCAAATACAGACTAGCTTCTGCACCTTTCCAATTTACTTTTCCCAGCTTTAAGCTTGCTCTTTTGCTCCATGCAACCGCTTCGTAAGGGATGGCTGGTCTCACTATCATGGTATACATCCACCTTAGCATACCTGGACTGCACCCTCATGATTTGCCCGCAAGGTTTTTGCATACCATTATAGAACTTTTACGGCTTTGTTTACCACTGCTTTCATGTTTCTTCTCCACAGGAGTTTGCTTTTAAAAATTACTCCTAGATATTTAGTCTCCTGTGCAGATTCAATTATGGAGCACCAAATTATGATGGGTTTCATGTTAAGTTTTCTTTTCTTGGTTGGTGAACTGTACCATCGTGGTTTTGCTCAGATTGAGTTTTAGTCCCACAGATGTGCACCAAGTGTCTACCAGATTTAGTCCCCTCTGTACTATATCACAAAGTGTTTCTTCGAACTTACCTCTGGCGATAATGACTATGTCAGCCGTGTACCCAAGATATCTAATTGCCTGGTTACTTAATATAGTTATCCACCACTAGACTCCACATGAGGGGTGAAAAGACACCCCTCTTGGAGACAGCCCTAGTGGCGTTACGGCTGACTCTGCAATTCCCAGCCTTGGTTTCTGCTACTCTAGTTCTCAGCATCTCACACATCCAGTCAATAGTAGTTTTGTTTAGAGCTTGGCTGACCGCTCCATGTGAGGTGTTATCAAATACTCCTTCAATGTCCAGGAGGGCACTGACAGCAACTTCTTTGGTGTCCACCGCCTCCCCTAATTCTTTCATCAACCTGAACAGTGCGGTTTCCGTTGATCTGCTCGTTCTCTATGGGTGTTGACTATCTTGCAAAGGCGATCCCTCCAAGGTTTTGGTTCGTTTGTGGTTGTCGATCACCTTTTCCATAGTTTTTTACATGAAATATGTTAAACTAATGAGTCTATGATACTTCGGCTGAGGGACATCTTTCTTACCTACTTTCGGAATAAATATCACTTTTCTTCATGGTTCTGGAATATTCCCACTGCTCCTGAAGATGCCCAGGCGGTGCGGTAACATCCACTTCCGCCCCCTCTGCAGGAGAGCTGGAATTATACCGTCCACTCCTGGTCATTTGTATGGCTGGAAAGTGCCTATGACTAACTTAATACGGTCCTCCGTCAACATTGAGGCAGCCACCCTCCAGTCCTCTGGGCTTCGTCTTTTACTATTCTTCTTACCCGTATCTTCTGTACACGTGCTTATGCCTCCCGGTAAGTGTGTTTCTAGAAGAAGAGTAGCTCTCTGCTGCTCATCCTCCGTATGTGTTTTTTTTTTTTTTTTATGCCTTATGAAGCCTAGCCGCTACAGTCGCTACCGAGATATTATCACAAAAGATTCTGAAGTTGCTCTTCTTTGCCCTCCTGATTTCTTTATTGTAGGTGGTAACCATCCTGGTATACTTTTCCCAGTTTTCAGATTGGTTTGCTCTATTAAAAAGTCTCCGTACTTCTGTTCATAATTTTGACAACTCCTTGCTCCACCAAAACGTTTCACTCTGCTCTTTGACCTTAGTAATTTGATAGCTGGTTTCAATCGCTTTGGTGATTGACAGCTCTAACTCCACTACAGCTTGTTCCAGCGCGGCGTAGTGTTTTACTGTCCCTCTAATAGTTACTAACAGTACCTTCTTTTAGGTTCTCCTCAAATTGATCCTACCTTGTGTTCCTGGGGTTCCGAAACGGAGGTGATTCCTCTTTCGTACTATTCAGTTCAAACAGAATTATTCTATGATCGGACAGGGAGGGCTCATTTGATACTTTCCAGTTATTTATGAACTGACCTATTTCGATACTTCCTACTGTTAAATCGAACACTTACTGTCTTACCCTTGTGATAAAAATGGGTGTATTTCCGACGTTAAATACGCTAAGGATTTTTGAAATTAAAAATTCTAGCAGAAACTCACCCCTCTGGTTTGTATCCGTATTTCCCCATGTCTCGTGACTTGCATCACAACCGATGATAAGAGGCCACTTCTACTTGTTGCACCATTCCACCAGCCCCTGTACCTCTGTTGGTGGTATCTGTGCCTCGTCCCCTGCACAGTATGCCGATGCTACCACTACCTGGCGGCGAATGCCTCCGAGTGTGATGGTGGTTGATATGGCCACCAAGTGGCCACCCTGGTAAGAAAATCTGAAAGGCAAATATAATTAATACTTTCCTAATGATAATGCACGCTCTGGGTGAGTTTGCATTAGTATCCCTTACTACCTTCGCCTCGCTGTTTGCAAGACCCCCTCCCTGTTTTTGTGGATCCAGGGTTCCTGTATCAGTGTGAGCCCTAGTTGTTTCTTAGTGAATGTTCTGGTCACCATAGCTGACGCTGCTATGCCGTGGTGTTGTTTGAGAGGAGCGTATCTGCCCCTTCATCCATCAACAACCTTTCCTCTTCCTCGGTCTCCACATCCTCGATGCTGCTACAATCATCCGCAGCAGCATCCTTCACCTATTCAACAACCGTATTTTCCACCCCACTGGATGTCGTTAAGGTTGCGACTGCCCCCTTATCGGTGATGATATCTGAGGTGATTCCCCCGAGATACCACCAGCCTCTTTTTCCTCCATTCTTTCCGTAGCCGCCCTTCTTGGTCCGCGGACAAAGACTTTGCTAAACCGATAGTTAAGGTTATTCTCTACCTCCGATAAGGTTGTCTTTGCCCTGTCGTCGATCAGTGCAGTCAGGAGCTGGCCTGTACCCTTATCCCGATCGCCCGACAGTTTCCAATGCTTAATGAATAAGCCGGCGTTTTGCCCTTCTAGCAGCGCTAGACATTTCTGCCCTGGTCTGCCTGGACTCCTTGGGAGAAGGACGGTAATCTTGTGAGGAATCGGAATATTATCTCACAATTTCGTCACAAGTGGATGTTTACCAACTTTCACTTCAGTTAAAACAGACACGAGCCATTTACCGTCTGCTCGCCGTCACACTCTGCCATCATAACGTCATCGTCATCATATCGTCAATCCTCATCGAAGATAGCCACCTTAATCGTCTTAATTACACCAGCATAGCAGGTGCTTGGTCTGAGATAATCTTGCTCTCTATCCTGACGGGTGGCTACCAGAGACTTCTTTGCTAATTTTTCCTGTGGCGTCGTAGACTCTCTGGCACGCTTCACATCCTCAGCTGCGACGATTGGGGCTTTCCCTTTCCGTTCCAGAGCCTTCCTTTAAGAGTCCTCCGGCGGCATCCCCTCCGCGAGGAACCTTAGGTAGTGCGGGTACCTGTGCCCCCGCCTCTGGATCGTCTAGCCCCCCGGGCTGGCCTAAAGAGGGTAGAGCTTGAACCTCTGCCTACTGCAACCTTTTGCTTTTCTTTGACATAGTGCTATTTCCTGCCGGCACGAAAGCTATACTGGTCCTGGCCACAGCAGTGTCACTCCCCGCCGGTACATTCACATCAGCAGCATGATGAGGAGACTCACTCCTGCGCCTGCCACTTGTACCTGCTTCCCTCGTCAACGCGGTGACGTCCCGCTTATAAAACAACAAAAATGATTCCATTCATTGAAAATCTGCCGTATATAAAAAAAGAAACAGAAAGAAAAAAAAATTATTCAAAGAAACCACCATCAAATCATAACAATGTGGTCAAAATTAAATCAATTATCATAACAAATTTGTCCTTCAAAATTGAATCAATTATTAATATTGCAAACATATTTGACCACCGCAGATCTGCGCAGGATTAATATACTCTATTTCATTATCTGTTCAACAAAAAAAAATATAAATTCAATTGTGTCGACTGTCGGCACTTGGCGAAACATTTTAATATAAATTAAAAACTAATAACACTTGTTTTTATATTTCGCAAATATGTTTTTATTTTTATTTTCTAAAAAATTCACTTGTTTTTATATTTGCGAAATATAAAAACAAGTGTTATTAGTTTTTAATTTATATTAAAATGTTTCGCCAAGTGCCGACAGTCGACACAATTGAATTTATTAAATCGGCAGATCTAGCCTTTTTAACTGTCATTTATAAAAAGTTAATTATGAAGAAAAAGATGACTGAAAATCATCTATGGTTTAATTCAAGTTGTCAACGTTTAAATGTAATTCCCAATTACATAAAATTAACAGCGTCTCTTTCTAATCCACGAGCTATGAAAGCTATTAGAGTTGGTCAAGATATTTGGCTACAAGCTGAAATACAATTCCTGTATGCAACAAGAAGTAATTTAGCTACACATCTAAAAGTTGCACATACCGAATTAGCTAAGAGGTTACATCAATTTGAGTTTGATGTATTAGACCAAAACCTACGTGAAGAAATTAATGAAACCACTCACGCACTATATTTAAAACAAAAAGCTAAACTAGATATTTTGTGTAATGTCAGCTGTGAAGATTCTACAACAATATTAACAACAACTGAATCTACAAATTCTTTTTATCCAAGAATAAAAAATTTAACAAATATCATTTTTTCAAATGATGAAACTGAACTGTTAAACAAAGGGTTAAAATTCGCTCCAGTTAATACTAATAAAATTAAAAGCCACTTATCATTAGCAGTGGATATTGATGTAGCTCTCTCTGGAACATCAGCTAGCTGTAACATCAACAGAAATAATTTTAAATCTATCTGTGCTGAAGATATCAGGTTTCATCTAAATTTTTCTAATTTAAATAATTTTGATTTAAAAAATTCATTTTTGGTTAATAATATAAAAACTAAACTTTTAGACACAAATTCAGTTTTATGTAAGGCAGATAAAGGAAATACCATGGTAATTTTATCAGAAAATCTTTATTCTGAAAAAATTTTTGATTTTATTAGTGATAGTGGAGCTGTATTACTACGCTCTGACCCCACGAGTAAATTTAAGATTAATGTGTCTAAATGTCTCTCGTCATGTATACAACTAATCCCACCACAAACTGCTTTTCGTTTCAAATTAATGAACCCTTCTGCTCCTGTCCTTTACGGATTACCTAAACTACATAAATTAACTATGCCTATCAGACCTATAGTTTCATATTGCAATGCACCAGCTTATAAACTTTGTCAAAAATTTAACAAACTTTTTATTGAACATACAAACTTTTTCTCACATTATTCTGTTAAAAATTCAATTGACCTTATTGACAAAATAAAAAATATTGTTGTTCCTTCATCTTCAAAATTAATTTCCTTTGATGTAACCAGCTTATTTACATCTATTCCTATTAACGTTCTAAATACTGTTGTATTCAAAATTATTAATGATTCCGTTCAATCTGATGACATTCGAAATGAGCTCTCCATGATGTACAAAACTTGTGTAGAGCAAAATTACTTTTGTTTTGATAATAGATATTATAAATTCACAGACGGTCTACCAATGGGATCTCCTTTGTCCCCACTTTTGGCAGAAATTTTTATGAACTTTTTTGAGATCGAAATTTTAGATGTATCAATTCCACTTTCTAGTCATGTTTTATTTTGGTATCGTTATGTTGATGATATTCTTTGTCTTTGGACTGGAACTGATTTAGAATTAGAGTCGTTTCTTGAAATAATTAATAATAAACATATTTCTATTAAATTTACAATCGAAAAAGAAGTCGAAAATTGCATCAATTTTCTTGATATAAGTATAAGTCATTCATTTTCTAAATTCTCTTTTAATATTTATCGTAAGCCAACATGTACAGATTCTATTATACACTCTACTTCTAATCATTCGTCAAATATAAAACATTCAGCCATTCATGCATTGGTTGATAGACTTATAAAAGTCCCTCTTTCCGCAGCTAATTTTCAAAAGGAATTAAATGTTATTTCGAACATAACTCTTAATAATGGATATAATCCTACATTAGTTCACAAAATTTTACGTAAGAAATTAAAAAAGATTTCTTATAATTTAATTTATCCAAACCCCGTCCTTGAAACAAAATTATGGCGTAAAATACTTTACACAGGTAATTTAAGCCAAAAATTAGGAAACAAAATTTCAAAACATACAAATTTAAGTTGTGCTTATTATAATAATCATAACCTTCAAAATCTTCTTGTAAATAATAAACAAAAATTAAGTAAGTTTTCAAAATCTGGAGTCTATCAACTATCTTGTTCTGACTGTGATGCAATCTATATTGGACAGACAGGTCGTCCGTTTCATGTTCGATGTGCTGAACATTTTCGTAGTTTAAGATTAGGACAAACATCTTCCACCTTTTCTAATCATTTAATTGAGGAAAATCATACTAGTAATTTTATAAATAACAACAATATTCAAATTTTACAATATGAAACGAAAGGTCTTAAACTTGATCTTTTGGAAGCTTTTGAAATACGTAAAGCAATGCACTTTAACAAAAATTTACTAAATTCTCAAACCGACGTTATTTGTTCTCCTTTGACAAATCCGGATCTATTTTTCGGTCATCATTTTTAGAAACTATTAAATCAACAAATTTATGGTATTTCCATTATAAACCAGTTAAATAAGAAAAATTACCTACTTTTTAATTAAATGTTTTAACAATTTGTTTATATAAATTATTTAATCTAGTTATTCATTTTTCATTTTATTTTTGATTCAAATCAAAATTTTTTCTTCATAAACTTTTTGAATCGCTCTTGATAATGGCGTAAGCCGAAATGCATTGAGCAAAAATTTTTAGAAAATAAAAATAAAAACATATTTGCGAAATATAAAAACAAGTGTTATTAGTTTTTAATTTATAAAAAAAAATATATTTGTTTCTCATTAAAAAAATAAAATAAAACAACAATTGATTATATACCGAAATATAAGATCCGTTAATTGAGTTCGAATGAAAGATAAACTAAAAGATAAATTAGTTATACAGTGAAACGTTGTATACGGTCAGATATTATTTATTAAATAATCATAAGTTGTTTGATATGTCTACTGAACAGATTTTTGTTGGAGGTTGCAAATTAAAGTTTGTGTTCGAAAAAAATATGAGTGGGTATTCCAGCATGGTTTGATCCAGCTGTACCGTCAGATATAGACCAATGATGTACACCTTAGTTTTATGCTTCTCCTCTTAAAAAAATGCGTGCCTTCTACTCTTAAGATATGAAATCGTTTAAAATTTAAGATTTTAATTTTGAATTTTGTAATTGGAAATTTTAAAATTTAATTTTTAAAGTTGGAAATTTTACTCCTATTCATGTTCGAAATTTAAACTGTTTGATTTGAAATTTGGAATTTTTGTGTCTGGGTTCTTATAGAAGTCATTTTGTAAAGGAAAACTTTATATTGGTGATTCTGTACAATTAGTCAAATCAATATTAAACTAGATGTAGAAAAAAACGTTTGTGAAAAGAAGATTTTAAGTAAAACATGAAAATTGAAATCTAAAAATTGGAGATTTGCGGTTCTGATTTTTTCTTTATGTGTACTTTTCATAAATTTCTATAAATTCAATTCATACCAGTCCCTTATTCCTGTCGAATAAATCACGTACAACATCAGCTGTACATATAATTTATAAAACAAATTCCCTAAATTGTTATTTATTTATTCGATAAAAAAAATTCCTTGTTATTGTTCAGGTTTCCCATTCTTGTTCTTGCTTCTATTTCATGCTATCGATTAGATATATATTTGTTTAAGATATTTTTATTTTTATATAACTTTGATATCTTTTATTCTTAAAAGATGTTCGTTTTACTATGTGAAAATTATTTTTTGAATTTATTTCCTAGTTTATTTGCAGAGTTTTTTTAAAATGTGTTATCGTCTCATGTGTTTTTATTTAAGATGGGTGTGGGATTTTTAATAAAACGATAAGACTTATGGTACTGCTCCTTATTTCATAATAGCAAAAAAATCCAACAATTTTTTTTTGATTTGTGATATTTTTTATCATCATTCTGCTTTTTTATTTACACAACTATTTTATTTTTTGCTACTTTTATTTTATTTCACTTTATTTCTTTTTTTCATAATTTTTTTTTGTTAGTTTGTCGGAAAATGTTATTTTATTTCATCTGTTTTTTTATTTTTATTTATTTATTTTGTTTTTATGATTTTGTGTAAGGAAAATATGTTTTAACAAAATCTATTTTATTTGCAACAACATATTAAAAAAAACTGAACAATTTATAAAATACGTTTACAATTTAATTATTTTGTTCTACAAATTATTTTGTGGAAATTTTTACAGTGGAAAAGTAGAAATAGAATTGTTTAAGGGTGGTTTTATGTTTTAGTTTTAACACTTTAGTTTTGAATTTTGGGTTTAAAATTGGGATTATTCTTGTTTCTTGATATCTAATTCTTGATTTTGTATTCTTGGTACTTGATTCCTGGTTCTGCAGTCTTGATTCTTGGTTTTTATTTAATTGCTCATATTTCTTGGTTCTTGATACTTTATGCTTGGTTATTGATTCTTGAGCCTTAAATTTTGATTTTCGATTATTGATTTAATTCTTGATGCTGAATTCTTAGTTATTGGTTATTGACTGTTTGTTCTTCATTCTTGATACTTCATATGTACTTGATTATTGTTTCTCGAATTTTGATTCTTAATTGTTGAATCTTGATTGTATCCACGATTTTTTTAAACATAAAATTTTAAAATTAATTTATCAATCCCGGAAATGTTAAAGTCATCAATAAAAGTTCCACAAACTAATTTTTAATTCCGTTTTCTTCGTCTCTTCATTTTTCTTTGAATATTAGTTTGTTATCTTAAAATTGACTTTGAACAGCAGGAATAAAGAATCATTAAAAGTTTCGAAATTTCAAACTTTTCTCTCAACAAATTATGACTGTTCATGTTTTTTTGAACAAATTTGTTAATGATGTAAAATTTTTTAATACTTTAAAAGTTTATTTTTTATTTAAAACAAAAATAAAATGAAAATTAATTAATGTGGAAACGCATTATGGAGAAATTATTATTATTAACGTTAGGATAAGAAAATTATATACATATTTAATAATGAAAATGTGTGTCACAAATTGTTCGGTAACCAAGTTAAAATATTAGCAATATTATTTTCTTTAAATTATTTGAAAATCAGCCAGCTTGCATATAGAAACCCTATTAAAAGTTAATATTATCTCCAGCAAGAATGCTAAATATAATTTTGTAATATCATGGAAAATTTTCACAGATGTTTTTCCTCCCTAATTTCAACAAAGAGTTCACTAAGAAAAAAAAATTAAGGAAAATCTGAATAAAAATTTTATAAACTTTTATCTTCCCTGCTCGTATAAATTTTAAGTTCGTTTAAAAATCGTAAACTATGTTCAAATTAAATAAAAGAAAGAAAATCCTGTAATATTATTTTTTTATTTTGATTATTTATTTCCACTTTTTTTTCATTTTTCCTTTAAATAATGATATTTTATTTGTATAAATAAGGAGGTGGGATAGCGGAGGTAGATAAAAACGGATATTTATTATATTAGTTTTTTCTCTTTTTTATAGCACAAATAACACAGTGGGATTTAACGTTTTATGGAACGGAGGGACCTTCTCAACCGGATGATCCACCGCGTTTAGATAAGAATGGATTATTAAATGAAAATACTTATGCTAGTGAAATGGAACATAATTCACTTGAATTTGGTCCAGAAACAGCGAGTGGACAATGGAGAGAAACTCATCAGGTGAGAAAATATTTCAATTTAGTTTTTGAGAAGAGATAGTAGTTTGTACAATGTACATGTACGATAAAAACATAATGTCCAATTTTTGGGGATCTTTTTAACCAATTAAACTCAAATCAATAAGGAAATGATTTGAATTTTTTCAATTCGAGAATAATGTTGGCTTTTTCTCAGAGAAAAGCGCCATTTCTCCTTTACGTTTTTGGATCGTTTCGAACCTTCCTCATCAGCGCCATTTCGGCATCTATTTGCAGACACGCTATCAATTACGCCACCGAAGCCACTGTCTAATGTTCTAATTTAATGCTATATCATTTGTGCGTATACCAATCTTGAACGAGTAAATGATGAGTAAATGACAACTGTGGTACTTGCCCACTGATAATAGATTATATTAAAAACAATAAATCTTGTTTCCGTATTTTAAGGTGTCGACTAACGTCGGACGTCAAAATGGCTTGGACAATTCCAAATAGAGGAACCGATTGTACGGGGGGAAGAAATTGGCTAAGGATAAAACCTCTGTTGAGGAAACCTCCTGTGCATTCTTTTCTATGAAGAAAGTGCGAAAGCAATATCTAATCGGAAAGCAAAACTTTCCATCATGTGCGGTTCAGTAGATGTAAAGTTTATTGGATCGCGCTTGAAGACATAAGCGAATATCACTGTTATGATGGCAGCGGATAAGCTTGAGTTTCGACAAATCAATCTGCAACATAGCATAAGTGGGTTATATAATCTCATGACTTGCTAAAAAGTTTCAGACAAAAATATTAATAATCCAAGAGCTCTACATTATTAAAAACAGAGTAGCCGGCCTTTGATTGAAGGGCTAGGGCATTCTGTATAAAGGGGGTCCTGACGAAACCAGAACCTGCATAGCATCACGCCAAAGTCTTGATATACATCTTCTAGCTGAGTTATCGTCAGGTGATTTAACCGTAGGAATGCTCAGTTATGGAACAGCTACGGATAAAAGGTGGATACTCATTGTGTCTGCCTATCTTCCGTACGACTCCATTAGTCCCCCGCCAAGTCTCTCTTAGTGTACTTGGCTACTACTAATTTGGAAATTCTAAATTCTGGAGGAGAGCACACTTTTGTTAACTTAACTTAACGTCAAGAAACCATAAACATCACTATTCACTCTATGCTCCAGATCTCTTCTAGAAGACATCAGGAGCTGGAGAGTGTCAACGGATATATCCATGAGCGATCACAGATATATAGACTTGCTCGTAAAAGCGATCCCAGCCGAGGATCGCGTTTACCGGAATCCAAGACAAACGAATTGGGTGTGCTTCAGGAGCATTGTAGAGGAGGAACGGGCTAGTGGAAGCATTTCCAAAGTCCGGGGGGATAATATTAAATTATCCAATGATACTCACACTTCGTCAAATGAAGAAACTTATACAGCACTGTTTCAACACCATTTTCTTGGCTGTGTACTTGGGGAGATTCCTCAAAGGACAACCGCAGAAAATAGGGAAAAACCAAAGCAAAGCGAATGGGCTGGATAATGGCAAAAGAGCTGTATCGCCCGAGGCTCTGTCTTGGGCTATGGGCTCCTTTGAGCCATACAAATCTACCGGTCCAGACGGAATATGGCCTATTATGATACAACAGTGTCTGGACATGATAGGAGATAGGCTCTTAAAGATCTTCGTGGCCTGCATAGCTCTCGGCTATGTACCACAGGCCTGGAGAAACGTGAGTTGTATTTATCCTAAAACCAGGGAAAATCAACTATTGCGAAGCGAAAAACTTCAGACCGATCAGTCTTTCCTCATACTTTCTAAAGTCCCTGGCAAGGTTGATCGACCGTTACATCAGAAACTTATGTCTGAAGAAAACCCCGCGAAGCAATAGGCAACACGCATATCAAGCGGGAAAGTCTACAGACACAATCCTGTCAGAGGTGGTCTCTGATATTGAAGAGACTATTTCTGTAAGGCTATCACTCTTAGCGCTTTTCTTGACATAGAAGGGGCTTTTAACAAAGCCACTTTTGAGTCACTCCTTAACGGAGCGGAAAGGTACGGCGTGAATAAAACACTCCTAAGGTGGATACGACGGACTCTGGAAGATCGATGTCTGTTTGACACGAAGGACAGCACCTCAATCCAGGTAGGTGTGAAGCGTGGATGTCCCCAAGGGGGCGTTCTATCACCCCTGCTTTGGAACATGATCGTAGACCAGATCCTAATTGAAGTAAATGATAAAGGGCTAAACACATACGGCTATGCCGATGATATTAGCATTCTTTTGAAAGGAGACAACATGGACATTACCAGAACGCCCTGGACATTACCAGCAGCTGGTGTCAGAAGAATGGTCTCTCGATCAATGCTTCTAAGACACGGCTCGTTGCGTTTACCAACAGAAGGAAACTAAATAACTTCACTCTTCCTTCAATCGGTTATAACACATTAACGTGAATGATAATGTGAAGTATCTTGGTGTTACTCTCGATAAGTGGCTCAATTGGGCTGTTCATGTTGAAACTAAATGCGCAAACGCAACTCGAGTTCTGTGGCAATGCAGGAGGGCTTTCGGTGCAAATGGTCGTTGACTCCGAAAATGATCTACTGGCTGTATAAAGTAGTTGTCAGACCCATTGTCAGCTATGGGTCCCTTGCATGGCTCTCAAGAATTTTTGTTGGGAATGCGATGAAAAAACTGGAGGCGGTACAAAGGCTTGCTTGCTAATGTATCACTAGTGCTTTCAGGACAATGCCCACAGCGAGTTTGCAGGTCTTATAAGGGCTTCCTCCCTTGCACATATTTGTAAGAATGGAGGCTCTTAAGGCTACAAAAAGTCTCGAACAACTGGAAAACACTAGGGTCTGTAGGAAAAATCATCAAGCAATGGAGGGATCTGGAAGAACACCTGACAGATTTGTCCATGCCGACTGATGACACAGTACCTCTAACTGCCTTTCAAAAGCAGTATAGAGTAGAGATTGCGATTTCCCGACATTTTTCAAGTCTCGAGACATCGAGATTTTTTTGTCTCGCTATATTTGTGGTCTCGAGAATTCGAGATTTTTTTCCTATGACTCGAAAGTCTCGAGATTTCCCGAGACTTTCATAAAATAAAATAAAATTCAAATAATTACAAAAAATCTTGTAAAATTATTTACTTTTATTAACTAATTCAAAAAAAAAAACAAAATAATAAAAAAATATAGAAAAAAAAAATACAATTCATTGCACTTTGCCATACTTTTCACTTAGCACTTTGCCATAAATTACTCAAATTTAAACTAACTAATGCATAAATTTCATTTATATATATATATGGCAGCAAGTATAAATTTAAGAGTCAAAACAAAAAAAAATATTTTTGTCAATTTAACATTGTTGTCACTTTTAAATATTATTAGTTGTTACCCTTTAGGAAATTTGATTATTTGATTGCAATATTAAAATTACGGAAAATAAAATCCAAATTCAAATAAACATAAAAATTTTGGAAAAGAACATTTTTTTTTAAATTTCTAATTTCTCGAGACTACGAGAATTCCCGAAACATGAATATTTAAATTTCTCGAGACACGAGACATTAAAATATGTAAAAGTCTCGAGATTTCTCGAGACAGGAATTCCCGATCACAATCTCTAGTATAGAGTTGTAATTCCAACGATAGAGGACCGGTCCTCAGCTAATTTGCTATTGGACAGTGCGGCCAACACGTTGACATCTACACAGATGGATCTCTCACTGAAAATGGTATAGGAGCTGCGGTTTACTTCAGTAATGAAGATCTAGGGCTGCAATTTCCACTTGACGAATACTGCACAGTCTTTCAGTCTGAGGTATTCGCCATAAATGCAGCATCGAGGCGAGCGACGGAGCTTACTTAAGGGGTTTGGCAAAATCATTAATATTTTTACTGATAGCCAGGTTGCTCTAAATGCTCTGGGAAATTATACTATTAAGTCAAAATAGTGCAAGAAGTTCCAGGTTCTAGGTCCTTGAATTATCTCGAGCGCCAAGAACAGCATATCACTGATATCGACACCAGGGCATAGTGGGAATCTCGGGAACGAAAAAGCTAATGATTTAGCAAAGAGCGCCGCAGTTAGGCTCATAGGCTCTGAACCAGCTATTTGTATATCGAAAGGTAGGATAAGATCGCTAGTCGAACAAGTTTTCCTTCGGTCCAGTAACTCTCAATGGAGGAGCACAGAAGGCTGCAAGGTCTCCAAGATGTTCACTTCAGAGTTGAGCCAGCAAACCACCAAATTCCTATTAAATCTGACTCGGTCAGACTGCAGGCTAATGGTGGGACAACCAACAGGTCACCATCATGTGAACAAACATATGGTACAGCTTCGAGTAGAAAATGATCCAACATGCCGCTTTGTCTTGAAGAGGATGAAACAGTCCCTCACATTGTGTCATGTTAGGATCAAACTATCTAAGGACAGAAGATTTCTGCAAAGCAGACCATTCAAGGCTGTTGGCTTTTTCAAAAAGGTCTTTAGCTCTTGAATATGTGGATGCCATAAAGGACTTAGTCTACATGTCAGGCTATGGTCGCCTCGCCAAAAAAAAGAAAAAGAAAAAAAGGTGTCTAACGACTGCATTTAAACTGGAATTAAAGCTGTGTTTACTTGTCAAATTTATCTTTAGTTCTTGATTTCTCCTTATGAGTTGTGAAAGAAACACAAAAATTATTAAACTAAACCTTTTTATTTGGAAATCACTAATACATACCGACCTGATCTATTCAAGCTAAGTAAAGATATATAATATAGACATTGGATCCTAAAATTTGACTTTTGCCAGGCATATAAAGGTAGTCTTTTCAGTCCGACTACGTTATTAAAACAGTTCAGAATATTTCCAAAAAATTAACTGTGATCTACATCATTTTGTAAAACTAGAACCTATCTCAAAAACATTTCACTTAAAAATAATACAAAAAATTAATTAAATATATATCTTCATATCTCTAGGGTAGCACATTCCCCTCTTTAAGAAGATAATATTAAAATGATAACCTCATAATAATTTCTTACTTGTCACCCCTAAATCTTAATTTATTTCCATAGAAGTAAGTTAATTTAGTTTCTAATCGAAAAAGTAAAATCTTATTTATATTAATATTACGTGACATAATAGCACGTGACATTTTTTAATATTAAAAACTGCAAAAACTTGCAACAACAACAAAAAAATCGTAACACAACAAAATGATTTGTATAGTTAGATGAATCGAAAATATCAAATGCAATTTACATCAACAGTTTCGAGAATTTTTCTATTTCATTTCATATTTTATTTATTTTTCTATGCCATAGGGAAAATTTTTATATATTTTCATTAAATTGAAAAAAAAATTCAATATAGGGATTACAATAAAAGAACCCTAACATTTTTTTTATAAATTTTATCACATTTAATCCCTCCTCTCTACGAAATACGGAAAAAATTGTAAATGTAATTTTATAGAATTTTGTTGGTTTATCAAAAAACACTTGCCTATGGAATTGTAATAAAATAAATGAGGCAAGGTCTCAGGTGTCTTATTGGTAGTGGATTAAAGTACAAAAATAATTTATTGCTTTTGGTAGAAGAAAATATATTAGTCTCTATTGTGTTAGGTATACGTTCAATTACTGCATAAACATACAGTAAGTCTTACAGAAAGTAAAATTCTATTTCTCGATTTTGTGAACAGTATTTTTTGTTTGAATTAGTTGGATGTATTTAACGCACTAAATATTAAATAGTCATTTTTAAAATTTTTTCCGAAGAACTTGTAACAAACGAGTAGTAAAATTGAAGCTTAATGTTTCAATTCGAATCGCGAACGCCGCACATCAAGCTATTTTTTAGCTAGGTCTAACGGTTGGGCTGGATAAATTTGCGTTCCATTTACATATTACAAAAAAATTATGCGTGCGAAATATATATATAAAAATAAAACCAAATTTAAAATAAAAGTGTCAAGGAGTTTTTGTACGTAT
The DNA here is from genome assembly GCA_963693315.1 of Diogma glabrata. Classification (NCBI taxonomy): domain Eukaryota; kingdom Metazoa; phylum Arthropoda; class Insecta; order Diptera; family Cylindrotomidae; genus Diogma; species Diogma glabrata. Next base: position 78,267,829 of record OY856188.1, read on the forward strand.
CATTCTTTTAACCCTTGGTTCACTTGAGGTATACAATATACATGCTGGCTGACCTTAAGAATGCCGTATCCTCATGCAAAGTCATCAAATTAGCATAACATCGTATAATTTTCAACAAAAAGTTAATCAGTTCGACAGATTATACTAACAAAAAAGTCAGACAAGTGCGAATAAAATTCGGTCGCCAAGGGTTCCGTGAATGTAAAGAACACAATATCAAAATAATTAACATAATGTTGTGTTGTAAAGTGTCTATATTGCCAGATCATAGACACATAAAAAAAATGATTCATCGTAAATATCAATAAATAGCAAATGTCAATCTCATCTAAATTGATCGAGATGATATAAAAAATATTACTTTAAGTTATCGCAAAATTCTAAAAAAAATTGTAATGTTTCTTAATTTTGGTGCTCTCTCAAATGACACCCCACTCGCTTGGGTCAAAAAACCTTTTTTTCATCCTTCCCCACTTCCATTCCCTAAACACACAGAAATAAAATCACTTAAGGCTTCGCTATATTTTTCTTTAAGGGTTTATCAAATTTCCTATCTCAATGAATTTTTTCAAATTTTTCTGTCAATCAACGAAGAAACGTATGGGGGGGACCAACTTTTTGTTGCAGTTTTTTGACAATAATTCAAAAACGGTGCATCGCAAAATTCTAAAAAAAAATTGTAATGTTTCTTAATTTTGGTGCTCTTTCAAATGACACCCCACTTGACCGGGTTTTAAATGGTGTTTTTACCCCTTCTCATATCCATCCACCCCCTTAATAAATATAATTATTAGTATGTATTTGGTATATGTTTTAAATATTTTTAATAATTATAAAAACACCAATTTTTTATTCCACCAATTGCAATTGCAAATTAAACCTGTCGATGATTTTTTGAAAATCGATACCGGTCGTTAATAAAAAATAAGTGAATAAAAAATTGGTGTTTTTGTAATTAGTAAAAATATTTAAAACATATATTATGGATTATTCACGTCACTCCGACTCAACAATTTCAATTATAGTATTTGGTACTTTACTATATTTTTCTTTAAAAACTTACTAATTTTTCTATCTTTCAAAATACTTTTACTTCGGTCTGAATGAGCCATGAGCTCAAAGTGAAATTCTTACCCCCACTTTTTTTGACATTTCTCGACGTTTTAGGACCTCCTGATTCTAAAAAAGCAAAAAAAAAAATGTATGTCTGTCGGCCGGCCGGCCGTCCGCCGTCATTACCTACGCTGCAGGGAAAACCGCTGGAGGGATTTCAAAAATTTTTGTTTCTAAAAATAGGTATTCACAAGGGACAGGTCCGAAAGGACGCTGTGTTCGATAACTGTACCGGAAGTGTGTCAAAAAAATCATTATGTGTGTCAAAAATAGCAAATTTTCATATTTTTGGCTTAAAAAACGTTCATTTTAAGTGATTACGAGTAGGAACATTAAATTTGGAGAAATCTTGATGGTCGGGATTGGTATGTGAGATCAAAAACTAGATTATTGCATAATAAGTTTGTCAAAAAAATGTTGTCAAGTGTGTCAAAAGAAAGATTTTTATTTATTTTTCTACCTAATTTTTTGGAAAAAAAAATAAAGTTAATTGTTTGTTTGAAATGAAATTTTATTATTATTATTGAGAATTATGGCATTATAAGTTTGTCAAAAAAAAGGTGTCAAGTGTGTCAAAAGATTTTTATTTAGTTTTTTACCCAATTTTTTGGAAAAAAATAAAATTGTTTCTTTGAAATGAAATTTTATTATTATTATTGAGAATTATGGAATTACAAGTTTGTCAAAATATGTTGTCAAGTGTGTCAAAAAAAAGGTTTTTATTTATTTTTTACCCAATTTTTTTTAGAAAAAAATAAAATTTATAGTTTGTATGACATGATATTTAATTATTATTATAGAGAATTATGGCATTATAAGTTTGTCAAAATATAATGTCAAGTGTGTAAAAATGATTTTATTTATTTTTTTAGCCAATTTTTTGGAAAAAAAAATGTAGCTGTTTTTATGACGTAAATGTAATTTAAAATGAAATTGGACATGGAAATTTTTGAATTTGTTATAGTTTTTGAAATATTTTTGGAATTTTGAAAAAGTTTGTATTTTTGATATTGTATTTTGCAATATATTTAGAATTTCGGAAAAAGTTTTAATTTTTGATTTTATAAGAATTTTTGGAATATTTTTAGAATGTTGAAAAATTTTTAATTTTTGATATTATTATAATTTTTGGAATTTTGAAAAAATTTTCAATTTTTGATTTTGTAATAATTTTTGCAATATTTTTAGAATTTTGGAAAAAGTTTGAATTTTTAAGAATTTTTGAAATATTATTGGAATTTATAAAAAATTTAAATATTTGATTTTATTATAATTTTTGGGATATTTTTGGAATTTTGAAAAAGTTTGATTTTATTTAATTTAACAATATTTTTGGAATTTTGATTATAGTTTTCCGGCAACGTATTGATGTTTCGTGTTAGTTTTGTAATAAACTTTTAAACAGAGATAAAAAATACTTGTACTTTAACAAAGAGTTATGTTTGATATACATCGCTGCCCAAAACTAAAAACCATGTCCTCATAAAAGTTTTTTGCCGAAAACTATATCAAAATCCTTAACCCAGACCGAAGTCTTGATATCTCAGAGCTGTGAGATTCCAGCCCCTCCATATTTTAAGATTTTCGATTACTTAGGCTCGAAGCTAATCAAGGAAAGAAAACATACAGAAAACGCCATTGCTTAGAATTAGGCAAAAAATGGTTGGGTGCAAAATTCCAAAATATATTTTTTAGAAATACTGTAGTGAAAAACCCTTTCATAGTGTAACGTTTCTTAGCCGAGTTACAACTATTTAGTTCGGTCACTAAATCAGGAAATTATAACACAATGGATTTTCTAAACGTTATAATTTTATTCGTTCAAGGTTTTATAAAAATATTCCTTCTACTAATATTCCCCTTATTGTTCTTGTACTAACAATAATTCACCACTTATAATTCTGTTACAATTTTTCACAATATCACTTACAATAATTTCTACTATAACACTGTTAATTTCAACTCGCCTATATATATCACTGCTAAATTTTTATACTTTTTCTATCGCTGACAATTTTATACTCAATTCTATCGCTAACAATTTTATACTAATCTTATCCTCTAACAACACCTCTTATATATACTACATGAAATAGCCTCGATATCTCGACAATATTCTAGACAGAACACTCTTTTTTTCCTTCCTTTATCAACATAAACATAATAAGACGATCTTCAAATATTGACACCGTGTGAAATCTACTCTTTTTAATTTGTTGATTTATACCTATTCTCTAATAGATTTACTTTACGTTTACTTTGGTTACGTTGATTTGGTTTTATTGATTTTTATATTTCTTTTGTAGAACTATTTTCTCTAACGAGTATTTTCTCGAAAGATGTTCTATTGTTGTTGTGTTCTATCGTCTTCCATAATCGTCACATCCTCCCTCACTTATTTCTGGTCGTCCCGAATAAAATATAAATCTCCTCCTCTGTAGGATGCTAATCTTTCTAGATGAACGACTTTTGATTTCGCTTGTTGACCTTTCTTTATTCGATAAACGACATCGTTTAATTTTGTTATAATGTTATAAGGTCTTTCCCAAGATGTGCGTAGTTTTGGAGATAATCCTTTTCTCCGCTGTGGATTGTGCAGCCACACTAGTTGTCCTTCCTCAAATCCTTTGTTGTTTGCGCGAATGTCATACCGAGCCTTCATTCGATCACTGGATATCTGTACTTTCTGCCTTACAAACGTGTGTACCTCCTCAAGCTCTTTGAAGTTTATTATAACATAATCTTGGACACGTAATGTTGACGATGGAATAATCCCAAACTTCAGATCACCAGGTAGCCTTAAATCATTTCCAAAAATAGTTGTAGCAATCGTCGTTTTGGTTGTATCATACACTGCTGATCTATAAGCCATTAAGAATAACGGAATATGACGGTCCCAATCACGTTGGTTCTTGTTTACTACTTTTGCTAGATATTTCTCAAGAGTAGCATTAAATCTTTCCTCCATGCCATCTGATTGGGGATGTGAAGCAGTTGTTCTAGTTTTATTAATTCCAAGCATCTGACAGATTTCTTGAAATATGGTAGATTAAAAATTTCTTCCTTGATCTGTGTGAATCTCCATCGGTACTCCGTAGCGACTTATCCAATTGCTAACTACTGCTTCAGCGATGGTTGTTGCTTCTTGGTTTGGTATTGCACACACTTCTGGCCACTTGCTAAAATAATCTATTATGGCTAGCACATATTTGTTGTTGTTATCAGAAGTGTCTCTCGAATGGTAGGTGGAATGGTTCTCCTACATTATACTGCCTCATGTTACCACGACTTCCCCGTGCAGGTTCCTTTGCAACCGCACATTGACCGCATGCTTGACACCATTCCACTACCGATTGACGTGCTCCTGACCAATAAAATCTACGCCGTACTTTAGCAAGGAGGGTTTTGTTAATACCCAGATAACCGCCACTGGTTCCTTCATGATATTCCTTTAATACTTGAGGTATTCTTATTTTGGGAACTACTATCATTGATTCTTTAACTGATCCGTCAGAACTTTCCCAAATTCTTTTCAAGCATCCATCTTCAATACAGAGGCTGTCCCATTGTGCCCAATATGCCTTCAATTTTTGACTTTTATCGGTAATTTCACCCCATGTAGGTTTTTCTCCCTTTTCCTTGAACTTGATTATTGGTGCCAAGCTAGGATCTTCCAGTTGTTCCTTCTTTATTACTTCAGGTATCCAGTCTTCACTATGGAGCACTTGCAGAAGGCTGACATCAATAATGTTTTCCGTACCCTCCACCCGATTACAGTGCTTGCATTCCACCTGGCATGGCCTTCTTGACAATGCATCAGCATTTCCATGTGCACTTCCCCTTCGATGTTCAATGTTGAAATCATAAGCCTGTAAGCGTTCAATCCATCGTGCTACTTGTCCTTCCGGGTTCTTAAATTGTAGTAGCCACCTCAATGCTCCATGATCAGCTCTCAAATGGAATTTTTGGCCGTACAAATATTTGTGAAAATGTTTTACACATTCCACTATATCCAGCAATTCTTTACGGGTTACACAATAATTCCTTTCTGGCTTGGACAGTATTTTTAAGTAATAAGCTATTACTTTTTCTTGCCCATCAATTTCTTGAGATAACACTCCTCCTATACCATCATTGCTGGCATCAGTGTCTAATATGAATATAAAATTTGGTACAGGGTCAGCCAGAACTGGTGCAGTGCACAATTTTTTTCGAAGCTCCACAAACGAATCTTCTTGGTTTTCGGTCCATTCAAAAACTTTATCCTTCCTCGTGAGCTCATGTAGACTCTTAGCAACATTGGCAAATCTTGGTACAAGACGTCGGTAGTAAGTGCACAATCCCAGAAAACTGCGAAGCTCATGTAAATTCTTAAGTCTTGGCCATTCTTTTACTGCTGTGATCTTATCAGCATCTGTGTGTATTCCATTTGTTGTTACTTTGTACCCCAAGTACTTTACTTCCTCTCTGAATAGTGTACATTTCTTTGGACTCAATTTTAGGCCTGCTGTTTGGATTCGCTCGAAAATTTCTTCTAAATTCTTCAAATGATCGTCGAAATCCTTGCCCATTACAATGATGTCATCCAAGTACACAAGGCACGTTCTCCAATGTAATCCTTTCAGCACACGTTCCATTAAACGTTCAAATGTTGTGGGAGCATTACACAGCCCAAATGGCATAACATTAAACTGTCATAAGCCACTATCCACGCTAAACGCTGTCTTTTCTCGATCCTCTTCCTGGACTTCTACCTGCCACAAACCGCTTTGCAGATCTAATGATGAGAATAATTTGGCACCTGATAATGTGTCCAAGGTATCATCAATTCGAGGTAATGGGTAGCTATCTTTCTTTTTTACTGCATTCAGTTTTCTGTAGTCGACGCAGAATCTCATAGTTCCATCCTTCTTTCCAACTAAAACCACAGGTGAACTCCATGGACTTTCTGATTGCTCAATAACATCAACCATTTTCATATCCTTTGCCATTCTATCAGCTTCTTCCCGTTTTGCTAATGGTAATCTGCTTAGTGCTTGGAAAATCGGCATCTCTACTCCTGTGTCAATTTTATGTTTAACCAGATTAGTTCTTCCGTTGTCTGTTGATGTGCGAGCAACTGCTCTGTTTCTTTCTTTTGTAAGTTCTGTTGTCCACTTCAGTAGATTTTGTATTTCTTTCTTCTACGTTTGATTTTTGACTTTCCTTTCTGTGTGCTGTTGTTCAAATTTCACAATGGTAGTTATTTCTTTACATTTGATACTGGTTATCACTGACAAAACGGTAACACGTCCTGAAATCCAGGCCAATCCTAAATCTTTAAAATAAAAGAACAACTTCAAATTAAATCTTATTTAATGTTTAACAATACAAAATTTTTAATGGACTGTATATTAGGTTGGTTGACATTGGTTTGAAGAAACAACAATTCAATTTTGAAGGCTGCTAATGCAATTGCGTTAATAACATCACATGGTGAAGACTGGAATTCATTTACATTGTAGGTTGAAGACTAAATAATCGCAATCCAATGTTGAAGACTTGAATTGATTTATGTTGTATGTTGAAGACTAATTAACCTCTCTTCAATGTTGAAGACTGGAATTGACTTATGTTGGATGTTGGAGACTAAATAACCACAATTCGGTGTTGAAGGCTGGCGTCGTATAGTGTAGTATCATCAAATGTTGAAGACTATATTGTATGTTGGAGATTAATAACCACAATTCAATGTTGAAGACTGGTGACGTATATTGTGGCATCATCAAATGTTGAAGACTGGAATTGACTTATGTTGTAGTTGGAGATTAAAATAACCACAATTCAATGTTGAAGACTGGCGACGTAAATAAATGTTGAAGACTATATTGTATGTTGGAGATTAAATAACCACAATTCAATGTTGAAGACTGCTGACGTATATTGTGGTAATATCAAATGTTGAAGACCATGTAACCAGAATTCATTGATGAAGACTGGCGACGTATATTGTGGTAATATCAAATGTTGAAGACTATATAACCACAATTCAATGTTGAAGACTGCAATTGACTTATATTGTAGTTGGAGATTAAAATAACCACAATTCAATGTTGGAGACTAGCGACGTATATTGTGGTAATATCAAATGTTGAAGACTATATAACCACAATTCAATGTTGAAGACTGGTGATGTATATTGTGGTAATATCAAATGTTGAAGACTATATAACCACAATTCATTGATGAAGACTGGCGACGTATATTGTGGTAATATCAAATGTTGAAGACTATATAATTACAATTCAATGTTGAAGACTGGAATTGACTTATATTGTAGTTGGAGATCAAAATAACCACAATTCAATGTTGAAGACTGGCGACGTATATTGTGGTAATATCAAATGTTGAAGACTATATAACCACAATTCAATGTTGAAGACTGGCGACGTATATTGTGGTAATATCAAATGTTGAAGACTATATAACCACAATTCAATGTTGAAGACTGGAGACGTATATTGTGGTAATATCAAATGTTGAAGACTATATAACCACAATTCAATGTTGAAGACTGGAATTGAGTTGTATTGTATGTTGGAGATTAAATGACCACAATTCAATGTTGAAGACTGCTGACGTATATTGTGGTATCATCAAATGTTGAATACTAAAAAACCACAATTCAATGTTGAAGACTGGCGACGTATATTGTGGTAATATCAAATGTTGAAGACTATATAACCACAATTTAATGTTGAAGACTGGAATTGACTTATATTGTAGTTGGAGGTTAAAATAACCACAATTCAATGTTGAAGACTGGCGACGTATATTGTGGTAATATCAAATGTTGAAGACTATATAACCACAATTCAATGTTGAAGACTGGAAACGTATATTGTGGTAATATCAAATGTTGAAGACTATACAACCACAATTCAATGTTGAAGACTGGCGACGTATATTTTGGTAATATCAAATGTTGAAGACTATATAACCACAATTCAATGTTGAAGACTGGAAACGTATATTGTGGTAATATCAAATGTTGAAGACTATATAACCACAATTCAATGTTGAAGACTGGCGACGTATATTGTGGTAATATCAAATGTTGAAGACTATATAACCACAATTCAATGTTGAAGACTGGAAACGTATATTGTGGTAATATCAAATGTTGAAGACTATATAACCACAATTCAATGTTGAAGACTGGCGACGTATATTGTGGTATCATCAAATGTTGAAGACTATATAACCACAATTCAATGTTGAAGGCTGGCGATGTATATTGTGGTAATATCAAACGTTGAAGACTATATAACCACAATTCAATGTTGAAGACTGGAATTGACTTGTATTGTATGTTGGAGATTAAATGACCACAATTCAATGTTGAAGACTGGTGACGTATATTGTGGTATCATCAAATGTTGAAGACTATATTGTATGTTGAAGACTAGAGAACCACAAGTCAATGTTGAAGACTGGCGACGTATATTGTGGTAATATCAAATGTTGAAGACTGGAATTGACGTGTACTGTATGTTGGAGATTAAATAACCACAATTCAATGTTGAAGACTGGTGACGTATATTGTGGTAATATCAAACGTTGAAGACTATATTACCACAATTCAATGTTGAAGACTGGAATTGACTTGTATTGTGTGTTGGAGATTAAATGACCACAATTCAATGTTGAAGACTGGTGACGTATATTGTGGTATCATCAAATGTTGAAGACTATATTGTATGTTGAAGACTAGAGAACCACAAGTCAATGTTGAAGACTGGCGACGTATATTGTGGTAATATCAAATGTTGAAGGCTATATAACCACAATTCAATGTTGAAGACTGGTGACGTATATTGTGGTATCATCAAATGTTGAAGACTATATTGTATGTTGAAGACTAGAGAACCACAAGTTAATGTTGAAGACTGGCGACGTATATTGTAACGTGTATTGTAATATCAAATGTTGAAGACTATATAACCACAATTCAATGTTGAAGACTGGAGTTGACTTGCATTGTATGTTGGAGATCAAATAACCACAATTCAATGTTGAAGACTGGTGACGTATATTGTGGTATCATCAAATGTTGAAGACTGAAATTGTCTTATGTGGTAGTTGGAGATTAAAATAGCCACAATTCAATGTTGAAGACTGGCGACGTATATTGTGGTATTATAAAATGTTGAAGACTTTATTGTGTGTTGGAGATTAAATAACCACAATTCAATGTTGAAGACTGATGACGTATATTGTGGTATCATCATAATTTGAAGACTGGAATTTAAAACTACTAGCACATATGAAGACTCGATTGTAACATCACATATCATTCTCACACATGAAGACTAAGTTGATTGCATTTGTTATGATGACGTTAATTACTTTTACATATGATGACTAGATTAAATGCATTCACAAAATGACGGACGGATTTTGTCATCATTACCACGTATATATTTTATTATCACTTTATTATAATGAAAACTCTTACCGATGTTGTTAGGCACTAACTCCTTGTTTTCACAGCTTTTGGATCCCCTCTGTTTTATCTATAATAAAAACTCCAGAAAACCACGTCCAGTATTTCACAAAAAACCTTTGCACGAGAAAACCAATAATCTAGAAAGATCACTTCGTTGACAATGAATGATGACAAAAGAGAACAATTTCCCAGTTCCATCTGTTAATATAGCTTTACACTAGCCAGCTTAGTTGACGTATTTCACACATTATTTAATTTGGCGTAAGATATAATCTGCATTATCGTTGAATAACTTTCCTACTAGAGGGAGTATTATGGCTAGCAACTTTACAACCCATTGTTGTTATCTGGTTTTTGTTGCATTTTGACGTTTGAATTGTGTATGCATTTGTTTATTTTGATTTTGGAAAAATGCAATGTTGATCATTGTGTCGGTCAAATATTGATAATATTGTGTTGTTTAAATGTTAATAAATGAATGGTTGTCAATTGTATCGTTTGCATGTTAATAAATGTATGGTTGTTTAAGTGTTAATAAATGTATGGTGGATAATTTGTATCGTTTACATATTAGTAAATGTATGGTTGATTATTGTGTTGTTTAAGTGTTAAGAAATGTATCGTTGATTATTGTGTCGTATGAATTAAAAATGTATTGTTGATAATTGTGTCGTTTAGAAGTATTATTGATTAATGTGTTGTTTTTAAATGTTTTGTTGATTATGGTGTCGTTTTAGCTTTAACATTCCCGCCACCTTAAAGTAACCACTTTAGCAAAAAGCAACTAGGACCTTTAATTTACATTGGCGATTTTGAACATCACAGACGTATCCAATAAACTAACTATTAGTTTCTCAATTGTACTCTCGATCTGGCTAGTACAAACTTGTTATGCGAAGTTCATAACTTAGATGCTGACAAACCAGAAAAAACTACTTTAAGGGCACCAACCATTTTGAAACCTATAAACAGGAACCTTACTTGGACATTAAACTAATAGTAGTAAGTTGTTTGTTGTCAACACACATCTTAGAACAAAGTTAGAACACAAAATTAGAATCAAAGAGGGGAAGATAACAACAATTATCAAATGATATGAGCTTAAATTAGTGGTTTGTATAAGAAACAGTTAATTATCATTGTTGATTGGCAAGACGCTGATACGATTGACAGCACGTCTGGTTTCAGAGTTAGCTGTCTTGATAGATACGACACGAATGACTCCAGATTTGTCAGGATGCAAGTCAGTGATTCTGCCTAAAGGCCATTTAAGAGGGGGGTGTTATCTTCGTGAATGAGAACCAATGCTCCAATTTTAATGTCGAACGATTGTTGAGTCCACTTGTATCTATGTTGGAGCTCTGACAAGTACTCCCTGTGCCATCTATCCCAAAAATGTTGAAGTGACTGCTGAATTGCTTGAAACCTAGATAATCTGTTGCTGCGCAGATCCAGCAAAGACGGCTCAGGAATTGCGGTGAGTGGTGTCCCTATCAGGAAGTGTCCCGGTGATAAGGCTGATAAGTCTGAGGGGTCATTGGACATGGCAGATAGAGGCCGGGAGTTCAGACATGCCTCAATTTGTACTGTCAATGTGGTGAACTCTTCAACTGTGAATATTGATGTTCCAACGACTCTTTTCAGATGATGTTTGGCCATTTTTATTGCCGATTCCCAAAGACCGCCAAAATGAGGGGACCGTGGTGGAATTGTTCGCCAATCTATATTATTAGTTGTGCAAAATTTAAGAGTGTCTGCTTTAAACGATTGAGATTTAAACAAGTTATTTAGGTCAGCGAGTTCTGACCTAGCGCCAACAAAATTGGTGGCGTTGTCTGAATAGATCCTTGTGCATATACCTCGTCGAGCGACAAACCGGCGTAAACAGGCCAAGAATGATTCAGTAGTGGCATTCATTACAATCTCCATGTGAATCGCTTTGGTGGTGAAACAAACATACAGACATATGTACACTTTGTTGACTAATTTGGACCTAGAAGATTGCCGCAAAGAGAATGGGCCACAAAAGTCGATGCCGACCACTAGGAAAGGCCTTGTTGTCATAGTCACGCGATCAGATGGTAAGTCACCCATGAGTTGATGACGAATAAGTGGTCTTACATGAAAACATCTAATGCATTGGTTAACAATTTTTCTACACAGACTACGACCGCCGATCAACCAGTACTTCAGCCGAATGTTATACAATAGCGCTTGGGGACCCATGTGTAATAGCCTCACATGTTCATGTCGAACAATTAAGGTGCTTAAGGTGTGATTTCGAGGGAGAAGAATTGGATGTTTTTGTTCTTCGCTTAATTCGGCGTTGTGTAGCCGACCTCCTACTCGTATAACCCCATTGACATCCAACTGCGGAGAGAGGGATCGCAATGGAATTCGAGTCGACACTGATGACGTCTTGTTAAGAGTTTTAATTTCGTCAGAGAAGTGATGTTGTTGAACTAACTTGATTAAAACGATTAATGCATGGTCAACTTCAACAGGATGAAGTTCCAGATCTTTATATTGACATCGCATTACATGAGAGCGAGCATTTCGAGCAAAGCGCAACATGAATGCAACAACGCGTACTAAAGTCATGAAAGAATGATATCGAGAAAAAATTGGATGTTCAATTGGATTAACTTGACTGAGAACCGGAAAAACAGACTTGCGGATCTCAGAGTCAGAATGATGAAAATCCTGAGGTTGGGGTGGCCATTCATTGGATTCTTTCAGCAGAAAAATAGGACCATTCCACCATAGAGTCATATTCATCAGTTGAGACGGAGATAACCTCTAGACAAGCAGTCCGCAGGATTTTCTGACGACTGGACGTAATGCCAATCAATTTGTGAAGTCATCTCTTGTATCTTAACAATTCGGTTGGCAACAAATGAGTTGAAACGATAGGGTTGCGATTTGATGCGGTATAAGGAGACCTCGGAGTCAGACCAAAGAAACACAGCATCAATATCCAAATCTAAAATTGGTACTACCTTTTGGAAGAGTTCAGCCAATAGAACTGCAGCGCAGAGTTCCAAACGAGGGATGGTTAGCTTTTTTAAGGGAGCCACTCTTGACTTGGCACATATTAATCTTGTGTGTATTACATTGGAATTATCAATCAATCGTGTGTAAAGCACACAGCCATATGCCTTTTCAGATGCGTCGCTGAAACCATGTATCTCTAGACGTTTTGTGTGTGGTACTAGTATACACCTGGGCAATGATGCTTGGGCTAACAGAGGGAGTTGACTCTTAAATGTCTTCCATTTTACGGTGATATCCTCTGGAATGTGATCATCCCAGCTGATTTCGTTGAGTATCCAAATCGTTTGCATGAACAATTTTGCAGTTAGAATAACCGGAGCACACATTCCCAATGGGTCAAACAATCGACAGATATCCGACAGCATTTGTCGTTTCGTCGTCGTGGTGGAACTTAGCAATTCTTTAAAATCGTTTTCAAGTCTATCAGTCTGCGTGTTCCATAATACTCCTAGGACGAGTGTGGAACTTACGGGTGGCGTTTGTGGTGATACCAATGACTTTGCATTTGAATGAAATTTTCGTAATTCGAAACCTCCGGAAGATAAAAGTTCTATGAGTTGGGCCTTTAAAATTGAAGCTTCGTTTTCGGTTGGAGCACCAGTTAAGAGGTCATCGACATAAAAATCAGTGGTAGTCACCTTTGCAGCGGCGGGAAATCGTGTCGATTCTTCAAGTGCCAGTTGATTGAGGGTTCGTGTGGCCAAAAACGGAGCGCTAGCAGTGCCATAGGTTACAGTTGTTAGCTTGAAACTCTGTAACTCGTCTGAAGCATGAAATCGCCACAAAATCTGTTGCAAAGGTTGCTGATCTTCGGTGACGAGGACTTGGCGATACATTTTTGCAATATCGCCACAAAAACCTACAATGTGTTTTCGGAACCGAATAGTAACCGAAAACAGATCATGCTGCACGGTGGGTCCAACCATCAAACAATCATTGAGGGATAATCCGGATGAAGTTTGAGAGGACGCGTTAAACACCACACGCAGTTTTGTAGTGGAACTATGTTCCTTTAGAACACAGTGGTGTGGCAAAAAATACGACCCCTTAATGGGAGTTGAAACGGGCAGCATGTGACCTAGATTAATGTATTGAGTTAAAAACTCTCTGTACTGATTGTAAATTTCTGGTCTGCTAGTCAGACGTCTTTCTAAAGATAGAAATTGACGGTGAGCAGAGTGATAGGAGTTACCTAAGTTTACAATATTTGGTTTAACTGGCAAGAAAACACAAAAACGTCCACTAGGTAGACGTTTAACGTTTGTGCAGAAATGTTGTTCACAAAGAGTTTCTTCTAAAGACTGTATTGAGCTTCCATTTATCGTTTCAACTTCCCAAAACTGTCTCAATTGCTTCCCCAAAGACTGTATACTACATAAAGCAGGATACGATTGTTCCTTGACCTTGGATGCTTTGAAACAAGTTTTTCCACTGATGACATAACCCAATTTTGTTGAGTAAAACGGAGTGAGTTCATTACAAAGTTTGACTGAAGACCCCAAAAATAATTCCTGGTAAATTTCCGCTCCTAACAGCAGGTCAATGCGATCTGGGAGGTAAAAGAAGGGATCTGCCAAATCCACACTGCAGGTGAAGATAACTTGTGTTGTGCTCAAATGAGATTGTAGGGATGTTATTGGTGATTTTTGGCAGAACATAAAATTTCAGAGTAACCGTGTAATCAGAAACTCTAGATGATATGGTCAAATATACCTTATAAGTTATAACGGATGTATGATTCTGTAGCTCCAATTCCGGCAATCGATTTGGTAGTCGGAATTTTCAATGCTTTCAGCAGGTTACACGCATCAATTGTGATAAAATTTAGTGAAGAACCACTATCCAATAAAGCTCTACAGATTACGATGGAATCATTGATGGTGACATTCACCAAAGCAGTGCCAATAAGTACCTGATTGGTTCTGGAGCCATTCTGAAGTGAAGGTGGAGACCGTAAATTGTCAGTCACGGATAATATAGCACTTTCTGGAGGTGCACCTTCAGGTTCGCAAACGACGGAAGAAAGAGCTGATTTGGTTGGACAGCTGTTGCCTGCATGACCCGTCTGCATGGTGGGCTTGTTATAATCAGATTGAAAGTGCAACAGAGTATGATGTTTACGGAAACATTTCGAACAGGGTTGGGCATTGCAATTAAATGCCGTATGTTTTTCTCTCAAACAATTCCAACATAACCTATTCTCTTTGACAAAGTTAAATCTTCTAGAGGGCGGAAAATTGACACTGGTAAACGAGGGGCAGTCAGATAAATAGTGAGACTCTGAACAATACTTGCATGAAGTAGTATTTGAAACTAAGACATTAGATATGGAATTATAACCTTGTTTATTTTGGGGTTTGTGAAAGTGCAGTGGGGCAACCGACGAAGACGCTGATATAGACTCGATGATGGTGATTCTCATTCGCAAAGCTTTAATTAACTCATGAACAGTCAAAATTTCAGTGGGCTTAAAAGGTTTAATAACTGCAATCCGAGATGAATTGTCCAGTTTTTGCAGTAAGTGATGAGTCAAAATAAGGTGCCACTCTTCAACCTTAACCTTCAGAGTTTTTAATGCGTTGAAATGCTTTGAGACAGAATCAACAAAGGATTGGAGTGATTTAGGCGAGTGCTCTAAGGTTGGTTTCACATTGTACAGTTCGCGCATGTGGAACTTCAGGATTATCACCTCATTGTCGTACCGATCACACAAAATTTTCCATGCAATTTCATAATTTTCACCCGTAACTGGAAGATTTTCAATCAGTCCGTATGCAGTGCCTGCACGAATGTTTGACACCAGATACAAAAATTTGACAGTTGGTTCAATATTTTTTTTATGTATTAAGTCAAGAAAGATATCACGGAAAGCAAGCCACTCTGCTTCAGCTCCGCTGAATGATGGTAAGACAAGCTCCGGTAGCCTAATGCCCATGGAAAATGACGTATTCAGACCAGCATCTAGAGTGGATGCGTCATGAAAGGTAGGCGAACTAGCTGATTCATCCAACCGCTTGAAATCATGGATTTTATTCATTAAGGCCGCCTCAAGTGCGCCATAGTCGTCCTCGAATAACCCCCTATCGGTTGATGACGTGTCATCAATGGCCTCAAGTTTGGTCTGGACACCATCATATTTGTTGTAAGCCAATTGAATGCGACGCAATAGTGATTCGCAGACTCCGACAGACAAAGCAGTTGTAATCTGAGTCTTGAAGCTGGTTATTTGACCTTTATAGGACGAGCGTTGTTTTTTTAGAAGATCAATTTTATTTTGGTCTGCCATTGTAAAGCGATGGGAAAGGGCCAATACTCAATAATCCCAACACACACAGACACACACAATTAAAATTATTATTATTTTTTGTTAAGAAAAGAATATATAAACGATGGTACCTGTGACTTCCTCCAGTAATTCCTAATCCAGATCGTAGTTGAATGGTCGCAGGGGTGACCAAATCCGGCTCGAAGGACCAAAATGATAATGGTTATCACTGACAAAACGGTAACACGTCCTGAAATCCAGGCCAATCCTAAATCTTTAAAATAAAAGAACAACTTCAAATTAAATCTTATTTAATGTTTAACAATACAAAATTTTTAATGGACTGTATATTAGGTTGGTTGACATTGGTTTGAAGAAACAACAATTCAATTTTGAAGGCTGCTAATGCAATTGCGTTAATAACATCACATGGTGAAGACTGGAATTCATTTACATTGTAGGTTGAAGACTAAATAATCGCAATCCAATGTTGAAGACTTGAATTGATTTATGTTGTATGTTGAAGACTAATTAACCTCTCTTCAATGTTGAAGACTGGAATTGACTTATGTTGGAGACTAAATAACCACAATTTGGTGTTGAAGGCTGGCGTCGTATAGTGTAGTATCATCAAATGTTGAAGACTATATTGTATGTTGGAGATTAATAACCACAATTCAATGTTGAAGACTGGTGACGTATATTGTGGCATCATCAAATGTTGACGACTGGAATTGACTTATGTTGTAGTTGGAGATTAAAATAACCACAATTCAATATTGAAGACTGGCGACGTAAATAAATGTTGAAGACTATATTGTATGTTGGAGATTAAATAACCACAATTCAATGTTGAAGACTGCTGACGTATATTGTGGTAATATCAAATGTTGAAGACCATGTAACCAGAATTCATTGATGAAGACTGGCGACGTATATTGTGGTAATATCAAATGTTGAAGACTATATAACCACAATTCAATGTTGAAGACTGGAATTGACTTATATTGTAGTTGGAGATTAAAATAACCACAATTCAATGTTGGAGACTGGCGACGTATATTGTGGTAATATCAAATGTTGAAGACTATATAACCACAATTCAATGTTGAAGACTGGTGATGTATATTGTGGTAATATCAAATGTTGAAGACTATATAATTACAATTCAATGTTGAAGACTGGAATTGACTTATATTGTAGTTGGAGTTCAAAATAACCACAATTCAATGTTGAAGACTGGCGACGTATATTGTGGTAATATCAAATGTTGAAGACTATATAACCACAATTCAATGTTGAAGACTGGCGACGTATATTGTGGTAATATCAAATGTTGAAGACTATATAACCACAATTCAATGTTGAAGACTGGAGACGTATATTGTGGTAATATCAAATGTTGAAGAATATATAACCACAATTCAATGATGAAGACTGGAATTGAGTTGTATTGTATGTTGGAGATTAAATAACCACAATTCAATGTTGAAGACTGCTGACGTATATTGTGGTATCATCAAATGTTGAATACTAAAAAACCACAATTCATTGTTGAAGACTGGCGACGTATATTGTGGTAATATCAAATGTTGAAGACTATATAACCACAATTCAATGTTGAAGACTGGAATTGACTTATATTGTAGTTGGAGGTTAAAATAACCACAATTCAATGTTGAAGACTGGTGACGTATATTGTGGTAATATCAAATGTTGAAGACTATATAACCACAATTCAATGTTGAAGACTGGAAACGTATATTGTGGTAATATCAAATGTTGAAGACTATACAACCACAATTCAATGTTGAAGACTGGCGACGTATATTGTGGTAATATCAAATGTTGAAGACTATATAACCACAATTCGAAGTTAAAGACTGGAAACGTATATTGTGGTAATATCAAATGTTGAAGACTATATAACCACAATTCAATGTTGAAGACTGGCGACGTATATTGTGGTAATATCAAATGTTGAAGACTATATAACCACAATTCAATGTTGAAGACTGGAAACGTATATTGTGGTAATATCAAATGTTGAAGACTATATAACCACAATTCAATGTTGAAGACTGGCGACGTATATTGTGGTTATATCAAATGTTGAAGACTATATAACCACAATTCAATGTTGAAGACTGGCGATGTATATTGTGGTAATATCAAACGTTGAAGACTATATAACCACAATTCAATGTTGAAGACTGGAATTGACTTGTATTGTATGTTGGAGATTAAATGACCACAATTCAATGTTGAAGACTGGTGACGTATATTGTGGTATCATCAAATGTTGAAGACTATATTGTATGTTGAAGACTAGAGAACCACAAGCCAATGTTGAAGACTGGCGACGTATATTGTGGTAATATCAAATGTTGAAGACTGGAATTGACTTGTACTGTATGTTGGAGATTAAATGACCACAATTCAATGTTGAAGACTGGTGACGTATATTGTGGTAATATCAAACGTTGAAGACTATATAACCACAATTCAATGTTGAAGACTGGAATTGACTTGTATTGTATGTTGGAGATTAAATGACCACAATTCAATGTTGAAGACTGGTGACGTATAGTGTGGTATCATCAAATGTTGAAGACTATATTATATGTTCAAGACTAGAGAACCACAAGTCAATGTTGAAGGCTGGCGACGTATATTGTGGTATCATCAAATGTTGAAGACTATATTGTATGTTGAAGACTAGAGAACCACAAGTCAATGTTGAAGACTGGCGACGTATATTGTAACGTGTATTGTAATATCAAATGTTGAAGACTATATAACCACAATTCAATGTTGAAGACTGGAGTTGACTTGCATTGTACGTTGGAGATCAAATAACCACAATTCAATGTTGAAGACTGGTGACGTATATTGTGGTATCATCAAATGTTGAAGACTGAAATTGTCTTATGTGGTAGTTGGAGATTAAAATAGCCACAATTCAATGTTGAAGACTGGCGACGTATATTGTGGTATTATAAAATGTTGAAGACTTTATTTTGTGTTGGAGATTAAATAACCACAATTCAATGTTGAAGACTGATGACGTATATTGTGGTATCATCATAATTTGAAGACTGGAATTTAAAACTACTAGCACATATGAAAACTCGATTGTAACATCACATATCATTCTCACACATGAAGACTAAGTTGATTGCATTTGTTATGATGACGTTAATTACTTTTACATATGATGACTAGATTAAATGCATTCACAAAATGACGGACGGATTTTGTCATCATTACCACGTATATATTTTATTATCACTTTATTATAATGAAAACTCTTACCGATGTTGTTAGGCACCAACTCCTTGTTTTCACAGCTTTTTGATCCCCTCTGTTTTATCTATAATAAAAACTCCAGAAAACCACGTCCAGTATTTCACAAAAAACCTTTGCACGAGAAAACCAATAATCTAGAAAGATCACTTCGTTGACAATGAATGATGACAAAAGAGAACAATTTCCCAGTTCCATCTGTTAATATAGCTTTACACTAGCCAGCTTAGTTGACGTATTTCACACATTATTTAATTTGGCGTAAGATATAATCTGCATTATCGTTGAATAACTTTCCTACTAGAGGGAGTATTATGGCTAGCAACTTTACAACCCATTGTTGTTATCTGGTTTTTGTTGCATTTTGACGTTTGAATTGTGTATGCATTTGTTTATTTTGATTTTGGAAAAATGCAATGTTGATCATTGTGTCGGTCAAATATTGATAATATTGTGTTGTTTAAATGTTAATAAATGAATGGTTGTCAATTGTATCGTTTGCATGTTAATAAATGTATGGTTGTTTAAGTGTTAATAAATGTATGGTGGATAATTTGTATCGTTTACATATTAGTAAATGTATGGTTGATTATTGTGTTGTTTAAGTGTTAAGAAATGTATCGTTGATTATTGTGTCGTATGAATTAAAAATGTATTGTTGATAATTGTGTCGTTTAGAAGTATTATTGATTAATGTGTTGTTTTTAAATGTTTTGTTGATTATGGTGTCGTTTTTAAATGTTTTGTTGATTATGGTGTCGTTTTAGCTTTAACAACATTTACCTACGATTATTCCTTTCTTAAGGCTTATTTCACTTAGGAATGGAGATTATGGGGCATTCATCCTTCCATTTCTTTAATTAAACTCTACAATTAGTAATTTAAAACTCCCTGTTACGGCGGATAGTAAATGTGAAAACCAAAATTATACTTTGCTTAACTTATTATTCCAACAGAAAATCCGGACTTCTTGGATCTTCGTTTGTTTCCTATATACCGGAACAACAACCGTTTCTTCTATTACCTTACTTTGCCAAACTGTTCTAACAACATTATTGTCAAAGAAAAATACAGTAGCAGATAACCAAATGAAATCACGAATTAATAATTATAATTCACCTGGTTAATTCGAACAAATCAAATTAGGGTTACAACTTACAAGGCAGGTTTAACGGATGGACAGTAAGTTAAACTACGTTAAATCTGATTAAAACATGAAGAAACGTTACTTGGACAAGAATAATCAGGCTACTAACACGGCTCGAACTATCCAAGGCAATGAGATTAAGAGTGGCATTCTCTGTCATGCTTATTCTTTACAATTGTTTACTAATTCCTAATATATTTGGAGTTGTAAATTCCGCGACTACTTCCTTTGACATCTTCAAGTTCGTATTGTGAATTACCAACTTGTCTTAGTACTGTGCACTAATTCCTTTGCTAGCATCACTTAGAGTAAAGTTTCGTCGAAACACTTCGGTTCCTATTGCAAATTTAGTATCGCTTGAGCGTAGATTGTAACGTTTGGCATTACATTCAAATGATTTGGTTGTTAGTTCCTTAATTTTTGTGCGAATCAAACTTGTCCGGTCGAACCAGTTCTTCCGTAAGGTCTTCCAACATGTTTAAACGTTTCAGTAAACTATAGGCGGAACCGTGAGTAATCATAGTCTGACCAAAAACAGCATAATATGGTGAACTTCCAATAGTCTGGTGTAGACAACTTCGAAGAGAACAACTATTGTCACAGATAAAGATTTGGCCAGATTTGGTTCAAGGATATGGACCTATGATATCTCAGATTTGGTTCGAGGATTTGGACCTATGATATCTACATAAAATTGCTGAAACATTCGCTCAGTTTGAAAAGGAGTGATCATTGGGGATCTCAGCACAGTATTGGATGCTTTAGTTTGCTTACAGATCTCACAGCTGCTAACACATTTCTGTACTTGCTGCACCATTTTTGGTCAAAAATAATACTGTCTGAGCCTAAGTAGGGTTTGGGCACCACCTTCATGTGAAGCCGTAGGTGGATCATGTGCTTTAGCAATCAGACTAGCTTTAATTTCTATGGGAACCCATAACTTCCATGTACCCTTCTCTTCAAAAGGTTGATCCCCTACAAACCAAGTTCGTTTGTATATAGTTCCATCTTGAACCATAAGATCGTTTTGAACTGATTTATTACCTTCTACATTTGCTTTCAGTTGTTTGTAATCCGGAGAATTGAAATAATCGGATTCTAGATCGGTTTTAAAGCAGCATCTTTAGAAAGAGCATCAAGAGAAATCATCCGAGAGAGAGCGTCTAGTACTGTTTTCAAGCTACCTCGTCGATGTTTTACGGAGAAAACGAACCCTTGCAATTTTAGACTCCACCTAGCTAATCTACCAAAAAGATCTTTTTGTGACATAAGCCACTTTAAAGACGCGGGATTTCTTATGATCTTAAACGAATAACCCTCTATATACGCTCGATATTTCTTTAGGCCCAACACTGCTGCAAGACATTCTTTTTCACTAAGGCTATATTTCCTTTGAGCGGAGTTTAGTTTTTGGGACATAAAAGATGCTGGTGGCTCCAACCACTCATCATCATCATCATCATCACTGTAATAAAACACATCCGACGCCTGTGTCACTTGCATCAAGGAGAATAAATGGCTTCTGATAGTCTGGATGAACTGACGACATTGTTAAAGATTTTTTAAAGTTTCAAATGATGAGTTTGCTTCTGCGAAATTCTTTCACTGAAACTGGTGTTGGAAACTCGACAATGGCCGTGACCTGATCTCTATTGATCTTTATTCATCTTTTCTATGTTTGTTGTCAGTTTAGCTATTTGTAATGGACAAGCCACCTCCCTCAAGGTCTGTAAATGAGATTCGAAAGTGTCAGAAATGATCAATAGGTCATCCAGATAGACAAAAACCACGTATTTTAAGTTCGGTATTGATTGAGAAGCATTACAAAGCCCAAAAAGCATTCTTGTAAAATGGTATACGCTCTACCTGGCATCGAGAACATCATCTTTTCCTTTGACTGCAATTCCAGAGGAATTTGCCAGAAGGTATCCTTAAGGTCAATACTTGAACTATAATTTCTTTTAGGAAGTCTGCTCAAAATCCCATCAATTTGTGGCAACCGATATGCATCTCTCTTTGTAACTGCATTCTATTTTCTCGAATCAAGGCATAATCATATACTCTCCATAGCTTTTGGACTAGCACGACTGGTGAGCTCCAAGAGCTTCCACTTTCTTCTATAATCCCGAGCTCTAACATCCGATCTTGTTCATGACCCATTAGTTTTTCAATTGCTGGCGAGATGGGTAGAGTAATGTCGCTGCTTAATGAAACTTGCACCATCGACATCTATTACATGTTCTACAAGACTTGTTCTGCCAAGGCATAACTTTGAAAAGGATAGAATTAATTTGATTACGCTTTGCAACTGTTATTCATCGTCACAGGACAGACTTGTCACGGTTGAATTTACTGCCATGGAGTAAGAGTCAGTAAAAGTAAGCGGAAATATTTTATGGATTCGAAAAAATACTCCCAAATATAAATCCTGTGTCAGGGATGGTATTATAAATACTAAAAAGTGTAAGAGGTTTAGATATTCAGTGAAAGGAAACATTGGTTACCAGCTGGCCACAAACTTTTTGATCAGTTCCATCAGCTGTTTTTACTCTTGTCGAAGATCTAATTAATTTTAAGTTTGATGTTAGAAGAACAATCGCTAGTTTACCACCTACAACACTAATGGAAGCGCCACTGTCGAGAAGACCAACACATTTTTTTCCCAAAATAGTTACTTCCACATATGAATGAACATCATTGTCCAGTTAAACAATAGAAGACAAGATTGCTTTCCAAAGGCATTTTCGTCGTCGCCAAAATTATCTCATTCGCATAGCAGATCTAGTATATTTTAACCCAACCGTGATTAATTCATCCATTGATTCGAAAATTCTAGCTCGCACATTTTGAAGTTGCCCTCGCACGAAGGCCAGTTGTTAGTTTAGTTTTGGTGGGTACAATCAAGTTTAGTTTTGGTTCTGGAACCAAGAACTGGTGACAGTGTTCTGACTCCCTCACAAGTTTCCCTTACATCGTTCGCATTGTCGACGGTAAGTCTCTTCCTTACCACATCCCCAACAAATAAGTTTCGGAGGTTCTAAACAATCTGGAAACGTATGTCCTTCGCGTTTACAGTTCCAGCACACAAGCTTTTTTAATCTTGAGTTGTAAATGGTGTTAATCTACCTCTATTTCTGAAATTTTCGACCTATATCGGTTTCCAAAATTACGAACCTCTCTCGTGAACCCTAGAGTTCAGATCTCTCAGTAGTCATTTTCGCTCACGACATAGCTCTCGTAAGTGTGCCACTCCATAAATTTGTACATACAAATGGTTTTTTTGAATTTCTCCACTGAGATTATTTCTCAACACATTGAGCAACTC
This sequence comes from Diogma glabrata, assembly GCA_963693315.1. Lineage (NCBI taxonomy): Eukaryota > Metazoa > Arthropoda > Insecta > Diptera > Cylindrotomidae > Diogma > Diogma glabrata. Next base: position 78,291,527 of record OY856188.1, read on the forward strand.
ATGGTCTGTCATGGGTTATCCAATCTATTTGAGATCTTCAAAATAGCATCTGAAAAATCATCAAAAGATTCATCGCTCCTTTTACGCTGTCTAATCAATTCTCTGATATCCATGACAGTTCTGCTTTCTCTAAACTCAATTCGTAGTGCATGTCGTAGACCTGTCCAAATGATCGTCCTATTCTGTTTATGATACCGCCAAATACCGCTGCTAAAATTGCAAAATTATTCCTAAGGGACGACTATGTCAATGTCTCAACTCTAATCTAAGACCTTCTTTAACACCTCGAAAGCATACTAGCATACTAGCATAGCTTCCATTGACTAAATTTGTGTCAGAGGTAACTGGCAGTGGATTTACAATATGGTGAGATACTTCTGAAAACGGCGTAGGAATAATTCTTGAAAAGCTATGACTTTAACTGTGATTCAATTGAGATGCAGGTAATGATGTTTGCGAGTGTATATGGGGATTTGCATGGCTCGTAGCTGTTACAAGGTCATGAATATACCTATGTTGTCCATTTGGCGGTTGGACGTTTTGCAAGCTATCGTCTTATTAAGGTACTTTGACTAATACTGTTTCTACATTTTTGAAGAGCTAGAATATCAAAACTACTAGATACTTGATTTAAATCCGACTGTATTTCTGGTGAACTAACTGAACTCTCCAGTCTAGAACTTTACAATTCCAAGCAATTTAAATTCAAACTAAGGTCTTTTGACCAGTAAAGATCTTTGCAGATTGTCACAGACAATGGTTTATTTTGATAAAAAAGTTGATCTGTAGAGATCTGAACAAATCTATTTAGATTTCACTATTTTACCCTGGATGAAACCAAAACTAAAAACAATAGCTTATAAAACTGGATCTTAAAAGTTGACAACTTTTAAACTAAAAATTTAACGATGATGATTAAACTTTTATAAACATAAACGGAACGCCCTTAAAAATACAATCCCAATTATTTCCACATTCCGTCAAATTTAAAAAAAAAACTAAAACAAATCTTTCATTTTATTTTGTATTCGTTAGTATTTCCCCTCTAGCTAACCCAAACCTATAATAAAAGTAATAACATTTTTTTTAAAATTTAAATAAAAAATGTATGTTTTTCATATTTTTTAGGTTGGCGAAAGTCACGACATTCAAAAGTCAACGTTAAACGATTTAAATGGTACATCGTGTATACATTCCTCACCCGACAAAAAATGTTTAGGTTTGTGTTTATTTACAATTGTATTTTTTTATTTTTATTTAAATCAATTATCATATTTTAATAATAGTAATATTAATAGTAATAATATTAATAATAAAATAAATTTAAAAAGTGATAATAAATTATTATGTGATTCATGGTGTTACTATAATCGTAATTTTTTAAACAATTATTATTTAAAGTGTTTTTTGAATAAAAGTAAAATTAAAAGCAACGATGTCATAACATAATATAAATAAATTATTAAAAAATAAAATAATATAAAACAATCTATGACAATTAAAACTATTACTAGATAAGTTTAGCTAAAAATTTAGTTAATAAATTAAAATTAATTAAACGAATAATATTTCGGAATTAAAAATAACACAAACTTTTTTCTATAATATGAATAAGTGAAATTTAACGATCCTACTATCTTTTTTATAAAAAAAAATAAATAATAAAAATATAAATATAAATATAAATATAAATATTATATAAATACAGCCGACAAGCCAACTGATTAAATTTAGTGCCAAATTTAGATAAACAAACAAAAAATTATTAATTTGTATGTTTTAGAAATTAGTTAGCAAATTTTTGAAAATTTGGAAAAAAATCAATTTTTTTTTTCAAATTGGTAACACGCGTAACAAAATATAATTATAGCAATTTTTTTTATATTTATGGTTGGATGAATATAGCAAATGCAGGTTGAATTCTTTGTTTACCTAGTTAAATTTGGTAAAGATAATTTTTAAAATAAAGTTAAGAAGACCGAGAAAGCACCAAATACATATTATTATACTTCAAAAATTTTGAATTTTTAAACATTTTAGTATATTTTATACATAGTGATATTAGTATTTGACGAAATCTATTACCTCATTATATTTTATCATAACATACATTTTAAATTTCCCACCTACATTACATCACATTGTTTTATATTATATCTATATAAAACAAAATATTCAGAAAGTTAATTTGCTGATCATTTATATTGAGCGTATTAACAGATTGTTGTTAATATGCACTTTTTTGACATATATTTTAAGGCTAGATTAAAAAGTATGAGGGTAATAACATCACCTTGACGTAAACCGACAGGGATTGGATTATTACCTGCGAGTAAATCTTTTTCTGTGCGGTGCACAAAAATGTTGCACTTAACTTACATACTTATCATATGAAGCATAATAGTTCTCATTCGGTTTTCTAGAACTGATTATGTTCTTCTGTGGTAGTATCATAAATGCCGGTTGTCAATACCTACCGGTGCTCAATACCTACCGGAGGATTTTCGACTTAAAATTAACGTTTAAACAATGGTTGAAATATTAGATTTTAGTACAATCGGATGATTTTTGTCAAAAACTTATCGTTATCGGTTTTCATGATATCACCACTGGATTTGTCAATTAACATCAAACCGGCTCGAAGGACCAAAAATATGGAATAGTTAATTACAAACCAATATCGATTATGTCAGCTGTTGAAGTCATTGGAGAAATTAATTCCGTATAATGTAAATTTTGTTACTTTATTTCTGGTTCGATTTCTGAATTGTATAATTGAAAAGATGGCTTTAATTTAATTTACTATAATTCGTTCACCAATTTTTTACTTTTATGCAACAAAGTTTAGATATGACTAAAAAGCCTTCTAGCCTTATGCTAGAAGGCTTTTTAGTCATATCTAAACTTTAGTGTTATCCACTATTTCTGGAAAATTGGATCATAATGTCGATTGGTCGGCGCTTTGTGTAGTGCAAATTCAAACATTATTCACTATGGATAGTAAATAAATGTATGGTACGGATAAAGTTCTCAGAACCATATAGGAACTATAAAATGCAGTGTAATGGAGACTGGACCTGTTAGCACGAATACTAAAAAGAAGCAATCCGAGGACTGCGCGCCACGAGATTTTATATTCCAGCTAGGGAAAGTCATGTGGATACGAGGCTGAACGTCCCCAAATCCAACACAAATTAACCAATATGCGCACATTTGAAAAAGAACAAATGTACCAAGAAAAATTGAACAGAAGAAACTCTGACGACCCTAGAATCGAAAAAGCCAAGACCGTCACATCTACACCCGAATTAGTATTTATAAAAACAAAATATTAAAAATTATATAAGTGACTCACCCTATGTGTGGTCCTGATCCCCCTCTGCATCCCAAAGCTGATCCCTAATCAATCAATTTTATTTTTGATCTACGGGTAGACAACCCCGCGTACTCCAGTCCCTGCTATTGACATACGAGTTAGCGTGAGATATCACATACCACTGGCAAAAGCAGTGAGATTTCACTAGCCAAGGTGACATCTTAGGGGTGGTGGCGGATGAACTGTATTCAGTCAACGGTAGCACCCTCAATCTTAGCTGTGAAATAATCCTTGATGATGGGACGCTATTGCTTCCTTGAGGAAACGAGCCTTCATATAACTATGTGTGGGCTTTAATATTCAAGAAAGACAGTGCGTCACAGGATCAAGGAATATGCAACCGGCTGGATTATTGGCAACTACATTTTTGTTTTGTTTCAGCAAATTTTTGTAAAAATTTGCTATTTACTTTTTAATTTATTTTTATTTTCTCTATTCTATCATAAAATATTGGCCTATGTCATATTTTGTCAGTGATAGGATTTTTTGTTTAGTTATCCATTCTTTAACAAAAAATATAAAAAACAAAAAATGAAAGATTTACGTCCATCAACACCTCTGAACGTATGTTGTTGTGGGACCTTGGTCTTAAAAGGTTTTTATGTGTTATTGTGACACATATTGTAATTCCTACTACACAACACATTTTATAAAAAAAAAAAAAAAAATCATACTAACCAATACCTTATAGTATTACAGAAATAAAACAATTGACAATCTCCAATAATGCGGCAACAGAAAGGTTAACAACCGCTATTCCGTTCAATAAGTAAATTTGACAATGTTGACTTTGTTAATAAAGTTAATAATATATCAATCCAGTTCTTGATGATTAATTCAGATGCTGACGTTTTTAATCAAGGCAATAATATATTAATACCGATGTTGGTGTTGGTAATAATAACAATAATACATTAATCCAGATGCTTACATGGATAATACATACTAATGCCGAAAAAAAATCATACGTTGACAATTGTGGACGCTATTAATATTTCAAGGATAATTAAAAAAAAGGTTGATAATTATTAAAGTTATATGACCTAAGTTGAAGGATGTGCAGAAAAAAATCTCGGCATGAAATGAATTTACATAATTAATGTTGAATGCTGTTGTAATCCAGTTAACGTTGAAAGTTGGGAAACTGGCACAAATAGGTTGGAACAAAAGAAAAAGAAATAATACAACGAAAGTCAGCAGCTTCTAACGCACTAAATCCGGTTTTCTTTTATACTAGTCTTTTTCAGGCAAACACTTATTTACCCTAATATATCCAAATCGTATTTTTCGTAAAACACCACAGAAACATAATTAAATGTGCATACATAATTATATTTTGTATATTAAGTTTGTGAGAGGCGAAATGTTTATGTTCTCTCCCATCAATTTATTTTTCTTTTACTACATTTGGAAATAACAATCCATTTTGCAAACAAAAATGTTCTTTATCATAGGCTTTTAATTACCTTCACCTTTCATTTCACCTTAATTATTCCAATTTTTTTGTTTTTATGATAAACACGAACTAATTTACTACTTATCATAGTATAATCTAAAGATTAATCAAAATCAAATATATGAGGAGACGGGCACAATACTATCAAATTAGTTTTAACATCAATCACAAAAGTAATGATAGATTTCTCTTAATTTTTTTATAATTACAAAGGGAAAATTAAACTACCAATATAAATAAATTAATTTTTTTTCTAATAATCGATCTGTACGGTCGAATATTTTTACCCAACTCCACTACTGTATAGAATGTATCATCAAATATATAGCTTTCTCCTTGTTTTTCCCCTTACAAACTTCAAATCGTTGTAATCGTTGTACTGCCGTATGTATCTTACAGATCACATACAGCAACGACAACCAGGAATCAGCAATCATGTTTTAAAGTTTATCTTAAAAAAAACCAACAATAATACAACTTTATCTTGAATCATTCAAAGATTACCTGAAATAACCCTGAACTCCAAGAAACAACAATCATTCAAAACTTTTCGAAATACAAATCAGCTGATCACCAATGTTAAATTTTATTGTCTTGTGAAAAGATCTATAGCATGTAGAATACGAAATCGAAGAGTAGGCGTGGCTTGTATAATTTGTGCACCTACACCTTCACCAAAGAACAAACGTTTCAACGAATGACCTTTCTTACCTCACTCAACAGCGTCGTGCTAGCAGGCGTTGTGAACTATGAATAATAACTATTGTATGGTACGGATATAGTTCTTAAAACCATATCAAAACTATAACATGCAAGTCCGGTGAACAATATGCACAAACCCGGCGAACTATATGCACCAATTGTACAAAAAATCAGAGACCGTCGATGTCAGTGATCGAGACCACCCGAAACCTGCAAATTTTGACATTATTCGGTCATTGAAAAGTTCTCGCAGATTTATCGTTGTCTCTCTTGCGGTATAAGCTGTAGTTCCATCTGGTTGAAACCGTATGTTACGATTAGGGAGAAGTGCAAGACGTAAACATTTTTCCAACATGGTCCGGTTTATCGCCACAGAGACGGCTTTTGCCTGCTCAATTTAATTTTCGAAAAAATATGGCCCAATGACTCTATCAATCATACTGTCACAACAAACAGTGCATCTGAGAGGGTGTAATTGTCGCTGATGCACTGATTTAGAAATCTCCGTACCCCAATTCGGCAGTTCTGTTTATTGCTTAATCGCTCATAAGCAGATTTTTTAAAAAGTAGACATTTTCTGTTGCAAGCAAAATAAATCTATTGGGATACTAAGGCCGTTGGGGTGCGTCGCACAGCGCTGTTCTGGAGATGGCTAATTGAGTAATACGCCGACGAGTAGACAAAAGTGGATTTGTGGAAATAGATCGAGTAACATTAGTTCATGGGTCATCACCTACTGCAACACGATTCCCAAAACCCGTCATTAATTTGTAGATGTTGCAGAATTGTAAGCTAAGCTTCGATATATTTTCGGAGCTCAAGCTAAGAAGGAGAAGAAAAACAAAGATAATGTGCCATATCCTGCGCAAAGTGATGGTCTATGCTCTGATCGGTTGGGGTAGTTCTTTGTTTATGTCGATTGCTGCTACAGCATAAATATTGCAGGAGTTAATACGAGAATTAAAGGGGTAAGGAAGAGGAAAAAATCGTAACGACTAGGTTGGTGGTGCTATAAAATAAAGTTGGATTTAGAGTCCTTGTACTCACCGTATCCTCCTTGTCACCATTGGAAAATTATCGCGACCATCCGTTGACCAGAAAACGAAAAGGTTTTAATTAATGTGCTGGTTGGAATCGTCCCACGGCAATAACAAAAATAAACACACACAAAATCCTTAACCTTGCGAATTTATTCGAAGCGATGGTTCTAAAAGCATCTGCAGAACTCCTACCATTTATTAAATCTCTTAAAACATTTCGAGTGGTAATCATCCGCCAATTATCAGCATAAAACTAAAATGTAAAATTATAATAGCTGTTATGATGTAGAATGCCCAATAAGCACACCACGTTTATTTGCTTGTTCTTCATTGTCCCCTTTGCCAAAAACTAGAATGTCGTCCATCTATTCCTTGTAATATTTCATGTTGTTTCTTTTGATAAATTTCCATAGCAGGGCTTATCTCGAATGATAGTCTTAACCATCTATAACGTTCAAAAGGAGTCCAGCAGCCAAATTCTGTAATTGTGAAGCGGTGAAGTGATAAGTTTTTTAATGAAAAGAAACGAAGAAGTTTTTATCACTTCACCGCTTCACAGTTACAGAATTTGGCTGCAGTAAGTCTGCTAGTTTTTTCATTCAAAACCAATTGCCCAAAACCTTTCTTAACATCTAATGTCGAAAAAAAATTTTATTTATCGAAAGTTTTTCGATAAATATTCGAAAGTTTTTATTTATTTTTTTACCCAATTTTTTGGAAAAAAATAAAATTAATTATTTGTTTGAAAAAATTTTATTATTATTATTGAGAATTATGGCAGTTTGTCAAGAAATGTTGTCAAGTGTGTCAAAAGAATGATTTTTATTTATTTTTTTAGCCAATTTTTGAAAAATGACATTATAAGTTTGTCAAAAAATGTTGTCAAGTGTGTCAAAAGAAAGATTTTTATTTATTTTTTTACCCAATTTTTGGAAAAAATAAAATTAATAATTTGTATGACATGAAAATATATTACTATTATAGAGAATTATGGCATTACAAGTTTGTCAAAAAAATAATGTCAAGCGTGTCAAAAACTTATTTCATTGATTTTTTTAGCCAATTTTTTGGGAAAAAATGTGTTTGTTTTTATGACGTAAATGTAATTGAAAATGAAATTGGACATGGAAATTTTTGAATTTGTTATAGTTTTTGATTTGTTTGCACATACTAATTATGTTTAATTGTAAGCTAGTCTCAACAGAAATAATTGTTGAAGTGTTTATGTCCACTAATACTACTTTAATTTTATATACTTTGTTGTTATAAAGACAATTTATATATGATTCACCCTCAGGTTTGATTTTATACCCACCAAATGCACTTAAAATTATTGAAATTTTATTTATGATGTACTCAGAACCAATTATTATGTCATTGAATGTTTTTTTATTCATAACATTACAGGTAGCACCAGTATCGATTTGACACGATAGTATTTTTCTTACACTGTCGTTTTTTACTGCAGAAAATTTTAGGCTAACTTTAATTATTTTATCGTTACTATTTAGTCACAAAATGTAGTCCGCATCTGGAAAATTGTTCGCATCGACTGTTTTGATTGATTTATTTTTATTATCGTCGAGATTACTCACTGTCATAGTAATAAAATGCAAAGAGATTTCTTTGTGCGTACATCGTACAAATGGAATGCTTTGCCCGAATCAATAGTCTCGAGTGCCTTCAATCCACAAAGATTTAAAAAAAAAGCGTCCTGAGCCAACACCTCAAGACGTATATTGTTGTGGGACCTAGGTCTTAAAAGTTATCTATGTGTTGTTGTGACACATTTTGTAATTCCTACAAAAAAAATTTAATCGACAATTTATAATAACTAGGAGGGCCCGGCGTGCTTCGCTACGCTTATAAATAAAGTTTTTGCGTAGACATTTTGTTGACGTAGAAGCAATGATTTCAAAAAGGGGTAATGAGAAATGCTAGCATATAATTTTTAATTTTTCTTTTTAAATATATGAATGAAAAATAAGCAGAACTCTAGCTGATCAGTTCGGATATATGAAAAATTAGCGATCAAATAAGTTTTCAAGTAAGCTTAGAGATCAAAGTAAGTTAGAGATCAAACTTATTTGATCGCTAATTTTTCATATATCCGAACTGATCAGCCAGAGTTCTGATTATTTTTCATTCATATATTTAAAAAGAAAAATTAAAAATTATATGCTAGCATTTCTCATTACCCCTTTTTGAAATCATTGCTTCTACGTCAACAAAATGTCTACGCAAAAACTTTATTTATAAGCGTAGCGAAGCACGCCGGGCCCTCCTAGTATCTATTATCAAGAGATGCGCCACGTACATCAATACTCATATCATTATCACGTCGACGGTACAAAGGATAACCATTCACAGATTCTTTAGTATTTTCAGAAAAAGGTTTTGGAAAATTCTTACTACATTTACCATCTCTCATACTAACAGGATTTAGAGCACCACATGGTCCAAGCATCATATGACGTTTCACATATTCATGTAATTTAGGAAAAAGAATGGGATCACAGATTTCAGTACATACAAATTTATGAATCATTTCATTTCCATCAATTCTATCTTCATCTGACAAATTTAACAAACACATCAGCAGTAACATTCTCAGGTCTTTCACAAAATTCATGCATTGATTTAAAAGAACGAACAAATCTCACGCATAAGAAAAACTTCACATACATTGGCATTTCTAAAAATTAAAATGAAGAACAGAACAAAATTATTCACATGCATTCACGTCAGTGTACATAAGAAAACTAAAAAATAAAATACAACCAGCATTGCATCATCTGACAAATTTAACAAACACATCAGCAGTAACATTCTCAGGTCTTTCACAAAATTCATGCATTGATTTAAAAGAACGAACAAATCTCACGCATAAGAAAAACTTCACGAACATTGACATTTCTAAAAATTAAAATGAAGAACAGAACAAAATTATTCACATGCATTCACGTCAGTGTACATAAGAAAACTAAAAAATAAAATACAACCAGCATTGCATCATCTGACAAATTTAACAAACACATCAGCAGTAACAATCTCAGGTCTTTCACAAAATTCATGCATTGATTTAAAAGAACGAACAAATCTCACGCATAAGAAAAACATCACATACATTGGCATTTCTAAAAATTAAAATGAAGAACAGATCCAAATTATTCACATGCATTCACGTCAGTGTACATAAGAAAACTAAAAAATAAAATACAACCAGCATTGCATCATCTGACAAATATAACAAACACATCAGCAGTAACATTCTCAGGTCTTTCACAAAATTCATGCATTGATTTAAAAGAACGAACAAATCTCACGCATAAGAAAAACTTCACATACATTGGCATTTCTAAAAATTAAAATGAAGAACAGGACAAAATTATTCACATGCATTCACGTCAGTGTACATAAGAAAACTAAAAAATAAAATACAACTTGTAAATACACTGAAATTTGATTAGAATATCTATTTTACTAATATACTACGCATACGATACGTTTATTACTACCCACTACCAAAGAATATATAAAAAAGAAAATATAAAAAAATCATTCATAAAATCAACATTATTACGCATAAAATCTCTTTTATTCCGACGACTCGATCTAACCTTCCATGTACGAAGACATAAGAAGACTAAAATGAAATTGCATCTACCAAATAAAAAAGAAAATATAAAAAAATAAAATAAATTTTTAAGTTTTAAATTTAATTTCGTTTTTGTATGTATGTAAACTTATAATGCATATGTATATAAAAAGTTTTTCGTATATAATAACTTTTTTATTTATGATCCGAAAAATCCCAATCCCAATCCCAGACCTAGGTTACAGTAATATCAGTTAGCACTGAAAATTTGAAATCAATCAAAATTCGAATAAAAAAGCCTTAGGCTGCACAAAATTTTGGGTTAGCGTATTAATATATAAGATTTGCCAGACCTAAGACAGATTGTACCTGTTTTATAGTTTGAGGAACCGGAAAATTTTGGACTGAGTTTGTACGACTTGGATGGACTGGCATAAATGGCCTAAATATGTAATTTCTTTTCTAAGAAATTGACATTTTTCTGGTTGTAGCTTTAAATTGTAATATCTTAGTCTGGAGAGCACATTGGACAGTTTTTTATTGTGGTCTTCTAGGTTTTTAGCGTACACTACAATATCGTCAAGATAAACATAGCACTCTATTCCTTGAATTCCATGTTAGTACATAATTCATAGCGCGTTGAAATGTCGCTGGAGCTGAAGTCAAATCGAAAGGCAATCGTTTAAACTCAAAACGACCTAAAGGGGTGCTAAATGTAGTTTTGGGGCGATTTTCCTCTTTGACTAAAACTTGGTGGTATCCGCTGGCCAAATCAAGTGTAGTTAAATATCTAGAATTTCCTAGCTGATCTAGAATCTCTTCGATTCTTGGGAGTGGAAAAGCGTCGTTTATTGTAATGTTGTTCAATTTTCTGAAGTCGATAACAATTCGATGTCGCTTTTCTCCGTTGGGACTCGGGCGTTTTTTTACTAGCAACAGTGGAGCATTCCAAGGTGAATGGCTAGGGTGATGATGTCCTGATAAAGCATTTCCTGAATTTGTTTGTTGACATTTAATATTGATATTTACGATGAACCATTTATTTTTTATGTGCCTATGGTCTGGCATTATAAATCCTTTACAACACAACTTTATGTTAATTATTTTGATATTGTTTTCTTTACATTCACGGAACCCTTGACGAGCGAATTTTATTCGCACTTGTCTGACTATTTTTGTTAATTTAAATGATGATTTCCTTGATGAACTTACTTGATGATGATTCCAAAAATTTGTTTTTAATATTGAAAACCCATTGTTGAAAACTTTTTTGGTTATACATAAAATTTTTGATGGTCTATACTTGATATACTTGATGTCCTTGGTAATTTTTGATTTGATTTTGACCTCGAATGCACTTAAAAAGTTGTTTTCCTTCTAGGCCCAGTACACAACAGTATGTAGATGTAGTTATAGCATTACATATAATAGTTATGGCATTAGTTATTCGTAGTTATCAAATATACAGATGTAGTTACAGCATTAGTTAACATTATTTTCACCCAAGTAACCTGTATTGATTTTTTTTTAATTATTCTTCTTCTACAGGATGAATTTCTCACTTTGTTTTTTTTTTCTTAATATAATGGGTGCGTTCACTGCACAAACAATTTGCCGGTGTGATGTAATGTTGAATTGTCAAAAATACATCGTCGTCGACGAAAATTACTTCAAAACGTAGTGAACGCCAAATTGTTATTTTGTGTTGAAAATTGTCATAAACGTCATATGTCAAACATATTTTTGTGTTTCATTGGTATAATTCTTATAAATAATGTCGAATAATACAAAAAAATTAATTGTTTATCTCGCTATAGAACATGGAAACAAATTAATAAATAATATTGCCAACATTAAAAAATTATCGTGTGATTTGTCGGACTCAGAAGATGAGGAAGGTATGTTAATTGTTAGTCAAAAAGAGACGCCACCACGTATTAATTTATATGTGGAACGAATTGTATCGAATTACAATAGCATCGAGTTTCAGCAGAATTTTAGAATGTCCAGAGAAGCATTTGAGAAACTCCTCAATGTTTTCAATACAAATTTGCACTTAGTACGCGGTGGGGAAAATTTATCGATATCGCCAGAAAAGCAATTGCTGGCAGTCATATGGATTCTGGCTACACCTGATTCGTATAGATCTATTGGGGAAAGATTCGCTTTGGCTAAATCGACATTATCGAAAATTTTTTTTCGTATAATTGATTTTTTAAATCATGTCGCAAATAGATTTATAAACTTTCCGGACAGTGAACGGAAATTAGAAATAAAAAACTACTTTGAAAGAAATAATGGACTTAAGGGAGTAGTAGGGGCAGTTGACGGTACGTATGTTCCATGTACAGCACCGGCGGATCAAAAAATGGTATATACAAACAGAAAAATGTTCACAGCAGTAACGTTGCAAGCTATTTGTGACCACAAAATGCGCTACATCGACTGTTTTGTAGGGTACCCTAGTTCTGTACATGATAATCGAATTTTTAGAAATTCTGATTTTTACAAAAATGTTAAACAAAACGTGAGTTTTTATTTTGACGAGGATGAAAAAATATTGGGCGATAAGGCCTACCCCTTAGAACCATGGTGTATTCCTCCATTTATTGATCGGGAAAATCTGACGCAGGCTCAAAAAAAGTTTAATAAAACTAACGCTTCCTGTCGGTAAGGAATTTTTTTTATGTTCTAATAATTATTTATTAACCTCTTTTTTTATTATCTCAGGCAAGTTATTGAGCGAAGTTTTGCTCTGCTTTTTGGACGTTTTCGAAGGTTAAGATATCTAGATATGAAAAGAATCGAATGTATACCAGCAACCATTATGGCAGCCTGTGTTTTACATAACATATGTATAGACTTCCCAGATAATAATCTGGCAGATTATCTAAACGAAGGTTTAGAACAGGCGAACATTAATAATCCAGACGACAATGCAGTACCCCAGGCAAGTACAAGAAGTGGAAATTCAGTGAGAAATTCAATGATGGAGAACATAAATCTTAGTTAAAAATGTATTATTTTATTATTATAATTGTAAAAAAAGTTTTTTCATAATAAATAAATCGTATTTTATTTGGCCCTTTTTTATTATCCCTGGCTACTTATTGAGCGAAGTTTAGCTCTTCTTTTTAGACGTTTATGAAGATTATGATATCTAGGAATTGAAAGAATCGAATGTATACCAGTAAGGGGACCTTTTTTGTCCTCTTTTTTGTCCGACTGTCATCTTTAGAAAACTTGTCTTCTTATTTTAGTTTTCGAATCTTTTGTCCTCTTTTCTTGTTATTGGTAATTTAAGGTTGTCATAAAATTACAAAAAAATAGTAATATATATTTTTACTAAGGCTTCAAATATAATGTTCAAACGTAGAACTATCGCTTTTGTATGACCTAGTAACGCAGTCTTATGCCGGGCATTCACACACAACAGAAACAGAATTTCATACAAATTTGACTGCAAAAAATTCTGTTTCTGTAAAATTTGTATGGAATTCTGTTTCTGTTGTATGTGAATTTCAGCCTTAAATCCCACAAAAAAATCATATTATTATTACTATCGAAAAAACAAAGAATTGTTAGAAAAGGGCCACAAATTTACAGAAATACATTAAATGCTGAAAAGGTTCCCATGTTTTGAAATTTACTGTTTCTATTATTTTATTTTATATTCTTGTATTTATATTAACTATATTAGGCATATATAACTTATTTTATGATATATTTTTTTTTTTATAATTTACTTATTTAATTATACCTATATGTGCAATTAAATTGACAGAAATTAAATCTTTAACTATTTGTGTTGAATTTATCACCTAATACCAGCAACCAGTATAGCAGTCTGTGTTTAACCTAGCATATTTATAGACTTTCCAGATAATAATCTGGCAGATTATCAAAACGAAGGTTTAGAACAGGCGAACATTAATAATCTAGACGACAATGCAGTACCCCAGACAAGTTCAAGAAGTGGAAATTCAGTGAGGAATTAAATGATAGAAAACATAATAGTCCCTGGGCCTTCACCTACATAATTTTGTGATTACCACATATTTTATACTTCGTAAGACGCTTGTCCTTGTCGAGTCCTACAACTTTTTTATCTGCCGATTCGGCCGCTTTTTCCCTCGGGAAACTCCGAAACATGGCGATCTCCCGGGGTCTTGTATATTTATTACCATAATTTTATTATTTATTATATTGGGTGGAAATTTGTTTTAGAAAACGAGGGTAAATTTGTCCGACAAAAAATTGTCTGCTTTTGTCGAGTCCGACAACTCAAACTGGTCAAAATACCAGGGTATTGAAAATCAAACACCACAAAACTAGTTTTCACAGGATTGTTTAACAAAAGTTAGTGAAATTGAAGGGTCATATTGTCCGACGAATTTTCGGCCGCGTTTTTTCAGTCCGACGACTGGAAGTCGAAATTCTGGCGGGGTAGTGTTTATTGATTACCACATGTCGGACAAAAATGAAACACGATAAAAAACCATTTGCTATTATAAAAAATCGAGTTGTCCGACAAAAATATAGCCGCGTTCGGCCAGTCCGACAAGAAAATGAGAAAAATATTTCAGGAGAACGATTATTTTTGTTTCTTTGTTAAATTTGCTAATATTTATGAACAAATTTAATGTATACATTTATGACGTAACATTTTTTAATGAAACAGTGTTTACCGATGGCACTGTATAAAGAAAATTAGAAAATTTTTGTAAATACAACAATATAAAAAAGGAGCATGTACCTAAAAAATGATGTAAAACATGTTCTCATATTAATTTAAAAAATTTAAGGATCATTAACAAGTTGAAAAGGTTATTTACACAATTTTAATTAAAAAGATTGAGAAGGATTAAAAATATGCGCCAATTTTAACAAGGAAAAAATATTGCCATTTTTTCTATTTACCAGATTTAAAACTATATGCGCCGATAGAGTATATAAATATAAGTGATACTTTTACTCGCCGCGAGAACGGAAAAGTAGTATATCGATATACGGAACGGAAAACGGAAAAGTAGTATATCGATAGTACCGATATTTTTAATCGTCGTCTTGCAATCTGGGACCAACAAAAACAACCTGCTGAATGGAAAATAACAAGCAACACAAGAAATGTGGCCGCCTAAAGTGTGCTTATTATCATGGAGTCGCACTGATGAACACTGCATATAAAATACTAGCTAATGTCGTACTTGCTAGACTCATTCCGTTCGCCCAATCTATCATCGGTGACTATCAGTGTTGTTTTCGTTCCAACCGCAGATCAATGTTTTACCTTAAGGTTGATTCTTGAAAAATATTGGGTGATTAACATCAGCATTCATCAGCTTTATGTTGATTTAAAGAAAGCATATGATATTATTTTATCTCCGATCATATTCCTTGGTATCCCAGAGAATCTTGTTTCTCTGGGTAAACTCACAACATAGGGATCAAATTGTAGAATAGTAATCAGTCAGTTTTTGATTCTTTTGATATAACATCTGGTGTTCAACAAGGTGATTTACAATGATGAGAGAGAGAGAGAGAGAGAGAGAGAGAGAGAGAGAGAGAGAGTGAGAGAGAGAGAGAGAGAGAGAGAGAGAGAGAGAGAGAGAGAGAGAGAGAGAGAGAGAGAGAGAGAGAGAGAGAGAGAGAGAGAGAGAGAGAGAAGAGAGAGAAGAGAGAGAGAGAGAGAGAGAGAGAGAGAGAGAGAGAGTTAATATAATTATAATTTGAGTTACAATTAACAATAATATAAATTAAACCAATGGGTTACTGAGATACGTTTATAAATTAAACCAATAGTTACTGAGATACGTTTAAAAATCTACATAGTAATGACTACAGTTTGATTATTATAATGATTTCATTAAATTATTACGAAATTATTTAATAATTTTTTATTATTATTTATAATTTTTATCAATTTATAATATTTAAGAACAAATATCTAAAATTATTGACTAATGTTGATATTTCGTGGATGATAATATTGAGCGTACGCTATCGTGTTTGAATTATGACATTTTTCGATAGTTAGCGGTCACTAATTTGTCGGACAATTGTATCAGAGTAAAATAATATTAATTAAAACTATAAAAAAAAAAATTAGACATGTGGTAATCAATAAACACTACCCCGCCAGAATGCCGACTTCCAGTCGTCGGACTGAAAAAACGCGGCCGAAAATTTGTCGGACAATATGACCCTTCAATTTCACTAACTTCTGTTAAACAATCCCGTGAAAACTAGATTTGTGGTGTTTGATTTTCAATACCCTGGTATTTTGACCAGTTTGAGTTGTCGGACTCGACAAAAGCAGACAATTTTTTGTCGGACAAATTTACCCTCGTTTTCTAAAACAAATTTCCGCCCCCTATAATAAATAAAAAAATTATGGTAATAAATACACAAGACCCCGGGAAATCGCCATGTTTCGGAGTTTCCCGAGGGAAAAAGCGGCCGAATCAAGGAAAAAGGCAGATAAAAAAGTTGTAGGACTCGTCAGGGACAAGCGTCTTACGAAGTATGAAATATGTAGTAATCACAAAATTATGTGGGTGAAGGCCCAGGGACTATAAATCATAGTTAAAAATTGATTATATTGCTAAAAAGTTTTTTTTATAAGAAATTTATATTTTATTTATCAATTGTAACATTAAAGTTTTATGCTTCTCCAACGCCCGTTCTTGGAGTGCCAATTGCCGCTCTGTGAGTGCGTTCGCCGTGTCTATCTTGGCCATTTTTTCACGGTGCCGTTCCTCAGCCTCCTTTCTAAATTCCCCAATTGCTTCTGCAACCGTAACACGCCAAATTTTTTTTGCCTCAGGGATTATTGCTTGTCCCTGTTCATCGGGTTCAAGTTCTTCAGCTGGTGTCGGTATTGGACATATTTTGATGATGATGACTGCACTGGTAGCTCACTGCTGTGGCTTTTTTCGAAAATGTCTTCCATTTCCGCCCAATATCTGAAGTTGATGGGAACACCACCAGAATTGCCACTTTTCTGTGCATCTTTATATATTTGATATTTCTGCTTCAGAGCAGAGAATTTCCATTTGCACTGTTGACTTGTAAATATAAAATTTTCCTCCCGTAGGGAATCGGAAATTTTTTGAAACATTTGGCAATTTCTAACCCCTCCTTGCATAGATGCATCATAGCACGCTTTGTATGCGGCGATTAACGCTAAAATGGCATTATGGTACCAATTTATTTTTTCTGAAAAATACGATTATAGTTGTAATAAAACATTAATATTTATTGTAAATAACTTAAAATTATTACCAGAGGCGTCTATAATGGTATTCTATTTCATTATCTAAAACAATTATTTTAAATTTTTCTGTTAATAAAAAGTATTACATAAAATAAATTTTTTTTAATTACCTTTATTAAATACCGCAACAGAGTTTTCTTCTTGAAGAAAACAATCGTTTGGATCAACGGCAAATTCCACAAAATATTCCTCCATTTTATGTTCACTTTACTAAATCTGAATTTTTTTTTGTCTCTAAATTGAATGTTAACAATAGCTAACTACACTTTCGACTACTGTTTATAATTGTTATTATGCGTCTATAACAATAAATGCAGTGAACGCATAAAATGTTAAGTGGTGGCGATAACAACTAATACAGTGAACAACCAATGTCAAAAAAAGTTACATTTTGTGACTTTTTGTCGTGCAATGAACGCACCCAATGATTGTATGAATGTTAATGTTCAAAATAAATTTCTTTTAATAGAAAAATTATTTACACAAAAACTATATGCGATAACTTTTTTTTGTTAGAATAGTTATGTTAAAAAAACTATCCCACCGCTGTCACCACTTTTGTAGTGACACACAAAAGTGACTTTTATAGTTCACACACAAAAATAAAAGAACTACAATCACTTTAATATTTAAATTTTATTTCATTTATAAAAAAAACAAAAGAGAATATTTTATTATAATTATATTTTTCAACTTATTCCTTTAAGAGCTAATCACGAATTGCTTTTGTAAAAGTTTTTATATTCTTCTCCTACATCAAACAATTCAATTTTTTTTAAATTTATTAACAGGTAGCCAATGTTGTCGTAGGCGGAACGAAGCTAAAAATTGTATCATTTCCATCTAATACCTTTGATGTGGCCGTATTTTCAGTAGGGGAATATGTAATTATATTAGTGACGCTAGTATCTGACTCTTTCGATGTTTATTTTTTGACGGACTGGAATTGTTGATTGGCTTAGCTTGGTTCTTTTTATTGTCTATCAATAACTTGGACTTTTTCTCCTTTAGCTTCAAATATTTTGCCAAATGCTTAATTATTGACTCCTTGAAAAGTGCTTCAGTCTTTTGCTTATTCCAATTTACGGCAGCTTTAATAAGAATTGCTGTAATCAAGTCGACAAAAGCATCTTTATCTTGTAATGCACTTTCATTAGTGGATGTTTTGGGTTTGCTAGTCCAGGTCAGTTCAAAATTGATGACACGGATAGTTATTAGCAGGTCATTAACATCTTCCAACCGAATTTACGACCATCTGTAAGAAAATATTGGTAATTTAATAACAATCACTCAATCTCTCTCTCTACTTATTTAGAAAAACACCCAATCTTGGTCCTTTCGTTTCTTTATCACCTGTATTCCTCTTATATTTTATTCAAAAACAACTAAATTTCCACTTATTATGGTTGAAGCAAATTAGCAAACAATTAATTCGTTTTGATGACAGCCATCTATTCGATGTCGTGACCTTGAACTATCACATTATGTTCAAAAGTGAAAAATGTTTTTATCCTCAAAATAAATACCATAATTAAATTAACAATGATCACATTATTTTTATTTAATTTCACACCAAAAATTTGTGGGCTACCAATACTAATTTTTTCTTTTTATTTTTTTCAACAAACGTGATTTTTGTTTTAATTTTATATTTAAAAATAGGATATATCTTTTTATTTTAAAGTCAAAACATGGAATGAATTGTGTATGACATTTTGGCAATGTCATCACAATTTTTTTATCGAGTAGCTAGGGTGGTCACACTTAATTTTTTTACCTTCGGTTTTGTTATGTTGTTTATTTTTTCAATCGAAGGAATAAGGTTCGCATGGATGAGACAAGTTGTTCGTGCCGTTGCTTACCGTTGAACAATTCAAATTGTTTGAATTTTATTATTGGGCATTTCAAAACATAATCATCATCGTAAGATATAACATTGCTAAAGTGGTTAAGCAAGATGTTGAAATTTCTTTCTTTCCGTAGATCTGAGTTGAGCAAATCCAATGCTACTAGGTTGTCAATAGGAAGTAATTTTAGTGTCTTAGAAAGCTACGCCATATCAACCTCATTCTTTTAAGCCTGCGCGCTTGTTAGTGGTGCTAACGATAGTAAGCTAAAACATAATAAATGAATGTAAAAAAGTAAACATTTCACTTAACTAGTAAATTCAAACATTTTCGTTAAATAAGTTCACGTGAAAATTACGTATTATTCACGTGTTTTATGTAACCATCTCTCTACGTAAAACTGTTTACAAGAAAACTACTCACGTGTTTTATGTGGCAGTTTTATTTCCATTTAAAGTGAAAATACGTTAAACTTTACTCAATTGTTTCCATAGTTACGTGAATTTTATATCCCGTACTTAAAGTGCTCACCCGAACCTTCATTGGTTCAGAAAAAAACTAATTTCTTTTTCTTTTTATTCAATAAAAAAAACTAAATATGTACTATGATGCAAAGTTTATTAACAGAAAGATTATCATAGCCTTTACTTTATTTAAAACCAATACGAACCGTATGTATTTCTTTTACTGACATTTGTGCCTTGGGTTTTTTTTCTAACCGGAAGCCTTATAGTTTATTACTTATTGTAGTTGCGTTCACAAAAAAAATGCTAATTTCATATCAATTCAAAAAAAAACACAAGTTTCGCAAATTTTCCACCAATTAAAACTTTAAAAAAATTCAACTGTATAATTCTTCTAAATTACCTAACGGTTGCATGGTACCATACTCTTGAGCTTACGAATACTAGTTTTTCGTCTTAATAACTATATATTCAAATAATATTTATATGCCAATTTCATACATGCAAATTGGTTTATCAATTCTATTTTGTATAATATCTTTTAAAAATAGTAATTATCAAATGTATGATTATTATTAAACGATTATTTACGAGTATTAAATTTATTTTAAAGTAGTGATTAATATCTTTTTGTAGCGAAGAAAAATCCGGAATATATAATACAGTAGAATAGTATTTATATAGAAAACAACAAATCAAACAAAATCTTATCTTTCTTTTCCCTGTCCAGAATTCCTTGACCCAGTGAGCTAGCTATGATACGATTCAATGTATTTGAATCTGAGGGCAGATTGCACTAGCCTGTCGCGCCGAAAGTGCAAACACAATTATTCTACAAAGTTTCTCTCTAGACGATTTAAGCGTCACAAATATTATATTTTGGCTGACTTCAAACAAGCAAAAAATTGAGCTTGATACAGGTATACGGTACACGCTTGGCTTCTATATAAAAGAAACAATTAGATACAATAACAATAATTATGGGTTACACAAATTTACTTTTGTTTCCGTTTAAAACAATCACTACACAATTCTGATCTCACAAATAAATTAATTAATTAATTACAAATATTAATTAAATTATAACTAAGATAGGACAAACGACTGAACTTCAATATATATTTATTTTTCTTCTTTTATTACTAGCCACTTCCGACGCTATTTTGAAATACAAAACTAAACTTTCTAAAGCAAATGTTTAAGTTTATATTTCAAAAATGATTAATTTATTTACCGCAACAAACCAGTATTAATGATGCATATTTAAATTTACATACACCACTTTACATGTTTTTAACATCAGCTGTGCCAAGGAAAACTGGATTCAATTTAATTAATCAAAACCGATGTGTAATAACAAAACAATCGATTATGATTAAGGAATGATGATGTTTGTTTTCAAATATTAATATGAATTGCAATGTAGATTGGTTGTAAAGGAATGAAATTCCCTAAGTATGTAAGGTGACCCATCAACTCCCACAACATAATTATTTTCTTAATGTTTTTAAGTTACTAAAACTTAACTTTTATCAAATTTTCCTTTTTTTTCTTTTTTTTTAATTCTATTTTCACCGAAATAAGTAATACACGACGACCATAACTTAATTTGATATAATTCTAAAATTTAATTAATTTTCACCAAAAATCATCGTTTTCAAAATTCGATCTTGAATTTTCTGATTTAAAATCAATACACTACTTTTTTAGTTTAAACAATAAAAATTGACCGCCGGCATGTTGGAATGTTTGGAATTGAAAGCCCGATTATGAATCGAAAATTTTTATTAATTTTAATTTTAAGGATCAAATTATGACTCATCGAAAAATAAATTTTTAATCAAATATAAATCCCGACTCAACAAAAGTATGCAAAAATGCAGGTATTTATATTTTCGACTTAACATAAACGAGAGAAAAAGAACATATAAGCAACTTCTCTCGCGGTTTCATCATCTGTTAAAACAATAAATACAAGTACATCGATCAAAAATATAGGGGACCTCTACCAAAAATTTGTGTTTATTATATCAAAGCTACGTAAAAAAAGAAAAATATGAGCCAACCTATATATATAAAAAATTCACTACCATCTTCAATTGTTGTTGTCAATATGCATGTATCGATGTAAGGATTTTTATTTCAACACAACGAAACATTTAAAAAAAGAGAAAGTAATAACAACTTTTACATAGAAAAAACAAACGAACACAAATATACCAATATCGTCTTACAAAAATGTGATTGATATTATTTTTTTTTTAATTCAATTGAATGTGCGAGGGCTAGTTAAAAAGTTAATAGTTTTGCTTGATGGCGTTAATGTAAAAGAATGCAATTAACTTTGTTTGATAGAACATAACCGAATTTAAAATTTTAGACTATAAATTGATTAATGTTGCAGCACAACCGATGGAAAAGAGCTTCGCGACGAAGTTGATCTTTACTGTCAGAAATGACTGCCAAGCCTCAACCTCCTTTGCCAAGAATTTAAGGTGCTCCAAAATTCGTCATAAGATCGTAGTTTCATTAAAACGCCACATGTTGGTGCATAACAAAATCGTTGCCGTTACCGTTTAATGTTATGTAATACGAACTTCACAATATTGTACAAACTCACATTTATGTGTTCGGGAATAGGGTCTCTGAGTAATTGTATAAGCAATTTTACAATCAACATCTTTTTCTAACCCTTTAAACATGTTCAATATTTAACATTTTTCACTCCATAAAATTTTATTATTCATTTGAAATTCTAATTCAGCGAGAAAGCCAAAACAATAAAACATTCCTAATTACGATTACAAAACACCACAACCAAAAAATGCTATTTCACCTAAGATACGTAAAGGATTAAAAAAATAAACAACAACAATGCATTAACATTTTTTTCTACTGTAAATTCACGAATTACGAGTATTTGTGTTATCTAAATTAGCTTCTTGCTTAATGATTATATTCTAATTTATGTTACTGTAGATATTTTTCATTTAAATTTAATTTATCCATTTTCCTTACTGAAAGGGAAAAATATTTTCGTTTATTTTGTTTCTATGCAAAATTATAATAAAAAATGAAGTGAAAATAATTTAAATTTTCTTCCATAAAATGAAGGTAATTAAAGATCTTATATAAGAGATTTATAAGAGTAAGATACTTTTTTTTCCTGCGATTTATAAGGATTATCTTTTATTAGTAAGATGTTTTGAGGTTTTTTTTGTCTGTTATAAATTTGTTATTTATTTCTTTTGGTTGAAATAAGATATGCTTTTAAAATTGAAGTTAATGTTTTGTGTTTTATTTTAAACGATTAACATAAATAATTTAATTATGTGCTTTTAAATCACGTAATTGAATAAAAACAAAAATGTGTTTCTTTAAACTTATGATTTTAAACGTTTACGATATACTATATCGATTTGCCAAATTGTCACAAATTTTAAATCCATTCCATAAAAACTAAATTAAAAACGTGTCTGAATTCATTTTCTTTATATTGTTACAGTTGCTATTTCGATTTCTAAAATCCTACCACCAAACTACTATCACAACATTTGTTCGTTTCGTTCTCTTTCATATACGTTTTTTTCCCATATTCTATTATGAGACGCTATAGAAAATTGTAAAAATGGTTCACCCATAAGCTTCCCTTTACTCCTATTTTTTTAGGTTAAAACAAAAAAACCAAATGCTACAAAGACCACCAACAAATAACAATAGTTGATGGCGATTTTAATTGAAATATGTTTCAATAACGTGAAAAAATAAATTCAATTTTGTGAAATAAAGTTTTTCATCTGTTTTTTATTGAATTTTCATTGTTGATTTATTGATGCTGAAATTACAAATTAAAAACAAAAGTGGTAATTGGTGTTTCCCCGATCTAATCGACCACATTTTAGTGATAAACATTTCGAAACCTTTGTTCTCCTGACAAATAAAAACAAAAACTTCTTTATCTAACTAAACTAACAAAACAGAATGACAACAAAACAATAATAAAATTTAATTAAAATTTCACCTTCTTTCTATTCAAACGAACTTTTTCCATTTTCATAGAGTTAATTTTAAATTAACTAATTATGCTTGTATTTAAAATTTTAAAACAAGGAAAAATAGAATTAAAACACAATAAAAGCGATGACAACAATATGGAAAGCAGAGAATACAAGAAAATAATTAAAATTTAACTTCTAGAAAATGTCTGTTGATAATTGTTATGTGACATGAATTTTATGGAAATTATGAAATGTAATTAAAAAAAACAAGAGCAACGGCTAGAACCTTTTAATTTTTGTGACTATTGTTTTCATGCCATCCATATGTATTGGAATGACAACAGAAAACCGGGTGGTTTTCTGATCTCGCTTTGTCTGTATTCCAATTGAATAGTACAATTACTTGCGTAATGTCCAGGTCTGTTGTACCTGAAACATAAAATCTTTCGTTTTCTACATTATGAATGTGTGTGGCCTGTTATGCGACAGAAATCACAAAATCGTCTGGTCTGAGTACAATTTGACTCTGAGTTTGATGGCATAGCTTTTTGTATTTGAAGCAGTCGTAAGGTAGTTTGAATTTCCAACATGCTTCTTTTCAACTCACTAATGTCCGGAGTCCTTGTCTACTGTTCTAATATTGTGTGGTTTAATTTGTGATGTCTTTTCGTCTTGCTATTCTAATAATTGAGAAAACGAGTTTGTCTCTACAGAGCGTGATGCATTTTCTATACTCTCTAACTCTATTACTACTTCTAATAATTTGTTTATGTCCTGTTCTTTGTTTAGTGCCAGTTGACTTCGAATATTCTTATCTCTAATCCCTACTTTAAATGCCCGTATTGCCTGACTGTTAAATTCCTCCATCATATCCTCCGAATTTGTCCCGGGATATTTTTTTTTCCATTAAATGTGTTAATTTTGCTAAAGCTTGAATAATCCTAGCCGCGAAAGCTGTAATTGTCTCGTTTTCTTTTTGTCTGGAAGCATTTATGTCACCTATTATTTCTGTTGTAGTATGTCGTGTTGCGTAATGTTTCCCTAAAAATTCCAAAAAACTCAATATTTTGGAACTGTGAGGACTTGGTTAGAAGAAGAGCATCACCTCTTAGTCTATTGCCAAGCAGTTTCAGAAATATTGGTTTTTCTGTGTCCGTCAGCGAGCCATTAATGTCCAAAACCAGTCGAAAGAAAGATAGTAATTCTTCATGTAATTTGCTTGTTCTTGCACCCGAAAATATTGGTACCAATGTCATTAGCTCCACGAGCCTTCTCATGGTTTCTGCCACTGATTGTTTTTCGCTTTTAATTTTATTAGGCAAATTTGGTTCAACTAGATCTACGTTAACACTTTTATTTTCTAAAATTAATTTACTATGTGCTAAAATATTGCCTGTTTCTATTAAATAATCTAAACTTGACTCACCCGCTCCTCTACTTCTTGTAATTACTCGCAGTCGTACCGGATCCTGTTCTTTTCTTCCAAAACCTGGTGTATTTGGTGGTGTCCGTGAAGTCATTCAGGTGTTCACTGCTTAACTGTTGCAGCTTGTTGTATTGAACTATTTTTGGACTTTTAATAACAAGGCTTCACTGCAATAATTATTTAAGATCAAAAAAATTAACACACGGAATACGCTTGCCCCCACAACGAATCCATATTTAGGAATTTATTAAAATTTTTACTCTAAATTGACATTTTGATTAGAATGCCCAAAAAGAATTATAATAGAAAAATAAACCACACAAAAAAATTATTGTACATTAAATTATATAAATCAAAAACGCTTACTTTAATATGTTGAATATTGTCTCAACAGCGTCGTCTGGATTGATGATGTGTTGGACTTTTTTACACAAAAGAAAATATATATTTATATAATAAAAATAATTCAAAAATGAAATTACGGAATATTTTCCTGTCCCCACGACGAATCGTAGTATTGAGAATCTCTTATGCACAAAATTTAAGCTATCATTTCAAATTTAAACTTACTTCACTTAGCTGATAATATTGTTGAATGGTGAACTTCTAATTCATTTACTGCCGGTTTTCCTATTTTTGGTATCCTTCATTTTTCTCCTCTTGAAACTAGTTTCACTTGGTCACCAATAACCTAGATTACCACTGGATGTTGATAATATATAAAGTGGTTCTGTGGTGCTATCAAAACTCATAGGTTTTCTCTCGACGGTATCGCAATTTTATATTTTAACTTCATTCGTCGCTGTTTGTATTTTTTTCTTTGTTCTAATATAGGTTTCACTTCAGTATACTTTCAATCTGTTACCCTGACCATTGACTTCTTCAGTTCACTGCCTAAATACTACTCTAACTTAACTTTTAATATTTCTTTGAATTCATAATTATTAAATGTAGGGGAAATGTTGTAAACCGTTATTTCCTGTTATAAAAAAGTCAACCAATCAAAAACTTAACAATTGAATACGATTGACCTAATTTAAAGGATTTCCCAATACAAAAAATTCACAAGTCAAGAAACTGAGTTGAGTCATTTTGTTTTGTGAAATCACTTGCAATTTTTGGTTACAAAATTTACTTTTAAATTTTGTAAGTAAATTATCGATTAAATGTTTACAACAACAGACAGAAAAAAATACTCAAACAAACCGTCTCACACCATCAAATCATAACAATAAGGTCCTTCAAAATTCAATCAATTATTAACATTGCGAACATATTTTAGTTCAAGCATCACTAAATGAAGTACCCTATTAATGATGGCAAGATCTACACAGAATCAATATACTCTATTCCGTTATCTGTTCAACAAAAACAAATTTATTTGTTTCTCATTAAAAAGGAAAATTAAACAACAATTGATTATATGCCGAAATATAAGATCCGTTAATTGAATTCGATTGAAAGATAAGCTAAAAGATGGGTTTAGTTATACAGTAAAACGTGGTATACGGTCAGATATTATTTATGAAATGATCTTAAGTTGATATTGATATTACGGAATAAAAGTATGATTAATTTCTTTACTGTTTGTTTTTAGATTTCAAAAGAAAATGTTTATGGAACAGATTTTTATTGGTCGTTACAAAGCCTCGTCAAAATCTTCTGATTATAGCAAACATTCTAAAATTGTACAAACTCGATTGCCATCGCTGAGGGATTAAGAATTTCTTCGCGTTTGCATTCAATATTTCTGGATGGAGATATGCTATCAACAAATCGTATTTTATGGCATTAACCATAACACATGATAAATCAAACCGAACTTCTAACTGCGTGATTGTCGAATCCTCGCTGTTAAGTGACGCATATTTGTTCGAAATTTGGTACACAAACATTACGGTTTTGACTTTCTTTTTGCTTTCTTCGCTTACTATAACATAATTCATAATTTCCAGTATAGCATCCAGTATAAACACAAATAATACATCTAAAATGATACATAAAATATTTCTATTAAATAACAGTTCCCAACTAAAAAATTATTGCGCTTTTATTTACACGGTTTAAATGTTCACGATACAGGGTTTCGTTTACAATTAATTTTAACTTAGAATTCCTTAAATACAATTCTACTCACTTTCTCGAATATTCCAGGAAAATTTAAAATTTCTTTACAAAGAAAACTCGAGAAATTCTAATAATAAGTCATTATTCTGCATATATACATTATTTAATGTTTGTTCTTTCTCGATCCTGTTTAAATAGATAATGGGGTCTATTCAGTAAAATCTTCTATCGAAAGTTTCTGTTGTTCTTTTATTTTTTGTATGAAGTTTTATAACGGGAAAATAAAATTTCATACAAAAAATAGAAGAATAGCAGAAATTTTCGATAGAAGATTTTACTGAATAGGCCCCAATATTTTTAAAAAATGTTTTGTTTAAAAATAAAATATTCTAAACTTCTAAAGTAAAGAAAATAATAAATAAAAAATTTAAAACGTATCTGTCAAATGTGATAATTATATGTTCGAAATAAACTTAGTGAAAATCGGTTAAATATCAAAGCACAATATCGCCAATTAAAACACTTCAATGACATTAAATAAACAAAAACAAAATTGTACTATAAATAATAATAAAATTAAATTACAATATTCTTGGCGTCGGCTTCAGACTTCTTCAGAACAAAAAGAATTGCATAATAAGACAATAAAAATTTACACAAAAAATAACAGACATTATGCGATGATTACATGAGAAGTATGAAGAACAAACCGGTTTTTTTTGTTTATTTAGTTATATCGTTCTGTTACAGTTTTCAACTTCTGAATTAAATATCAATAAATTTAAATTAAAACAATAAGTAGCGGAAGGCTGAGAAGAAAATAATTCCAGACACACAAGGTGATTTTATAAAAACTTTCATCACAACTGTCAAATTTAAAAAAAAAAATTGAATCACTCTATAACTGTATGTATTTCGTAGAAAAAGAAAATATAACGTTACATTCAATTTACATGAAGAAAACAAATGAAAAAGTTTACAGACATTAAATGAAACATGAAAATATGCAAATACCAAAAAAAGATGAGGTTAGAAACATGATATGTAGATATGTATTTATTTCTATTCTTTATTATATGTAGATTGTTTTTACTAGATAAAGTTCTGAACGAATGGGTTAATATTAAGATTAAAGATATGTTCAAATGAATAGGTCCCTTGGGATAATATTATTCGAAATAATAATATAGAACTAATTTAATTTAAAATTTACCGTCGGTAATGCAGATTTAGCATTCAATTTTCATTTCTCCGCAGCTATACAAATAATATTGGGCTTATAACAGTATCAAATATATACAATATACATACTAAACTTTTACTGGCTTAAATATGTTCAGACTATACTATAATTATTAGTTCGACTGTTTGTGGAAATAACTACATAAATAGCTAATTTCCTTTCTACAAATACAACTATAGGCTGAGTATTATATTTTTTCAACATTTGTACAATTCTGTGTACTTTTTATTAAATGCTGAAACTGATGTTGACATATCGCAATCCCAATTTATATGCTTTAGCTTCAATATAATTCAATAGATATACCATTTTATCTTTATCTTCTTCTCTTACCTTTGTTACTTTGAAAAGTTTTCTAACCTCACTCGATTCAACACCCACTCTTCATTTTCGGAGAAATGTTCCGCTATAAAATTGTTATCGGAGGTATTTCTGGTAGACCGTTCAGGTCTATCAGTTGGTCGTGCACGCAACACCTTCATTCACCCGCCGCTAGCTCAGACTGGCGTGAGTTCTGGTGACCAACCTCTTAACAAGAAATTTAAAATAGACTAAACAAAAGCGCGTGCCTAAAAACACCACCTAGGTTCTCCAGAAGGGAGAACTGCCAGGTCACGACTCTCCCCAACTGATATTTACGTTAACCTAGCATCGTAATTATATTTACAAAAAAATTATATAATGGACAGTTAAATTGAATTGAAAACATTTACCCTGTTAGTACTAACTAATACATGGGAGTTGTTGTTGTTGTTGTCATCTGTTGTTATTTCTTTGAACCATCTATTTCCACAGGCTTATTGTTGATTCCCTTATGTTGTCAAAATAATTTAAATCCAATCACATTGGTTGGATACTAAAGCAAATCAGCATACTGTTGTGACATTTAATGTCTCAACAAATAATGATGTGGTGTACCGTCTGTTTATTCTTTATCATTGTTCCGCGTTAATGAAATAATTCCATGTAGTTATGTTAAAAAAAAAATAGAACGTCCACAGATAAACCAATTAATGAACCCAACCTTTACTTCAAGCACCTTAATCCTCATCTAATAAATCAAATACTTTATGTTTTCATTTGTAAATATATTTTCACTAAAACGGTTTAGTTTATCAAACCAACAAAATACACCAATAGTATAATTTTAATTTTGTTTATACATTTTCCTTTAATTATAAATCCAGTACTATGAAAACAATTTTGTCTTATTCTTTATCAACTTGGGTTTTTCTTAACACTTGTACTAAATCACAATAGTCAATTCCTTAATTTTTAACACTTCTTATTTTAATTTTCCAAAAGAACTCATTTTTTATTATCCGACCAACTGTCCAGGTCCCAACCGGGTCCCTTAAAAATAAAAACCCATCTTTTCCAAAAAAAAAACTAAAACCAACCCAATCACTACTCAAAAACTAATTAATTCTTCCAACTGCCAACCACCAACTCACTAATTCAAAAAAAATATTGAAATTTATGAGTACGAGCAAAAAAGCTCGTCAGCATAATTTTTTTATACAAAACGAGTAAGCTAACAATTCTTTTAATTTTTTTTCTTTTTTTTTTTTGCATAATTAAGTGGAAAATTATATTAACGAATTTACCGGAAAGAGTCAGGTGCACCTGATAATTGTGTAATAATTGTGTTGATACACAATTGAGTTGAGAAATTGGTTGAAATTGTTTTACAATGATTTTCGAAAACAAAGTCTTTATTCTAGTACTATGTGGCAGAAAATGGAAGCACACCTGATGATAAAATATCTTGCCCATTACAAAATGCGAACAATTCTTCGCAACTTTTTAAAATAAGACAAAAAAAATGTTTGTACATGTTATAAATAAACATACAAGCTATTCCGTAGCTCAAATAATAATAATGTTTTATTTCAATACAATGGCCGTGGCCCATTTCTCAAAAATGCCGATGAAATTGAAATTTTGACGTTTCTCGCTGAAATATTAGTTTTTGTTTTGCTTTATTTTCTTCCACAAACATTAAATTACGAAAAAATAATTATTGAAAAACAAATTTTATTTGAATTTCAACACAATCTGTCAAAATATAATCAAGTAGGATAGCAGAGTAAATTGAAATTTTTTAGTCGATTTGCAGATTCAATTTCAATTTCAATTTCATCGAGAAATGGGCCACAGCCAATATTTCATTACAGTATAATTATAATATTTGTAACCAAACCAGTTATATAAAAGTAAGATAATGAACCAGGGTTTGCTAACCTTACATTCCTTTCCGCTGAAATAACGATATATATAATAAAATAGGATCGTTAGGAATATAATTTCATAAGGGAACGAAGGAAAATAAATAAAGGTCAAACATAATGTTTTTGCTTATGAAGCAGCTTGGAATCGTTCAGGAGCGAGTTTTGGGCGACTTGATCTTCTTAAAGGGATAGGTTCTGGCTCTATTTGTACTGGCAAGGTGTGATCATCTTGAAGATTATCTTGAAGTTTTCGATGTAAGGTGTGATCATCTTGAAGATTATCTTGAAGTTTTGAATCAAATGTTGTTGAAGGTAGTCGTACTATACTTGTGTTGCTCTCAGCCAGCAACGACTTTTTTAGATGATCTGCATGGCACAAGCGGATTTGATGCCCAACTTTTACGACATATAAAACATTACTTTTCTTTTTGATAATTATTCCTTGCACCCAAGATACATCTTCTCCCCGTACCGTTTTAACCAAGACACTTTGATGTTCTGTAAATATTCTCATATTGTTCTCATACTCTACACTGAGAGAAATCGTATTCTAATATCAAGTAGAAGCTATTCTCCAATACAGAAACCTTTAGTTGATGAATATTCGAAACTCATCTTCTAGATTATAGAATAACTGGGTGAACCTGAGAGAAGTTTCCTTAATTTTATCAATATTGCCATTTTCTAAATTAAGATTAAATTATTCAATTTCACTCAATTATGAAATACTCAATTTAAATCATTTACATTTAGTTTACGATTTTTTACGATAAAATTGATAATTTTACGCTTAAAAATAGAAATTAAATAACTCGATGATTTTGTGCAACGTTTTTCTCATTTCTAGTAAAATATTTATAATCATTTGTAGAAAAACTATTTCTTGAAAAATTATTTCTAATATAGCTTTATTCTGAGAAAATTACAATCAAATTTTAACTAAATTTTTTAAATTTATAGAACGGATTTTCAGTTAAATAAAATGTGACAATCTAGTTTTTCTTGTTTTATGTAAAGTATAATCAATAATAGTTTCTCATCAACAATTTATTATCATTTTTATTTCTTATACTCAAGTGAAGAATGAAGTGATCGAATTTAAACAATTTTGTTAAGTTGATTAAAGAACATTTTTCGTGAGTGGAGAGTTAAACGACAAAATGTATAAATACACATTTTAATCAATCTTGTTCTGTTCTTACTAAACTATACCATTGCCAGGTTCATTTCGTGTTGCCATTTTAAGGAGTAACTTGCAAAATAACCAAAATAATTATCATAGTGAATTTAAAGTGAATTAGTATTGTGAAAATTGTGTCATATATTCAGTGCTTTAAAAAATTATATATAGTGAGTATGGCAAAGTTATTTATTTTAAAAATTCATATATTTTAAAAACTGGTAATAAACTTTTTATCACAATCAAAGATAAACAAGTACATAAATACATAAAATGCCACAAATGAAAAATTATAATTATAAAATTTCTAGCGAGCTACTGAGTCAGGCGGCGGTGTCAAAGTGCAAGTGTGGATCTACAATTTTCGAATCCAAAGTACCCACAGATCATCATCTTTGTTTCTTCATTTTAATGTTTAGATACGATATTGGTATTTAATTCAAACAAAATAAATGTTAATATTTTTGTAAATATATTTACAGGTGATTTATTACAATCCGAGGAAAGATCATTGTAAATTTTCATTTGGAATTCTCTTGCACAATTGCACACATATAGCAATTATTCAAGCCAATTAAAAAGCAAGGAATATTTTTGGGCGAAAACATGGTTTCAGTTTCAATTTTCAGGTAAAATATTCAACAATTTAAAAAAAAAATTCAATTACAACAATTTTATTTTATCTTATACAGACATTACGAGCAGGGTACAAGGAAGCAGTACTAATTCGGAGTTGTTAATTCAAGGCGACAGCATTGCAGCCAATAAAACGTGGTTAAGATATATTCACGAGCCATTCAAAACTTTAGAAATAAAGAAGCATGCAACTTTAAAAAGAAAAGAAGTCAGTTGAACCGCATTGAAACTCTTCGCGTCGGGTTTTCCAAGCACTTAGATTATTTTACTTCTGCGAGTGAATTTAAACTAGTAAGTTAAAATAATTTTCTATAACATAATTTTGGATTTAACTAGTTTAATTTTTATTAAGGTTGATAATTGCAACAAACATTATGATATGTATTTGCATCAAAATACGAGTATGCTCAGGACGAAGTGACCAAATTTTTAGAAGTCATTAATCTAATTAAATTCCAAACAAAAATTTTAATATTAAAATTAAAAACATTGCGGAAAACGCAGCAGGGAAAATGTAAGCAAAATTTGCCTAATTATAATAATAACGGAAATAATAATCAATATAAAAAGTTCTAAACTGTAACAAAATATTTCAATTTAAATAATAATAATTTTCAATAAATACGTAGTTTGAAAGCTAAGCTTTCGTCGACCGTATAGTATCTAAAAAACTAAATCTTAAAATTAATCAAGTTGTTTTTATTTTAATATTTAATTTTTTAGATACCACAGTCGATGAAAACTTAGCTTTCGAAATACGTATTTAGCGAAATAAAGCTCAAATTAACAAGAATAAGGCGTATATATTTAAATTTTAATACCTTAAATATTTCGGCAATAATAATATTATTGCTTAAATATTTTCTTAAAATAAAATTTATTATAATTTTTCTTGAAATAAATTATTCAATATTTATCTATATTAACTGAAATAAAACTGATTCTGTAATTTAGAATTTATAGTTTAAAATTATGAACAAGATGAAAATTCTTTTAATGAATGCCATGTTTTATTATTTATTTTATTTTATTTTATTTTAACATTAATGATATTTATAAAAATGTATGTATGTATTTAAACAATAATTATAATATATATTGTACATATGAATATTTTATATCTATAGAATTATCATTTTATTATTAAAAATAAATTATTAAATAATTAAAAAAATTGTCTGTTTTAATTTATTTTGAGAAGAGTTGCTTTTGAAATTTGCGTATTATTCTTGAAAAAAGAATAATGGATCTCAAATAGATTTAAAATATGCAGCAAAATGATTGCTTTTATTCTGAAATGCAGAAATCATATTCACTATTTTTGTCTCAGATTATGAATAATTATACTTAGATCAACTTTATTTAAGAACGGATTTGAGCATATATATCTTTAAACAATTCAAAGGTTAATCACTATTTCTCTTAATCATACTAAAATTATGCTCGACTTTAGAATAAAATTACGTTTTCTAATAAATGTATTCTTATATTAAGAATGCTTTTGAATTCCATATGCTTAAAAAGAGAACATATATTCACAAATCTAATCTAAATTTAAAAAGACGAACAATTTTATTAATAATAAATTTATACTATGCTCGAAATGAGAAACTGCATTTACTTCAATTATATTTTAATTGCATAATATTAGAATTTCAAAAATTAACAAATTATCGAGCCCCTATTCTTCATATTAGAATAGGTTGAGAATAGTTATTCTTGGCGCACATTTAAGCAACTTTTATACATGATTTAATACCTATATGGTATAAATTGAGCAGACTTTTTTTTCAGTGTACTTTTTTTGCTGTGGGTGAAAAGTTGGCATGATCAGAGTTAGTTTCGTTCTGGGTTTAAATTTTAGCATCACTTCACTTGGTGTCAATCCCGTGATAGAATGAGGCGTGTTGCGGTAAGCGAAAAGAAAATTATCGATTTGTGATTGAGTGCTTCTTTTGTCCCCCTCTATTAACTTCCTCTCAAGGGCTTTTTTAAATGTTTGGACACTTCTCTCTGCCAATCCGTTCGATTTTGCATGATATGGTGGGGTCTTAGTATGTTGCACTGCGTTTGCTTTACAGAACTCTGCAAACTCTTCTGATGCAAAAGGTGGTCCGTTATGCGACACTATTTCCTGTGGTATTCCAAATGTTGAAAAAATTGATCTCAATTTAGAAGAGGTTTCGCTTGCTGTAGTTTTCTGAATTAAAAAAATTTCTATCCATTTTGAATGGCTATCAACAATGATGAAGTAGGTGTTGTTATCTTTTTTTGCAAAATCAATATGTAGTCTTTGCCAAGGATGATTAGTCCATGGCCATGGGTGTAAAGGTACTTCCACCTGGGAATTTTGTGACTGTTGACAAGGTACACACAGTTTTATGAGACTAACTATGTCATTATCAATTCCTGGCCACCATACTAGACTTCGTGCTAATGATTTCATTCGATTTATTCCTGGATGTTCTTCATGAAGCAAATCCAAAACATGTCTTCTAAGTTCTGAGGGTACAATTACACGTATCCCCCAGAGAAGGCAATTATTTAACACGGTAATTTCAGTATGACGTTGATGATAAGGTTTTAACTCTAGGTTATTTATATCCGTTGGCCACCCATTTTGGGTTAAAATCAGGACTTTGGAAAGGATTTTATCTTTAGCTGTGGAGTTTGATATATCTTGGTGAGTGATAGGAAATCTGGAAAAAGGCAAATTATTAATATATTCTTCCTCTTCATTATTACGAATAGTAAGGGGTAGAGGCAGACGCGATAAAGCATCTGCTCTAAGCATGTGCTTTCCTTCCTTATATTTGATGATAAACTGGTACGCTAATAGTATTATTGACCATCTTTGGAGTCGTGATGCAGCTAGTGTAGGAAATCCTTTCTTTGAACCAAGTAAGTACACCAGTGGCTTATGATCGGTGAACAGAATGAACTTCCTTCCAAATAGATACTTATGGAACTTAGTAACCCCAAACTTCAAGCTTAGGGCCTCTTTCTCAATTTGTGAGTAGTTACGTTCTGCTTTGTTTAATGTTCTTGACGCAAAAGCGATTGGTTTACCATCTCCTACTTTTGATTCCGCTTTTTGGCTTAGAACTGCACCTATTCCGTATTGTGAAGCGTCACATTCCAAAATTAGTGACTTTGAGGGATCGTACAGCTCCAAAATGTTGGATAATGTTAATAATCGTTTACTTCTTTCAAATGCTTTTTGTTCGTCGTCTCCCCAATGCCAGGAACCACTAGAAATAATATTATAAAGAGGTTTTAAAGTATCTGCTGTCATTTTAATGTATTCAGAATATGCTTGAACCAAACCTAAAAAAGATCTCAACTGTTTTTCATTGACAGGCTCAAGAGCATGTGCAATAGCCTCTAATTTTGTTTGTGGAATGTGTCTACCATCTTGATTCAAAATTTGACCAACATATTCCACACTCGGTTTAAAAAACTGACATTTCCTTAAATTTACTTTAATATTGAAAGACATAAGTCTATCAAAAACCAAACAAGTTTTTTTAAAACAGTCAGTATAGTCAACCCCTGAAATTAAAATGTCGTCCAAATAGCATGATACCCCTTTAATATTCACCAGAACCTGATCCATAATGGATTGAAAAATAGTAGGTGCTGCTACACCGTAAGGTAATTTTTTAAACTTGAACATACCAAGATGAGTATTTACTACTAACAGCTTTTGAGATGGTTCGTTCACCAACACTTGTAAATAAACATTAGATAGAACTAAAACCGTGAAAATGGAGCAACCTGCAACCGTTACGTAAATATCATCTAAATGTGGAAGCGGATAAACGTTCACATCTAAATTTGGGTTTTTTTTTTTTTTTTATTCAAAGTTAGGCATGTTTAGTGTTAATTATAATAAATTATAAATTAACGTCTCTGAATATCCGAAGATACCATGCCAACTAGGGATAAGAATGGAATGCAAATTAGAATTCTCTGAGAAATTTATGAACGTTAACTTTAAAGCCTTGAGGATTAAATTCATCAGGGAAAACCCAGGAAGGTAAGGCATTCCAAAGATGAGAGACTCTGTTGAAAAAGTCACGCTGGAAAGCTACAGTTCTACACCTAATTATTTGAACTGTAAAGGGATGCGCTGCTACGTTTGCTCTGGTGTGACGCGAAAGGTTTGCTGATTTAGGTAAAATCGATTTGATCTCTTCAGAAGCTCGTTCATCCATAATATATTTATAAAATATAGTCAAATCAGCAACATTTCTTCTGTGCTGCAAGGAATCAAGACCGTTAGTAAGACTTGGGTTACCAATGAGTTTAATAGCTCTACGCTGTACAGAATCAAGGCAGTTGAGACTACTCAAGTAAGCTCCACCCCATATGTGAGAACAGTATTCCATGCAGGGACGTATAAAAGATTTATAAACTAAAAGAAGTTGTTCGCTATCGAAAAACTTACGACATCGCCCCAAAAAACCTAACTTTTGAACAGCATTCTTAGCCAGATTAAAAATATGAGAATTCCACTTCATATTATTTTCAATCTCAACTCCTAGAAGTCTGACAGACTCATTCTCTAAAAGATTTTTGGGGCCAAACGTTAATGGAAAAGGATTGGGTGTCGTTATCCTAGAAAAATGACAAACCTGTGTTTTGCTTGTATTGAATTCAACACTGTTAGCAATACCCCAATCCATAATTGTTTTAAGATCAGTGTTAAGGGAATCTATCAATTTTGACCTACACTCACTAAGCGCTAAGGGTGTATATAATTTAGGTGCTGCATGAGACGCATGAAGCGTGCTATCATCAGCAAAACTATGTATAGGATGAACCGTTGAGTCCAACAAATCATTAATATAGATAAGAAAAAGAGTTGGTGACAAAGCGGAACCCTGAGGAACTCCTGCATTAGTTGAAAAAGTATTCGATGATACACCGTCAACATTGACCCGAAATTTTCGATCAGATATAAAGCTCTGTGTCCAAGATATAAGATATAAGGTTAAGAGTAACTTTAAAATCTCCACACAATCTTACTCCACCTGAAGGTTTCATTACAGCAATAATAGGAGTAGCCCAGCTACTATGTTGAACCTTCTCTATGATGTTCTCTCTCTCCATGCGTAGTAACTCCGCTTCTACTTTTTCACGATACGCGTAAGGAACTGTGTATGGTTTACAAAATCGAGGTATACAATCTGTTTTTAGAACCAAATCTACTTTGAAATTGTTAATGGAGCCTGGTATTTCATCAAAACAAACCGAATATTTCTTAATGAGTTCATTAATCTCTTGGCTAATACCAGTTTCTACTGAATTGATTGATAAACTGGACTGTAAATATGAAAAATCAATTCCTAATTTATTCATCCAATTACGACCGAATAACGCACCAGTTACTGGGTGTTTTTTTGCTATAACCAATAACGGTAACCTATAATTTAGATTTTTATATTTAACATTAGCTATGATCTCTCCAAATATGGCCAATTTCTCTCCAGAATATGTTTTAATAACTGCTGTGGATTTATTTACCTTACAATGTCTAAATTTTTCAAGATACATGCTCTCATGTATTACCGACACCGTTGCTCCGGTGTCAAATTCCATCAATACTTCTTGATCTTCGATTATAATAATGAAACAAATTTTGTTACTTACATTCGATAGCACGTTTAGAACATAAATCTCCTGCTGACTTACTTCATCTTCAAACGTGTCCACTCTTTGGACATTTCGAAGTTTACTTTTTACAGAAGATGACTCACCATTGTCAACACGTGAATTCATCGAGCAAACTTCTACCTCGTGTTCTTCTTTCTCATAATTTCCATCTACATTATGGATTCTTCGGTGCCTATTACCGCTCTTATTTTGTCCATTCGAAGAACAAACCTTTGCACTGTGTCCTACTACTTGGCACTTGAAACACCGCCAGAACCTTGCCTTACATTTCTCTTCTTTACATCTTGTTGAACCACAATAAGAACATCTACGACCAGAAGAAAATATTTCACTATTATTAAAATATTTACTCACCCTATTTACATCGGCATATGAATCATCCATTTTAAATTTGGTTGATTTTAATTCTGCAATTTCCAATTGCTTGGCTAAAGCTTCCGCTTTTTGCAAATTAAGAGTTTGGTCTTTTAATAACTCTTCCCTAATATGGTTACTTTTTACACCTACTACAATTCTATCGCAAATTGCTTCTTCCAAAAATGTGCCATACTTACATCCACGCGCTATGCCTCTTTAGGCTTCCAAAAAATCCGCTATACTTTCTTGTGGACCTTGGCACCTTTGATTGAATTTATATCTCTCAATTCTTTTTAGTTTAGTTGGACTAAAATGAGTTTTTAACACATCAACACATTTTACAATAGTTGAGTTAGCCGGTTTAATGGGAGCCAACAAGTTAACTAACTTTTGAAAATGAATTGCTCCTAAACTCGCTAAGAACATGTTTAATTTGTTTGGCTCTGCATATTTATTTGCTTCAAAAAAACAGCAAAACCGATCATAATATGACTCGAAATCCTCAACCGTTATTTCAAATTTCTCGAAGGTTGTCATATTTTGCACGCGCTTAACTTTAATACACACTACTAAAAATTTATTTCTTTTATTAACCACACTACACAATCACAGTAACCGATACAGTCTCGGTAATATGAATAACGTTATAACTCAAATAAACCAACTATTTAAGTTAAATTTAATTTAATTAATTCATACTTACCTGCATCCAAATTTATAAGAAATGATTTGTAGAATCTTAATTAAATAAATTTTTAAAATTATTTTTCGTCGCCAATATGTTATAAATAAACATACAAGCTATTCCGTAGCTCAAATAATAATAATGTTTTATTTCAATACAATATTTCATTACAGTATAATTATAATATTTGTAACCAAACCAGTTATATAAAAGTACACAAATCGTCGCCACTCGCCAACATAATTTCAATTTATACTCTACTCTACTCTAACTTCTAAGGACTTTTTATAAATGTATAAAATTCATGAGTAATACATTTAATAAATTTAGAAAACGTTTTTTCATGTATTGTGAACATTTTTGTGTGAGTTCATTTGATTTTTTTTTAACACATAACAAATATTCTATACCTACGGTTTTATAGAAAAATAATTATCCGGTTTATCTTCTTTTTTCATTTAAATGAGGTTATATACTGAAATCATGTAATGAAAATATAATTAAAAAGAAACAAAATATAGAAAATTCTAGCTATAAATTGGATTAAATTGTATGATCGGTCAGTTTGTAAATTTAAGTCAAATAGATAAACATTGTGAAAGTTTTTATAATTTTGTGGCTATTTTTTCCTGATAGACGTTGTCAACTATTTTCAATATTTGGTATCAGAATTTTATCCTTAACTATTTTCGAATTAAATCGACGAAGTTCTACAAACATTCTATCATCTCCATTTTTTTCACTACGATAATAGGCGATAGGGAACATTGTTTCGTTGAGTTGGTGATAAACGATAAGGTCTCAAAGAAATCGGTTCTTCTTCAACGATTTTAATTTCGACTTCAATTTCGTCACTCTTACCCAATTCATTAATTCTCAAAGCGAAACAATCACGATATTGCAAAATAGTTTGTGCGATTTAGTCGAAGTAATCAGATTTAATATTGGAACTTATGGAGTTGTTCCATAGTTAAAAATTCTTAAAAGACGCATCATGAACAATTTTATCCGGGGGTAATCTCCAAATTTGTTTAGACGAACTTCTAAACGAATCGACCGTATCATGAAAATATTCCATATCACCATAAAACGTTTCACTATCAGGTTGAGAAACAACTTCTACTTAATTACAATCATAATTATTTTCATCATTAGATAACGCCGAAATATGAGTTAGAACGTCTGATTCCGAATTTACAGTCTCTTTCGATATGTTTACGTTGTGTTAATTATCGAACGCATACCCTCACAACTATCATTTTCTTTATGGCCAATTTTTTGTTTGTTTTCAGTAAAACAATTTTAAATTTATTTGGTACAACAGTTTGAACATCGACTTTACCCTGAGAGGATTCAAAAACATATAAGTATTTATGATTTAATAGGAAGTATTCTCTCATGATCCAGTGCACTCCTGCCTACCATAAGGGGATCTTTGTGACATTCATCATTGACTATTAAAACATTTCCACCAAATTTTAGTCCATCAATTTCTAGATTCACTTCGGAAATACTTAGACTCGAACAAACATTGTTGACCATTGTCATAATGACCTCCCTTTTTGCAATATGAGCAAATCAATTTTTTACAATATGTGGTCATGTGATCAGGACTATTGCATTTATAGCAACGACGAAATGACAAAACTTATAGCAACGACAAAACACAAATTATGGTACAAATGACCATTTTCACTTAAACTAGAATCCCACGTTCGCGAGTCCTTTCCAAAAATGGCATGTGAAAACTTTCATGGGCTGGCTCCTAGCGACCAGAATCTACAGATCAAATTTTCCCGATCTTACCAGAGCCAACCACAGCTGCCACGATGTGACCCACATGGTCAAGTTTCACTGACCCAGCTGTGGTTCCCCAACCTAAAAATAAATTACTAATACTAGAACTAATGCCATTTCATCCTGTCCATACCGGACACAGTGTTCTGATTTTTTTAATTGGCTAAACCGCTTTTTCACTTTTTATTATAAATAAAACACTTTGACTTTTTTTAATTAATTTTTTGCTATATTTTATTTATATTTAGTAATCAATATTTTATTAGTAACCGGTTATTATTACATTATTCAACTTGATCATTATAATATAATTATTATGAAATTATTTCATTAATTTAATATTATATTAATAATTATATTCCCTGATGTTCAGGGATGCGGTGCTTCTACTAGACTAACTGTTTTTACTTTCTATTAACATTTTCCACACTTTTATTTAATTGCATAGTTTGCGGAAAATGTCAATAGAATTTGAGTTTCCTTTCAAATGGTTTATTCATTGGTTTTTTTAAACTGTAACGTAATATTTGTTTTCCTTTAAATAATTTTAAATAATAATTAATCAAAAAATATTACAATACAGTTTAATTACTTACAGTGACTCAATGGTTATGGATAAGAGTGGGTCCATAACAACAGGCGACCTAGGACCGTCAAATCGTTAAGGGGTGAAGTCCCATGGATGGCTTCTTAGGCCTACCATTAAAAGAATTTTTATTATAAAAAACAATTACTACAAAAAACAGATGCTTACAATATTTTGCAATACGTCACAGAAGGTGACTGGGTTTGAACCATATCGTTTTCCCCGACAGAGACTGGCAGCCACTCCCCCATCACGTTGGAGAAGCGCCACCTCAGCGTCTGCCTTACGTCTTTCATTTTTGGCTTAGTTGCGTCGGGCTCTTCCAAGTTTCTTAGGAATCGTGGGCTCGCGCAATGGAACTGGCTGTTCCACAATCTGGTTCACAACGACCAAAGAACCTGAAGCACCGCTGTCTGGACCACCCAGTTGTTCACCGCTAGTCCTCCTCCTTTGGGGCGTTTCACTCAACCGGGGTCGACGTGCCATAATGGGATCAGTACCCCTTTTTATAGTATATTATCTGTATTTATTTCAACACAAAATGTCGAGAGAAAAAACGCAAGAATTTCAATTCTTTAAAAAAAAAAGATAAAAGCTCAAAATAAGAAAACCAAAACTCAAAACTGGGTTCACCAAAATACAAAAAAAAACAACGGGTTTTCACGCGCCAAATTCCTAATACGATACCTGTTTCGGTGTCGTATACTAGTTATTTAAATAACCTTGTAATTATTAGTGTACGCGCCAAAAAAAAAATTACTGTTTCGACCCACGTATACCTTGGACTTTTCACCGGAGATATGTAATGAAGAAAGAATTACAAGAACTGTAATTCTT
Organism: Diogma glabrata; assembly: GCA_963693315.1. Lineage (NCBI taxonomy): Eukaryota > Metazoa > Arthropoda > Insecta > Diptera > Cylindrotomidae > Diogma > Diogma glabrata. Next base: position 78,334,008 of record OY856188.1, read on the forward strand.
CAAACGAGTTCATAATTTAGGAAATCTCTTATCTACCAGAAAACTAAATCTACACTAACATTTTCTTCTTACTTCACAGAAGAAATTCAAACAAAAACATTAAAGCAATTCAAAAAAATTATGTAAGTAATTATATAATAAAAAAATGTAATTCGAAAAATTTATATATCTATACATATATATATATATATATATATATATATATATATATATATATATATATATATATATATATATATATATATATATATATATATATATATATATATATATATATATATATATATATATATATCGTCGCTTTAATAATGAAACAACGTATGCTATTTATACGTTGTTTTTATATAATAGGTGCGCTGCATTCCCCATAAGGGTATCTTTGAATTGACGTTTTTACATTTTCGAATTATTTTATGACTGGTGGTAAAAATTAATAAATTATAAATTAACGTCCATGCAAATGCATGCGCACATCAAACTTTAAACTCAAATATCTCGAAACTATACTTTTGCGTATACGTCATTTCATTATTAAAGCGACGATATATATATATATATATATATATATATATATATATATATATATATATATATATATATATATATATATATATATATATATATATTTATATATATATATATATATATATATATATATATATATATATATATATATATATATATATATATATATATATATATATATATATATATATATGTATATATATATATATATATATATATATATATATATATATATATATATATATATATATATATATATGTATATATATATATATATATATATATATATATATATATATATATATATATATATATATATATACAGTCGATTCCGCTTAATCGGGACACATCGGACCAAGTACAATTTGTCCCGATTAAGCGGCTGGCCCAATTATCCGAAGTTCCACAAAAAGTAATTTTTAAAAGTAAAAGGATTAGTAATTTTTAAAGTATTTTATTTCATAAATTGCACAAAATTAAAAATAATCTCAAAACTATACGTATCCATACATATGTACTAAAAAATTATTTAAAATGGATGTTTGTACCATGTACACTAATATTATTTATTAATAATAATATTAATATATCGTCGCTTTAATAATGAAACAACGTATGCTATTTATACGTTGTTTTTATATAATAGGTGCGCTGCATTCCCCATAAGGGCATCTTTGAATTGGCGTTTTTAAATTTTCGAATTATTTTATGACTGGGGGTAAGAATTAATAAATTATAAATTAACGTCCATGCAAATGCATGCGCACATCAAACTTTAAACTCAAATATCTCGAAACTATACTTTTGCGTATACGTCATTTCATTATTAAAGCGACGATATGTAATAAATAATAAATATGTAAAATGTATGTACATACTACATATATGTAATACATTCTGTTAAAAAAATAAGGTTTAAGCTTTAATTAAATTTTTTGAAGAAATTCGTCCAAAGTGGTTTGCCTCTTGTTTTTGCTGGATTGAGGCTGAACAAAATCAGAACACAAATTTAATGCTGAAATGGGACTCCCGGCATTTCCACACTGCATAAAATAACGCTGTAATCTGTCAACACATTGTTTTGCCTCACGGGTAGTTACGAGCACAGGTTCTTCATCATCACTGTCATCGGAATCCACCAATGTTTGATACTTTGATTTGATTATTGCTACAATTATGTCCTCACAATCCTCATTCTCATCATAACACTGTAAATTGTCGTCAATTGACGGAAATTCAATACCAATACCTGGTGAAATTTCATTTAATTCGTCGCTATCAATTGATGAACATTCAATATCAATGCCTGGTGAAATTTCATGTAAGTCGTCGCTGTGCTCTGCAATCTCCATAGATTTTAAGCCGCAATAAGCAAAACAATTTTGTATTGTGCTGGTTTTTATTGCTCGCCAACTATCAGCTACAAACTATATTGCCTGTAAAAGAGATATTTTGCGACTGATTTCCCTCGCTGTTGATGTACATGTAAGTACATTTTCATGGATGGATTCCAATATGTAATTAATCAATTTTCCTCGGTACATTGTCTTCAAATTCTTTATTACTCCCATGTCCATTGGCTGCAATAATGATGTGGTGTTAGGGGGTAAAAATTCTAGCTGTATATTTTTTAAGTTGTCCAAATGGGGGTGTGCCGCACAGTTGTCGAAATGGGGGTGTGCCGCACAGTTGTCGAAAATGTTTCTTCGTTGAAGTTGTAATTTCACATCCCAAGGCGTAAGCCAACTCCGAAAAATTGCAGACGTTATCCACGCATTTTTGTTAGCATGGTACTCCACTGGTAAACTGTCGATTCTTAGTCCCTTACGGCAGCGAGGCTTACTACTTTTTCCTATGATGAGTAGCTTTTGCTTATCACTTCCTGTCATATTTGAACAACATAAGACAGTAATTCGGTCCATTGCTTTTTAAAGTCCGACAATGCAGTGTGTTTGTAACATAAAGAACCATCAGGAGTGGCACGATAATATAGGCCAGTTTCATCGGCATTGTAAATGTCATCTGGACTATATGTGCTTAGATAAATAGGAACTTTAGTTTTTTTCCACTCTTCAGCGCTTATATTATCGGCACTGCTCTTTTCACCATGTATTTTTTTTGAATTTGATATTGTATCTCGTTTTCCAACGAGGTTGTCTCGTTGTCTCGAGGTTGTCAACCATCAGTTGCCAAAAAATCACTGTGATTCAACTTTTTCGCTAATTCTTCTGCTTTCGCTTTTAATATTGGACCGCTGATACTCACACCTCGCTGAGTAACTACAGAAAACCATTCGTCGAGAGCCGCATCTACATCTGGATCCTTGCCCTCCCGTTTTCTTTTAGACGTTCCTGGATTTTCTTTATGTATCATCCATTCGTCGCGCAGTAGTTTTTCGTTTTTTAAAAGCCGTGAAATTGTTGTTTTTGGCACATTTATTACCTCAGCAAACTGACGTAAGCTAGTGTTTCTTGGCTGGCTTTTCATTTTATCGACGATAGCCATTTTATTTTTTAGTGTCAAATCCTATCTTGGCATCTTGGTTACGGTTATATTATTATTATTTTATAATTCTCACTTTATACTTAATTTTACACTGAATTTATTTCAAACGTTTGTCTGGGAATAACATAAAACTATAACTAAAAATATGAGCGAACCGACGAAAAAAATCATTCTTTTTCTTCTCTTCTTTTTTATTTTTTATTATTTTGTTTTAGGTTTTAATTTTTTTCTATATTTACTATGATTAGTAAATTTTTTTGTATGATCTGTTAAGTTTCAACAAACAAAATTGTTAAAATGGTTGATCTGTTCTGTCCCGATTAAACGGAATATTGTCCCGAAAAAGCGAAGTAAATTTGTGTTATTTGCTTGGTTTTGTTTCCGTTCTTTAGGTTTTGTCCCAATTAAGCGGCTGTCCCGATTAACCGGTGTCCCAATTAAGCGGAATCGACTGTATATATATATATATATATATATATATATATATATATATATATATATATATATATATATATATATATATATATATATATATATATATATATATATATATATATATATATATATATATATACTTAATATTAAAGAAAAAAAGTAACTCACGCCTATGTAATATTCCTTCCTGTTCCAATAATATTTCTCCTCTATTAATGGCTGCCTATTCGAAATTCACTCCAATAACCAAACCTTCCTCATCGCTCCAATTCCATTGACAATTACCTTTTCCTCCCAATATCTCTATTTCGTTTAGTATTATTTTATTCTATCATACCATCCAGTCAGACTGAAGTTTGATTTCCAAGAAATTTGATGTTACTCCACTTACCACTATATATATTTACGATAATTTTCTTTCTTATGTTAGTTAAAGGCTTTATTTTATTGCTTCAGAGAAAAAAAGTCCATATAATTTAATTTCATTTATTGACCACGTCCATTGGCGAATATTTGTAACAGTTCACACGCAAGTAAGTAAGTAAGTTAACACGCAAGTTGTAACAGTTCTTATTCACGCAAGGAACTAAAAATTGTCTCTAATTCCATAGTGGATGACATTATTTTTTATTCACTTATTTAGTGGTAAGTTTATTCGATTGATTTCTATTCATGACAAAAAGCTCAAGTACTTCACGAATATTGGGAGCATCGCCAGTGTAAAATTGTAATTTTCACATTAGATTGTCCACCATCTTAAATAAATTTTCGCGATGACACAGCAACAATAATTCACCCAACATAGTTTCACTTCTAATTTGTGTAGCTAATATTAATCAAAAAATACTTCACCAAATATAATTTAAATAATCAAAATTTGTTTTATTTCTGATGCAAAAGAATACATTTATTTTACCAAATTTATATTAAAAACTGCCCAGAAAATGGGTTTCAAATTGATCAAAATGAACTATATAGTTTTATATCAAAACACGATCTAATCTTATTAATAGCAAAATTTGACTTAGGTCACAAGCTAACTTTTTCGGCTTTCTTTTTCATTTTATGTTTTCTTTCTCATTTTATGTTTTCATTTGTTTTAATATAAAAAAAACAAATAGTGGACCACAAACATTTTATTTGTTGATGGGAAGAGAAATTCTGAGTCATAACATGCTTTATATCTAAATTAAATTTTTTTATCCATCCAATAGCGACAAAAATCTAAACTGAATTGACTATTTGAATCAATGTGGTTTTTACAAAACAACATGGTCTTTTAAAAAAGGGCTTTCCATTTATCTCTTTCGCTTTGGTTTTTGTTATTCAATTTAACAACAAAAATGATCCTGTACATTGAAAATCTGTCATAAAAAAAAATAAATGAAATAGACAGCCACCGTCAAATCATAACAATAAGGTCCTTCATAATTCAGTCAAATATTAATATTGCGAACATATTTTAGTTCAAGAATCATTAAATGGAGTACCCTATCAATGATTTTAAGATCTGCGCAGAATCAACATTCTCTATTTCATTACCTGTTAAACAAAAAAAAATTATTTGTTTCTCATTAAAAAAATAAAATAAAACAACAATTGATTATATACCGAAACACAAGATCCGTTAAAGGAGTTCGTTTAAAACATAAAATAAAAGATGAATTCAGTGATACAGTGAAACATTGTATATGGTCAGATATTATTTACGAAATGATCTTAAGTTGTTTGATATCACGGAATGAAGGTATGACTAATGTGTTTACTATTTGTTTTTAGATTTCAAAAGAAAATGTCTACTGCACAGATTTTTGTTGGTCGTTACAGACATTGACGGAAAATAAGCCTCAAGACCCAGCCCAACAAATTTCGTCTCCAATTCCATTTTGAATTTATCGTAGACAATTTTGTTGCGCTGATCGTATTTTAATAATATCTTCGATGTTCATATTGATCTCTTGATGAACTTAATGAATTGTAACTCGACGAAGCGTCATCGTCACCCATTTTGAAAATAACTATGTCTTACTCAATGATAAACGATGTATGGTTGTGTCACACTTCTGATTATGTAAAAGGACGATGTAATTTTTATGGATATCAGGATTACGATGGTTAAAACTGCTTTCTTTATTTAAAAAAAAAAAAGAAATAACTTTATTCAACAATATTCAAAATGGTATCTTCTGACGACCACACGTCAACTAAAAAAATTATATTCTATATATTATTTTCAGAAATTTTAACAAAACAATTAAAATTATCTTCGTTATCTTTTGGTTTGATTACAAGTATATCTAACACAATTTATGTTCTTGGAGCTCTGATGGGTCAAAGTGCCAGGTCTTGTCGGCCTGGTAGTTGGTACATTTTACCTTAACCACTAGTGGTAGAATATTTTGTTTATTCTTGTTGCCTCCTCCTCAATAATAGTGGACTGTATTTATAATCTCGATAATGACAATGGCTTTGATGGACGAATAGAGGCAACTGGATGTCTGGATTTAAAACAAACAGCGACAAATATGATGAACGTAAATTTATACAATCTCAACAGTTATTCAACGATGCAGCGACTGACTATGTTGCATATATCAATATAACAAACTACAATTTACAAATCAGCAGCGACGAAGTATGATGCGTTTTTAAATTAGTTGTAACACATTCAAATGTGTGCAAGGTTTTTTAATACATCGCTGCTGTAGCATATGCTGCTTGTAAATAGCATTCGAAGAATTTTTTTTTTTCATGAATATCAATAATATCTTACTTTGTAACACACAACTCAAACACATTTCCTCAACCTTGAAAATATATATTCAAAGTCTTCAACCATTATCTCTATCAACTTAATATAACCCACATTTCAATATATCTTATATTACCCTCAATCATTTTCAACCACCATAAAAAATCTGTAACATAAAACTACAAAAAAAAACAAAAAATTTATAAAGAAAAATACGATTACATTATAATTTTAGTGCTATTCAATTACACGGTGTAAACTAGGTCAATAAGAATCATAGAGTAGATTTAAAAATAAAATAAAATTGTAATAAAACCAAATTGAAAAACAGAATTAATGTGGGAAAAGTTGAATAAAATATGATTGGAAATTTATATGTAATAAATCGACAGAGAGAGAATGCTATGAATCGTATGAAGGTGCATTTTTGGGAAAATACTCTTCTTTATCCTGGATCGAAAAAAAATTATTCTCTGTATCCTTGAAAACAAGATATACCGTAATATAAAAATTATTTTCCATTATCGATTTCGGTTAAAGAGGAGCATTGATAATATGGAAATATATTTTTTGTATCACATGCACAAAAAATATTCAATTTTGTACTACAATAACATAAACGAAAAATCTATTTTTCCGCACATATGACCACAAAGCATTTTGTATGCCTGTCATTCACGCCGCCTACATGTGATATTTGTAGTTAAATCCATCCTAAATAGATTGTTTGTATAGTACTAAAATATCAAAATAATAATTTAAATAACTAACCATATAGTAAAAACAACCACACAACCCAAAATCATTTAAATTGCAAGAAAAAACAATTATTTTGCGTTTTCAAAAAAAAGCAGTTGTCAAAATTGTACAAAGCTGTACTATACTTTACAACTATTACAACGAAGATGGCACACTTATTAATTAAATATTTTAAATGTGTTTATAACTTTGTTAAATAAATGATTAAATTAACAATTTAATAAATATTTATAAATTTTATGCATTTGTTACAAAACCTAATGTGTATTACTCGTGCGAATGCGTTTTCCAAACGCTAGTGATTGCAGCACTCGCTATGTTCGTGCTGCAAACTGACTCTTTTTTGGATAACGCATTCGCACTAGTAATACAATCTACTATTAAGTAATTTAATCTAAATGTAATAAAACTTTTGATTACATGTGTTGTCCGTTCTCGGCATTATTATCATCGCCAATATACATTTTTTAAACACAATATTTTTTTTTGTTTTCAAAAATTAAGATTAATTGCCAAAAATTTAATTTATTCAAAAGTGTTGTTGTTCGTAATAAAAGTAAAGAATAAAAATGAAAATATTTCCACTAATAAAATTTTTAATGATTTTTGTGGTGAATGTTTTTGATTAATTATCACGAAATTGGAAAATTGATTACAATCGTAATTAATTTGTAAACAATAATACAGCAATAAATTATCGAAATATGAATTATTGGTAATGAAATTTTTTTACTTTGAATTGTTTTTGGGAGTTTTATTTTATTAGCGTTATTACATTAAATTTTACTGTTGATTTTGTGTAAAAATATTTTTTTATCAGGTAACTCTTTTTAAACATTTAAACCTTTTATAAAATTATACAATCCTTTCCTAACTTCAGCCATTAAGCATATGTTGACGTCCACGTATTCCGTCCCAATTTTGTCTCACTAAACATTCCGTCCGCCTTGAACTATCGGATTTAAGAATAATAATTGGTTTAGAAAATATGAGGAATATTGACACTGCATGGTTTTTTCTTATTTATTTTATCCTTATAACCCGAAAATCAAACAAATAAGCTTCGTAGCCTAACCTACATTATCTAATTATCCTAAGAGATAATAAGACAAACTACAACTATAAAAAATAGATAAATCTAAAACCTCTATTAAGCTTTAATTGTCCATAAAATATTTTGACATCAATTTTTTATCTATTTCAAAGTCTAAAACTAAATAAAAACAAAGTCATAAATTATATCAGGATCGTAAATCAGCATTTTGTAATTCAAATGAAATGGAAGGAGTTAAATGTAATCAGAACTATCTATTTAATGTCATTGCCTCCATTTAGCAATTTGTAAAAAAATAATTTGAATAATTTGTAACCGATTTTATGATACTGTCGATATTTGACAGCTTTGACTAAATTCGAATAAACATTCTGCGATGGTAATAAAATAAAATTTCTATATAAAAAAAATTAGAAAAATCCAATCACCTATCAAAAATCAACTAAAGTTATTATGAGTTGTGGGAGTAAAACGATAATCTTACGATAGTAAATTCATCATTTTACTAATGACCTTGTTTATGCATAATCATAAAATATAATGTCTGTCAAACAACATAAGTACCTGTCATTTCAAATAAACAAAAGAAAACCATAACCAAACTATAACCATAAATTAGAAAACAATAAGTTAAGATTCGTAATACGATATGATAACAACAAACAGTTCAAAAGAAAAATTCCATAATGTTTGGGCATCAATTTTTATCTATGTCTGTTTCTATATTTTTTTATCTATTTTGGAATCGAAAACTTAACGAAAAAATAAACGTAGTCATAGGTTCACAGAATCATAAATCAACATTTTCATTTCGATTTATCAACAATTTTTGTTGAGTTAAATAAATTTTCTTTGATTTCATTTTATATTTTGATTAATTCGATATTTTCGCTTGAATAACTATTGAATTAAGTTTAAGAGATATAAAAAAAATTCATATGATAAAAGGTAAAAACAAAAAAAGGAAATTTCAATAGAATTTTCCGATACAATTAATGTTGTGATGAAATTGATCAAAAGAAATAAAAGCGTTAGATGATATCAAATCAGCAGATGATTGTTTCCCACAATATCCGCTCTATTCATTTTAGAACTCTCATCTATTTCTTCCTCTCTTCTATTTTTTTGTAATTGATGCGTTCATTTTTCGCCATTTTTAATAATACAATTTAAATGAGAAAAAAATAAAAAAATTTAAATATTTGACTTTTCCCTTTAACTTCAAAGTGCCCGTTTGTTTTTTGTGTTTGTTTTCATTATGTAATAAAATATTTTAATAAAACATCTGATTCTTATCAGTATCAAAACACAGCTGCTTTATTATCATTTGATATTATAGAACAAATCAACTTTCATCCATACAACATATTTATGTTTATTATTTATACAGTGCGGTACCTATCATTAATCATTTATTACATCTCCTCCTTTTAAAACTAAAGATTACTAAAGATTACGCTCCTTACCAAAAAAAATGAATTAACCAAAACTAAAATATAACAATTTGTACTGAAATTTAATTTATCGCAAGATTATTTAAAGTAAATTTAGATATATCAGATTTATGCCAATCAGTACAACAGCAACATCCAACTTTATTTGCCATTTCACTTTAACTATTCTTTCTTTCTTTTTTTTAAAATTATATTTATTTATTTATCGATACTGTGGTCGCCAGACATCAGCGTTTCTCCTAAGTATAGTTCCATCCCCCAACTCGTTCCAGTATGAGCGAGGGGAGGAGGGGGAGAGTGCTATGTAGTATATCAATTTTAGAATTAACCTAATATTTCTTATCTTTGAACCAAACTAAATCACCTTCGCTAAAATCTTTTCTGGCCCGTGTACCTCTATTATAATATTTTGTATAACTTCGCATTCTATTTCTGAAGTTTTGCCCCAAATCTGGTATGTGGTGGTGTTGAGCACGTGAAGGATTGATTACAGTCTTAAAAAGTACAATTATAATTACTATGGAGTTTTAAGTTATGATGTGCTTTATAATGCGACATTAGTTCTTACAATGTGGGCAAGGATATGAAACATAAATAACATCGAAGCATGTTATTTTGTAATTAAGAGCAGTTCTGCTAAGGCAGAACTTTTTTTATCTTTCGCAGCTTCTATATCATAAAAATATCTTTGTAAACATTGCCAAACTAATGTCAATTCTTTTGGATAATGTAAATCAAATATATGAAATGCTTTTAAACAAATATCTAAACAAGATAAAAATGATGAGCATTTTAAACGTGTCTCATCTAAAATTATATAAAACTCACTGATATCAGTAATTTCTACACCAATGTTGCAGTCTCCAATATTGGCAGTGGACTGTATGTAGCTTTTGATGAACGATGACAAGTTAATATTGTGACTGCAGCACGTTTTATAATATTATAGCCTAGCACGGCATTCAACAATAAATGTCAACAAAATGGTTAAAAAATATATGTAATATATATGATATATTAGTTGAACAGCTGATCCGACAAAAGAGTGTCAGATTAAATAGTTGAAGTTAAATAATGCAAAGTCAATTGAATAGTAACTCTGACATAGAATATTAATGACATCTGCTTCGCATGGCATTAGACAGTATCCATACAAATAGACAGCAAAATCTGACCTTGATTATCAATAACATCAGCCTAGCACGGCATTCGACAATATCCACTAAATAATTTGACCATATATAACGTCATCAATTAAACAGCAAAATATGTAATATAAATGACATCGGCCTAGCACGGCATTATAACACTATCCATAAAAGTAATTTTGATCATATGTGATGTCATCAATTAGACAGCAAAATATATAATATAAATGACATCAGCCTAGCACAACATTAGATAATATCCACAAAATACTTTGACCATATGTACTGCTATCAATTAAATTAGCAAAATATCTAATATAAATGACATCAGTCTAGCACAGCATTAGATAATATCCACTAAAATACTTTGACCAAATGTACTGGTATCAATTAAAAACAGCAAAATGTCTCATCCGCCAAAAAAGATTCACAGTGACTTTTGACGTCACGTCCGCCTAGCATGGCATTATATGTTAGTACAAGAAGAAAATATCAGATCAATTGCAGTGAATAAAAAACAATTTCATCAGCAATAATACACCATCCTTTATTTGGAGTTGATATTACTTTTTAATTAAATACAATAATTTTCAACTTATTTTATTAGTTTTAAATATAAACAATTTAAAAACACTGAACAACAATCACACGATGGTAGACGACCATCTATACAAAAAACTAATTGAAGAAGAGAACGAAATTCACAATATTACCAATTATATATAATCGGTCACAACTCTTTTCCCCGTCAGCAGAGACACTGATCTTAAAAACATGAACCAAAAACATTGTTTTGCTCAATTTTAACAAAATGAGAAATACTGTTTTGTCTTGCTTTATGTTAACACCCTGGCGCCGATAATGCAGTTAATATGTCAAAACATGACATTTAAATCTAGATGTCAACAAACAGCAAAACAGGTAAAATAAAATGGTATAAATATACGTTTATATAATTAATTCATCAATGTTTGTTTCTTTTTAGAGTGTTGTGACCGCATATATAATCATATATACATAACTATATATGTTATACATGGAATCTGGACATCAATACAGCCCGCTAATATACGTAAGTTTAGTTATTCAAATTCCATATTCATTGTTTTTATCTAATTAATATTATGTCTTTTCCTTTCATATTTTAGAGTATGTAATTCTGATTGACAGCGACCAACAACTAATATAAAGGGCTGAATACTACATTTTTTAGCAGCAGCAGAATTAATTAATTTTTCCATTATACGACCCAAATCATTTATATTACAAACATGTTGTATCATGCTGTTGACTCCGTCCTCCATTGTACATTTTTTATTTTGTTTTTGTACCACGGGACGCAATATAAAGTTCATCATCATTATTAACAAACGTAATATGCAATTGATGAAATAGCATGTTCAAATTACTAAATGTTATAATAATAATTTTCTTACCAGTACTAATTTTTCCGGCCAAACTGCGGTCCAATAATTTTCAGTAACATTTATCTTTGATTTTTGTTAGATAAACTTGTTTAATTTTTTCTTTAAAAACGTTCCATTTTTCGAATAAACCAAATTTTTTGTTTGGATATTTCATTTCAAAATCCATGTCAATCTGAAAAATATCAAATAATCAAATCAAATAATTATAAAATCACTACTAACCTACAAAACTTACAAACTTTTCACCTCCGGCTTGCGTATAAAAATGCAAATGGTCCATGATGTCTTTTAATGTATTTGATTTATTTTCAATAAACGCTTGCCTGAGCTCAAATGTTCCATTCCATAGATCATTTGCACTGTTGTCGTTGTCTAAAAATGCTCTTCATTTTTGATTGCATGCTTTGCATATTTGGTATTGTTTTTGCGATGGATGTGGAAACTTCTGTGTCCTTTTTTCGATTTTTTGCAATGTACCTATCAGTTGATACGTTTCGTCGTTTAATATTTTCGTCGTTTAATAAACGGTTTACTAATTTCCCTGAAGCAGCATTACCATCTTTACGAGGAATACAGTATATTTCTGGATCTTCTGTTTCAAATAAATTAACTATTCCGTCTGTTATTTTCTTTAATTGTTTCGGACCAGGCATCACGTAGCAATTGTTTTTGAAATCGTAAAAATGTCAACTACACGATTCTACAGAACGGTTTCTCCCCATCCTAATAAAGGCAATCACAACTGTCACGATTAGACCCTAAGCCCATTTTTACTGACCCAGTTGTGATTCCTTAGCCTAAAAATAAATTACCATTAAACTTAATGCCAAAGTTGGCGAACGCTCCCGAGCGCCAGACTTCAAGTCTTAAACTCCATAAACATTGTTCTATTGCAAAGCTAAATTGTTAAAATAGTTAAATGTGAAATTGTATGAGGTGATGCGTCTGATCCTGAAAAAAAATATTAATTGGTTCTCCTCTTCATTACACCGAAGAAGCCTCTGAGCAAAGAATGGTACTACTGGTTTGCACCTAAGTACAAACACAACAGCACCACTCTTCGTCCCTGAGAACTTCCTCGCTGAATGAAGAGAAGAAACCAATGTTCGTCGATTGCATAACCCCTATGGCCATAGGCGACCTAAGAACATCATCATCGTTAAGGGGAGAAGCCCCATGGATGGCTTTTTAGGCCTTATTTACAATATGTACAACAACTATATACAAAAATTATTTACAAAAATGTACAATATGTACACGGTACCACCAAAAAAATTCCATTAAAAAAAGGTGTACCCCCAAAACGGTTTTTTTCCCAAATTAAAAAATGAATAAATATTAAGTTTATCGACTAACTTATCCTACACCCAGGGACAGGAGCCACCTGCGGTCCACTCCACTTCAATGGGGTTTTCTCTTCCTGCTGCTCCCTCTCTTCCCTCTTTTTCCTCTCTCTCTCCCTTTTCTTCCTGTTTGACTTCCTATTACGACTTATCCTCCCCCTTTCCCGACAGCCCACATTTGGCTCCGACAGTGGGAGTTCCTGGAACAGCTGTTCCAGGAGGTCTTCCACTATCTGGTCCGAATCCGGGTCCGACAGTGGAAGTTCCTGAAGCACTTGCTCCAGAAGCTCCTTCACTATCTGATCCGAACGTGGCTGTGGGTCAGGAATCGGATCCAGCTCCCCCAAGTCACCAGGTCGAGTTCTCTGACGCACAGGTCTGTAGACCCGACCCAGCTCCCTTATAAGGTCATCCCCCCTCCACACATTCTGTACCCCATTAAAGATGGAGCGGACCGGTACCACATCTTCCCCTCTGAAGGCTGCCTACCCCTGTTGCCTCTTACCATACATTATTCCAATAAAAAAAATTCAAAAATTCTCCAATGAGAAATACTCAATAAAATGAAAAAAGAAGATATATATAATATATATATATGTATGTATTCCCAAGGAAAACCACACTGGTTTATCCAAAAAAACAAGTAACCAAAAAAAACTGGTTTTATCAAAATTAAATTATTTTTGCCAAACCCAATCGGTTTGACCGCACCCAAAAAATATCAAAAAAAAATAATATTTTTGCGCCAAAATATTCAACGCTCTAAATTTTGCGCCAAAAAATAGCTCTATTATACCAAATTCTATTTTATAGACCAGGCTTTGTTTCGGGGCCACTCTGTTATTGAAACAAAACAAAAACCTAAAGGGTCCCTGTTTCGGCGCCACTTGTTTTATTGGACCTTTAATGACACTAAATCATTTATATATGTTGAACAAAAAAAAACTACGGAATCGTTACAGAAATTATGACTCATCCTCAACACAAATTTCGACTTCGGAAATCTCTTATATTAAAAGGTTATCTAACCTATCATTTAAAGTGAAAAATAAACTAGAAATATCTATATGTATTTAATAAACAAATTAAAGTAATAATAAAAATGACTTGCATACGTTTTTGTAGTAAATCCAATGTATCCAGTTATCCAAGTTACTCCCCTCCCAAAAACGACAGAATGTAATTTTTCCTTTGTAAATATATTTTATCCCCTGGTATATATTTTATCCCCTTTATTACAACCAATTCCGGAATCACCTTCTTCATACGATTATTATTTATTTTGGTTCAAATCAAATTTTTGAAATATTTTGCACAAAAAGAAATGGTACTAATTTATTTGGTTTTTTTGTATGTTATTCACTGACTTAATAGTTTTGTTTTCTTTTCCATTTATCCTTTTTTCCATATGGTTTAATCACTGGATCATTTCAGCACATAAAAGCGTAATCTTTTTCAAATGATAATATCACACATTTTGCTTTGATTTAAATGTTATAAACAACCAAAAGAAACACCACTAATGTTATTTTATTTCTAGCGGTTTCATTCAACGACATAGAAAGAAAAAAAAAATCGCCATGTTGATTTAAAATTTTAATTCAGTAATTTTATTTTATTTTCTAAAATTTTTATTTATAATCGAATGACTGGTTATTTATCACAGCCAATAAAGTATACCATTTTGTTTTTACAAAAATATAACATAACTAATTTTACTTGTCTTAAATGTTATAGAAAAAGAAATATTATTTTTGTTTTAATTTTTTTTTTATAAACTCTTAAATTTTTATTATCATTATTTAGTAAACATTTTTCTTTCACCGTTCATGTTTGTTTCAAAAGATAGAAAAAAGAATGAGAAACATTGAAAAACTCATTTATGAAAAAAAACTTTTTATCATTAAATTTATTTTCATCCAATTTTGGATGACTCTTTCGTTTTTAAAACTTAAACACCGAATGACAATATTTTCGCCATGACGGCATGTTATAATCATTCTCGTTATCTTTTCGTTTTGGTAACGAGAAGGAAACGAACAAAAACCATCAACATCAATTCTTCGTTCATTTTTTATGGAGTGTGTTTACTAATTCATTTTTACTTTTGATTGTTTAGAGAAGTCTATTGTTGATCGTTATTATATATTTTTTTTAATAAATGATTTAAATGATTGAAATGAGGTTTTTTATTAATTAACGTGGAATTTACCAGACGTTACAACACATTAGAACATTTTGGTCAATTTTGTTTTGTACTCTAGAAAAAGATAAATTTAGATCATGTTTATGGAATACCCATTTATAACATTATATTGTGTTATATCTTTCATGACTTTATAAAATCAAAACGACCACTAAAAAGTTATTTTAACATAGTTGACCTTTTGGAGCAAAATAGTAACTTTGTTTTGAGTTAAATAAACGACAATGGGAAAATTTATCCAAAAAAGCAGAATGAGTTCATGAAAATGTTATTATAACACTTAGTTTTTTTTCAGGTACAAATTCACAGAATCCCCACAGCTGCCCTATCCGCCCTATTTCAATTCCAAATGATTTTAGTTTCTCGTTGACTAAATTTAAAATCATTTCCACCGAACAACTTCGATTTACAGGGATTCAGTGATATTATAATTGTAATATTTTAATTATTCTCTTTTAATACAAACACACTAATTTGCTTATAATTCATATTTATTAAATACAACGACTTGCACGCGTCTTTTACATTTATTCAATATCACGTCACACGACATCATTAACAATTCGAGTGAAGTTGGCAGTGATGCTAACGTTACATTTTATATACTAAAAGGGTTGCGTTCGCAAACACTACAATAATATATGTGAACATCCATAAATCTTTTGTTGTTGATGCTAGTCCATTCGTCTAGGGATGTACTAAATTTTTTGTTAGTTTTTTTAAGCAAATTAATTTTATTTAGTAACTCAAGTTTTTTAGCTTCAAAAAATTTAATGACTAGATCCTTTACATCTGAAGGATTTTTCGGAAAATTGTTAAATCCTCTAGCGATCATACTTTGTCCAATAAAGCTGCTTTTTCTTATTCTGTGGAAAGAAAAACTTTAAGCATAAAATAGTTAGTTTTAAAATAGTTTTACCACAAATGTTGCAGTTTGATGAGTCTCAATTATTTTGTTGTAAAATATTTCCAAACGTCAACGTATTGATTTGTGTTGTTCATTTCAATTGCTATTTGATGAAAATTGTCAAATTTGTAAAAACAATCTTAAAAAACAACTACATAAAATATTTTACTTACGTCAATAACTCTTGTTTCTCGAATTTTTTTTTTCTGATTCACACCAAATGTCAAACTATTTAGAGTGCAGTGGTACATAAATCTGCCTTACCGTCATTTAAGTTCTCTTTTGCTCTGAAAATCGCAAACATTTATATTTTGATTGCTTTTAGTAAATTCGATGTTTAGTTTTTTAAATAAAGGAAAAATATTTTTCTAAAGAAAAATAAAAATTTTCTCGAGAAATAGATAAGATTTTCGTAAAATTTCTCGAGGAATATTACTAGAGAAGAAACACTAAATTCATGCCAATTTCTTAATATCATTTTTGTTCTTTGCCTTGCATTCGTTTCGGATCGCACTGGATTCCCTCTTTAGAAATAATATGACCCAAATATTCCACCTGAGACACTTTGAATTGAATTTTTTCTTTGTTGAACTTAATATTTCGTTCTTTTGCTCGCTTGATTACTTGAGCTAAAATTCGATCATGTTCTTCGATAGTTTCTGCAGCAATTAACAAATCATCGATGCATATCACTACACCCTCAATATCATCAAAATTTAGTTCATTTTGCCTTTGAAACACTTCGTTTCAAAGGCAAAAACGTTTGACCGAACGCTGGACAATTTCGATATCCATGTATTCTTCAACAACACTTGCATTTGATGATACTGGATGTTCCCGCTACAACTGACTGTTGATTTGTATTAACATTATTTTGCCTAAAATTAGAATTGAAACGATTATTAAAATTAAACCTTTTTCTCGCACTGTAATTATATTGTTTATTGTTTCTATAATTAAAATAAAACTTTCTTCGGAGCGACTTGAGCGAATTAACATAATGCCAAGAGCTGTTCTAGTCAAATCTTGGATTTCACACACACGGTTGGCAATAAAAATTTTCAATATGTGTGGAGAAATATTTATCCACTGCAGAGTGATCGTAGAAGCCGACCATAAATAAATCTTATCAAATTGAACCCTCATTGAATTAATTACGGTGTGCATGAGTTTAGTCAATAAGAGAGCTGCACAGAGTTCCATACGGGGAATCGTGACGTTTCTTATTGGAACAACACGTGACTTACTGCACAGTAGCCAAACAAATATTTTGATCCTTGTCTATACTGCGAACATAAATACAGGCACCGTAGGCCTTGAATGATACATCGGCGAAACCGTGCAATTCTACACAAATTGAATCTCTAATAATAACACACCTCGGTAAAGATATATTGTTAACACAACTCAATTGATTTTTGAATTCAGTCCAATATTCCACGAGATCAATACCTAGTGACTCGTCCCAATCCGACTTAGCTTTCCAAAAATCTTGGATAAGAATTTTGGCGCTAATAACAATTGGAAATCAATCCCAGCGGATCATAAATCTATGCGACGCTGGATAACAGATCTTTTTGTATTTGGAATATTATCGGTATCATTCGGGTTAAGATGGAAAATAAAGACATCGGTACCTGGTTTCCATTGAAGACCAAGGGTCTTTATGGATTCTTTAGAGCTAATGTCTTCCTTTAAAATTTTCTTATCTGTATCAGGAATATTTTCCAATAATAAATCTGAATTTGCGGCCCACTTGTGCAGTTTAAATACACGCTTTGCTAACATGTTGATCAACTGTTTTTAGATATTTAATGCATTGACGATATCTTCCGCACCACTTAGTATATGTCGGGAGGTTTGGATTTAATACCATTAACACTTCGAAAAACACTTCAGCACCCAAAAGTACATCAATTGGGCAAGACGTGTTGAATTCAGGATTGGCTAAAATTAAGTTTTTTGGGATATTCCAACGAGAAATATCAATATCATATTGTGGAAGTGCTTTGGAAATTGTTGTTACAACAAAAAACTTAGATTCTCTTGGTAATTTGAAATTGGATTGAATAGTGGCATTTATTTTTTCAGAAACACGTGTTTTGTTTTGGCCTAACCCAAAAATGGAAACATTATTAATAGAGTTCCTCTCAAGATTTAAACGGTTGCAAAAGTTAGATGGTATAAAATGACTTTGACTGGCGGAATCAAGTAATGCTCGACATTCATGTAAATTACATGTTTTTTCTTTTATGAGAATTAAAGCAGTGTTCAGGACCAACTTTTTCGGTATGGTATTTTGAGCTACAAATGATGAGAAATCGGTAGATGAGTTTGGAATTACCTCTTCTGGCGTTGACTCATTAGCGATCATTGTAGCGTGTGGTTTATCGAAATGTAAAAGAGTGTGATGTTTTTTTGTACAAATTTTACAACTCATTTTTGTGCAATTGAAACTAAAATGATTTGTCCCAAAACAATTTATACATAACTTTAATTCTGTTATTCGTTTGTATAACGAGACGCACGGGCGTGACGGCCCGTGATTGAACGCACGGGCAATCGAATAAATTCGTTACAAGTCCGGAAACTATAAATGTTGTTGGTTTGCTTACTGCAGTTTCAAACTTTACATAGTTCACTTTGGGGTTTGTGTGAGAATTAAATGTTTTGTTAGAATATCTATTTGATTGATTTGAAAATTTATTCCGATTTTGGTTGTATGTATCACCAGAACTAATTTTTGAAATGTCCACAGACTCTAAAACACGGCGCACTTCTTACTTAAAAACTCATAAAGTTGTGGCCATGTTGGTAAATTTTGAACATCGAATCCAGATTCCCATTCTTTTCTCAATTTTGAATCCAATTTTTTCACAATAGAAATAATAATAAATATTTCCCCCAGACCATCAAGAGTTTAATTGCATGCTTTTAGTGAGGATATATGAAATACGCAAGCATTCAAGCAGTCGTAGCTCAATTGCATTATCTTTGGATGCGTATGGAAGGTTTAGTAATGCATCGGCATGAAATTGAATTATGACGCGTTTATTATCAAAACGTTTCACTAAGTCATACCTGGCTCTGTTATAACCCTCTGATGATAAAGAGATGTGTCCAATAGTGGCTTTTGCGTCGCCCGACAACTTGTTCATTAAAAACGTAAATTTAACAGTATCATCAATGTCCTTCCGGTTATGAATCACTGCAAGATATGTATCCCTAAAGGTCAACCATTCTGTCAGATTTCTCTTAAATGATGGAATTTCTATATTGTGTAATTTGACAGAACTACGATTAGTTGACAGTTTTTTACAGATATCTTCCGAAAATTTAAAGGAACTATCATAGGAATTTCCAACTAACATTTTCGCGTTTAGTCGAGATGTGTTATCATGAAAATTATTTTGATATTCAATAATTTTATTAGGTTGCAAATTTTCAAATTCTATTTCAACTAAATTTTCAGTTGCATCGCATATTATATTTTCAAATTCTAGATAAAGCTTTCCTAATGCAGAAAACTTTGCATGCGCTTCTGCGTTAGAGATATCATTATCTCCTAAACCATGTAAATAAATTTTAATAGCACTCAAACGGCAGGATAATTGTTTTAGTTTATTCGGTATCATGTCTGTGTTTTTTTAATTTTGGTGAGATATAAATTTAGAATTTTCTTAAAATAATTTGAAAAGTAAAAAAATTAAAATATGTTATTAATATTATTCCCTTATTTAAATACCATATAGCGGTGTTCGTGCTGGTTGAAGTGTGATGAGTTTCCGTGATGATTATAAATATATTAAAACAAAATGCAAAATTAGATGTACGGCTTTCTAACAAAATTGAATTGTATAGACGTAATTATTATTCCACTTGTTGAATCGTAGTATGATGTCGTGATGTCGATAACTTCTCTTATACAATTTATTCTAATAAACAGGCAGGCTTTTCCGGTTGAATAGAACCTCGAATAATTTTCAAGAAGTTTTCTTTCTTCTTTTACTGGCACAACAAAATCAATATTAAAATTAGTTTATTCTAATGACAGATTGATTCTTTCACAAAACGGCTGCTTTGATACGGTACAAACTGATGATCATAACACAAACGCTCTTCAATCAATTATGTCAATTAATGAAACTGGATATATTATGCAACATAAGTCATATTTTTACAACACTTCGTCGAAAATCAGAATTCGTGAATGAATGCGCTATCAGAAATATTCAGAATGCGCTATCTAAAATACATCTACAAAAATATTTATTACCTACACTATCTAAAATAATTAAAATGGCTGTTGACAACAAAACATGACTATGTTTACAACTATTTGCCAGACAATTAGACTCATCAATCTGATTATTACTTATATTCATTTCTGACATTTTATTCGGATTTTTACTACTGTTTATTAAAATTTCCATATTTTTATTACCATCACTAATTGATTCCAATCCAAGCATTGTTTCTGAAGAAGTTTCCGGAATTTTGACATTATCTTCACCCCAGTGTAATAATACATGATGTTTAAGATTACACGTTTTACATTTTTCCGCTCTACAATTAATGACTTTGTGTCTCGGAGCAATTGTTTCTAAACAATTTATACATAACCCTTTTTCTCTAACTAATTCATATCTCTTTCTTGGAACTAGTTCCAAAAATTTATCGCACTTACTAATACTATGATTCATCATTGATTCATTCATCTATGTTCATTAAAATAATTAAAATTACATTCACCTGAATTATCACTATATTTTTTATGATATTTTTGCTCTATTTTGTCCAGCTGTTCATCGAACAAACTCTTGCAATCAAAATATAGATCTAATCTAATTTAGATCAAAATATAGATCTAAAAATAATCTAATAGTTCTTCATCTAACATTTTTAATTTAGTTGCATCGTCAGCAATATAGCCACCTAACTCTTCATGAGCTGCTTTATATTGCTCATACGAACTAGAAAGAGCTATATTGCTCATACGAACTGCTCATACGAACTGTATGCCTATTTTCACTTTTATTTTGTATAAAATCGTCTATAAATTGTTTTTGAAATGATACTTCATTTAAAACATTTTTTAGTTTTCTATTCAAACGTTCTACTCTTTTGTCCGCCATTTTAACAAAACACTATCTATATGACGCACAAAAGTTCTACCACACAAATTTATCAAAATTGTTTATACGAACTATAATTACCAAACTTCCTTTATCCTTATAATAAATTTCAAGATTTTCTATATCTTTTCTATTTTCTATACTAATCCGGAAAGTTTGGACCAATGATTCCGCGATCTAGTGGACTGTTTTTTGGTAAATTGAATAAAACTATTTCTATGATCTTGATTAAATTACTATATTTTTAATATAGCAAGTTATTTTCATTCAATTCTAAACACGACTGACTCTTCGTTCTTCGTTTTTATTTCATTCTAATTTTTTTTTTACTCTCTTATTTTGTACTACAAATACATTAACAAAAAAAACAAAAAAAAGAGTACAGTTAAAAACAAAATTATTGTTACTATATTATAAGTTCTTTTTCTTAATATTTATTTTTTTTATAAAAACTTATCCAACATCTGGATGGTCATTTTGTACGCTTATCTCATAAATGATAAAAAAAGAGATAAAATCAAAAATATTTAAAAATTGTCTTTGATTGATTGTTTTTTTTTGCGATGAACTATTCCCAGAAATGTTCATTTGTGTGAATAACCGACAATATATATTTGCCTTGCTTTCACTATATAGTTAAATGTCAAATAATTTATCAGTTGTTTAGTAATAACTGTTTGACAACATCAAAATTTTAGATTTTTTTTGTAAATAAAAATTGAATTATTTTTACCAATTTTTTGATAAAATTAAATATTTGATAAATTTATTTGTGAAAAGTGAATCCAAATTTGATGATTCCTACAAAGTGCTTATTAAAATTTAATTATTTATAAATTGATTTGTGGAAATTAAAAGTGGATAAAAATTTAATTATTTTTACTTAGTTTTTATTAAAATGGAAGTTTTTGTAATGTCAAAATACAAAATTTATTTTAATGAAAATTAAAAATAATATGATTATTAGTTCTTTGGACGAAATAATATAAAATTGTTTTTAATTGTTGTAGTCCAAACGTTGTAGTTTGGACTACAACGATTAAAATTAAAAATGTTCTCTATTATTTCTAATTTTTTATTATTTATAGTTCTTATTACAAAAACATTTTAAAAACATAAAATTAGTGTTGTGTATATTTACATAAAAAGAGTGATTGGTATTTGGTATAAAATATTGGTATGTTTCATTCAAATATTTAGTTTTATTTTGCTTGCGCCTTGCACGCAGTGTTGGTTTGTTTCAAATACTTTTGTTTTAAACACTGTTTAAAACAGTGTTTAAAACAAGTATTTAAAAAAAACAATGTTTTATACAAACATTGGTTTTATTAATTATAGTAATGTTACTTATATGGCATCTAATACAACTGTCGTGTTTTATCGTTTTTAATACATTTGCACCTTAAACGTCAATAAAATGTTAAAAATAATTAAAAGCAATGAACGCAAATCGTAATGAACGCAAATCTTTTTTTTTAAAGAAGGAATACACATAGACTTATATGAAAGCTCGATTCTTCGAGCCAGCAATAACGTGCCATCATCAAGGAATACTTCATAGATAAAATTTATGGTTGGCTACCTAGTGATATCTCACAGCTATTGCCAGTCAATGCTAGCCAAAATATTTTTAAAAAATTGATGCAGGATTTGTTATTCGATTACCGACAGACGTTCGATGGAGAAGCAATTACAATTCGTTTAATTGCTAAATAAAAAAGTGGTTGATATGTGCCATTGCTGTGGATCAAAAAGGGATATCCCGTCTTTGAAAATTAAATTAAAGATTCGGTACGAGATCTGTAAAATTCATAACGTATTTCATATCATTGATATATCAACATTTTTTACCATATGCTTTACATAGACTTGATAAAATAGGCTGAGGACCTTTAACAAATTTTAAAACCATTCGCAAATGCTTTTGAAAATTGAACGGAACAGCACCTCTGTATGATCGAACGTCAGTTACACTTGTAGAGTGTCCTTAGAGACTATGACATGATCAATTTGATTTTCAGTTCTTTCGAATTTTGATTACCACGTTGCTTTGATTCTCTTGTGAGGGAAGAAAGTGCTGGAAATAACTATTACTATCTTTGACAGTTTGACACAGTTACATTACATTGCTATGTTGTTATGTTTGAATTGAATTACACTTGTTAATGAAAATTTCATTATTTTAGAGCGAAGAATATAAATGTGGCATCATTTTCAGTGAAGAAAATTTTGTTACTCACTAAAATTTTCAATTTTTTTTTAAATTATGTGTCAAATTAACTCTTTTGCGTGCAACATTTTTCGCGAGGGATTTTTGTAGAAAATTATCTTACTCTGAATGGCGGGCCGTTGCCTCTTTAGATTTCATTTTATTTGGATTAAATTTCGAAATAAACTAATTTGTATTTTGTGTGACATCTCAACGTCAGCCGGAATTGAACGGGTTTTCACTAAATTTGGTATGGTACATTCGAAACAACAAAACCGATTGGGTACGGCAAAAGCTGGCCAACTAATGTTTTATTAATCAACCATTAAATCAAATAGTTTGTAATACTTATATGAAAACTATGATGACGATAATTAGTTTTGAGTTTTTTTTGTATACAAATATATATTATATTGCTATATAAAATGTATTGCTTTTAAATTAAAAATCGGAGATACATAGGTCGCAGAGTTCTTATCATAAACTAAATTTCTTATGTTTACGTTAAGACAAACATGCCATTAGATTAGATTCAGGGATAAAATCATCTTATGACAACTATTTGAGTAACTACTGAGAATATTCAAGAAATCTTAAAAGTGATTCTTAAGAAGCACCACAACATTTTGAGAATCTTTACGAATATCTTGAGAATTTTTAAATAATTTTAAGAATATTTGGACGTACAGAGTATCTTCAGATAATCTAGAGAATCATGAGAATCTTTGTTGTATAATACATATTAAAAACAAAAAAAAATGTAAACAATAAATTATTAAAAAAATACTGTTTTAACCAACACTTCTTGCAAGTGATGTTTATATTTGCCTTAGAATTATTTTAACAACATTGGCAAACTTTTTTTTTAAAAATACTATTCATAACAAAATCAGTAAAACGATGATTGTTTTGGTTTAAATTTAATCAAATATTTCTGTTTAATAATTTCTAATTTTATGTGCCTATAGATCATGGATTCAATCGTTCCACAGCTTCTAGCGGACTATTGGAATGCCCAAAGAAGAGAAAATAAGCGTCAGAGGGCAAAAATGAATCCCTTTGAGATGAAGGAAGAACATTTTAGAAGCTTATTCAGATTCCCTCCAGCTTTGGCTATAAAGCTAATCGAGGAACTGGAAATTTTTGCCCATCAACAAGATCCACCTGTCATTGTAAATCAAAGAGCGACCAGGATTCCTTTTCACATTAAATGCTTGGTGGCATTTAACTTTTATGCAACAGGTTCATACCAAAACCAAATCAAATGTATTGGACACATGTCACAGACGAGTATAAGCAAATGCATACACGAAGTAAGCAACCTTTTGGATTTGCTGGCGTCGAAATACATAGTATTTCCAGAAACCGAAGAGGAAAGATGTCGGATAGCAAGTGAATTTGCAAAAAAAGGAATACCTGGCATAATAGGACTAATAGATGGCACACACATTGCTGTAGCTGGTCTTAAAAAAGACATTGAAATGGCGTACGTAAATCGTAAAGGTGTTCACAGCATCAATACATTAATTGCTGTAAATGACAGAAACCTTATTACGTACATAAATGCTCGTTTTCCAGGGTCTTGTCATGACAGTTTCATTTTTGGATCTAGTCTACTTTTAGCTATGTTTGAAGATGAATATACTAGTCATGATGATCAGAAGTATTGGCTTTTGGGTGATCAAGGCTTCGCTTTAATGCCTTTTCTTCTAACAATATGCGATGGGAATTTAACATCACAGCAAGAACTTTATAACAGATATCATAAAATAATCCGAAGCCAAGTTGAACGGGCGATCGGAATGTTCAAAAACAGGTTTCGTTGTATTTTGGGGGAGAGGAAACTTCGCTACAATCCAGTCAAATGCTGCAAAATAATTAACGCTGTAGCAGTTTGTCACAATTTTTTAATAATCAATAATTATGAGGATGAATTTTCTACGGGTGCTGACGCTAACGAAATGCCTGCTCAATTAACAACAACAGTTACAAATGCACGCAGATCAAACAGAAACAACTCTTATTTGGCAGACGGTCGTTTGACTCGGGATAGAGTTATTAATTTATTACATTAATAACTTTTATACTTTATAAAAATAATATTAAAACATTTCCGATAAATAGCAGTCTAATGACAGTTGAGATTTCAACTTAAATAAATAGAGTGATGATCATGTTTCAACTTCCAAATATCATCGCATTGGTGGCGTTGTGGAAAGCGTGTATGCCAAAGGATTTTAGGACATAAGAACATTCTGACACTGACGTAAGGACATTCTGACACTGATGAGGTTATGAGTTCGAATCCCAACCGAAACACGTAACAGAGAAAAACATAGTTTGTTTCTGATTTATTTCCAACAATTACTTTAAATTGAAAAAAATCAAATTATTTCCTTAATTACTCGAGTTTAATTGATCACAAAAATCCCGAATAATTAAAATTCCCCAAAATGTTGTCTAATACGCAAGCGCATATTTGACAATAATTGACCAAGTGTCGCTCATTGATTTCGCATTGGTTGGAAGCAATCAATAATGACTATACACTCGTAACTTAGAATGTTGACTATAATAAAAATATTGCACATTCTATAAATTCACACAATAGTACTGTCTAGAAATTTAAATTTAAAAGATAGATAGGAGTCTAATGACAGTAGAGAATTCAACTTAAGTAAATAGAGCGAGGATGAAGTTTCAACTTCAAAATATCATCGCTTTGATGGCGAATTGGATAGCGTGTATACCAAAGGATTTGAATTCATTTTGGCACTGATGAGGTTGAGTTCGAATCCCTACCGAAACACGTAAAATAAAAACAGTTTTTTTTCTGATTTATTTCCAACAATGCCTTTGAATTGAAAAATTTTCAATTGTTTCCTTATTAACTTGAGTTTAATTGCTCACAAAAATCCCGAGTTATAATAGTTATAATAGTACAAAAGTTATTTGTAGTACACTGGAAATCGGTGCCAAGCAAGAGAAATATTATTAGTTTTTTTGTCTTTGGGGCACATGTCTGAACTCAGTTCAAGTTATTCATTTTCAATTTATTTATTTTTTCATTTCCAGTGCAATCATAAAAGCAAATGTCGACTAAGAAAGCGTTTTTGAAGTGATAATTTGAAATCCTGGCAACCATTTATCGATGACAATCTAGTAAATATGGTTTGTCGATTTATTTAAAAAAACAAAAATAATAAACTAAAACCATCCAAATTATTAAGCGGTTTTGAAGAAATAAAAACCTACAATGAAACACAGAACCTTCTTCTTTTAAGAGGTTGTTAAAAAATATATATGAAATTAACTAAATAAAGAATTAAGCACTATTATATCTAAGTATATATATAATAGAAACAATCGATATCAGAAAATTATCAACGATAATCAAATTTGGAGAAAATTAATTTTAAGCAGAATTTGTAAATATATTTAAAACTTTGTTTTAAAAAAAAAATTAAAAATATAAATTAAATATACAATCCTTTATTTATTGTATAATACAAATTTATAAGTATATACAAAAATTTTCTAGATTATTTTACTATAAAAAACAAACATAAAGTAGATAAATGGATAATAAAGTCAAGTTAACATACATAAATTTTACAAAAAAATAATAAATAGTTGAATAGTAATAATAATAATTTAATAAAAGTAAATTTAAGACATATATATTACATCAAATCTAATAATAGGAGTTTCAATATAATTAGATTTCAAAAACTTATTTGCAATAATTGTAATTTTTATTAAAAATTTAATAAATAATATATATAAATTATTTGATTATATTTCATTTTAAAACTATTTGTGTAATCCATAATCCAGACATCTGTAAAAAAAAATTGAAATAACTTATTTGGAGACACATCCACCTGAAAAAAAAAATTAATATTTTCAATGCATTAAGAACCAAAACGGGCCTATGATCATATTTGTTTAACATTTAAATAATTGCTATTGCTATTGCATATCAATACCAGTTGATGATCTCACAGAGATTGAAACTATAGTAGTATAATAATAAATGATATATAATAAATAAAATTTATTTTATTTCTTATTTTCGTGTGAATAATATAAGGTGTATGCAGAAAAAACAAACATTTTGATACTATGGATTATTCACGTCACTCCAACGAAGAATTTTTTCAAATTTAAATAATCAATTATAAATTTTGTCGTCCTGAAAAGAACGGTTTTAATATAAAAAAAAAAATTTAATGGAGGGCTTGGGTTTAAAGGGGGTTGGAAGGGAATGGATAGGAAAGGGATTACAGGAAACTTAGTTAGGAAAAGGATTTGACCTAGACAAAGCCATAACTTCGGCATGCTGCTGTCGGAGTAATTCATTTTGCTTGTCGAACTGCTCTTTAATGTGCCGTCTGGTTGACTCAGCCTCGCTTTTCAAGGTATCTTTAATTTCACGAAGCAACCGTGAATTAATCCGCTGTAATTCTATAGCTTCTTGCGAGGTTTTATTTAAAGACGACCTATATAGATTTCTAGGACGACGTGATGTTCTTTGGGGCGAAGGTTCCTCAACTTCAGAAGAAGATATTTCTGATGAAACGGGCGTTAGTGTTGCTTGTACGACCGTTTGTACTAGAGCCTTAAATAAATAATTTATGTTAATATAAACATACTTGCGTTATATGAAATTAAAAAAAAAACATACTTCATGTTGCGATGGTCCAGGAATCTGACTTAAAATGGAATGATCCACATCAAATGAATAAGTAAGATGGCCGGATGTTCCGGGCATCAAAGGACTTTGGTCATTCTCGGATTCATCAAATTGTGGAACCCTTACCCTTGTTAAATTTGATAAGCTGGATGGTAAAGTTGTTCTACTCTAAAAAAAGAAATTTTGTAAAATTATTAAATTACTCAACTGTTGATATGTTTACTGTATATCCTCTCTCGTGTGCGAAGCAGCCATCTAGCTGGTTCTCCGAAATAACGCTGACCAACCTTTCTTCCCAAGATTCGAGATCACATGGAGTCGCTTCACCACCCCCAGTTCTATTTGCGTCCCTCCTTATACCTTGGATTTTATTTTTAACAGCACCACGTATATCAGAAAATGACTAAAATTTTAAAGAAAGTAAATTAGCAAGTTCGATAAATTTTAATTGTTAGTTACCTTTTGCCACTCAGTCACATTCTTATTAGCTCCATCCATTGCATTGAGGTCAACAATTAATTCATTCCAAAAACGATCTTTGGATTTTTTGCCGTTCGGCGTCTGGAACTTCCCTGCTGCAAGCGAGTAGTTGGAGAGTACTCGTTCCACTAATTCTATTTTTTGATTACGCGTGATTCTCCGACGCAATAATATATTATCCGAACTCTAAAGAAAGCAAAGAATATTTAAGCTACTGCACATTATCATACAGCAATAACCAGTTTGCACAATCAAACCTGTTGGAATACAATCAACCACCTGAGGTAACTGTAAACTGTAGAAATGTAAATTCGAAACTATCTAAGGATAGTGATATACAAACGTAGTACTTTCAATAACTTGTATATCATAGTCCCTAATTAAAACCAATGACGGTCATTCCTAACAAAAATGATTTAATATATCAATAAAAGGAAAAAATTAAATTTAACTAAAATATACAAATTATGCATCAAACCATTTTGTTAATTACTTAAAAATTCAAAAAAGCATTAAGAATATTCCGCTATAAAAAATCTAATTCAAATTAAATAAAAAAATAAAGCATCAAATTATTTTGCTGTTTATAAACAAAAAAAACCGTTAAAACTATTTCGTTAAATACATTTTACTTATTACAAAACATATAAATTATATTTCAAAGATACATACCATTTTTCTTATTTAACACAGAAGTTTATTAATTTCAAAAATAAAACAAGTTGTCAGTTTTGAAAAATAACACCAATTAAAATTTTATCATTAAACATTTTTAGATTACCTCAACATAAAAAATAAATCAAATTAATGTCACGTGACTTAATGATTCGGATGAATAAACCGTCTTTCGCTTATCCAAAAAATATTGTTTATCATTTTGACAATTCGGTAATTTTGAATTAAATTTGCATTTAATTTGAATTTAATTTGCATGTCAATGATTTTCATAACATAAATTTATTAATTTTATTTAAAATAATATTTCAATTTCTTGTATTTATTTGTCAAAATTGTATTTTAGTTATATTAAATTCTGTTGAAAGAATTAACTAAAAAGTTTTATTTAACTCAAAGAAAATTTTATTTGAGTAAAAATAAAAATATAACCAAAAATCAACAAAAATATATACATATATATATATATTGTTTCTAATATTATATTAAACATTTTTAAATTATTCTAATTTTATATTAAAAAATAACAACAAGAAATTATATCCAAAACTATTTCTTGACTATTAAAAAGTTCTTTATAATCATTTTTCGAAACTATAATTCAAAAAACATCAAACAAAATTTATGTCATGAACAATTTGTACGTGACAAAATATTTAAAATAATTTAAAATAGTCATAGTCTTATGTCAAAATCGTATTGCTTTTTTCCTCAAAAATTCATTTCATTTCCAATGAATTCATCATAAGGGGAAATTTGAGTATGGGTATGTAGAGTTTTTTTTATATTTCTACAATTCTACAAAATCGATAAAATATGTGATAAAGTAAGAGAGATAAGCGTACAAAATGACCACCCTGATTCTTATAAATATCAAAACACAACTGCTTTAGATAAAGAACAAATCAACTTTCATCCATACAACATATTTATGTTTATTATATTTATACAGTGCGTAACCTATCATTAATCATATATTACATATTACCTACACAAAAAAATTTCTTTCAAACATAGTTTTAGATGAAAATAAGATTAAATTCTTCAATTTCATATTACGAAAGTTATATTATCTCATAAAAAGTTAAATGAAACCAATCATTATAAAAAATGTAAAAAATTCATTTTTCCATTTTCTTTATTCTTTTATTATTCATTATTATTATCCGTTGCGCTTTATTGTTTCTTATTCGTAAAACATGCGGCTGACATGTGTGTGCGTATATGTGCTAAGGCGTTTTACGCCATGTGCACGGTATGGTACTTATTATGTGCATGACATGTATTGTTCACGCCAATTCAACCTAAAATAATTTATAACAAAGAAATCATCAAATTCTTTTAAAACAAATTTTCACTTTCAAGTTAAGCGTCACAATTTCTTTCATATTTAACGTTTCGTCATTCTAAATGGTAACAGCTCTCAAATATTTGCATCGCAAATGTAATTGGTCAAAAGTATTGCTTTCAATTCAATATGATCATAGATGTCGCGATGAAAGGCTTCAAATTGCCCAAACAAGTATTTGACATTTTTAAGTAAAGAAATTTTTTATCTTGTGGCGATTGATTTTGTATTATATAAATTAAAGTGAAAATTATAAAATCTGTCTAATTTTTTCTTTGGCATTGCGAGGAGAACATACCAGCGATACTATAAAGAAAAATTTGTACAAAGGCGATTATCTGGGCATCTTAAAAGGTACCTATGTGTTGTTGTGACACATTTTGTAATTGCTACTACACAACACTTTTTATTAAAAAAAAAATTAACGCGGTTCATCTAAAGATTCGCCAAAATCCCATATTTTTGCGTTACTATCTTCTTATTCAAGTAATAATTAATTAGTTAATTTTAATTCAACTGATTTTTAATACGTTAATCTTAAGTGTGTGCAAATATTTCATAGGTAAAACAATTATTGTTTAAATTTTTTGGGATTAATTTCGTGGGACTTTTCACGAATAGAATAGATACCTACGGTATCTATATATCCAATTATTACTTAATTCATTTTGAATGATATATGAATTTACGGTTATGCGCGCTTTTCACCAGGGAAAAATCTCTAATTTACACAAATTTTTACTATCGAGTAATTTTACTAACCAACGTTTTTGCTAACAAAAGCAATAATTTAACACAACAAAAAGGAACTAAAATACAAAATTTATATAAATCAAAAACAAAAAAATGCTTACATTTTGAACCAGATGAACCATGATGAACCAGATGACAATCACACATTCAAGACCATTTCTGTCATATCATCACTTGATGCACTAGTAAAATACTGTGATATCGTTAAAAAAAATTCACTGTCGTTTGGATGTTATACCTTCCTCAAATATTGCTTTTTTCATATAAGTTTCGCGTGGAAACAAATCAATCACACTAAAATATTGACGACGAGCTAAATTTGTACAACAATTACGCCAAATATATTATTTTCATGCATCCTCTCATCAATCTTCATCGAAGAACTTTTGACTTTAACTTTTTTTTTGCAACCGGAATGGTAAAACAACGGTTGATTTGTTGCGTACCCAACACAATCCGAACAACGAAAATATATTATTCAACTAAATGTTGAAATTTGTTTGGATTATTATTATTTTTAGATTGATTTTAAAATTGTTACTAGTTGCACTTCTTCGTTCACAAAAACCTAGTACACGGCAAAGAAAACTAACACTGTTAGAATAAAACACCAATTTCAACAATAAATCAATTTCACAAAATTTAATATAATTAATAAAACACACATTTATTTTGTCACAATAACAATCTGATCTAATTTGAATTTAATTAACTTTATAATGACTAGCCATTTTTAAGTTCCGATCATAAATACACAAAATTGAAAAATATTTTGTTATTTATATTCTTAATATTACCCAAAAAAAAGAGTAATTAAAATTTGATCACATAAGCATTATTTCTCGAAAACCAATCAACCACGATCATACTCAATTGCATCAAAAAAAAAGAAACACAATATTCAAATCATAAACTACGCCCAATCTATTCATTAACATTAAATCGAGTTACATTCGATAATAATCAATTTAATAGGGGCGTCAACATTTATTATTACCAACATCTAGTCAAATATTGGCAATGAAAGAATCACTCGTATAAACAGCTGACTGAGAAATAAATTAGTATAAATGAAAAAATACACCATGATCCTCAGTTGTTTTATATATGGTAAATAATAATAAGTGTAATGAAACGATGCAATGAAGTCGTATCGTAAATGAAAAATATAAAAGTGTGGGTTGAATAGGAAATTAGTCTTTACTGCTAGTTTTTAGCTACAAAGAACTATTTTCCCGTCAACTCACCTATACAGAACTTAAGATTGTTCTGGAGTTGATTGTTGGTTTTCTTATAAATGCCACCTGTTAAATATCACGTAATTCGGCGGGCATAACAAACTGGTGCAAATTTTTAACTGCGATTAATATTGTATTTTAAATTTCTTCCTTTTTCAATTATCCAATTAATTGCAGAAAAAAACTTGCAGCACCAAACTTAACCAAAATACAAATTCTGGCTGGTTCTTTTTGAGTGTAGGTACTGGCTTGTGAAAAGTGTGTACTCAACGTTAAGTGAACCAATCACATTTCTGATCAAAAGCGAGTGCTAATTTACAAATATGATAAAACTAAGTGCATCGCTTACATATTATATTATTTCAAAATTTTAAAGTATGTCCGCAAATCTTTAAAATATATGTAAAGCTGAAAAACTTTTTACAAATCTATAACTTACGTGATATTTTTGGATAGCTAAACACATCCTTAATAGAACCAAAACACTAAAAGCTACTTTTATACATAAGCTCATTTTAATTTCTTGTACTTAAACTGTCTATTCATTCCAATAGTATCAGTATTACAAGAAACACTAGTTTTTTACGATTAATTAAATTTTAAAGTTTTACTTTTAAATAGTATTATAGTACAAACTACAACCAAATAGGTTTCAAACGAAATTGAAAATTAAAATTTTATAAACAGATTTTATTAAAACTTTTTTAATAAATTTTGATATATCTCCTACACCTCGATGGTGTAGGGCGAGCGATGGCGAATCAAGAAGTCTAAACAAAACATGTGAAGGGTACAGGGGAAAAACAACGTAAGTCCATAAAATCAAATTTCGAGAAAATTGAAATTTTGTGTTTGAAGTCTTTAAAATGCAAGATAATTTGTGAATTCGGATTAAACAATGAATAGACATGGTTCATAAAAGTGTTTTGAACCGGGGCCACCAGAGGCGTTTGTTGGTAAAAAATGGTGGATTAAGTTGTTTTTCCCCTGTAAATTGGGTATGAAAAAAACGTTGCGAATTCTTTTCAATTGATTTATATGGGCTGGGTTTGATATTCATCAAAATTGAATATACCAGCAGAAAGCTTTTGTATTTCTTCAACAGATGGCAGCACTAACTCGATTTCGAAAAAATGGACTTACGTTGTTTTTCCCCTGAACCCTTCATGTATTATGTACAATTTTCTAACATGCACAATTAGTGCACATTTCATGCATTTTTTTCAAAATTGTTTTACGGGCTAGTTCAAAGGCATTGTAGAGGTTTGATCCATAATAACCCAATTTTCAAATCTTTAGTTAGCTTGTAGCTAAACAAGATACAGTACAAAAAATCAAAATAAAATTAACCCTTAACAAAAAAATAAAACAAAATAACAAAACGTTAAATCCAAACCAAAAAAAAAAAATAAATCCCAATAATTACATAAAAATAAAGAAGAAAATAAGAAAAACTTTAAAAGAAAATATTTGACTTAAAGAAAACATAAAATTTTAATTCGAAAATACTTTCAACATCAGATAATGAGTTCATCTCTAATCTTTTTAAATTGGTTTGATTTTTACTGAACGAAATACGAAAGAAAATCGAAGGAAAACAAACAAACAAAACAAAAAATAAGCTATGGAAAATTGGTATGAAAATATTTTAGAATTAAAATTTAAAAGTTTTTTTGTAAACATTTTTCTTATTTCTTCTTTGTATTTTCTTTTTTTTTGTTAAGTTTTTTTTTTTTATTCAAAATAAGAAATTGGTGATAAGTTGCTTAATTTTTGTTTTTATTTTTGATTGTTTGTGTTGTGTTTGTTGATTTATTTTGGTTTTTAATCATTTTAATGAGATTGAAATACATTGTTTATGTAAATTTTTCTCGTTTTTCAAGTTTTTGTTATTGTTCTTGTAACTGAAGTTGATTATGCTGGATAATATCTAAATGTAGTTTTATATTTGATTGATTTGAAAGGGAAGTGTTTTTCTTACTGTTGGTAAGCTGAAACTTTTTTAACAAATAGACTTAATTTTTGAAGTGCTTCCACATTGAACTTATATACAAAACTTGTTATCCTTATCTGCTTATAAATTTATTTAAGCATAATTTAAAATTACAATATATCTTACAAAAAGACATCAAACTTAAAAAGAACAAGTAATTTTTAAAATAACAATAGAAGAAATTTCTATTCTCATTTTGTATTAAAAGGCAAATGATATGATATACTTATCAAAATAATTTAGAAGTTATATCTTCTTAAGATTACATTGCTGTAAGGTATCTCGTTTTATAAAATATATAATAAAATTGTAGTTTATAGTTATAATGCAGAAACTTAGTTAATTGGTTTATTAGTTTTTTGTTCTTTGCAGTTTATTTGAAATGGAAAATTGTAAACAATTTGGAAATAGGAAAAATGAACGTGAAATTGGTATGAGATATTTAGAAAACTTATGTGTAACTTACGGTATTCATACAGAATATTTAGGGAGTGAGGTTTTTAAAAGAGCAGAATTGTTTTATATCAGATAAAAGACTACACTAGTGTGGATCCTTCACGATCAACCGGACGTATGACCGGTGAACATGAGTCCAGCAGACACCAGAAGCAAGCCACCCAAACCATCATGCTACGCAATAAACAAGGGAACTATGCTACCTTTAAAGGAGGACACAGAGTAATTGAACTTTTGAGAGCAATTTAAAGAAATATAGAGTCTAGTTATACGAATCCAAAAGGAGCTTCCCTAGGAGCGTGGGGTCACTTTAGGAAAGACCAAACATGTTGTTCTCGAATTAATTGGTGGACTGTATCTTATTTTGTTATTTATGAATTTAACACTTTTAGATTTTAATTAATTTTATTTTAATATTTAGTTTCACAAATTATCAATGCGACTATGCACTATGACTTTGACCACACGAATGAACAAATTATTATTAGGTCGTACCGAACATACCGACCGCCTTGAAATATTTGTTTCAAAATTAAATGTATTTTTTCTGTGACGGGAAAAAAGTTTAACATTTTACTTCTGTTGACAGTATATTTATGAACATTTATGAATATTTTGGTGTTATGAAAAGTTATACCCTTTTTCTTCTTGATGAAGAAAAAGGCATAACTTTTAACGAATGATTCGTTTTGACAAATAAAATGAAACTTAATTTTAAGTTTTTATTCAAGAAAAATTCGTATGGTGTGGTGAATATGTAATGGGTCTGGATGTTGCGGTTGAGCTTCACCCAGGTTCCTATACTTCACTTAACTTAAAATATGGTGTTTCAAGTTCTTACCTGATTCTTTCACATCTGCTTTTCTCCTTTTTCTTTAAATGGTGAACTCAGAATTTTTATTTGAACTTTTGGCTTTATTAATAAATTTTTCTTTTAAAATATTTTGAAAAAGGGTTATTTTCTTTAATCACAAGTTTTTTCGTTGAAACACAAATTATTTTGTACTTTTCTAAATTTTTCTTTGAAACACAGATTATTTTAGAAAATACAATTTTCTAGATTTTTTCTTTGCAACACAAATTATTTTGAAAAATATGATTTTCTAGATTTTTTCTAAGCAACACAAATTATTTTGAAAAATATAATTTTCTAGATTTTTTCTTTGCAACACAAATTATTTTGAAAAATATGATTTTCTAGATTTTTTCTTAGAAACTCATTTGTTCTAAACACAAACTTTTTTTTGATACACTTGATTAGTGATAACTTCACGAGTAACCAACAACTGTGTCGCGACGACTGGGGTGTGTTTGATTAAACTGACCGTCACTCTCGTTAAGTTTCCTATGGGTTTTATAAAACTTCTAAAATTTTTCTAACTAATCAAAACTTATAGTTTAATTATTTCTATTTTTTATAGCAAAAATGTAATTTTTGTTTAGTTGACAAACCATGTAAACAAAATTATTTTATTATATTTGTGTTAATTTTTAGTTTCTTTAAGATTATCAAATTTCGTAATATCCGTTGTACATTGGAAATTAATTGGAATTGGTTTTATTTGATTTTGAATATTTTGATTGACATAGTTTTTTTTATACAAAGTTACACGAATTTTTGTGTTTGTTGTAATTTTGAAGGAAATATCGTTAAACGAGTTTTAAGAATTAGGTTTTTGGAATTTGCTTACTGATGAATTTTATTCGAATTTTATTGAAAGTTTTCAATATAGTGCTAATGTATATATTTTAGACATTGTTGCTTAGCATGTTTGCTTTGAATTCGTGGGAATTGCTGAAATTGGGTTTTGGGTGGTTAATGGAAATTTTTGATACACATGGTATCAAGACATTGTTGCTAAGTTGGTTTATTTAGGATTTATTTCATGTGACGATGAAATAATGGATTTTATGCTGAAGTTAGGTTTTTAGAAAGTTTATGGAAAATTTACAATATAAAATGAATATTTTCAAACATTGTTGCAGGCATTTATTATGAAAATAGCTGAAATTGAGTTTTGGATATGTTTAAGGAAATGTTTGGATCTATGAAACTGTACATTGATTTAAGAAATTGTTATATCGTTTGTTGGTTTGAATGGTTTTTCAATATGATGAAATAATTGATTTTGTGGTGAAATTAGGTTTTGGGTGGTTAATGGAAATTTTTGATATACATGATATCAATGTTTGAAAGAGATTATTTCCTACGATGATGAAATAGGGTTTTGGGTGCTTTATGGGATTAAATTATTTCAGATTTGGTTGTGAAGTGCGTGTTTATTTTACTACATTTTTAGTTTTTGAAGATATACCGACTTATATGTATATTCCTACTTTAGGAATACTACAAATATACATATTGTAATATTTTTTCAATAATTATATTAATATTTTTCCAGTCACAGAAAAACATAATGTATTATACACGGGAAAAATATTAGATTTTAGGTCGAGGTTGTGTTGTCTACAAGGAGACATAAAACCGAAATAATATACTACCTTTTTCCATGTATAATAAATAACTATTGTTTTTCTTAATTCAAATTACAATTGACTTCACGAAACTTAGGAATAATAAATTCAAGTTTTTTTGGTTGCGTAATATATCTAAAAAAAAAAAAATAATAATATTTTATGTTATTTTTAAATATGTATTCTAGTTAAATTTAAATTAAAATATTTATTTCTAAAATTTTAACTTTGAGAAAGTTCTTTAATTTTTTTTAATAAATCACCTCTACTAATCGGTTACCGAATTAAGAGGAATTATACAAATTCGAGCAATTGCTCTTTTAAATACTCCAGTTGGAGTCTTTACCGAAACAACTCTAACTACACCATCTTTCCCAGGATGAGTTTCAACAATACGACCCATAATCCATTTAATTGGAGGGATATTGTCTTCTTTAAGAAATACCAAACTATCTATTTTGACATTTTCCAGTTGTTTGAACCATTTAGTTTTGCTTTGCAATTCCGATAAATATTCTGTGGACCAACGTCGCCAAAATTGTTGAAGCAACGATGGTTCAGGTAATTGATTAATAGGTCCACCGATAGAAAATGTGCAGGAGTCAAGGATGTAAAGTTCGAAGGAGCATCGGACAGAGGTCTAAGGGGCCTCGAATTCAGACATGACTCAACCTGAACGACAAGAGTTTCTAACTCTTCGATGGTACATATGTAATTCCCTAAGACGCATTTAATATGGTGCTTGGCGCTTTTTATGGCAGCCTCCCACAAGCCACCAAAATGGGGGGACCTGGGTGGTATGGTATACCAAGATATGTGATTGGAGCAAAATCTTAAAATTTGATTTTTGTGGACCTCTGACACAAATAATCGTTGAACGTTACGGAGTTCACTTTAGGCTCCAATTAAATTGGTTGCGTTATCGCTATAAATGTTTGTACAACAACTTCTTCGGTCAATGAACCGCTTGAGCGACGCTATAAAAGCATTGGTAGTCAGATATGTTACAACCTCTAAATGTGTAGCCTTAGTGGCAAAACAAACATGTAGCATAACATATGATTTTGTTGTTACGTTGGACCTGATTTTTGAGTTGGTTGTAAAGGGACCACAAAAATCAATTCCAACGTTAGAAAATGGTCGGGATGGTTCAACGGGATGACTTGATAGTTGGCCCATAATTTGTTGAATAGAAGTTGGCTTCGTTCGGTAGCAACGAATACATTAAAAAACTATTCGCTTACATAAATTGCGACCATTAGTAAACCAAAACTTCTGTCGAACATAACTTAGTAAAGCATTTGGACCTGCGTGTAAATTTCGAAAAGGTTCCCTTTTTACAAACATTTCACTGAAAAGTAAATTCGACGACAATAAAATCGGATGTATATTATCATAGGTAAGAGCTGAGTTTTCGAGTCGTCCACCTACCCGTATAATACCATCACCGTCAATGAACGGACTTAGTCTTCTAAGTGAATGATTTTTGGTTAGCATGCCTGTAGAGCTTAGTTCTTTTAGTTCAGAGGAATAACATTCTCGTAGCATGTTCTTAACTAAACCCTGCATTGCATTGTTCATTTCCTTAACAGAAGGTGGATCAGATGTCATATAAGAACTGAATCTAAAAAATTATGGTGCAAATTATGAAACTTTTTGCAATCCATACAATTACATTACATTTAAAGTTTAATTTTCTCATTGGTTCGAAACTAGATCGGTCGACAATTGTATGGATTCCAAAAAGTTTCATAATTTACACCATAATTTTTTAGATCCAGTTCTTATATTATTCTTGATGGGAGATTTTCCATCAGAGTGATGTTATATCACAAATTATTTACTGAATTAATTGTTGAATGTGTGTCAATAGACAGAAGTGAAGACTAGTCATCTTCTTCTCGCCGATACGAGTTTGTTATTCAATACTAGTATGTCTAGAGTATAACAAAACAGTGATCACTAGAGAAACTAATTGATTAAACCTGAATCTATTAAATATATGTTTATGTAAATTTTTTGTTTTTTATACTTCGCTAGAGTTGTAACCTAATTTTTGGTTTATATTAGCGTTGACTTGTTTTGGTAGTTTATCTAGTCGGCTAGCCCTGATGAGAATGATAAACTTTTTTAAAGTTTAAAATTTTCTCATTGGTTCGAAACTAGATCTAGATCGGTCGAAAATTGTATAGATTGCAAAAAGTTTCATAATTTGCACCATAATTTTTTAGATTCAGTTCTTATATTATTCTTGATGGGAAATTTTCCATCGGAGTGATGTTATATCACAAATAATTTACTGAACTAATTGTTGGATAAGATGTCATTCGCTCGTGTTTTCTTTCAATAGGGATGCGACAATTCTTTGAAAATCTTAAGCATAGGGCAGCGATTCTTAGCATACTATTATAATCAGTATAACTGTCAAAAATGTTAGTGTAAGGTGTAAGTTCAACCAACATTTTAATCGGAACTAACTCAGTGTCGTCTAAGTTAGGTGAAAATTTCAAATTTCCTGTGTAGGCCAAGGTTGGTGAGTATCCGTTAAAAATGTTGGTCCATTCTACCATAGTGGACAAGATTCTATTTCTCCAGGCAATAATCCTCGTGACACCAAATCCGCAGGAGTTTCTTGGCTAGAAATGTACGCCCACATGTTTGTACACTCGCCGTACCATAAGTTACGGTATTTAACTTAAAAGTTGATAGTGGTTCATTCGGAATACTTCGCCAAATTATTTGTTAAGAGCTCGGTCTGATTCCGGAATAAGCACCGGACGGTACATCTTAGCGATGTCCGCCACGAGCGCCACAGAGAATGACGAAAGCGAATCAGCATTGTGAACACGTCGTCTTGGATCGTAGGACTCGTCATCAATGCATCATTCAACGAAATACCCGAAGACGTCTTGGCTGATGCATACGACACGAACTTTGGTAGTCGAATTTTGATCTTTAAAAACAGCGTGATGCGGTAGGAAGTAAGAAGTAGTCGACGTGTTGTGATGACTAGGTTCCATGTGTTTTAAATGTTCAAACTCATTCATGAACTCATCATATTGAACTTTGAGTTCAGGATTTTTTAATAATTTCTTTTTCAAATTCATATATTGTTTATGAATCTCCGAGCTCTGAAATATTTTTTTTTGTAGGAAGCGCAACAGTATATCACCCTGACGAATCTCTCCTAACATGTTCCGAGTAATGCGCCTCACAGGCTTTCTCCTCCATTGAACAAGTATTAGAAAAACTAATTTCTTCAGCTCGAAAGAAGCGTTCGACTTGTTTGTTTAATTGTGAGCAACAATGTAAGGAGACTGACAAATTTAATCGTATCTTATCCACAAATAAGGTACCCGAGAGACGTATTTATTAACGGGAACAGATTATCTGACAACACAAGTTTATCACCACAAATAATTTGATTAAATATATCATATCCCAATAGGAGATCAATCAGCCAACTGAACAGCATTTAGAATAATACTATAGGATGAAATTGAATTGGATGCATGGGGAGCATTGAAATTATTTTTGACAAAATAAGAAAATCACAAGTTGTTACAAAATCCGAAACCCTCGACTGTATTGTGAAATTAGCGTAGTTATTAACATTAATTCCCTTTTCCTCAATGGTTGTTTACTAGATGGTAGTTTGTGAAATGATCCACTAGATGGCGCACTTGCCATAGCATCCAACATGCGAACTCTAGAAGACAAAATCTCTAATACTTGCTTCACGCATATTAATTGTTTTAGTACGCGAATCATTTTCATCCCAAACCTTTTGGTAACTTGCAGACGTTGCGGGAATTTCATCAACAAAATGTTTAGCACTTCCATTTTTTATTGCATTACGTAAGTATTGGAATTTGAAAACTGAATTTAAACTTGTATTATTGTGTACTAATTCTATAAAAACTTCCCTAAAGTTACACCACGATAAAAATTCACCGTCAAAATCTGGAATATTTAACTCAGGAAGAGGACTCGGTATTGTCAATTGATTTATTTATTTGCAGATGCATCAAGATGAATTTTATTTTCTCTAGGTGAAACAGATATTTTGGCTTCCAAAAAATCAATATAGTATATACGCGAGCATCTAATGCTCGCACTGTAGCAAAATACTCATCCTGAGAAAGATCATCTACCGCTTCAGCATCTAAACCCTCACGTCGATTAAACGATTCCAAAAATTTATCATATAATGCGGATAAATGTTTACTAATTCCTTTTAATTCAGATAATGAAATATTGTTATCGGTGTCTAATTGATTTTTGAAAAATGTAACACAACCTTTCAACGACGCGATTGAACGTTTATAATATCCCACAGGCCACCTCCATCGTACTAAACGTTACAAAATATTACAAAAATGTACCGAGCATATAAAGTATGAAACTTAGTTCAAAAATCAACACTACATTTCCTATATTCAAATTTCCTATAAACAAAGTCAACTACATTTCCTGTAAGAATTGAATTGATAACAAAACAAAATACTAAACTAAATATTAAATAAAGAATTTAATATTTAGTTGATCTTTGTATATAAAAAATAAACAAAATATCAAATGTTGCCTAATTTTACATATTTACCTAATATCCATGAATTTTTATCTCCATTCTTCCACCGTTGCTCCAGATACATTATTTCCGTGTTAACATTCCAAACTACGGCATCATGAGACGCACTGTAATGGGTCTGGACTACCGGTTGTGCCAATTGTAATGGGTCAAATACCGGGTTGGCACGTTTGCAGTAGTTCAGATGCCTAGTTACCTTTTTCCAGGTGCTTATTTACCACTTATTTTGTTTTTTATTTAGGAGTAAAAACTCTTACCTGGTTGGTTGGTTGAATTTCTGGGTAGATGGTTCTCAGCTGGTTTACCTTCGGAAACCAAAAAAAAGAAAGATTTTTTCTTCTATTTCTCAATTTTTCACTGTTTTATTTCACTTGAAAGAACGATTTCTTAATTTCAATTTTCACACGAAAAATCGATTTTTTTTTTAATGATTTTATATATAACACAAATTTTTCTTGATTTTAATTTTCCAACGGAAAATTGATTTTCTAATGATTTTGTATATAACACAAATTTTTCTTGATTTTAATTTTCCAACGGAAAATTGATTTTCTAATGATTTTATATATAACACAAATTTTTCTTGATTTCAATTTTCCAACGGAAAATTGATTTTCTAATGATTTTATATATAACACAAATTTTTCTTGATTTTCTAATGATTTTATATATAACACAAATTTTTCTTGATTTAATCACACACAAATTTTCCTTCACTTTCGCTTGGTTTCAATTTTCGTAACCAAACTTTTCGCGGCGACCGGGTTATGTTAAACGTAATACTGACTGACTCACTGACTCTTTAGCTGGATTTTTTGGTGTGTTTTATAGTAAAAGCTAAGTTTATTAGCCAAAACTTAGAATTTAATTAATTTTATTTTCTGTAAAAAAATGTAGTACCTACATATTTGCTATTTTTTCCTAAGTAAATATAATTTCATAGTTTTAGTAGATTTTTGTTTATTGGATTTCAATTTCAACTTCCGTTTTTAAATATTATCGAATATGAGTTTTGTATAAAATAAGTAAAATAATATCGTTTAACGAGTTTATTTCGTTAGAATTTGCTTATCGATGAAATTCGTTTGATTAGATATTTTTGTTGTAATGTGGAAATATCTATGGGTTTAACTTTGTTGCTAGCAATGTTCGAATATTTGAACGAATTGTGGGATCTGCTTAATTGCAATTTTGAATGAAAATTTGTATCCAAACTTTGTTGCTAAGTTATGAATTTTGCTTAAGTTAGGCTTTTTGTATTAGAGTAAATATTTCTGAATATTGTGAAATATTTTAAATTAAGTTTTTAAAAATTGTTTGAATTGTTTCTTGGTATTATGAAATAATTAGTTTTGTGGTGAAATTAAGTTTGGAATAGAATTTGTTGATATACAGATATCAATGATTTAATACAATGTTTGGATGAGAATAGGGTTTTGGGTGTTGTTTGGGATTAAATGTTGTATCTTTTAGATAAAATAGGGGTTTTGGGTGTTATATGGGATTAGATGTGGTAT
Organism: Diogma glabrata; assembly: GCA_963693315.1. Lineage (NCBI taxonomy): Eukaryota > Metazoa > Arthropoda > Insecta > Diptera > Cylindrotomidae > Diogma > Diogma glabrata. The sequence continues at coordinate 78,378,089 of OY856188.1, forward strand.
AGTTATGTTTGATCTAACCTTTATTGCGTGGATTTGGGGATCTATTGCTGTATATGTATATTCCTAGTTTAGGAATACTACAGCACCTCCATGTCGTGCATTGACACTCTGAATACGCATCTTATAATCAGCAATCTGAAAAATATTCTAAGTAGTAGCATGGTTTTTAATCATGGCGCAACTTAACACCTACTTAACACCTATTACGTTTACACTATGGTTGCCTTTTTTAAAAAAAATAGTGTTCTGTGTTGGACGGATTATATTAACTAGGAATCGCCCAGTGGCCGAAATACGGCTATTGTAAATGGAATTTGTAAACAGACCTCCCAACAAAATAGCTAAAACATAGTATTTAGGAGTTTGATTAATTTATATAATTGATTTTGAATTGTGAAACAAATAACTTGAAAAAAAAAACAAAATAATTGAAAAAAAAATCTTAAAACATACCGTCATATTTCTCCCCTTTTTTCTCAAAAAACCGTCCAAGTTTCAAAAAATAAATAGTTTTTTGGCACATCTACTACTCAAGACCTTTCCAACGATATACATATTGCCCCATTTTTGTTGTGCAAGTATTTTGAAATTGTACCACAAAAATATTGCTTACGTATTTGTTTATGATTTTATGTATTTTATTTTATTAATTTTTAATTTTTCATTATTGTTTACACCTTGAATTATGAAAATGGACTGTACAAAAGTTCCAATTAATATTACAAAAGTAACAAACATTTTACCAACTTAAAGAAAATAAAATAAAATTTAATTATTTTTAGGGTGTGTTCTGTGTTTTGAATATTGCAGTTTCACATGTACTAAAATTTGTAACTACTTTTTTAAAATATACATAATCTGAACATCCCGGCCTCCTTGAAAGGCTAGATCTTTCAAAATACAATGTATAACAATTTCATTTTAATTATAAATCTTGCTTAAATCATTAAACTAATTCATTACAAACTTCTAGCATTTTATCTCCAATGAGCTTAATTTTTATGGTAATAGATTTGAAATTACAGTTCAATTCAGCTGAAAAATTTATGTTTAGGTTATCTAGCAAGCGGCTAAAATTCTGTTTCATCTGTTTTTCTTAATAAAATAAATTCTTTTAATTGTAAGTCATTTCAAAATTTTCTTAACTATTTAACTATAAACATTAATTGTATATAACAAGAAAGAAAGTAAATTTACATGTATTATTTTATAAAGTATTATATAGATTAAAAATAGTTTGTGTTTAATCAAATTCAGTTAGGTTAAAATCTATCCACCCTTTCATTAAATTAATGGTTAATGAACATTTAAAGTTTAGTAAGTTTACTTTCATATAAATTAACTTAGAAAGTGTTATTCTAAATTTACTAATGGAAATTTACAAAGCTTTGATATATTTCTCTTAAATGTGCCATTTTTAGTTTTAACATTTGCAACTCTGACCTTTGAAGCAGAGTCATAAAAAGTTCAGTTACTCTTCCCATAAGCCAATTTGTTAATGATAAATTCAAAATTGTCATCCACTACCAAAACAAGTTTGCCTAATTTTATGTTTTCAGTTTGGTCCTTCCATTTCGATTTTTGTTGCAAAGAATGCAAATATTCTAATGAGAATCTCTTCCAAAAATCTTTGATTGTTTGTGTTGTCTTTATGCCAGTTGGATAATTGATTTGAAGTATGATTTAATAATGAGGGTTCTCTTATATCACTGATATAAGCCTACCTGTCCACATAAAAAATGTGATGGTGTGGGGGGTAATGGATCATTTGGGTCATCCGAACATGGAGATAGAGGTTGTGAATTTAAGATACCTTCAATTTGAATTATAATGGTGTTGAATTCTTCATAGGTAAATGTATGATTTAATGTTACTCTATTTAGGTGGGTTTTGAAGGATTTAACTGAAGCTTCCCAAAGTTCTCCATAGCTGGGTGATCTGGGTGGGATGAATTTCCAACATATTAATTCATTTGTTCAATATTTATTAATTTGTTCATAAGAAGATTGATTTATAAACAGGTTAAATAATTTCTGTAGTTCATTGCTAGAACCGACAAAATTTGTTGCATTGTCTGACCATATGGTATGTGGTTTACCCTTAGATTATAAAATATACAGGATAAGTAATATTTGTGTATCTACACTATAAAACTATAAAAAAAATTGAAGCTATTTTTTAAATTCAAATTTTGCATTGAAAATAATTTCCACAAAAGAAAAGGCTCCTGTAAAAATAAATACAAAAATATAGGGTCCCATGCAGCATTTTTATCTCCTTCCATTTATAGAAAAAAAATATTCTTCTTCGCTATTCTTCTATTGCCAGAAAGAAGTAACAGCCAAATAATATATATTTCATCTTAATTTCATTCTAAATTAAAACAAAACCTGAAACAGTAAACTATATAAACAATATCCATTTCATTTTAAATTTAGTTTAAATGAAAACAAAACCAAAGCGTACATGATAAAATTTTAGTTAGGATCAAATTTTCAGTTTTAATATTATCAGTTTTATTTTAATCGAAATACTTTTGACAAACATAAAACAAAATTGAATAAGGTTGGTCATTCTCCAATCGGTAAAAATGTTAAATACAAAATTTCTACATAAGTCTGTTATTTTGTAAGCATATTTGGTCAAGCAAGGGAAAACCTCGATGATATTTAAATTTCTAGGCTACTGTGTTTTTTCAGTGCAAATACTATCACTTTGAAATCGCACACTACTTTATGTAAATAAAAATAACTTCAACTTAAAAAGATATTAATTATCCTGTGTTTTTTACAATCTAAAGGTTTACCCCTTTTGGATATAAATCTTTTCAAACATGAAATAAAAGAAGTGGCTGTCAAGTTGATACTATTTCTAGATGCACCGCTTTTACTGTGAGGCATACAAAAATTGCTACGTATATCTTTATGTTAACTATTTTTTTAACCGATGATATTTTATTGTGAAGGACAAAGATCTACACATGTGTTGGTAAATGGTATGCATTGATCTACGCGTTGCCGTGGTAAATTGCCCATAATTTGTAACGAATTGCGTGGTTTATTTTTGAAACATGATATACAATTTTTTACAATACGTTTGGCAATATTTTTACCATTTATAGGCCAATAATTTTGTCTTATTATTGATAGTAATAATTGTGGAGCTGCATGAGCGTTTTTTATATGTTCATGTCGAAATAGTATGTCCACAAAGTTATTATTGGATGGAAGCAAATATTGATGTTTATTGTTGTAATATAAATTTGCATTGCATAATCTTCCACCTACTCTAATAATATGATTGCTATAAGTTTAAATTCTTCAGCTTGTACTATTTTAATCAATGTTTCTAATGTTCCTCAGCTGTTAAAAGTCCAAAAATTTTACATTTGTCAGGTTTTGTATTGTTAATAAATCTTAAACAATATGCTGTAACTCGACAGCTGTAACTAGACGCTAGCGCGTCTCGTGAACAAATGTTTACTCACGAGAAAAACAATGTTTTCATCTCTTGTAGGAAAATATACTAAACTTCATTTCGAATTTATAAACGACCAGAAAATATAGGCGAATACAAAAACGATACAAAAAATTCAAACACAATATCGTTATAAAATAATTTAGAAAAATATTGTTGCGCTATCTAAACTTTTATATGTCAAATAAAATATTCGATGGCGTTTATTCGCCTTCGAATTTCATGGTACCAAATTAACGAAGGCTATCGAAATTGGGTGTAAAACGAAGGCTATCGAATGTCAGAGTAAGGCCGCAGACTCATTTTGAATTGCAGCTGTTGTTGGTTCAATTGACCGATTTGAATTTCGATTTGAACTGTTGATGGCTGAGTTCGTGTTAATAGTATTGCTACTGTTATTAGTATTACTATTGTTAAAAGTATTGGTATTATTAAAACGATGCAATAGAGAATGGTGCTTATAACCACAATGTTTGCAACCATGTGACATGCAATTAAGTGTTGTATGATTGCTTCTCAAACAATTTATGCATAGTCTTAAATCCTTTGTTGCTGTCCAACGTTCGGGTTGGGCTAATTTAATGAATTTCTCGTAATTAGTCATGACTTGCATATTTGATTTACAAAATTTGCAAAATATGTAAGAATTAATATTATTTGAAGGAATGTTGGATGTATAAGGTGTATTTGAGGTTACTTAACTTCGTTGTAATGGTTTCGAATGTTGAAAATTAGCTGGATTTTTTTGGTATAAGGACATATTGGGTTTTTTAGTTATGTCTATTGCTTCTAAAATTTGACATCGTTTTTGTAAGAATTTTGGCATTGAGTCCCACGTAGGGAGTTCAATAATTTGTAAACTGTTTTCCCATTCTTTACGTATTTGGGGATCTAATCTTTTCGTCACATTATGAATAATTATTAATTCTGATAAACCGACTAAATCTTGTCCGAGGGCATTTAATGATGAAATATTAGCAACTACAGAATTTATTAATTTTCTTAACTCGTGTGCCGATTCTTTATTTATATGTGGTAATTTACAAAGGATAAGCATCGATACTATCCAGGCTTTTCAGGTCATTCCAGGCTTTTTAGTAACCCTCTGAGGTAAGTACTATATGCCCGACGACATCCTTTGCTTCACCTTTTAATTTATCAATTAAATGTGTGAACTTAACGATGTCACTGATGTTACTATTCGAATGTATTCCCGCATTGAAAGTTTCTTTGAATGTAATCCATTCAGTATACTTTCCATCAAATGCAGGTATTTTAATTTCAGGTATTTTGAAGGCATCAGGCTTTTCGTATAGTTTTTTAGGATTTTGGGAAAAACAATTTTTATTTTGTATTCTTATTATTTTATTAAGGCTTTATGTAGCTTCGTAATAGATTGATTCAAAATTTTCGGTTTGTGTCTCCAGTTTATCATATTCTTCGTCGTCTAAAATTTTACCAAGTTCGTCTTTGATGTCTGAATATTTTGTGTTAATTTGATTAAGGTCATCTAATCTATCCCGAACGTCCGTTATGTCGGATTCCTTACCAATAAAGTTCTTCGCGAATTCATTTATGCGTAGTATTTTATGTTCGACGGATTTTAGAGCTCTACACAGACTTTTGGTATGTGCATCTGTAATTTCGGATTCATGATTTTGGCGTCTAGGTGCCATTACAAACTTTTTTTTGGCTCGGTTCTTTAGTCAGAAACAAACTGGTATAATTATTTAAAATAACTAACTGTAAAACCTGACTTTAAAATAATAAAAATATAACCCAAACTGATGCCAACCACGAACTATTTTATAAATTTCAATTATTATATATAATTATTATATATAAGATATATAATATTGCTGAAAAGGATATTATTTAATAATATGTGTGTTTAATTAATTTTATGAATTTACTTAACTTAAAATAATAATTCTTCACGATGATTTTCTGGATAATTCTGAGTTGTTGTAGCGATGCAATTTTGATTAATAGTTTTTAAAATGGCGACTGAAATGCGATGAATCTTATAATAATAATACACGATGATTTTGTTGGAAAGTTCTCAACTTTGTTAAATTACAAATATTGTCCAATACTATAAGATGCACTTTGATTATACTTCGATATTGTATTGTTATAATTCTAGTGTGACTATGATTATTCGATGATGATGTGCTTTACAAAATTTTATTAAATATCGATGATAATTGACATTATAGACCGATGATGAATCAATATTTGATTGTTTTACAATGCTATAAATTTGCACCATTAATCCGATGATATTAAATTATTTTGTTTATTATTAATAAATTATTTTATATTAAATTAATTTATATTCGGCTCGATGTTGACCAAAAAATGTTTATGATTTTATGTATTTTATTTTATTAATTTTTAATTTTTCATTATTGTTTACACCTTGAATTATGAAAATGGACTGTACAAAAGTTCCAATTAATATTACAAAAGTAACAAACATTTTACCAACTTAAAGAAAATAAAATAAAATTTAATTATTTTTAGGGTGTGTTCTGTGTTTTGAATATTGCAATTTTACATGTACTAAAATTTGTAACTACTTTTTTAAAATATAATCTGAACAGTATTCATATATAGTGAATTGTGAAACAAATAACTTGAAAAAAAACACACTTTTTGAAAAACGAACTAAAAAGTAGAAAATAAATTTTGCATTAACACCAGCGTTATGTCTTTTATAATTATATTTCCTTTGAAATTGTTAGAAGAAAAAATATTTAAATGGTATTTAATACATCTTAGCATAGATGCAAATATTAAATTTTTGACTAATTTAAAATGCTAATTTTCGATTGACAAACAGTTTTCCGTTCCCATTTGTTACATAAAATAAAAGTGGGTGACGCATACATTAATATAGAAAAGGAACAAATGTATTCTATGTTAATCTCTAACAAGAGAGACTACCAACGTTTATTCCCTTTCCTTTCTGAATGCGCCACCCACTTTTATTTTATGTAACAAATGGGAACGGAAAACTGTTTGTCAATCGAAAATTAGCATTTTAAATTAGTCAAAAATTTAATATTTGCATCTATGCTAAGATGTGTTAAATACCATTTAAATATTTTTTCTTCTAACAATTTCAAAGGAAATATAATTATAAAAGACATAACGCTGGTGTTAATGCAAAATTTATTTTCTACTTTTTAGTTCGTTTTTCAAAAAGTGTGTTTTTTAAATTTTTTTTATTTATTTTTTTATTTTAGAGTTTTTAGTTATATAATTTTACCTACAAATAAGTTAACCACATTATTTCACAGAAAATACACCATAAGTAAAACTAGCAATTAAATCACTTACCGAAAATTTAATATTCTTTGAAATTTAAAGTAATTTTAATAAGGTTAATTGCACTATAACGTTATTTAAACATCCAGTGTAAAATTTTAGTACGTTTCTTTGCTCATTGTATTAATTTTAAGTTGTACATAAATTATTAAATATATATGTTCGCACCAAATGTCAAGTTTTTTTCGGAAAAAAGGTCTAAATTATAGAGCTTTTTCCTTAAAATTCGAATCGTTATATTACTGTATGTAATTGACAGATTACATACAGCAATGATAATTAGAAATCATTAATTATGTATTAAAATGTATTGAAAAAATAATAATTATGCAACTATACTAAAACAAACTTAACGAGAACACAAAACAATCTGGATTTAGAAGAAATAACAATTATTTAAAATTTTCGAAATACAAATCACTCATTATTTACAATTTAAGGCCGTTTTTTCATATAAAAATGACAAAAATGTGTAATATGTCCTCTATTATAATGAGATACTCAGTATGAGCAAAATTTCAGCGCGGTAAATGGGTCATTCAGATCTTATGGATTTTTATATTTTCATACATAATAACTGATTTTTAATTATCATTGCCGTATGTAATCTATCAAATACACCAAAATAACGATTTGAGCTTTAAGAAAAAAGGTCTATAAGCTTTGAAATTAGAACGAAATATCATACTTTTATTTCTTTGTGTTCATTATTTATAATGTAAGACCTTTTGTCCATATAAAATGACACAAACATGTATATGATGTCTATGATTATAATGATATACACAGTATTGCCAAAATTCCTTGGCTCAAAATGAGTCAACCAGAGAATGAAGAAATTTTTGAATTTTTTTTCTTCAGATTTATAAAGTTTTTTGCTTTAAAAGTTTTAGAAATACGTACTGACTGCTTCAACAAACTTGTCTTTTCAATTTGGGATCAATCACATAATGGGAAGTTACTGAAAAATGAATCACAAAATTCCACCCATCAAAGCTCTCAAAGGTCAAGTTAAATAAAAGTGTGTAAAAAATTAAATGCAATCGAACAACAAAAACAAAAACCTTTAAATTGAATATTATTTAAAATGTCTCGCCAAAAAGCAACAGCTGTATCAATACAATATTTCAAAAATTAATATTCAAACATAGATAATATTATAATTATATTATAATATTGTCCGTCTGAGCGGATTTGAGAAGTTGTTAATACTGGACAGAATACTTAGTTTTAATAGGTCGAAGTTAAGGTTAATAAGTTAATGGTAGAAGAAATTTATGACTGAAATTAATTCGCAAGCTAAATTAATAACGTTTTATTCGTAACATTTTTGACAGATTTTAGTGACTCTGATCCAGTATAGCTAAGGGGTCACCACTTTTGTGAGCGTTTATTAGTTTGTATATTTAGTTTTTTAACAGAAGTTTATTTTTAGGATATTAAAATTTGATCTGTAAATTAACAAGAATCGTCGTAAAAATTTGAATTATCTTCCTTTAATATTTTAAATTTCGTTGATTTGTTGCATTCGTTTAACTGATATTTCGAAGCTCGTTTCAACGTATGATAAATGAAGAAACAAAAATGTTCGTATCCATGATAATTATAATAATTTACTGACTCTAAACATTCGAAACAAAAATAATATCAATCAGTTAAAACTAGTTATATTTACTGTAAATCCAATAATACTTATAAACCGCAACAAATATCATTAAAAGTATTTCTTTCATCCATATATCCACTTCAATTTTAATAATCACAACAAACCACTTGAAAACACAACAATACAAAATAAGGAATAATTTATCTGTAAATTTTCTTATGTTTAAACCTAACATGAGTCCCAACAAAAAATGTTCGTGTTTAAAAAGAAGAAGAATAACTTAAGCATGTAAACTAAAATTGGATATCAAATTACAGGAAAATATCAATTTAATACTTTCATTTCTCAAATCATATCCAGTCAGAAAAAAAAACAAAAATAAAATGTATTGCCAGCAATTAATTTAAATAAGAACAAAATTTTGCTTGAGATCTTATTTAAAAAGATTGAAAATCTTTTAATTTATTGTTAAGTTGAAGAAAAGAAAATTTATTTAGAGTTAGATTAGAAAATTGTGTTAGTAGGTTTTCTTAGATTAAAATGATTTACTAGATTGGATTATAGCGATGAGAGATATAAATTATTTTGGTTTCATGTAAATTTAAACAAATTTTTGGTTTTTATAAATCAATCCTAGACGTGAGAAATCATATAGATTAAGGGTTTATTAGATAATAGTAGATTGTATTACTAGTACAAACGCGTTTTCCAAACAAGTGCCCCATCTTCGTTGTAAAATTTGTATCAAAATCATTCCGGCTACCAACAATTTCGAAAAATTTTTTCTGGCCTATCTATGTAATTCGTTTATCAGTTCCTGACGTTGCATATTGGTTGATTTAATAACTGTTTGATCGTTCGATTGCTTTGAGTTTCAATGAAGGTTTCAATGAAGAAATTTATTAACTTTGTTTGGTTATTTATAGGGTTTGTATTAATCGAGAAAAAATAGATTAAAAAGAAGCGAAATTTTCGTTTAAATACCTGTTAGCCATAATGTAATTTCAGTTGAGTGTAGACCTCAAATCTAATCTAATCTAACGAAAAGGGCAAACAGGAAAAAATGGATAAAATTAACAAAATAAAGAGTGTGAAGGAAAAAGGTGTTAACAAAACTGAGAAACTGATAAGTCATATACCGTAATTGCTTTTATCGTATGTTTAATTTTTAAACGATTTCACATCCTGTTTTATCGTTATTGGATACGATACGGATATGTTCACACCCAAAATGATGATTCTGAAGGATAAGGTTTACAAGTACCTTACATGGAATGATTGGTATACATTTTACAATCAAATTGGTAACGTTCAACAATATTTTGATGCAGCAGACTTAAATCAAAACTGTAACGAGACAACAACAAATGAGAAAAACAAAAACTTCGAGCTTACACTTTGCAAGAGAGAGAAATTTTTAATTTTTAAAGAAAATTCATCGAATGTAAGGTTGAACGTAGGTGAATGGGAAAGATTACGAGATTTGGCACCTTTTCTACATTCAATATTTAGCTGGTATATGCTCACTTATATGGAAGTAAGTGCTTACTACAATCTCTATTTAAATAAATGCTTTCTCCAAAATTGCACAAAATTGGACTATCAAGACTTTTTTTCGTCGCCCACTGCAAATAATAATTACTGCAACTATTCAAGATTATTCAACGAAATACCAATCTTGTCCAAGTTGAGTGAAGGTAGTGGACATTAATACAATTAGGCAATACTATATGAAAGTCAATTAACCGTAACAACATTGTAAGTACCATAAAAGACTACGAATTGATGAGATGAATGCTTTCCACAAGATAACCACATGTTTAGTAAATTGTATGATGATGAAAGACAATGATGAAAGAAATTGAAAAATTTAGATGTTGTAAAAAAAAAATTTATTGACGTTGTTAAGTGTCACTTGCGTCTATATCCTTGACCGTAGTAGCGAAAGGTTTGTTGACCAGTTGTATTAGAATTATTATTTTGACCTGTCAAGTCTCACAAAAAAAATCCGCCAGTTGAGACACACCGGGTCTCAGCACAACAACAACACCCAAAGCTGCAGCACAAAGTTGGTAAATATGTATAATTGAGTCAAGCGATAGGTACAGCGGAAGATAGGTGACTGGAACTGATGATAGATGTGAATCAATATCTCCTTTTTACGCACATCAGTTTCCCCCAGAAAACTAAAACTAATAAAAAAAACTACCTAACACTCTTACTGGAAAGTGCCCTCAAGTACCAAAAATCAAGTATAAACTCAAGTAGCAAAAATTTTTGTAAAGAATTTGGAAGTGAATGGGGAGGGTAAACTAATACAAAGCAGAGTCAGACAACCACAGACAAAAAGTCTTAAGCGGCACACATCTAACTCAAAGACGTTAATATGTTAGGCATAATGGATGATTTCTTAGATCAACCAAGGGGGAAATCTAACAAATCAAAGGCAAATAATACAAAAAAAAATTAGGAAAAATAATAATTTTAACAAAATAAACAAATAATACAAAAAAAAATTAATTTAAAGTAAAATAATAGAAAAAAATGAAAATAAATTAATAAAGACAAATAAGAAAACTATTACAAAATAATTTAACAGGGAAGTATACTACGACTAATACAAAATAAGTTAGCACGGACCTAAAGATAATGGGGGCTAATGTCATAATTTAATGTCCCCATGGCCTTACCATCTAAATTCGTACATTTATACAGGTCCTTACCAACCTTGCATTTTATAATGCATTTATGCTGGTAAAAACTGTAAAGCCATCTTGGCCGAACGTTTATTAGCAGCACCATCTAAGCGATTGTAGAGATACTACTACGTCTACCTATCCAAATTAAAACACATATAATAAGTTATAAAGGAATTCCCATGACGTAATTTCTTTTTATCAAAACAAAACAATAATAATTAAGTAAACAATATTTCATATGTTTACAATTATAAGTAAGCCAAGTTTTATGAACTTTATGAATTATACATTATTCAAAGTATGTCATCATATATTATGTTTCAAAACATTGGAATTAACTTTAAATAAATTTAAATAAAACAAAAGGTAAATAATTATGATGATTTTATTACGGGGAAAATATTAATTAATTAAACTGAAATATATTATATGTACATTTTGCTAGAATTGCATTTTTTTACACAATTAATTTAAAATAAAATATATTGATTGATTTAAGTGGGGATTAGGTAAATGAAAATGCAAATCCTAAATTGTATAAAAGAAAGTTTTCGAATAATAAAAAACCAGAATCAGTTTGAATTTAAAATCGTGTTTTCTTCACTTTCTCTGATCCTCCTGACGACCTCAGTTGACGCACGTCAAACCGGTCTAACGGTTTCTTCCTTGGTGCAAAGTTGTTTCGGCAAACTGTATCATTTAAAAACCGGACAGTTCTGGACTTACGGACATATAGACGGGCAGTGTAGCAAATATCTCTTGTGGTATGTTTTACCACCGATAAAAGTTAAAAATCAAAAAAATAATAAAATACGCAGTTAGATCGGGATAGTGTACAAATGTCGTTTACTCACGATATCGAGAACGATCTTATGGTGTACGCTCAGCACACGATGTTGCCGTACCAAGACCCGCTGTTGTGGCCGAAACGTCCGTGGTCGGGTTCGTGTTCGTAGTAGTATATTGTTGTATATTGTTTTATATTGTTGTTGGTACCTTTTTAATGCAACTACCATATGTTGTTTGTTACAAGCTGGATCTGAAGTTCGCTAACTGATCCGCGTGATAAAGTGCTTCGGCAATTGAAACCCCGAGACTATGGATTTCTTCTTTTGCTCGATCACTTGGAATTTGATCGGCTATAAATGAAGAAGTGATACCAAAATCACTCCAGAAAACACCTCCTCCTTCAGACTTGGGACAACAAAGAAGCGAAAAGATTTTGTGAAACCGTTAATAGAGATGGGGACGTCGACATATCCCAAAATGTGGTTACGTGTGTCTTCCACTGTGCGGATGAAAGATGAAAATTTACGAATGAAATGCCGGCGTCGTTTAACAATTCTAAGGAATTTCTTCCTAGAATGCTGATAGCGGCACCAATATACAATTTTATCAAGGATATCGATGTAAACATGCGGCCTAGATTCATTTAGTTCAGAAATAATAAAATCGATATATGCCTTATCGAAGATCTTTCGCAACTTCAGATACCGTTTAAAACGTACGAGCGCTTTAAAGAAATTATTTTACGTTGAACCGGAATTTGAACCGAGGCGGAATTTCGTTCGTAGTGTGCACCTGTTAATGTACAAGGATCAATTATCGTTTCTGCTTCCTATTTGGCAGTGCTCTAAGTACAGTTTTATCATCGCTTAGGGTACCAAACGTACTTAATAAACCCTCTCTGATTAACGGGTAGGTCACCACCTGGTACTTGCAACGATGGTCCCAGGTGTACAGCAGTTGATTTTCCTATGGGTTTCTGATAAGAACCCAAGTTTCTTAAAACTGGTTTATCCCTTCTTTTGACTCAAGCAAGCATGCAGTCGATCCTATTATAAGCTGTTATCAGGTGCTTGGTGGCAAAATTTCGGTTAAAAACAATTTCCTCCTTGTCTCCCATTCGTTTCGTTCGGTGTACGTGATGTTTAATTTGGTTAATTAATCCCTGCACAATGTGCTGCTGTACTTGTGGTACAGGACCCCTCGCTTCGCGGGACAAGAAAATGGAAGCTGCTACCATCACCTCGCTTTTGTCGACGAGGTCTGGCGCATATGATTGCATTATTGGAACAGCTGGACTATTTCTATTGTCATTTTCCAAGCTTAATGAATAGATATTCTTAATAAAATTAAACAAACAAAAAGATTCATTCCTTTCTATTTGTTGTTCTAACGAGCAAACAAACGAGCAACCTTTATCGAAATATTGTTGTTGGTATAAATTTTATCTTGCGAATTCTTTTTTCTATGATAGCATATAAAAAGTCTATTTTCATCATGTTTAATGCCCTGTGAAAATGAGTTCTTTTTCTACTAGTGTAAAAAGAATAACAAATTGTAGTTGCTATGGTTTTTCATATAATTTTACAAAGTTTTTTAAACAACTCAACCATGAAAAAATAGAATATGAATTTTTAATGTTATGTTGTCGATTTTTAATTTTATAATTTAGAGTAAATATCGATTATATATATACTATCATAGAAAAAATTGCATTTCCTACGCGAGATAAAAACGTTTTTCGTTCGTAAACATGTCTCACTCGACGATAGCGCGTCTCGTGAACTAATGTTTACTCACGAAAAATACAATGTTTTCATCTCTTGTAGGAAAATATACTATTTTCTGATACCTACTGTTACGAATAAATAATATTCAATTTTCAATTTACCACATTATGGAAAATGAAATAAAATTTTCGAATAAAAGAAACAAACATAAAAAAAATATTTTCAATAAATGTTTTAACTCGTTCGATCTCACAATATTTAAGAATATTAATATTGTGAAGAAAAAAATTATATTGATTTATGTTGTTCGTGATGTTAATTGTGTTGTGATAATTTCAGTTGCTAATAGTTATAGTGGGATGGGATGCACGAATTTTGTTATTGTTATCTAGGAGTAGGACTAGGTAGTCCGAGTAATCAAAAACCCCTATTTGAGATCCTCTATTCCAGTATAGAACTGAACCCATCAAAAAGTAGACAAATCTTACAGTCTAAACCAAATATTTTCAATTTTTCATTAACATTTCCATTTCATCCATTATTCCATTTGTTTTTCTTTAAACCATAAAACAAATCGAAAATTTATAATATTTTACATAAATAATAATATTTATCTTTAAAATAAAAAGAAAAACTTTCGTTTTTTTAGATTATAAAATATTTTTTCATAAATTTTAAAATAAAACTAATTTAAAGCAACATCTAGGTCAAAATCTAAACAAACTCAAAACTATAATTAATTTGAATCCCTAATAAGCTTATAAAAAAAATAAACAAACTTATGCAAGCACAAATAACTTAACATCGATTTAAGTAAGAATTTTCATTCCATTATTTTTTTTTTTCAAATTGAAATTTCTCAATTAATTTTCATTTTTACATAATTTTTAGAAAATTGAGCATAAGAACAAATTAAATTTATCAGGATTAATTTATATAAGTTTTTCGTATAAATATTTGTATTTGTAGTAATATTTTTATTTGTTTTATTTTGTTAAGTTTTGTGATTGGAATTATTTGATTGATGAGTAAGCTCGAAAGCAAGCTTGAGTGAATTGTATGAGTTGAGTGGGTTAGGTAAGCTGGGTGAATTGAATAACTTGAGTTATTTGGGTGAGTAGGATAAATTGAATGAATTTTGTAAGTTGAGTTAGCGGACAAGGCTGAGTGAGTTAATTCAGCTGAGTTAATTTTGTAGTTGATCCATTTTATTTATCTCCGTACAATATAAAGCTTCACTATTTTGTGATCATGCTGCGAAACTTCTAGAAGAAAAGGCAATTTTCTATTTCTTTATTATAACACAACAGTTTATTATAACACAAAAATCGTTTTATTATATTTTATTAAATCACAAAAAACATCTCAGTTATATTTGAACAAAATTTGTTTTCAAATAAACAATAATAGATAACTATTTTTTCTTTTTTACATATTTTGCTTAGTTGTAATATACTAGTGGCGTCATGTCTAACCACATTTATGCATTATTTGACCGTGACATTATAGTGCTAAATAGAATTATTCAAAAAATAAAATGAAGTTTTTACATAAGCTGAATTAGTTCGCCACAACACTCCTCCCCAAGTGATATCGAAGATGAAACAATATAAAATAAAAAATGAAGGATGGAGAGAAGTTAGTTTAAAGCTGCCTTAATCTAACATTTGTATTAATTGGTTTTGTAGTTCGATTGTCTGTTTGAATTGATTGAGTTTTTGGTTGCCTAGTATGGCGCACATGCCGTCACTGTTCGTAATACATGTGTTCTTGTTTCATCTTCAATATATTTTCGCCTCAATATTTTTTGCAAATTATGTTGACTTGAGTCTACTAAAACCTGCCTGTACATTTAATGGATATCAGCTGTGAATTCAAAACGGTATTTTCTAAATCGTATGATTATTTCAAACAGTTCTTGTTGTACAGTTGGGGATGTGTTGACAACATCATTGAGCGATAATCCTGAGTTTGATTTTGCTGAGCCATCGTGGCATTTGAACGCAGTTTTGTCGAATTACTCTCAGACTTAATAACAGTATGGTGGTGGAAGATAATAATCACATGATAATCGTTAAATAGTTGTAGTAACAACTCATACATGTGATTGAGTTTAATATATTCATTGATGAAACTTGAATACTGCGCATGAAGTTGTGGCTTTTCGTTAATCTTTGTTTCTAAATATGCAAACAGTTTTAAAGTGACATTTTTGTTAGTGCCTAGCTGCTGTATTAGGCTTAGTTGGTAACATTACGTCTATGTGTTTCTGCATACTGTTTTTCGGTTTGGTTTTCTTCGACAGACATAACAGTCGATGATGCGCAATTTTCGTTTTCCCAAAATTTTTTGATTTCTTGTGTTAAATCTGAATGAGATTCACCTTCATTATATTGGAACGAATGATATACCCTTTTAGCAGCTTGAAGCCAATTTGTGTTCAATCTACCTGCTACAACCCACTCTAATTGAGTTTCTTGTAGTACAGGCAATTTATCATTGATTTTAAATTGATTGTTAAAGAGACTCTCAAAAACTATCTCTGCACCTAGTATGATATCTATTTTTTGAGAAATATTGAATTGTGGATCTGCGAATTGAATTCCAATCGGCAACTTCCACTGTTAAGTGTTTATATGCATAGAAGATAAGATACCTGATAACTGTAGTACCAAGAAATCCATGTTACGTTTAAAATCAGAAATTCGTGATTGTAGTCTGAAATTGTGATTTCACTGTAGCTGGTTGTTGATTGATGTCAAAAATAGATATGTTTACTAGAACTCTTTTTGCTTTTTATCATTTGTGCGACATGTTCAGTATAGCAAAATTCAATTGCAATCCTGATTCTAGTAGCGCTCGACATTGATACGGATTGTCATGGTTGTCATATATGGTTACGACAACTGTAGAAAGTAAAACTTGTTGTCCCGTATTGATGCTTGTCACTTAAACAATTAGTACAAATATTTAAGATTTGTAACTTTTGTTTTCGCCAAAAAATGTACCAAATATAACGAAAAACATAATATCAAAATATAACAGTATATAGTTTGCCATTATATTTTCCTGTTTCTGCGCCAATATTGTTATAAACCGTTATTCAGCTTATACCGGGAATCTATAATTAAAAAAATATATCAATATGGCCTCTTGCTCAGGAAAATCTTTAAAAAAAAAATCTTTGTTCAACGAATCGTGATATCAACAAAATTGACAATGTAGAAATAATAATCACAAGAAATATACAAAAAGTATTATATAAAAAAAACTTAACTTAAATTGTAATCTCCAAACATTCTTTGCCCGTCCCGTCCTTGTTTCCTCCGCACCCTCCAATAACAATCTTTGATCCCTATAGTGTGATTTTGGTATGTAAACTATATTTTTTAATCAAGCCGTGTTGTTTCCTTGTTTTACATCGGTTTTGTTCCCATTATTTTTCTACATATAACTTATTATTTATGCCACCATGGGTTTTTCGCTTCTTGATTTAAACAAATCTTAACTCCAACTTCTGCGATCACCTGTTATAAAACTTAATTGCTTAAATTTATTAAATTAAATAGAGCATACAGTTTATATATGTTTTTATTATTTATCAAACTAAATTTACAAATATGGCGACAAAATCCAAACTCAACCGTTCTTCGTTATATTTTTCTTTTATTTCTTAAATTCACCCATTACACCAAATAGTTATAAGCAAGGACAATAAGAGTTTACTCAATTAATATTTTATTATTAATTTTTTTTTTAATTTATTACACCAAGAAAATATAATTTGCGTTTTTTGTTTTGAAAACTCACAAATGTAATTCAAATCAATTTATAATCAAATTGTGTTATTTTAATCGTTAAGCTCGAGAGCTAAAGAATATCCCAAAAAAATGTTACAACTTAATTGACCGAAGTCAAAAACTTAATTGACTTAAAATTAAAAAACTTTATTTTTTTAAAAGGCTTTCTATTTATCTCTCTCGTTGTGGTCATTTCATATATTATCAAACACAAAATTAAACACATACATTGAAGATCTACCGTGTGTATTAAAAAACAAATGAATCAGACAAACAGAAATCATTCAAATAATCAGGCTTGTAACTAAAGACAGCTTTTGATTTTGATACAGCTTTCTTTTCTATTGTATGTTTGCTCGTTGTTGTCGATAATGAAGTTTTTATATAAGGTGAGTTCATTTGTCACAAGTTGAAGGAGTTAAATGATAAAGATTAATTATTGAGTTAAAAGAAAAAGAGACGAATAAGATGAGCAACTAGAGCTAGTTGAACGAGATAAGTGAATGAGTTTACCTATGGTATTAAGAGTAGTTAACAAAAGAAAACGAATGTCTTTGTTATACGAATTCTTAAGAAAACGCGAACAGTTGTTATCTAATATTTTCCTATTCAACTTTTCATTACACTAATTTGTATAATAAAATTTACATTGTCATATAAATTGAAATAATAAAACATAAAACAAAAATCCTTCAAAAAACATTTCTCATAAAATTAAATAAACAAAAAAAAAAGTCATGTCCATCCATAATATCTTTTTATGGATAAATTATTGTAAGTGTGTAGACTGTAGAACGAAAAAAAAACTTTTTTAACATAAAAAGTTTATTTAAGGAAAAAAATAAATATTTGTTCATTTTTTTTTATTTCTTGTTTGATCATTTTCTGTTTAATATTTTCAAAAGCTCTTCAATTTGTTGCTTTTTTTTTGTTCTATTATAATAATATTATAAACTTATAATTTACTGGATGTTGTTACATGCGATATATTTCGATTGCGAATTTCGACCGACATTTATTTATTAAGAGAACCGATATTTATTAAGGGAACAGACAAAAAAAAATAAATTCTTTGGGATATTCTTGTTCAGATAAATTAAGTTAAATATTTGGATAAATTTATAATAATTTTCCTTTATTTTATGTATCCATCGAAATGGATTTTATTTAGATTTAATTTTTATACAAGATTTACTAAATAAACAATTATTATAAAGTTATGAAAATATCATAGCCGGAAGGATAAGAATTATGGCTAGTATATATTGCCTTTTTTTGGTAGTCGTAATATCAACAGATGAGTTTCCTCTTTCCTTCTGAATAACAGATTCTGAAAAATTGTGAGAATATTATTTAGGTCTTTTGTAAATATGTTTTAATTTTAAAGATGGAAACAAATTTATTTCAAATTGGCATCCGGAAAACATTCGTTATTTAAATTTTCCTATGTTGGTGACATTTTATTTATTGTGATTATTGGATGGATTATGGATGTTGTCAGACTGAGTATATTTATATTTAAAGTTTATAGAAAAGAAACCGTACTCCCAGTAAAATGATGTGCAAAGCCCGTAGCCGAATGTTTGATAGCCTGACATCCTTTTTGTCGTTTAATTTGTTAATTACTCTTTTGACACCTGAGTGTCCGTCAGTATTTTGTATACATATATATTGTGTTTGTTAAAATAATTTTTTAAAAGTATAGGTTTTGTGATATTAACTATTTTATTAAGCCACATCGACGTTCAACGTCGAAAATTGAAACCAAAATGGTAAAAACTCATATCATCTCCTGCACTGGTTTTCAGTCGTTCATAAAACCATTATTCACCTAAACATCTAGAATAGAAATAATGATACGATAGCCCAGACTAAATTTAAAATTCATTTGCTTGATATGTAAATCACAAATGTTCTTGAAAAATACTTTAAAAAAACTTTTGTTTTGTTTTCAGAACAATAAAAAATAAAACAAAAACTTTTTAAAACTTTACAAATTATTTGGTTATTTTCGTTTTTTGTTTTTTAGAATATCGGAAGTTCTAAAACAAAAACTCCATTATTTTCGACTATTCATTTATCTCTTATGCAAATTTAAAACTTTATAAAACTATATGTATGTGTATAGATGTCACTGACTGTTTCATATGGATTGTGCGATCGTTTTTGAGTCAGCATTATACAATTAGTTTTGATTGCAGACATAATAATCCTTTGGACGAATAACATTCTGTAATTTACGATAATTGTTTTTAAGGTTTTAATCTTAATTATAATTTAATAATATTTTTTAAGGTTTTTAAGAAAATAATCGAAATTGACGAAAAAAAATTAGAAGTAAATGCATTTAGTTTTTAAGACGAGACATCCAATTTGGTTTTAATGTTTTTAATTCAAGATTTTGTCCAAGTTTTTTAAATAGTTTTTATTTTTGCTTTAAAGTTACGAGAAAGCAACCAACCGAATTTACGTTAGTCGTAATCATAATCACAAATTTATAACCTCAATTTCGTAAAGTTTTTTGATAAAAAAATTGAAGATAAAAAATTTGTTCGTTCTTGTTGTAATATTTTAAGCAGCTGCTTTACAAATTGATGAGGAAGAATAAGATGCATTTTTTTAGGATCATAGATTTATTTGATAAAGTTTTGGAGAAGCTGTTGAAATATATTGGAAATTTAAGTTCGTTTTTATTTTTTAACATAATTATTTGGCTATAATTATTTCATACAATTTTAAAGATTCTAGGGCTCGGAAAAAAATTGGTATGGCCAATAAGCCGACAGCTATTTTAAGTATATAACAGTTATTTGTTTCACTATTACAAAAGATGACGGATTTTGGGACGAGCAAAAATTTTGCGTGCGACGCGATAGCGTAGAACCGCAATTTTACAAGTTCCAAAATCCAGTTCTAGTCCAAGTAAAACATTAAATCTTTTCTCCAACCGTTATTTAATCTATTATTTAATAAAATTTTAAAATAGCCCACTTTTGAATTATATTTAATTTTCATCTCAAACTAAATTCAAGCAACCATTTCAATTTTTTATCAAAGAATAATAAATTCTCTTTTTCTACGATCGTGCAAAAAGTGACTATTTTTTGCACTATGTACTGTGCAAAAAGTATAGTTTTTTGAAAAAATTACCTTACTGGTGCAAAAAGTTTTTGTAATAGTGCAAAAAGTACCTTACTAATGCAAAAAGTACCTTAAGATCGTAAAAAAATGTTGGTGCAACACGTGCAAAAAGAATATTTGTTGCACTCAGCATGGTTGCAGAACAAATATGCCGAACAAATATGCACTTTTTGCACTAGTTACACAAATAACTATTTCAAACTTTGATTTTTGTTTTGCATTTTAATAATTTTGTTTGTTCAAACTTAACAAGTATTATAATAAATTTCACTAATAAATTAAAATAAAAACGCCAATTTCTTGTTAACTAATTGTTTTATTTACTATATACGTATTTCGAAAGCTATGCTTTCATCGACAGTAGTATATACAGTAGTATCAAAACTAAATTTTAGAGTACATTGTAATTGAGTTATATACAAGCGGTTATCCTTAAAAATATTAGTGTGGTGGGTGTACACCATATGATCGTTCTCTATATCGTGAGTAAACGACATTTGTGCACTACCTTGATCTGACTGCGTATTTATTACTTTTTTTTTTTTTTTTAAATTCAAACTGATTCTGATTTTTATTTGTTCGAGAACTTTCTTTTATACAATTTTTGGATTTGCATTTTCATTTTCCTAATCCCCACTTAAATCAATCAATATATTTATTTCAAATTAATTATGTAGAAAATGCAATTCTAGCAAAATGTTCGTATAATATATTTTTGCTTAATTACTTATTATTTTCCTTTTAATAAAATCCGTATCATCATAATTATTTACCTTTTGTTTTATTTAAAATTATTTAAAATTAGTTCCAATGTTTTGAAACATAATATATGATGACACACTTTTGTGATGACAGACTTTGAATAATGTATAATTCATAAAGTTCATAAAACTTCGCTTACTTATAATTGTAAACATATGAAATGTTGTTTACTAAATTATTATTATTTTGTTTTGATAAAAAAGAAATTACGTCATGAGAAAACGTCAGAAATTACGTTATTAATTCATTTATTAAAAATATCTTATATATATTGTCTTAATTAATAAAAATTAAAGTTTTCTTTATTTATTTGAAAAGTATCTTAACTATTACAAAGGTTTAATAATAAAAGTTTTTTTTGTTTAAATTGTTGTTTTGGTTATTTCTTCTCTTTTAGTAACTTCTCCAATTTTTTGTCGGCCCTCTTCTGTTTTGCGAGTATCTTCCTTTTTTTCTTTAAATCATTGGCTTGCTTAGTAAACCAATTTCTCTCCTCTTCGCTTACTGACACTTCTGCCACTCTAAATAACTCGGCTATCTCTCTAGCCAACCTGGCTAGCTCACCACCTCGTTGATTTAACTTTGTATTGATTTTGCTGGATGATTTTGTATCCAGATTGTTCTTAACCTCTTCGTTCTTCGAATGTTGTCTCGCTCTATACTCCTCAATCGAAATTGACTTAATCTTCTTAAGTTGAAATAATTAACCCGTGATTGGCAAGTTCGCCATGTGGTGGGTGTACACCATATGATCGTTCTCTATATCGTGAGTAAACGACATTTGTGCACTACCTTGATCTGACTGCGTATTTATTACTTTTTTTTTTCTTTTTTTAAATTCAAACTGATTCTGATTTTTATTTGCTCGAAAACTTTCTTTTATACAATTTTTGGATTTGCATTTTCATTTTCCTAATCCCCACTTAAATCAATCAATATATTTATTTCAAATTAATTATGTAGAAAATGCAATTCTAGCAAAATGTTCATATAATATATTTTTGCTCAATTACTTATTATTTTCCCCTTAATAAAATCCGTATCATCATAATTATTTACCTTTTGTTTTATTTAAAATTATTTAAAATTAGTTCCAATGTTTAGAAACATAATATATGATGACACACATTTGTGATGACACACTTTGAATAATGTATAATTCATAAAACTTCGCTTACTTATAATTGTAAACATATGAAATGTTGTTTACTAAATTATTATTATTTTGTTTTGATAAAAAAGAAATTACGTCATGGGAATTCCTTTATAACTTGATATATGTGTTTTGATTTGGATAGGTAGACGTAGTAGTATCTCTACATTAGACCTTCAAAAATATGAACAATAAAACAATAAACATTCAAATACTTAGATGCTATGACAAATGTAAAACCTAATTAACAAAAAATTAAATATGACAAAACAATAAAAAGGTGAAAAGGTGTCTTAATGATTACAAAAAATTTTTATAAATTGATGAATGGACTAATTACAAAATAAGATTGAACATTCTGGATTTAATATTTCCTTCTTTTGAGTTCATCAAAATACCTGGGTTTTTTTGATTTTGTTCTTCAATAAAAAATGACTGATATGCTTCAAGATATTTTGGATTATTCACTTGTTTAATGAGTTTCAATTTTGTTGGATCCGTTGAATGGTTATTTTCAAGCATGTGAGCTGCGACACTGAAGTTTTCTGGACGTTTATGTTTAATATCAGCTAGATGCTCCTTTAGTCGTTGTCCAATCATTCTTTGTGATAATCCTATATAAAATTGATCACAGTCATTGCAATGAATTTTATAAACACCAGGTTTCTCACTCGGGCTGGTTTTGATTTTGGAGGGGGCAATCAGATCTTTTAATTTATTCTGGCTATTGTTTACAATGGTGATATTGGATTTTTTGAAGATTCTCTGCAATTTGTTGTTGATTTCTTTATTGTACGGTAAGGCACAATTCTTAATGATTTTTGTTTAGATTCTGGAGTAAGCTTTGTGATGTTTTGTAACCGACTTTTTCGACGTTTTTTGTTGTAAATATTGTTAACAAACTCGTTACTGTAACCGTTTTTTCTTGCGATATTCCTGATGTTATTTAATTCCTTGATATGGTTTTTCTTTGATAGTGGAATGGTGAAAATTCTATGGATCATTGAATTAAAGGCTGCTGCTTTGTGCTGTTGGTTATGGTAAGAACCTTTTGGAATGTATTGTAGGTTGTTGGTTGATTTTCGGAAGATTTCCAATTCAATTTTGTTGTTGACTCTTATCAGAGTCAGGTCCAAAAAGGATATTTTGTTATTCAATTCTGGTTCGTGGGTGAATTTGATGCTGGAGTATTGATTGTTCAACACGTTTAAAATCTCTTCTAATTTATCAACCTTTATCACTGCAAAAACATCATCCACGTAACGGTACCAAACCCTGGGAAAATCCTCATAGTTTTTCTTTAA
Organism: Diogma glabrata; assembly: GCA_963693315.1. Lineage (NCBI taxonomy): Eukaryota > Metazoa > Arthropoda > Insecta > Diptera > Cylindrotomidae > Diogma > Diogma glabrata. The sequence goes on from OY856188.1 coordinate 78,401,880, forward strand.
ATTTATTTCCAAATTTGACATAAATAAATTTGCGAGAAATGGTAAGAGGGAATTTCCCATTGCCATTCCTTCCGTTTGTTGGTAAAACTTGGATTGAAATTGCAAATATGTTTGCTTAACACAAAAGGAGGTCATCATAGTATATTTTATAGTTGCTTCGGTAGAAACTTTTGATTTTATCAGCCAATCTCCTAACATATCCAAAACTATATCAACCGGAACCGATGGAAACAAGGATGTTACATCAAAAGAGACCATGATTTCGTCTTCATGTAATTCTAAGTTGTTGATTTGTTGTGAGAATTCAATTGAGTTTTTGATGTAGAGTCCCGTTGGTGATGTTAACTTTGAAAACTGTTTCACCAACCATTTTGAAAAGTTGTAAGTTGGGCTCGAGATGTTGGATACAATTGGTCGCATCTTATTTCCAGGTTTATGGATCTTTGGAAGTCCATATATTACTGGTATCCTTGGTATTGATAGAATGGGTTACGTAAAGGTGCTTCTGAGAAAATTTCCGTATGGTTTTCCCTTTTTATTTCCCTTGTTTTAATAAAGCATAGCTTTCGAAATACGTATATAGTAAATAAAACTATTAGTTAACAAGAAATTGGCGTTTTTATTTTAATTTATTAGTGAAATTTATTTGTGTTTTCTTATATATAAAACGCTGTTCAATATTTTGTCAGGATGTTATAAAAAAACGATGATTAATAGTTAAAATACCAATGTAAAATAAATATTACCAATGTAAAATAAATATTTATTTGAAAATCCAAAGGCTTGGAATGTCCTCAATCTTCGGAGCTCGATGTATTAAATTCATCAATTCAGAACACACCACAGAATCTTCTTCTACCATCGGAAATGATAACATCTTCGATGCGGTAACCGTCGATGGTGATTGTTGTATTTACATTTCCTAGTGTCATTGTACTACCGTTCGCAAAACCTTGTAAATGATTCTTTCATAGTGACACAATCGCTGTCTAGATCGATGAAACTAAATAACATCGCCGCTGTTTGTTTTGACGATTTTGTGATATTCATCACATAGTTTGACAACTTTATTTATGGATTTTTTTTTCACGGAATAATTTATTTCGTAGTGACCTTCGGGCAGATGAGAACTTTGCAGTCTCTAGCAAAATGACCAGCAAAATGACCTGCGACATAGAAGAACATTACTTTGACTATGTTTTTAAACTGACTTAATATTAGGCGATATAGAATTGTTACAAAAGGATTTACTTTCAAATTATATAGGTGCAGGTATTCAACATTTTCGAGTTATTTAATACGATTAATTAAATCTGAAATGCGCTGAATATTTTGTAATGATTGGTTATCATTGACTTCTTTAGAAGGAATATTCATCAGGTTTTCCAGTCGCTTTTTTTCTATCCCCGCTGTTGTAAGTTGAGTTATTAAAGTCGGCATTGGTAATAGTTTTTCGTCCCACATGGTGGCCATTTTGTGTTTTTTGATGTGCGACGAACAAACGTGGATAATCATGATATTCATTATTCGATGACGGTGATATTCGACGATGTTGAATGAATTATCCCACTCCTGATTTATAAAACGTTGTTCAATATTTTGTCAGAATGTTATAAAAAAACGGTGATTAATATTTAAAATAAAAGTAGTATATTACATAAAATTCAATGATGATCTGACATCTTGCAAAACTATATTTTTAAATAAATTGAATTGAATTTTATTGAATTTTATTTGATTTTTCATGTTTGTTTTCTTTTTTTCTTTAAAATAAAATTGTTATCGTAGCCCTATTCCTGTACATCGTGAAATAGGAATTGAGAAATAAATTATAGCAATTTTTTCATAACTAGTATTCCGTGTCGCGGGAAATAACAAATTCGTGTCAGAAAATATTTCTTTATTTCACTTATTGCACCTTTTCTCAATTCCCAATTCCCAGGGAAATGCCGGAATAGGCGTACAGGTATAAAAGTTTAAGACACAGACCTTAATATCATGCCACCACAGCTTAACTAAATTCATAAATAAATAAATTTTCAAAAATTATTTTAAACAGTTATACATTATATTATATCAAAACATCTGTCGCACGGTCACTCTGATAACAATCAACCTTTTGATTATAACTTACATAATCTCCTCGATCGGATCAAATGAACGAGTCTATATATGTACATAGTAAAATTTTCCATCTCCTGCTTCCTCTATTCTCATCTTTTTCATCGTACACAATTTAAAGAATTTCAAACCAAATTTCCATTTCCATGTATCATCTCAAATAAAAATCTATTCAAACGAGAAAATATTCCCCTCCAAATACGTCAACCATGCTTATTATTTATAAATGCAGAACTGTATGCCGTCGACATAATATAATATTATGACTAAGCTTCACATAACAAAAATTTCTATGTAGACACAAACAAGTAGTATTATTAATTGGTATTGAGTTAGCAAAGCAATTAACTAAAAAAATGTCAAAAGATTATTGACTAACTTGTAGCACACCACACATAAATGCTTTTATGTTTCTTTGAATTTAAAGGCCGGAACCGAAATAAATTAGCAAGCTATTAGCAGATTTATTTCAATATGAAAGTTATTATTTTAGAGTAAAACTCGAAATAGTCCACCGTTATATTGCAAGTAGTAAAAACCGCTCAAGCTCGGGCTTTTTTTTTAAATGTAACATGAAAGTATCAATTGTGTCTGAAATAAGATTTATAATAAGATGTTTTGATGGACGTTTGATGGAGGTCAAACTAAGTCACACCGTCGTAGGGTTTCAAAAAGATAAATCATTAAGTCACATTAACCAACGAAATGTTTTCCATTGTGCGATTGTATCTGATGCATAATCTGAAACATTACTAAACTTAGAATTATAATTCACTAGACTGAGATGTTTGTTAGCAATTAAACGCAAACAGTTGCAGAGAATGCGATGAATATTTCAATTTGAAAAGCATGTTTTGTGTTTTGCGAGTAAACTTTTAAGTTCGGTTATGATAAACTCTCTAAACGTATTTCGGTTTCAGTATAATAGTGCTGCCAAAATAAATAGTCTTCAGTTGGAATAACCTGATATTGATTTTAAAATTTATTAAAAGTTTGACGTCGTAAGATCCCAAGTGTCATGCCGCAAAAATGACAATCAGTTTCTAGTGTTTGGGCATAAAGCAGAAAATCAACTTCAGCAAGTTAAGTATTGATTATTTTCTGGGATATTTCGATATTCGATTTTATGGGATAGTTCAACGATGGGAATATGCAACGCAAACGTCAAATGCGCAACAGAACATCTTTCATGACTCAAAGCAAAAAAAATATGTTTTGTACATTCGACGAATATATCTCTCTTTTGATTATTTTTTGAAATGGCAGAAACCGTTAGAATTAGTATTAATTCGTCGCTTTAAATTTCTTTTGAACAGAGTTTGCCAATCGAAAAAGTAAAAAAATCACTGGTCTCAACTACTATAAAATTGTGTCACCTAAGTAAAAGGTTAACCACTAATCTACATTCGTGTAACAATAGAACATTTTTCAAATCAACATTACATAACACACAAATTCTTTTACTTTAATATATTACTTTTTTATAACTTTCTTATAAAACATCAATTTATCATGCTTAAAGTGTTTATCTGTTTAAGTGTTTCCAAACTATCCTCAAGTAATCTAAACGATGTCCCAGTATTTACATTCTTTCGTTATTTTTACTTCACCATTAATAATTCATACAAATACGTCTTACCAAAAAAATTTCATTAAAATACTTCCTAGATCTAGCCAGGAGACGTAGATAAGAAAAGAATTTTTTTTCTTTTTTTTCTGGAACGGTAAAAATTTTCCATTCTCTGTTGGAAAAGATTTTATTTGTTTATTCGTTTTAGTTTTTGTCTTCACAAAAATTTCACAATTTAAAATTCTAATTTTCAAATATTTTTAGTTGCATTTGTTTTTTTTTTGTTTTTTGATTTTAAAGAATAGAAAATTGCATTTTACATGGCATTGCTATTATATACGTTTTTCAGTTAAAATTTGTAAATTTGATTTGAATGGAATTTTCTATTTTATATAAATTTGGGAAGTTTTGTATAATTTAATGGACAAAGTTGGTTTTATTTTGTTTTTTTTACAGGTTGATTGAAATTAACATGTATAAGTTAAAATTTAATGCAAATGACTTTTCTTAGGTTCCGTTATGGTAGATCTATCGGCTCATGAGTTAGTGTGGTAGTTGCGATGTTGATATATATCATATGACACCCATCAAACGTAACCCCAATAATTTCAACCCCCGTAGCGAAAAGATTGTGCAAACACATATTGAGCAAGTTTTTTTTTTGTTCGCCATGTCATCTTATCGGAAAACTTTCACTTTCATCTCCATTACCCAAATCCGCACAACCGACAGAACGTCACCCATTCCATTCTACCTGGCTACGTCACCCATTCTATTCTACCTGGCTATATTAATTTCGCCGAATACCATGTGAGCTTTTTTCTACCTATTTGTTCTTTGACAACAAGTAATCGTAGTGTATCGAACGATTCCGCTGTGAAGACAACATTCCCGTCAACACACTTATACCATTCACTAATAGTTTTTGGGTGAGGGTGAGGCAATAGAAAACGAAATGCCTTCCTAACATAATCATATCCTTTTGGTGAATAAAAATTGAGATTCATAGCAAACGTTCGTATTTTGGATGGGTAGGATTTTGGTAAGACTAAACCTTTGGACTTAGGAAGTTGCCGTTTCATAAACTCTTTGATTGGTTTCGAAACGGATAGCAAATTAATCAAATGCTCTTCTTGCAAAAGATTCAGATTTTTTAAATCATGCAGAACACTTTCTAAAGAATTAATTTTCTTTTTTTGTCGGTAAATCTGTTGTCTCGTGCGGCGCAGCTTCTGGTTTAGTTGATGGCACGATGACCTCAGCTTTTTTTTTAATTTTCGACGAGTCTTCTTAGGTGAAACACCTGGTGTAGAAGCTTATAAGGCATGTTGAAGTGTAATTTATTTTAAAGGCTGGAAAAAAAAAGAATTTTCATAAAAATTCTATTTGTTATAAAAGAAAAAAAATAATTATTATTTATTTTTTTTGTTTTAATACATCTTCTTTGCTCATTTTTTCCATAACTGGTGAGGAATTTACAGAACTGCAATCGAATGAAGTGTTTTGCCGCTTCTATCGAGCTTCTATCTTTGTTTCTTCCTGCACGCTAGTTGACGTAAAAATGGTCGGTACAGCATTTTCACTTAAGTTTGTACCTGCTCCTATCACACGTACATATGTATTTCAACTCGAAGTGAGAAGAGCAAACTCGATCCGTATTTTTAGCTTGATTTTTATTTATTAAGCTAAGCCCCTGTTTTTTTAATAATGTATTCTTAGGAAACCTATTTCAAAATACAAACAATTTAGTTATGATAAGCATGTTTAACATTAGTTAACAAAAACAAGCAAAATGTAAATGTGTAGTTCATGATACTAGTAAAATTTACAGTTTAATGGATCAAACTAATTAAATTTACGACAAAAGCCATTGTCAGAGTAGAGTATAGAATAAAATATTTGACGTGAAATCCATAGTCAAGCTATCCATAGTCAACATGTATCTCTCCCTTGGTGTATAATCTAGCAACTTATTATTGAGATTATTTCTACCAACTTTATATAAATTATCACAATTACTAACACAACATTTGATAATTTTTGGCATTTTATAATATATAACAATTTTCACTTTTGACTTCACAAATTTAATTATTTCACTTTCAATTGATAAACAATAAATGATTTTAAAAATGGAGACCAAAATAACTAATATTGACCGGCGTCTTTTTTTCTATAGGACGATTTTATTGTTCCGATGTTTGCCGTAATAGTACTAAAATATTATTTTTTCATATTATCTGTAGTGTATTGTGGCAAACGCCGGCAAATTGCCCTATAGACTAATTTTTCTGTTTCGGTGCTCACCACAAACACGAAATAAAATAAAATATAACAAAAATTTGATATTTTTTTATTTAAAATTGTATTTTATAATATCACAAAAATTATATTATAAATTTTATATAAATGTCACAAAAAGTAGTAAAATAAGTAATTTCATAAATAATTTTTAAAATTACTCAAGACTGATGCTTCATATAGAATCCCATTTGTGACGAATATAGCATAAGCGTACCGAAGTACCGGGATAAAAAAATCGACTTGAATTTATATTTTATATATACTACAAGAGTTTATGGGATACGTAAGTGACGTTAGGTAGTTTTGGAAAATTAACTGCTTTAAAAATATTCCGTTGCAGAACATGTTCGTTTCAAAACGATTATTCTAATAGAAAGTTTTGCTAGAAAATTTTAAAATTCATTGGCCCTCCCGAAAAGTGGCCTTTCTCGCAGAGTTCTCTAAATAGCAGCAGGGTTGGAGTGGAATACAACTCATAAATTGTAGAGAAACAAAAACACTAAAGGGTCCCTTCGTTTCAGCTGCCATGTAATGAAAATTTATAAAAAAACTTAACGGGTCCCTATTTCGGCGCCATGTAGAGAAACAAAAAAACTAAAGGGTCGCTGTTTCGGCGCCACTTGTTATGGTGTTGGACTTTAATAATAAAAAAAACCACAAATACGCATATGCCGGAATAGTTGCACAAATACAGCCAAATTAAAACGAATAAAACCGGTTTGCAACTTGGAAATCTCTTATTCTTTTCTATCATACTCTTACATCCTTTAGAATAAATTCAGAATTAATTAATTACTAATATATGACCAAAATATATATATATATATATATATATATATATATATATATATATATATATATATATATATATATATATATATATATATATATATATATATATATATATATATATATATATATATATATACAAATATAATAAAAAAAACTCACAGCCTATTGTGTCACCAACACAAAAACTTCCTTCTTGATATCAATTCAGCTTTTTCCAAAACAAAACTTTCTTCTTGATATTAATTTAGCTTTTCCCAAAACAAAACTTTCTTCTTGATAATTATTTGCCTTTTTTTTCCACCAAAGTCATACAGTAATTATAATCAATAGCCTTTCAAACATAAACTTTTCCTTGATCAATTTGCCTTTAGATTTTTTTATGGTTGATCTTGCTTCACTGTCAGTTGTTCCATCGAGAGAATCCAGATATTTGGAAGGTTTAACGATCGTTCTATTTGTGGTACTTTCCTTATTTAGCTCATCTCGGTTATCATTTTTTTTTCAATATTGTTGCATAGTAAAATTTTTCATCCGTCCACAATATTTTATTTTACTCGGGAATTTTTCAGATGTATCAAAATTCTTGATCCTGTATGCTTCAATGATGTGAAATTTTTTTTCTTCAACAAACTTTGCATCTGTAAACTTAACGTGAGCATACATGATGTAAAATTTTGTCTAAGACTCAATTTGATATTTATTGTACAATTTGCAACTGTTATATTTAATTAACTATGATGGTTATAAACTAAAGATAATAAACTTTTGTTCAATTATTGGATTATTTTGTTCAATTATTGGAATTTGTTTTAGAATTAATGAATATTTAGAATTTATAGAATGTTTAGTTAGAATTGACGAATACTATTCGTTTAAAAATACTAATATCCGATTTAAATTTATATACCAATCTTCGATCCAAACAATTTGATCGCTTATATACACATATTACAGGTTTCCTGTTTCCTTGTGGAGACACAATTCTATTTTTTACAAATTAAACAATCATTTATTCAAAACATGTATTATTGACATTGAGTGACGTAACTAAACCGTCAACAAAAAAATGTTTAATTGCACAACAGTAGTACAAACAAATGTCCCTACGCTTATTACAATTGAATAGAATAAATTAATAAATTATTAGCGAATTTCTTTGAATATGAATACTATTATTTTAGGGTAAAAATTGAACATAGTCCGTCGTTACAAAATGTTTGGGGGAAATCTTTAGCCAGGGTGATTATCCTAGTTTTAACACGAGTATTATATGGACTGTGAACTTATTATCTTCCTATCACAAAACAAATTTTATATTCACCAAAAAATTCTTGTTTCTGAATGGTTAATTAACAGTTCAGACACCATTCACAGTTCGCATACTAAAACCCAGCTATATGTGCATAGTTATTTATTACAGTGGATTACGATAATTTTTATGTACGATTAACTTTATATATTTATGACTAATAACTATTATTATTTTATTTTAAAAGAATAAATTTAATTTATAAATTTTAAACTTTTGTTATTTTATTTTTACCCGGTATGGGGTAATGGAAAAATTGCCGGTTCCGGGTAAAAACCGGGCATTTAAAAATTGAACCGGGTGAGCCGGGTACCGGGTAATTTCCGGGTACTCGGTGCATCACTAGTACAAAATATAGGTGTCTTTTGTTTTCATTCTTATTTAGGCCTTTTGTGTGACGATTGGTTTTAATAATAGTAGATTATGATGCCGTCCACGCGTCATATATATTTAATATTTATATATATACTATTTTTTATTCGCCGCAAACAAAATATTTTTAAAAAATCGTTTAATCTAAATCAAATCAAATTTGCATAAATATTGAAATATAAACATGTTGAACAAGTATGCCTTTGACCAAAATATTTGTTCTTTTTTTCAAATAAATTGTATAACTATGACAACAAAAAAATAATAAATATTTTGAAATTTTGAATTGAAAGGATGCTTTAGTAAAAGAAATTATTTTTTAAAATAATTTATACAAATTAAGTCGAGTATCGAGATTGAATGAAATGAAATGTTCATACAAATTTAACATCGTGAAATCAAAAGTTTCCAGCACAAAAGTTTCCAAATAAATTTGCACAGCAAAATAATGTTTTGAATATTATTTCACTGCGGCATTTTGACAACAACAACACATAAAAAACCTTTTAAGACCAAGGTCACACAACATGCGTAAGAATGGAAAATAGAACTTAACAATAGGATTTATTATTTATTGTTTTACATAATAAAATATGACATAAAGTATAAACAAATATTTCATGATAGAATAAAAGAAATAAAATAAAATAAAAGGGGAAAAAACACATTTTGTAGACAAATTTGCACAAACATAACTAAAATTGGATGGCATATTAGTTGATCATGTGACGCAGTACCTTTCTCAATATAATTTGTAATTTTTTTTGGTTTTTTTTTTAATTCAAAGTTAAGCATGTTTAGTGTTAATTATAACGGATTACAAATTAACGACTCTGAATATCCGAAAATACCATGCTAACTAGGGTTTGATTATATAAATCAAGTTTCTTTAAGAAATTTATTGATGTTGGTTTTAAAAGTTTGGGGATTAAAATTGTCAGGGAATACCCAAGCAGGTAAGGTATTCCAGAGATGAGAAACTCGGTTGAAAAAATCACGTTGGAATGCGACAGTTCTACACCTTGTTATTTGAACCGTAAAAGGATGAGCTGCTACGGCTGCTCTAGCATTGCGCGTAGGGTTTTCAGACTCAGGTAAAATCAATTTAATTTCCGCGGATCCCCGTTCATCCATAATGTACGTGTAAAAACTCGTCAGATCAGCGACATTTCGTCTATGTTGTAAGGAATCAAGTTCGTTTGTAAGATTTGAATTCCCAATCAACTTAATAGCTCTCCGCTGTACAGAATCAAGACATTTCAAACTACTTAAGTATGCTCCACACCAAATGTGAGAACAATATTCCATGCAGGGACGTATAAAAGACTTGTATACTAAAAGAAGCTGTTTGCTATCGAAAAACATCGACCTAAAAAACCCAATTTTTGAACGGCATTTTTAGCTAGATTAAAATATGAGAATTCCACTTCAAATTATTTTGTAATGGAGAACTAGGCCCATTGGAAATACCAATGGATCAGTAGAGACAGGCCCCGCACCTAACAATCTGAACTGATAACCCTGAACTAGCTTCGGCATGTGGGTTTGAAGAAGTGTACCTGTCACCTCAGCACAAATAAACAGTGTGCGCGTATAATTAAACCAATAAAACCAATAAAATTATTTGAAATATTGTGCAGATCTCACCTGATCATTATGTTTTCCCTGATTTCCATCAGTTACCATCCACATTTAACCAAGAACAGAGTACCAAATTACACCAATGTATATAGTTGAAATTCGGGGTTGGTTGATTACATAAAAAAAACGATTGCTGACGTCACTATTGTTGCAAACCGTTCATAAGAGTGATAATCAACTCGAAAGCTTTTGACGGTTACGTTGTATGACGCCGGATGTTTTATTGAAGAGAAATCGTCACTCTACTTTTCATCCCAGCCAAATCCATCCACTAATCAAATGAAACATTATATTTTGTTATCTAAATCAAGTCTTTTTCTTCATATAGTTTTTCTTTTTATTCTATTAATACACGTTTTTTCTTGTAGTTTAACTGTTTCTTTTTTTAAACTTCCCTAAATATTAAGTTACATACACAATCTATCACATATATAATAAGGTAATAAATATCACTTAGTTACACAAGCGTATATAAAAAAAATTGTACGTTTCAAGAAATATAATCAAAAATCAGAAAAAAAATGACACGACTACCATCAATATTTTTTTTTTTACAAGCTATAATTCTGATTATATAAAATATTTTTTTTATAATTTTGATAAACGTCACAAATGGCACTAAACATAAAATTTTTCTTTTGTTCTTTTTTTTTTAGTTTCGATCTCGTTTATCAAGAAACCTCTTTAATATTTAATTCTATTCACTTAGACCAGGGGTGCCCAGAAATCATGGAAGAGATGGCCAAAAATTTACAAGAACAAAAATGACTGGCCGCACGGAAAAAATAAATAAATAAACAGTATAAATTATGTTTAGATTTTTTATTCAAGTTAAGTCGCGAACATTAAATTTTTGTGTAGTATTACTAATTCTTAGTTCGTTTTTCAAATTAATGTCAGTTAGTCTATTTCTATAGGAATTTGTTAGGAATATTTAAGTTTGAATTTAGTACGTACCAAAATATTGTACTTTTTTAAACGGAACTTATTACTATTGTGGTATTTGCTATTTTTATAATATTTTTACTGGCCGCACCAAATCATAAAACTGGCCGCATGCGGCCAGATGGCCGCAGTTTGGGCACCGCTGACTTAGACTAACCAAACAAAAAGTTCTCGAATAACTATTACTAATAACATCTCCCTAAGTTACTTTATTTAAGTTGAGATAATCAAATTTTCTAAATACATTTAACAAAAATATTAAAATATTAAACTTATTGGTTTGAGTAGTCCACGATAACTCGCAACCGAATTCAATTAAATTATTCATGCCAACTCACTGACAAATTTTAATCCCAACTTTTTAATATCTACCATATCAAGGTAAAAAATGACAACTCACCATTTCATCGGTGGGATTCTCATATTTATAATTATGAAAAACATCGATAATGATGCGTTCGCAATCTATGTTTTAATAATAATGAATAATATAGTTGGGTGAAAATGTAGAAATCACAGTCGCAACTGATAATCCTCCTCCTCTGAACATCCTCATAACAAATTAAAACCCAGCTATAACTAAAACTGAGGGAGCCACCGTTGACTGAATACTGTTCATCCGCTAGTATTCCTAAGATATGACCTTGACCACTAGTGGTATCTCAGAGCTCTTGTCAGTGGTATGTGATATCTTACGTTAACTCGTACGTCAATAGCAGAGAGTACATTACGGTGGGTGATCACAATCTTAGTTAAAAAATTAAAACATCTACAAATCAACAACATCTTATCTTTCCATGCGGGAGGCAAATATGATCATGTTTTTATTTATTTATGATTTTGCTGACTTCTTAGAACTCGAATAACTATTTTATTTTATGTTATTCTTTTCATTTATTCTTTGTTAACGAAAGTAATCTAAGCAGAAAGATTAATATTGTAACGGATAAGTAAAAAAGAAAAAAAAGTTATTTCTAGTCAAAAACATGTAAAATTCAGGTGACACAAGATGGCGCATCCACAACAAATAAGTATTAAGTTAGTTATAACACAACAGCCAGAATTGAGAAAAAAAGCGATATTAAATTAATTTTTAATTATATTTTACTGTTGTCTAATTACTTGATTACATCTTATTTTGTTTTGTAATCCACTCACTTGTATCTTTAGTAATCGTTAGATGTTGTTGAGAATGAAGTATTCTTCAATTATAGACAGATCATTGATTTAATTAAACCAATAAACAAGAATTCAACCTTACCTGTTAGATATTATTTTAAAATAAATAATTTGAAATAAATAAGTTTTATTTTATAAAACTTGAATAATAAATACTCAGTAACAGAAATTGTGCTATAATACTTTCGTCCAACCATTAAATGATACTCAATACTCTACAATACCTACCAAAACTAAACTTTAATTTCAATATTTATAAAAATAATTAGCTAAAAATTCTGTAAATTATTTAGTATTAATTAAACCGGTTTTTATTTTTACTATACAAAAAACATCCAACTCTCCATTTTATAGAATTTTTTTATAATAAAATATAAATTTTTTAGTAAAATATATTAAATGAAAATAAATGAATACAAAAAAAATTATACAATAAGCTCGGTGTAAATATTAGCAGCCAAATAAGTTAGTAATAAAACGAGTAAATAATGAAACATAAATAACAATAAATTACACATTCATAACGAATAATAGTTTTAATAAAAAATACTTAGTTTACTGGAAAGAAATTAAAATAAAAAAAAATCTAATTACACTATTTAATCAAGAACACAAATATATAATCAAATAACTTATTATTGTTATATAAAAATAATTTTTTTTTTTCAATTTCAATTTTATCAATTGTTAATTATGTTATAATTTTTTATTTATTTTTTCAAATTGAAATCATCATATCTACATAAATATATATTTAACACAACAAATAAATCGAGCCAATGATTAATTAATCATTAATTAATATTGATTTCATTAATTTTTCATAAATATATAATTAATAATAATTTGATTTAGATTGGTTGAAATTTTTTTAGAAAAGCTCAAGTTTTCTTCTTCATCATAAGTTAATGATTTATGTGATTTAATTTATTTTTTCTTTTTACTTGATTATTAAAAAGAAATCAAATCAAACGATACATATCGTTTTCTTTTCTCAAAAGAACAATAAATAAAATATTAAAACAATATTACTAATATATTACAAACATAAAAAAACTTATATTTATATAAATTTCGGTATATATAAAAAAAATTCCATTAATTTAATTTAATATTATTATTATTATCTAATCAAACGCAAAAAATTCTTGAATAATAAATAACTTGAACAAAATAATTATACAACTGGTGCTAAATTAGTCATCGTACTTAAATAAATCGCAAAATATAACATTAAAAAAAACAATTATTAATTTAATAGATATAATACATAAAAATTATGTATTATATATAATACATAAAAAAACTATAAATGTTTATGAATTAAGTTCATAAAATATTTTTAGGCCATGTATATTTATAAATAATTCATATAAACGAATATATATTTAGGATATAATTAAAGTTTTGTAAAATAGGTGCTGATTTTTAAGGTGACATCTATTTTTGAGATGGCTCGAAAAAACCTAAATCTGACGATAAATATTTATAAGAAATACTACAATAAGAGTTCACAACATTCCGTCCCCCTAGAATCCAGTCGATAAATTAGTGGTTCCTAACAAGGAGTGGTTTGGTCTAAGTGTCTCTTCCTCAGTTGTCAGTTGTTACTAGTATAATAGATTGCGTTCTCAATATCTCGTTTGAACTTCTCTTTGAGATTCTTTAGATCAGAATCGAAATCCTCTTCGAAGTTGTGATTTATTAAAGATGGCAGGAGACTTTTATAAGACACAAAGTAATCCCACAGATATAATTTTTCTTTTTTATTGTAATGTCCGTAATTTTGTTCAACAGCACTGTCCCAGCAAACTGATAAACCTTTAACTCAAGAGCTATTCGGTCTATTTCTTTACCTTGAGCTAAAAGCAATTCGGAGACGTCGATTGAGAAATAATTCAGAAATAAAAAAACGTTTATGTTCAAAATCAGTTCTAATTTATTTTCGATAATGTCCAGCTATATATACAAAATCAATATCTTTTTAATTCCCCTCCAAATCGATATACATAAAACGTACGAACTGGATGAACATGCTGATACGGTCTACGACCTTCCACTGAACCAGTTTCTTCAAAACGATCAATAATTTTGCCAATTGCCCGCTCGGTAGGACGTCCATGTCGACCAAAAGTTTCATGTATTTTACGAAATGTTGTCTTTTTTGAACGACAATTTCCATAATAAACTTAAACGATTAAAATGCGTTGTTGTGTTGTAAACGACTCCATGATTAATAATGGCATGGTGTTAATTGTGGACTTTTAAACACAATAAATAAACAATGTATATCTATACACATATAATCAAATGCAACCGGGAACTAAATGTTCCAAACGACACTCAAGGTGGGAATCCCTTATATAAAAATTTGCTTTTAACCTAACATTGGGAACTAAATGATAAACGAAATCTTAGTAATAATAATACAAGAACAAAAAAAATTTACTTGCTGAAATGTTGAATGCAGACTGGTTCTCTATCAGCTCCTTACTTACACGTCCACCAAAATTTATCCAAGTAGGTCCAAGTATAGATGCATATATTAATCCGATTACATATCCAACTGTACCAAACAATTTTATGTATATATATATATATATATATATATATATATATATATATATATATATATATATATATATATATATATATATATATATATATATATATATATATATATATATATATATATATATATATATATATATATATATATATATATATATATATATATATATATATATATATATATATATATATATATATATATATATATATATATATATATATATATATATATATATATATATATATATATATATATATATATATATATATATATATGCACATAATCATCAATATCGTCCATTCAATGGTGTTTCTCAAATAGTTCAAAATTTTTATTTCCACAATCCAATTATAAAATCACAGACTCCAAATAATTTCTGAATATTTATACCATCCATATTATCTGACACGTCATTAGCATTTTTCTCTCGCCATCTTTTTATGCACTATTAAAAAAAAGCAATCTTGAAATTTACTTTGAATTTGCAAGAAAATAACTAAATTCTAGTTATTCTTTTTAAATAAAAACTTGAAACACAGATATTATTTCTTTTTTTGATATACTTTCCAACATTTATTTTTATCAACTTTATATTATTATTATAATAATGAAACAAAATAATTTTAATTAATTTTTCTTTCAATTTGCTTTTGTTTTAAAATATAAACATCGAATGAATATCAATTTTTTTCTAACTAGCATTATGATTTTTTTAACGAAGATGTTACCAGTGATGATTTTTTTAATTTTTTCATTTTCTTTATGTTTCGTTGATATTTTTTTTTCGTTAGGATAATTTTATTTTGCTGAATTGTTTGTTAATTTTTAAAATTTGAATTTTATTTTGATTGAACCAGAATTTCTTTGAAATGATTTGAAAATTATGAAATGCTTTATTTAGACGTATGGCCGACGTTACAATGGTTTTGACTTTTCATATTTCAAATACATTTTTATATCAGACAACATTTAGTACTTACACTAATCGATTCAAAAAAGGACCAACAGATGGCCCACCCTGTATATGGAGTTCACACTAGACGACATGTCGGTGTTGTGCCAATATCGTTGTCCGCTGTCGTCGAGCAGCAATCTTCCCACTCGTCCGGACGACATTTTAAATAAAATAGAAAAAACATTTAGCAAACATTTTAAATATTTAACAAATTTTGATAAGTTTAAAAAAACATGAAAATGCTAAAAATGTTCGTATTAATGTCATCTTTCTAATGTCATTTGGCGTTTTAACATTTTCCAAAATGGAGCATAAATCCCGAAATGTTTCAACATCGTACGTAGAAACTAGTTTTTAGAAACAATAATTTAAAAAATAGATTGTTAATTTTAAAATAATTGTATTGTCTACTTAAATTTGATAAATGATTGCGTGGCGACAATACTTCTGTCATAACAAAACTAAACTAGCACACGTTTGTTGCTATAACTATTACCACATCCATTCAAACACAGATGGCGTTATAAGTTGATGGCGCAGAAGGCGGAACAATTCAGCCATCCGATTAGATGACGCCTTCGTCTTTATAAAATCTTTCAGATTTCCTTTTCCCTTCTATATCCTGCACTAAATCCTATCCTTTCCAATACTTTTAACAACGTCATATGGTCTCTTGAACTTGGTTGCAAGCTTCCGACTGTCTTCAGTAGCTGGAGCTTCGCTTTTCACCATCACTATGTCACCATCACTAGCGTTATCAAACTGCCGCTTTTGGCGTTCTCGATTTCGTTTGGCGTTTCGTTCAGCTACCGAATTTTCGTTTCACTTTCATCTTGTAATTCGTCGTTAAGTTTTTTAAACTAAACAGTTGAAGGATTGTCCAAGGATGACTGAAATCTATATTTATATATTAATTCCGATGGAGTCTTTTGTGTATCTTTATGGATTGTCGTATTTACCACTATTTGAACATCCACTAACTTCTCATCCTAATTTTCTTCTGGTAATCGTATACCATCCACTTTCTCAACTTGACCATTTGACCTAGGACAACCACTTGCTTTTTTTACATGAACTATCTCGTAATCAGTGCAAAACAGATTTTCAAAGAAAAGTGCACGCTGCTCCTCGGTTCGTGATAACACTTTCGGGCCTTTCATAGTTCATTAAAAATATTCTAAATAATTCTAGTGAACTCTCAGCACTCACATATTTCATTGCGCCTAAAATAACTTATTTGCTATAACCGTCAACAATGACTCCTACATACTTCTACAAAAGACTCAGTTCCTTTTTCTAACGGATACAAATATCCTGGCTTTTTAATACCCGAACTCCGTTTTTGCATTATTTTGTATATCACCACCTGATAGCACACACCTCTAACATGCTCGAGTGGAAAATCAAATTCGGACAGCTTTATGAACCATCTACCTATTCGGGAGTTTATATCCCTTTTCTTGGCAAGTAATCTAATGCTATTGCAATCAGTTTGGACCACAAACGCTATTCCTAATAAAAAGGTTCTAAATTTATCTAAAGCTGCTACTATCGCTAACACCTCAAGCTCCACGGCTGGGTATATAGCTTTCTCTTTCATCGTCTTTTGACTATAATAACTAATTGGCTTAAATTTTCCGTCTGGTCGTTCTTGATGTAAAACAGCTCCAAGTCCAATAGCACTAGCGTCCGTATGGACTTCGGTCTTTGCTTCTGTATTGTATAGTTAGCACTAGCGTCCGCAGTATGAACTTCGGTATTTGATTCTGGATTTTATAATCCTGAAAT
Source organism: Diogma glabrata (assembly GCA_963693315.1). Taxonomy (NCBI): domain Eukaryota; kingdom Metazoa; phylum Arthropoda; class Insecta; order Diptera; family Cylindrotomidae; genus Diogma; species Diogma glabrata. The sequence continues at coordinate 78,419,428 of OY856188.1, forward strand.
CGCGTCATGCTTTCTCTTGCGTCAAAGCTTTCTCTTGCTCTTTTTTCCACGAAAAATCTATATTTTTCTGTAATCGATCAGTTAAAGGTCTAGCGAAAGTAGCATTTCCCTTAGTGAACCTTCTAAAATAACTTGATAATCCAATAAAACTTGGCCTACTGCCATCAATTTTCGTGAACCTGGCTCAATGCGATTTTCAGAAAATATTAAATCCCAAATATTCTATGTTTTTGTAAAAGAAACGGCACCTGGCAAAATTTAACGTAAGACCAGCCTTTCTTATGATAATATATTTTTTAAGTTTTCTAATCCTTCTTGGATATTTTTCCTCGGAATTACAATATCATCGATGTAGGCCATTGCTATAGAGTACATAAAATTTCCTATTATTGTATTGATCAACCTTTGAAACACTGATGGGTTATTACATAACCCAAACAAATTCTCTTAAAGTAATAATGCCCATCAGGTGTCACAAAGGCGGTCTTTACACGTGATTATTTCTCAACGGGTACTTGATAATATCCACTAGACAGGTCAAGACTAGTAAAATAGACATTTCCTCGAAGTCGATCCAATTGATCGTCAATTAGGGGTAAAGGGAAATGATCCTTTATCGTTTTTTTATTTAAAGCTCTGTAATCAACACACATTCGGATGTCCCCTGTTTTCTTCTTAACCAATATTATGGGACTCGCATAAGGCGATACGAAGTCTTTCGTGATATCCGCGTCCTTGAGATCATTAGTTAACCCTCCTCTTTCACTCTGTGAAAGTCTGTTGGGTCTATAATATACTCGAGAGCTATCCAATAAGTCTATTCGCATCTCTATCTGATCACTTTTTCTTATCTCTGAAATATTTGTAGCAACTTCTGTTGCTATTTGATCCATTAAGTCATCTTTTTCCTTCGAATCACCTTTTACAATATTACAATATAAATTATCTGTTATGTTAATTTTACCAATTATATCATCTATGATATATTTTACATCTTCTGCAATTTGAATGTGAAATTGTATTAATTTGTCATCGACGTCATTTTCAGATGGCATTTATACATTCTCTCTCTGGTAATCTTATCATGTTTACTAATAATTAAATTTTTGACATACAATTTAAAACCAGAACAAATGTATTGCCTTCTTTATCAGTTATTACTACACAACATGGTATAAATTCACCTACCTGCCGAATTCCACCTTTAACAAATAACTTCTTTTCAATTTTAGTATTTATTTTTAGTATTAACATTTGAGTGCCAATTAGAAAATATCCCGGAGTTAAGAAGAAACATTGTTTGGGTCATTTGAAATACCCGTTAACGGCCTTGAATTCAAACAACATTCTATTTGAACAATTAAAGTTTCTAATTGATCCATTGTTATAGTTGTACCGTAAGCTACCCGAACGAAAAGCTTTTTGAAAGACTTTACTCTGGCTTACTTTACTCCGAAGGTGATTGTGGAAGAATAAATTTCCATTCGATGCCTTCACAAGGGCAAAATTTGTAAATATCAGATGAGTTGATCTCTTCAATAAATTTTTGATTTAAATATTTAAGTTCTCCGTTCGTTTCCACAAAATTTGTTGCATTATCAATATAAATTTAATACAGTGTCGAATTATTTTTCTTGCTACACTTTTACCATTGATGAGCCAAAACTTTTGCCTTATGGTTTCTAATAAAGCAAGCTGTCCAATTTCGTTTATGTTCATGTTCAAACATCAAATGTGTTAAACGATGATCGGATGGTAGAAGAATTTGATGTTTTTGATTTATATCTAGGTTGCTATTCTTTAATCGACCGCCAACACGTAATATTTCCTCAGTATCTAAAAATGGTGTCAGACACTTTATTTTACTTCTGTTGTAAACATCGTTTTTTCGTTTCCAATGTTGGATATCCTCATTCAAGGCTTCCTCTTAAACCAATTTTATCAACGTTTGTAGGCTTTGTTGTAATTTGACTGCTGTTAATTCTCCATATTCCAGTTCTGATTTTTTAACTTTCTGTAGATTAAAAAAGAATCGTTTCCATATTCTGTGTGACGTACTAATTTTGAAAAGTTAATGTGATCCTTAATGAATTAAGTTTTACTCAGGAACTAATTATTTTTTGTTCAGGAATATGTTCCAGTTTTAGATGTTCTTTTGAATTTGGCCAACTTTCTTCATTTGATGTCAAAAACTTAGGACCGTTCCACTATATAGTTTGTTATTGTATATCATTGGGCATCAGTTCACGCGAAATGAGATCCGCTGGATTGTCCTTGGTGGTGATATGCTTCCATTGAAACCTATGCGTTTCCTCCTGAATGACTGGAACCCGGTTTCTTATATAAACGTTTTTAATTCATATGGCAATGTATGGATCCAGGCTAAAGTAACTGTCGAACCTGACCAGAGAATGACATTTTCTACTTCTAATTCCATGATGCCAATTACACTTACCACTAATTCAGATAATAGAACTGCCTAAATATCTATTTAGGCCCGTATTCTTGAACGTCGATAGAGATAAATCGGCGGATTTATTTTCTCTTTCGTATTTTTGAACGTAGATAAATCCATTGATTCAATTTTGGATTAAAAATGTATCCGCAGATTTATACCTCAATACCGATGGCTAAAACCGCTGGCCGCGGCTACATTATTTTCGAAAATTCACAAAATTCACTTTCATTCATGTTTTTGTCCTGCAATAACAATAATATTTAAATAATAAAATAGGAAATATAATTTAAACGTTCATCGTAAATAAAACTTACACGGTGTGGTAAGTTTTGTTGATCGAAACAAAATTTTGAGAAACAATCAAAAACATTAAAAAAAAATGACATTGAAAAAAATGACAACTGTCCCAACAAGCAGTTTTAATGCAAAATTCGATATCGAAAATCGAAGATTTTAGCTCCGTTCAAAAATACCACAAAAAATCCATAGATTTATCCATCTTTATAATTACCAAAAATAGCCTTAGTTAAAACAGTGGATTTTCGAAAACCACGGATTTATTCTCGTTTAAAAATATGGCCCTTAATGTCCATCACCATAAAAATCAGTATAAACTTTAAAAAAGCTTAAAACAAAACAAAAATTTAATTAATTAAAACTTTAGTTTTACAATAAACTCAGATTATTTATATAGTTGTTGAGCGACTTTAATTTGAATATTTCGGCTTTTTGTTGTAAGTCTTATACAAATGTTATTATTTGTAATGTTTTTGTGTTCAATTTGTAATTCATAGAAACAACTTTTTTAACCTATAATAAAATTACGAAATTTGTTTTTGTCTTTTTGTATAGTTCAAGTAATTCACATTGAATTATATATGAAAACGGTTTTTTGTGATTAAAAAAATTAAACAAAAAAAAAATAGATTTTAGATTATTTTAATTTAAGAGGATGGATAAAATAAGAAAAAAAAATGAAAAACGTCAAACACAAAAACCATCTCTTCGTAGTTAGTACATAATATATACATTCAAAATTATTCGTTCGCACATAAAACAAATGTATTCAAACTAACGTTTGTAGTTACCATAAAATTAACGACATAAATCGATATAAACGAATTAAAATTATTATTAAATAAAAACTCTATTTTGTACATATAACTATAATATTGGCACCATACGAGAAAAAATGGTTATGTCAAAAACGGGGAAACCCCCTTTTTTGACAATACTAAATGTGTTTTATTAATTTATAACAATTCTGTGATTTCTTTGTATATATTTTTTTTATTTAATGATTATTTATAAAATTATTTTACATAGTTATAAAATTTCACTATAATCTTTAAATTTTGTTTTCATTTCAATCATTTTTAATTTTTATTAGATAGGAAACAGAAATATATTCAAAATTAAAAACAAAAATATAAATAAAACTAAATTATAATAAAATTTCATTAACTTTAATTAATTTTAATACAAATTTGTACATTTAATGGCTATTATTAATAATATATTATTACTATTATTATATACATAAAATTACATAAAAATAAAAGTATAAAAAACAAACAAATTGAAATATAAAAAAAATGAATATTAATCATAAACATAACCCCATCGTTATAAAAATTAACTAAAAATAATTAATTCTACGAATGACAAACAAGAATTCTGTGATTTTTTTTTTAAATAATCAATAATAAAATATGGCTCACATTGAAAATTTCCATCGAAAACCAAAAATTCGTGACTTGGAAAAAAATGAAATAAAAAAATGAATATTTTTGTGTTAAAATGAAATTTCATTATTGATACAAATAAATGTTTACATGATTTTTTTTATATTTTGGCCAAATCGATCAATCGACCTAATTCGAAAATTAGGTATTGAACATGGCGATCGAATGAACGTGTACTGTGTGTCGCTGCAGTGTATTTAAATTGATAAAATAATTGTTTATTGTAAACTCCAAATATCTTCTAAAATAATAACTTATTTTAATATACTTCTGTTTGTTGTATATTTTAAATTAATTCCATTAATCTATAAAAAGTGACAAAGTTAAGTTTTATATACAATTATACCTGATACATAAACAATCAAAGATGTCCGCTTTTCTGTATCATTACGAAATAAAGTAAACCAGCTAGTGCATAGGTGTTGTCTAATTAAACTTTAAAATAGTATACGATAACAATTACGGTTTTTCGCATTTGTGTATCATTCTGGAATAAATTAAAACAACTAGGTAGTGTTTCTAGTGTATATAAAGTGACAACATTTAAGTTTTATACACAATTATACTAGAAAATAATCAATTAAAGATGTCCGATTTTCTGTATCATTTTGAAATAAAGAACACCAGCTAGTGCTCATATGTTGTCTAACTAAACTTTAAATAGTGTAAACCATTATAAACCATTATTGTCTATTTAGACTTTGAAATAGTGTAAACAAAAACATTTTCTAGAGTGTTATATTTAATTAACCTTGATGATAATTCATTAAACCTTTATAAACCATTATTGTCTATTTAGACCTTGAAATAGTGTAAACATGAACAATTTCTAGAGTGTTATATTAATTAACCTTGATGATAACTTATTCTAAAATACCAATAAATCCATGGTAGTGTCATTGCTAATTGAGTTGATATACAATTTCTGAATATTATAAAATGAATAAAGATAGCATGGAACAGCTATTTTCAAAACAAAATCCAGGCATATGCGATGTAATGCAAATCTTAAAATATGTCCTTGAGTCTAACAATAATATTAATGAATCCGTACAAAGCATATTGGCAGAAAATAAAATTACAAAAAAGCGTTTAGATAAAATAGATGCTAACCAGAAATCAACTGAAAATAATGTTAAACAGTTAGAAATAGAGGTCAATTTTCTACGGCAAATGAGCCTTGATCATGACGTTGTTGTAACGGGACTACCTAATTCAATAAAATCACCGAACGAAATTTTAGATGGCCTGAATAAACTGTATGAATTTGGTACTGAAAATGTTAAGTCAATATATGTTCAAACATCTGATGCTAGAAGAAAAAACCGAAGTGGCAACGGCATCTTTAAATATGCAACAATCAAATTTAACAACACTGAAGTTAAACGATCCTTATTAAACAAAAAGAGAGAATTGGGCCCACTGTATCTCTCCGAAGCTTTTCCAGGGTATGCAGAGCCTCGTAAAGACTCACAAATATATATCAATGAAAAACTTACACAAGTTAATGCACAAATAATCAAAACATTGCGGGATATGAAGAAAAAAGGTACAATTAAATACTGTTGGTATAAATATGGGAAAATTTTCGTAAGAATTAACGATGCTGAGGATACAGTTTTAATTAATAGTCTTGATGATATCAATATTAAAATTAAGTAAACTATGGGTAAATGTTAATGTTAAATAGATATTAATTGGAAGTTCCTTAATAATTATAGTGAATTATATTTTTGTTTTATGCTTTTGCAACTGCGAAGACACGCATCATGAATAATCAATTTTAGAATTATAATATTATTTCGAATTATTTTTTCTTTTTTGTTCTAGATTTATCATAAAATGAATACGAATACAAACAACAGCAACGACGGAAGCAACTACAATGAGCATTTTTTGAATGATTCTGATTTTTCTACAAATTTGAAAAGGTATCCTGATAATGGGATCACCATTCTCTATATAAATATAAACCGACTAAAAAATAAATTACAAAAAATTGAAGATTTTCTTAGTAGTAAACATTTTCAAATAGATGTGATAATTCTGGTAGAAACCTTTCTCAACAAAGGTGAGGAAAAATTTATAAACTTAGATTGTTACAAATCTTATCATACTATTCGAGAAGAAAGAGAAGGTGGTGGTGTAACCATTTTTGTCAGAGACCATATTGAATCGAAACTAATCAAATCTACTAGCTATTTGGAAAACGATTTTCTTATCATTAAACTCATTAAACTTAAATTGCATATTGTTGGTGTCTACCGACCGCCGCACACGAATGTACCATATTTTATTGATTATCTAAATAAGTTTATGGAAAGATACAAATCGGCTATCTTCGTTGGCGACTTTAACATAAATTTACTTAATCCTTTAGATTCAAACGTTATTACCTATAAAAGTATGCTGACTACTAACTCGGTTGACATTATTAGCAAAATTGACCCTAAATACGCAACCCGATGTGCAATTGGTGTGCGAACTCTGATTGATCACATCCTATCGTCTGCAAGATTTCAATTTAGTATTCTCTATGACTCTTTACACTTTAGTGATCATAAATATCTGTTATGTAAAACTTCTGCTCAAACTATGACACCTTCGCTGATCATTAAACGTAAGATTATCGACCAAGATGCTATTCTGAAAACTATTTCTGATATGAATCTAAATTGCTGCAACTTTGACGATTTCCATAGTATGGTATTAAAAGCGATAGTAGATAATACCAGCGTAATTGAACAAAAAATAACCCCTAGTAAATTTAGTAAACCTTGGTTCACAAATACGCTTGCATTTAAAATTAAAAATCGTGATAAATTCTATAAATTAAAAAAGAAATACCCCTTGAATAAACATTTCGAAGAATCTTTTAAAAAGTTTAAACAAGATGTAGATCATAGTGTGGCCGATGCTAAACGTCATTACTACTCTAACGAGTTTACCAAAAGTAGTGGCAACAGCAGAAATACGTGGAAATTGATTAATTCAATCCTTTCTAACACGCAAAATGTACCTAAAGCTCAAAAAATTATATTAGACAAAGGGGGAACACTTGTTTCTGATGATAAGTTAATTGCTGAAGAATTTAATTATTATTTTTCTACAATTGCCCGTACAATTCAACAATCTATTTCTACTATTCCTTACAACCGAGATTTTCTAAATTACAATATTTATAATACTCTTTCTCATTTCAAAAAAGTAGAAAGTGAAATCGTTGCTAGTGCTGTCCAATCACTGAAAGATTCTAGCTCTACTGGATGGGATGATATGTCCACTAATTTGGTAAAAAAATTTAATATTGATCTGGTTAACACTTTAACTTGTTTAGTAAATGACTGTTTTGAAAACTCCATTTTTCCTACAAATCTTAAGATTGCTCATATTATTCCTGTTTCAAAACCAAATTCGGATATATCACTGCTATCAAGTTATCGCCCTATCTCAGTCCTACCGGTACTTTCTAAAGTTTTTGAACGACTCATTCATAATCAAATTGAACAACATTTAGAAACGAACGATATCATACACCCTAATCAATTTGGTTTCTTGAAAAAGAGTAGTACTACATCGGCAACACTTCACCTCATTGAAAATATTTATAATAATATTGAACTTAAACTGATTACTGCCGTCCTCTTTCTTGATCTCACTAAAGCATTCGATTGTGTAGATTGGTCTATTCTGATTGATAAATTGCAAGAAATTGGCATAACGAATAAGGCACTCATATTATTAAAAAGTTATCTGTTGGGACGTATGCAATGTGTAAAGGTTGGTACAAGTGTATCTAAAAGAGTTCCTACTTTGTGTGGAGTTCCACAAGGATCCATCCTTGGCCCACTCTTGTTTCTGATATATATCAATGATATTTTTAAGATTGGGTTAATTGGTAAAATCCAACTGTATGCTGATGATGTTACTCTTGTCTACGGATGTAGTGATTCTACTTCACTAAAAGGTGCGCTCACTAATGATATTGAAAAATTAAACACATGGTTCTCGATGAACAACCTTCTGGTGAATTTTAATAAAACTAGTTTTATGATATTTTATCTTAAATTTGAGCCGGAATGCTGCAATGATCTTACTAAGGTGACTGTAAATGGAAGCGACATATGTAGAGTTCAATCTACTAAGTTCCTTGGACTTCATTTAAGCTCTAGATTAAACTGGACTGAACACATTAATTATGTACAATCTAAAATCTCTCCTATTATTGGTGTATTTCGTAGAGTAGGTAAATTTCTCTCCACTAGCGTCCTGAACTCGCTCTATTTTGCTTACATTCAATCTCACCTTATTTACCTAATTTCTATATGGGGAGCTGGATCCTACTCTCGCATTAATGCGTTAGAAAAGTTTCAAAATCAATCTGTAAAAGCTCTTAGAGGGTATGCAATGCGATTTCCATCTATTAATTTGTATTCTACCGATGTTCTCCCGTTGTCCAAACTCATTGATTATGAATACTTGATTATAATATATAAAATGAGATTCGGTATGATTAAGTTTAGCAACAATCTTGTTGTTAACTACAGTATAACCAATCGTCCTAATCGTACTGCTAATGATTATCGTCTACCGCTTTACAAAGGTAAAACTGCTCAAAATAGCATTTTGTATAAGGGACTAAAATTGTTCAATTCTCTACCGGGTCATGTTAAAGATTTGAATATCGACGCTTTCAAAAAAGAAATTAAATTAAAATTATTTAATGACTACAGCAAAGAGTACCACCTAATGCATCTGAAGAAATAATTGTTTGATCCATGCTGTATGTAGTTGGAGCTGAGTTGCTGTCTGAAGTTGTTTTCGTATTTGATTTTCTTCTACTTTATTTGCTTTGTTGTAATATGAAATTGTAAAATTAATAATATTTCCATATATTATAAAATTGTATATTTTTTTTGGAAATAAATAAAAAAAAAAAAAAAAAAAAAAAAAAAAAAACAATCGTTATCAAAATTTTAACAGTGTAGACAATTAGACTAACCTTCTTTATCGATCTTAGTGACATTTTGTTTTAAAATTTAATTTTCTACAGTTTAACACGTTTTATTTTTCTTGTTATAGTTTTTAAATATTTATTAGTGATATTTCTAAAGTTTTCAAATTTCCAGGTAAAATTTTAAATAAATAATTGCATGTTTCTTTAAATAAGTTTTTTTTACTAAACACAATTTTAATGTCGAGCTTTAAGGCCAATAGTTTAGCTTTGTTTTTTTTTATTCAATGGTAGATGATTTTTGTTTAGTGAATGTTATGAAAATAAATATCTTAAAACTTTTAAGTAGTTCTTGTTCCTTTTAGGTAATAGGTTACGTTCGGCTAGAAAGCTGCGTTTATAACCATGTGAGAAGATAGCCAGGCTGCTATCAACAAGCGCTGCTACAAATTGATGCCAAAAAATCTCAGTATAGTCTATCTGGCTATGCTCTTAATCTGCAAGTGGAATGAAACCAGTCCTAGCAGCATCTTAATTGACGCGGTAGGGCAGGTTCTCATTGCCCCCGTTATGCAGACACAGGCTAGTCTCTGCACTTTTTCTAACCATCTTGCCAGAGTTGAACTGAGCTCTTCTGTAATATTGAACTGCTCCGTAAGTGATGTCTGGTCTCACTATGGTGTGAATCCAACTTAGGATACCTGGGCACCATACCATCCCACTGTTTTAATGGGTTTCATTCTACGTTTTCTTTTCTTGGTGAACGGTGCCAACGTAGTTTTACTCAGATTGAGGTTTAGTTCAGGTGGCATAGATGTGCACCATATGTCTACTCGATTAATTCGCCTTTGTACAATATGACACAGTGTATTTTCGAACTTCAAGTCATTTCAATCCCTGGTTGCCTAAGATTCCCAGAATTTCATTCACCACTAGACTCCACATAAAGGGTGATAAGACCTCCCCTGTGGATATCCTTTTGTGGTGCCAAGGCTAATTTTATAATCACCAGCCTTAGTTTCTGTTACTCTAGTCCTACGCATCTCACAAATCCAGTTATTTGTGGTGCTGTTAACGTTTTTCTCACTGCGAACCTTCTTGTGAAGTGTTGCTGAAGGTGCATTGAATATCTAAAAATGCTCAGAAAGCAACTTTCTTGCTATCCACCGTCTCTTCAAAGTCTTTAGTCAAATTGAACAGCGCGGTTTCCGTTGATCTGTTCGTTCTGTATGCATGTTCACTATCCTGCAACCAACAGCTTACCAAATTACTAATTCAGCTTTGCAATCGTTTTTAATATAAAAGATGTTAAACTGATGGGTCTATGACACTTCGGTTGGGTGACATCTTTCTTTCCTACTTTTGAAATGAATTGCACTTTTGCCGTTCTCCATGGCTTGGAATATGCCTTGTAATGTAATATGCCAGACCGCTTCTGAAGAATCCCAGGTCACCACCGGTAACAGACATTTCTGCCTCCTCTGAAGAAGAGCTGGAACTATGCCGTTCACCTAATGATTTGTATGGTTGGAAAGTGATTATATCCAACATAATACGGTCCTACGTAAAAAATATGACTGACACCCTCTAGTCCTCTGTACTTAGTCTTTTATTCTCTTGCTAACCACGTCTACCGCGCATGCACTGTTGCAGCCGTCCTCCGTATACGTACAAACCGGTATTCTAAGTAAAGTTTTAATCTCAGCGCACCGTCTTCCGCCAGAGTCTTATACAATTTAGCCGATACTGTATAAGACTGTGATTGCAGAATCACAGAAGGTTCTGAAAATACTTGTTAGCCCTACTGATTTCCTTATTTTAGGTGGTATAAGCACCCTAGTAAAATCTTTCCTGTTTCCGGATTGTTTTGTTCTGTAGAAGAGCCTCCGTACTTCTATCCTTAATTTTGACAATTCCTTACTCTCCCAAAACGCGTATTCTACTCTTTTACCTTGGATGGATTGGGTAGCTAGATTCGAACGCCTTGGTGATTGTCAGATTGTTTTCCGCTACAGCTTGTCGAGCGTGGCATAGTGTTTAACTGTTACTAGCTGTAATCCTCCTTCAAGGTTCTCCTCAAATTAATACCCACCTTGTGTTGCGAACCAGGTGGTTCCTCTTTCGTACTTTCTATCTTAAACAGAACCATTTTTCGATCCGATAAGGAGGGTTTTTTGAAACTCTTCAGTTCTTCATCAACTGTCCTAAGCCGATGCTTCCACCCGTTAGGTCCAACACCTTCTGTCTTGTCGCCATGACAAAAGCGGAGGTGTTCCGAACGTTAAACACGCTTAGGTTTTCTAAAAACAGAAACTCACCTCTCTTTTTTGTGTCTGTGTTACCCCATGTCTCGTAGTGAGCATTTGGATCATATGGTAAGAGGTTGCTTCTTCTTGTTGCACCAATCTACCAGACCCTACCACTTTGCAGGAGACAGATTACAGATACCAGCAGAAGTATCTGTAATCCATCTCCTGCAAAGTAGGTCAATGCCACCACTATCTGGTGCCAAATGCCCCCGAGTGTGATGCTAGCTGATATGGCCACCAAGTCCTTGCTAAGGAAATTTTAAAGACAAAAGAAATTAATGTTTTTCTTAATCATAATGCGCGCTCTAGGTGAGTTTTCATTAGTATTCTATAGTACCTGCGTCTCGCTGTTTGCGAGGGCCCTCACCCCGTTCTTATGAATCCAGGATTACTGTATCAGCGTGAACCATAGCTGTTTCTTAGTAAATGTTCTGGTCACCCCATCTGACGCTGTATGACGTGGTGAACATTCAGTTGGGCCGCACGCAATCTTCCTACCACCCTTATTAGGTGTTGTCGAAGAAGAGTGTATTTGCCATTTATCAACCAAAAACCCCTCCGCTGTTACGTCCTTGGTGTAACTGGAGTGTTACTTGCCGTTGTTACATTCACATTCTTGCTTGACGAGGAGACTGACTCCTGCGTCTGCCGCTTGTACTCTCTTTTCGTCGGCGCGCTGAAGTCCCGCCTTTTACGTTTGTTTGTATTTGTATTTTTCTTTAATGTTGAGTTGTTATTCATTATATTCCCACGAGTGTCACGCGAAAGTAAGCTGAAAAAGTCAGAGCACTGATACCAGGTCAAAATACACTTGTAGCCTGATTGGCATTCAACTTTTTTAGTTTTGGTCTGGGCTTTTTGATTGAAATCCGAACCTGAGTCGCATGACGTCATTGAACCACTTGTTAAGTGTTATTCAAAAATTTCAGGTCCTTAAAATGCAGCAAACACTCGTATAGCAATTAGAGCATTTCAACATAGGTATGCCTAAGAGGACTCCTGTAGGTTACATATTAATTCCAACCTGGTTTAGTTTTAGACCTGCTGAGAGATCATGGCCAGATCTCAGAAGTAACTTCATTAAAAACATTAGATAAATTTTATGCTGTCGTTACGGTTACTAAAAGCGAGTCTGTTTTATTAGTTCTAAAGATAATTGCAAGTTTGAAACTCAACTCCATCGTATATTAAGGTTTGCAACCTTATAGCTGCATCGCTATAACTTGTAAAAAAAATATAAAAAATTTGCGCCTAGCAACGATAGAGTAGTTCGTTCGTTGTTTTGATTTTATGGAGTCCACTTACGCGGCCAAAATAACACAAGGTTCTTTAATCAAGACGATGTTGTTTCATCTTTCAATTATTTTAAGTAGAAGAGTAGTAGTCGCTGCCTTATATTGATTAATCCATTGCGACATAGACAATCCCGTTTCCGTTGAGAACACTTCACTTCCAAAACTACAGCTTGAAGTGCGGTATCAAATTAGCGTTCTTTCCTAGAATCTTCTTGTGAGGAAACAAGCACGTACCTCTCTGGGAGTTTTAAATCTCACTCACATAAACAACTTAAAATTTGAAACCGCACCAATCGTTCTCAAGCTGACTAATCGTCTACCTGTATAGACAATTTGACATTTTTCTGGTTTCTACCACCATCTATAGGAATCGGAACAGACCTTGTGTTCTGACTTAGGATTTTGATGCCGATGAAGGCTAATGCCACCGCTATTTTCATCCAGTTTGTTGGCGTTATCGTTTCATTTTAAATATCATCATAGTGGACACAACTGAATTTATCAACATTTAATTTGAGATATCGTCATCATTTCATTTTAAAATGGCGCGTTTGCGTTCCGTCCCATGAAAATGGAAACCAGACTGTAAAGTTCAGACTGGGATGGGGTGAAACCTAAAACCCCCTTTTGCTATTATTTTGGTCTGAAACTGAAACTATAATATGGATTTATCTAAATTTACTTGAATTTAATTAATTAAATTTTTCAATTATTTTAGTTTATTTAGTCATTTATTTCGATTTCATTTCCTTAATCATTTTCATTACTGTAAAACTGCAAACAAAGCAAAATAAAATTCATTTTAAATTATAAAAGGAAAAGGAAATGTAATTAATTAAAATGTAATTAAATCTAATTACTATATAGATGTTCTATTGTTTTTAATATATGTATATTGGTTTTTTTATTATTATATATTTAGATTATACGGAACGAAAGAAAATTTTAATGAAAAACGATTTTGAATTTTCTTTTAGATAAAGTTTTAGTTTCTTTTAAATTGGTTTTTAATTTATTTTCTTGTACAGTAAGATGAATGTTTTCAAACTTTTGTAATATATAGATTTAATTGTGATATGTGATTGTGTAGAAATTATGTGTAGAAATGAAAAAAAATGGAGCAAATGTCATATTTGTTGTATATGTACGACCCAGAAGAGGTTTAAATTAAATTTTTGTAAGTTTGTCGTTCTTACTCTAAGGTTACGGATTGTTATGTATTTTCAAAACAAACACATTCATATAAAATATATTATGTACATATCCGAACGAAAAGATCCCGGTCTCATGAGAAATATCTAAATCTTTACCGTCCTTTTCCGGCTTCTTCAATCTTTGTTGCCAATCAGACACGGAATTCGTCTGAACGTCCGTTTGTCACTAAGTCCAATGGTAAAGAAGTGTTTATTTAGATGTCCATGTCCTGTTAGGACATCTTCCATGGAGGTTATAGTCACTATGACGGGACCCACCCACCTACAATAACTTTTTCTACACTCATTGAAGAGTTGTGAAGTAGTCGCCGGGTGTACCAGTGCATTAATAACTGTTTGACTATCCGAACAGATGTAGATTTTTTCGCCCTATAGACGCAAGTAAGTTACTAAGCTTAACCTAATCTGAGTAGCTTAACAAATGCTTTGCTTGGTGCTTACCCTGGTTTGAATTCTTAGTCAATCGTCATCGATGTCGTTGCTGGTTGTATTTTGTAATTTAAGTTGGAGCTTTTGATGAAATTAATTAGCCCAATTAAGGTTACATCTTGTGTTAAATCGTTTCCTCGTCTGAATGGTAGAATTCGCACCTGGTTGTAAACCATCAAGGTCTGTTTGGTTAAGAAAGTGTTTTATAGGACCAGGCCCAATAACGCACCACTTTAACATCCTTAAAAACTCTCTGTTTGAGTAGATTGTTTTTAGGAGTGAAAGAGGAAGGTTATCTTGAAACTTCTTGGAGTGAACATGTCCCTAGCAACTTCTCGATAGTTCAAAATTTTGTTCTAGTTACCATTTTTGGATTGTGCTTGTGAGCAACTGTTGGCCATTCAGCATGGTTCTGGTCAAAATAAACTTTTTATGTTGCACCTTGTTTTGCTAAAGCGCCGGGAATAGTATTCCCCGCTAGCTAGTTTAGAATCAAAGCGAGTAGATTTGAGTGCCAAAAGTCCTGCCTGTCATAGATAATATATATTTCAATATTAGCTGCATTTCATGAAACCGTGTGATCCGAAACCGCCTAAGTTTTACATGCAAAATCAGATCCAACTTTGTTTTTGGATCTCAGTTTGCATGTAAAACTTAAGCGGATCCGGATCACACGGTTTCATGAAATGCAGCTATTGTAGTATCTCCTTTCAGCACATGGAAGAGTACCACTGCTAATGGCAAAAATTTTGGCTTGAAGTATTGTTGTTGTGGTGCCTATCCAACGGTTCCGATAAGATAGTGTTTCGTAATGACACCTACAACCATGCTAATATCTCTGCGATTTATTGATATCAGTTGTTCAGACCTGGATCGTTGGTCCAGTGCAGGTCATATCTGCCTTTGACCATCCGGTACTTGTGCACGTACAACTTCCTTTTGGAGTTTGATGGGCCTTCAAATTCCCTGTTACACCCAAATACCCTGCCATCCAGACAAGGTGGATTCTGAACTGATAGCCCATCTCATTAAGAGATGCCAGACAGTTCTGAGCTCCTTTCGACGTGATGAGGTTCGACTGTCCGTAAAAATTGCAATGGTATACCTTGTAGATATTACTAGTCTGAAATCTCTTACAGCTGCAAGTTCAGTCTGAAAGCCACTATCAGGTAGACGAATTTATGTCTTTGCAGAATACTCCACAACCGACCTGCCCATTCATTTTCGAGCGTGTAGAAGTTGACAACTCCTGTATGTCTATTTAACTTACTTTCCCAGATCTCTCTGGAAGGAGCATCAGTTGTGAAGTCAACTCCCGAGAATGTTTTCGTCATCGAATATAGTCTATGGTCGAAGAAATATTCCTACTTACAAGAATTTATGAGTGTCTTATGTTACTCCACATCTCGGTAGATTTCAGCCTAACTGCTGTGCTGGTGGTCATCTGTCTGGCTAAAATATCAATAGGAGCAAGATGAAAGAGAAAGACCCCATCTTCGGTGGACCCCAACGTTCAATAACAATTTTTTTGCACTAGTAAAGTGCTATATTGGTTTTTCTTACTCTTTCGAAAATGTTGGATTTCCAGCTTAGTTTACTATCCAGAATGAGTACCAAGTAGTTAGCCTTGTCAATAACAGCTCAGTATAGCTGACTCCGGTGACAGTTTGGAGGTCAAATTCAGGTGGTTTACGGTTTCTAGAGAAGAGAACCAATTCCGATTTCTGTGGATTTATATCCAGTTCACAGCTATCAGTCGATTTGAAGAGGATGCAAAGAGCACTTTGCATTAGATCCCTCATAGTACAGGATATTTACCCTGAAGCCACATCCTTCCTGGTTTAACAACCGATCATTAATAATCAAGTTCCAAAGAAGGAGTGACAATACCACAGCTTGCAATGCACCTCTACTTGGGAACTTGCTGGTAAAGTACTCACTGACCCATGGCCTGACAACTCTACCCCGACAACCCTGCCCCTAAGAAGCAGGTCAATTCAGTGTTTCCTATACGCCCAAATTCACAAACGTATGGGTTATCACCACAGGACTAACGTTGTTGGAGGCTCCCTCAATATCGCATAAAGCAGGACATCATAAGCAACTATTAACCAAAGCAGTTGAAAGAGTACACCGCGTTGCGGACCGCCTTTATAGATGCAGTCACTGGCAGTCACCTAGTGTAGCCGCTTCCGACTCTGTAGCATTTTTATAATCCACGCAATGATATGCGTGTTTATATTTTTCTTTGCACTCGCTATTTCAATAATAGCATTAAAGTTGAAATTGTCTAAGGCTCCTCGTATGTCCATAAATGTACATGTAAATACCTTTTTGTAGTTTAGGGTGCTCTTAAGTTTTTTCTCTTTTTTGTACAACACCGTTGATTTTCCCAGAGTTGAGACGGTTTTTAATACATACATGAAGCATGTGATAGTCTAGCACCTTTGCCATTATTTTTAATAGAAAAGATGTAAACTTATTGGTCTGCATTGTTTGACTTCAATGGTTTTATACCCAAGCCAAGAAAAAGCTGGGATATAAAACGACTGTAGTTTCCTTTATATCTGAAGAATGTAGGCAAGGTTAAGGCAAGGATTCTTAGACCCTTTTGCAAGAAAACCGGCAAATACCAACACCACCCGCAGATTTATTTGAACCTATCACGCTTTGTGGGGGGTGAATATTGTGTTTTGACTAAATTATCTGCAATACTTCCAGTATCTGGAGGACTGTTGGGTTAGGAAAGTAATGATTCTGGGGTCTCAACACTCGAAAAAAAATGTTCTGTTAGTTTTGATCCTAGAAATTATTCGTTGAATTCAACAAACTGAAGTCAGTTGAATCTATTTCTATTCTAAAGAAATCTTTAGATTTCTTTGCATTCTGTCACTATGACAGTGAGCGATTTCAATATTTTTACTGTTTGCTTAAACCAATTGACATGTAAAACGGGTAAAAGTATATGGTTGAGGCATGATGGATCCGTTTCCATCCGAGCACTGCTGTTGAAGATATTTATAAAAAACAACGAGATAAGCAACAGTGCAACGATGTTGTGGGATGAAAAATGTGATCTACATATGTGATAAAGTCTAAATTTGAACTTGACCATTTTTGATTTTTCTGAAACATGGCAAGTAGTATGGACAAAATAAAAAATACAACTTATTTTATAATTTTTGCATAAGTGCATAGGTGCATAATTTGAGCATAGGGGCACCCCAACGGCAACATGCATGTAAAATGAAAATTCTGCCAATCCAAAGTAATTTTGAAATTAAATTGCTCAAGAATAGCTATACTAATTTCATCAAACTTTTTTTTGTTTGATAGATGATTAGTTAATCGTTTGTTTTTGTTATTAATTTTTTAAATTAAAACATTAAAAAACCTTTTTAAAGATAGCGCTGGGGTCGAAGATCAATTGGAATTTAAATAATTTTTTTTAAATGTAGTTCTATTCTTACTCTAAAATATTTTAAATTTACACAGAGGCGTTAATTCGTGTTCTTGAGATATTTAATTTTTTAAAGATTTTTAGTCCGACTAAAATACGAATTTGTCATCATTTTTTCGACCTTCAGTGGTTAAAATTTTCTGTTGATAAAAATTGTTCGAAAAAATAATGAACAATTACAATTTTAGTCGGACTAAAAATCTTTAAAATTAAATATCTCAAGAACACGAAATAACGTCTCTTTGTAAATATGATATATTTTAAAGTCCAGCGTGTCTCCGGACGGGATTTTTCCGTTCGTGCATTTTACCCTTTGAAGATAAGGGAACGAATGGCTTGTGCAGTGTACTGTCGTTTGCAAATCTATTTATTGGGTTACTGGTGATTTTTAAAAGTTCGTTGATCTAAATTAAAAATAGAGTGGGGGTAAAACTGAGCCCTGGGGTACACCAGCGTTGATTAATTTAAACTCAGAAGAAAAGCAATCGATAAATACAGAAATGTATCGGTCGGTGAGAAAATTTTGTATTAGCTTCATACGACTGTGGGATGCAGTCCGTACGCAACGAGCTTATTGATCAGGTTGGCATGCCAGATTCGACCAAATGCTTTTGAAATATCTAATGCGATTACGTACGTTTCACCACCCTTTTCAAGTATGCTGTTCCACAAGATGAGCTACATATGTAGTTTATTAGATCGGTTTTTGATCTTTTGTTTCTAACACCGTATTGGCGGTTATTGAAATCCAAGATATCTGAATCCAGCAGATAGAATTCAAAACAAGTAGTGTTTTACGAGAACAAAGAATTAGTCCATCACCCAACGCTGTTTTCGTAAATGGGTCATATTCTGATGATGAATTAACATCATGGTTTCATATAACTATATTTACCCAGATAGAAATTGTGAGCTATATGTAAATGTAAATATGTTAACAAAAATTAAATCTCTATTTTCTTAATTGCATTCTAACTTTATAGAACTTTAATATGAAAGCATAACAAAACCAAAATTAAGTTTTTCTTCGAAATAAATTTTTAAATTTTTCATAACCTCAAAACGTACAAAAAATTTAAAATGGCATTAAAAATTTGGTTTTATGTATGTATGTACATACTAGAAAAATATATAACCAAACGTTAGGTGATTTCTTTGTGTTTTGTATTGCCAGATAAATAAATAATTGATCAGATTAGAATAAAAAAGAAAACTGAATTTTTATCCAAAATGTTTATACAATGAAAACCGAGAGGATGTGGTCGTTTTCTGGTTGTAATTCAATTATAGAACTTTGCATATAAAAATTGCGTAAAAGATTACTAAAGCCGCAATTAGACGAACTCTGCAATAGTTGCAGAACTCTGCAATATTTCTGCAATGGCAGTGTGTAAAATATTCATTGCAGAAAAGTTTGGCAATGAACTCGTTGCAAAACATTGCAATGAGTTCATTGCCAAACTTTTCTGCAATGAATATTTTACACACTACCATTGCACGACTATTGCAGAAATATTGCAGAGTTCTGCAATAGTCTAATTACGGTTTTACACTACAAACACTTATCATATCACATAAATAATTAAACCAAACTTTTACAACTAAGAATAAGTTAACCATAAAACAACAACAAAAACTATAATATTAGTTTTTACAACGAAATGGATCAGTTGAATATATTTATTTCAAAAATTGATCAAGTAATTTCCGTACAAAGGAATGATTCATTACATGAGACCGTTTTTAAGGTGCCCTAACTAAATAATGTAGAGCAATTCCACGTCGCCGCAACAACATTTGTTCTAGCATCCGGACTGACCCCCTCCTATTTCGATGAAATTTCATACACAGATAGCCAATTACAAAGTAAAAATACTTTTTCTTTCGAAAAATTAAATTTCGCTCTGGGGATGACACATTGTGGCGGCAAAGTTTTACGAATTGGCGAAACATTAGTATATTTGGCTGACGATTGCTAACGATTGACTAAACCGATTTAAGTCATTTATAGCTCATTAGAAAGGTAATTGATAGAAAATTAAATTTTTTTAAATTTTTTTAGTAATTTTGTAAAACTGTGTTAAACTTAAATAATATTTTCAAAGATGGTGGGCACTGTTGAGGGTTCCCTCACTTTTACCACATTTTTTATCCAGAAAAAAAATGTTTAATTAGTTCGTAATCTAAAACGAAAGTTTCCCGCAATGGCATGATTTCTCGCTTTGAAAATAAAATTCTTATAAAATTTTAATTTCCGTTTTTTCAATTTTTGTTTTTTTAAAAATGCATTTTATTTAACTAAAACCGCCTGAATTCTTGTTTTATAGAAATTTAATTATTTTGAGAATACAAGTTAAGTATTTGAGGGTGTGGATGCTTTTTACACAATCGACTTTTTCTCTCATTTCTACCTGTCCGAAATTAATTATAAATGAATGTACCTGAAATATACTAAAACTGATGCTGAGAACTAAATAGTGAGAAAAATTATCTGAAATAAAATGCATGTTATATAGAATTCACATAATAATTAACTTTTTATTTTTATTCTAAGTTGTGTAAAACACAATATAGATTTATTAATAATATAAAATATATAAAAGAAATTAAAAATATAAAATAAATTTATATTGTATATTAACGGCTTATCTGAATCCCGGATTATCCAGGTTTTAGCTGAATTAGAATATATTTTTGTGAGCAATGTTTTTTCAATGCTTTTTAATAAAATGTGTTGTGTAGTAGAAACTACAATATGTATCACAATAACACATAAAAACCTTTTAAGACCAAGGTCCCACAACAAGATACGTTCATAGGTGTTGATGTACGTAAATCTTTCTTTTTTGTTTTTTTATATTTTTTGTTAAAGAATGGATAACTAAACAAAAAATCCTATCACTGACAAAATATGACATAGGCCAATATTTTATGATAGAATAGAGAAAATAAAAGTAAATGAAAAAGTAAATAGCAAATTTTTACAAAAATTTGCTGAAACAAAACAAAATGTAGTTGCCAATAATCCATCCGGTTGCTTATTCCTTGATCCTGTGACGCACTGTCTTTCTTAAAGATTAAAGCCCACACATAGTTATATGAAGGCTCGTTTACGCAAGGAAGCAATAGCGTCTCATCATCAAGGATTATTTCACAGCTAAGATTAAGGGTGCTACCGTTGACTGAATACAGTTTATCCGCCACCACCCCTAAGATGTCACCTTGGCTAGTGATATCTCACTGCTATTGCCAGTGGTATGTAATATCTCACGTTAACTCGTATGTCAATAGCAGGGACTGGAGTACGCGGGGTTGTCACACCCGTAGATCAAAAATAAAAAAAAATTTCAAAATAATAAAAACTGATCCCTCCATGCGGTGTGTACCTTTTATAGTTACAGCCTCTATGTATCTTGCTTCTAGCCGTGACTTCATTTCTAGATAATAATTTTTGCTTTGCTGCCACCCTGTGTGAAATTTCATTTTTCGAATGAAAAGGTATTTTTATTTTGTCATTGGCTATCTGTGTATGAAATTTCATCGAAATCAGAGGGGGCCGAGAACATCGATGTTGCGGTGACGTGGAATTGCTCTGTAGAAGAAGCACACAAGTCGCATTTGTTATATACGCATTTCGATTGTATAGCAACTGACAATCTGTTACGATAACCTTCTTTTGATCAAACGAACCACATTTTTAATAAGTTTTTCTTTCATTGTAGTTGTTATCTCGTCTATTCCAATTAAACCGTTTTAGGAAAATGATACTGTCTGTATGACTAAATAGAAAAATTGGTTATGGCTTTATGGCCGTGACATCTTTATACTTTTAGCAAAGAAAGAAAAACTTTTTGGGTGAGTTTTTCAACTCTTCTTTATTAAATTATAAAAATTGTTGTTTGTTGTTGTTATTATTATTAATATTTTTTTTATTAAAATTAAAATTTTACTAATTTATTTTCTTTTAAGAGTTTCTCTTTTACTTTAAGTAGAAAAAAAAACTTTTTTGTGTTTAGTGTTTTTTCTTGAATGTTAGTTAATAATTTAGTATTCTTTTGTTATAGTTTTTTTTTCCTAAGAAAGTAAATTTAATTTGCATGATGAAGTTTTGGAAATTAAGAACATAGAATTTGGTTGGTTGTTGCTGTTATTGTAGTTCTTAAAAAACTCGATTCGTTCAAGAAGATTGAAATTTTTGTTATTTTTAGTAGTGGTATTAAATGTAATTGTTTTGGTTATTAAAAGTTGTAAAGGTTATCATGAGTTAGTTTTAAGCTTGGTTTTTAACAATAGACTTGGTTTTTAACTTTGACTTTTTTATAATATAGTTTTTCTTTTTTATATTTATGTGTGATCTGTGGAATTTGCATATTATTCTAAGGTGGGATTATTTTTCTTGTTTCTCGTACGCAAAACTCTATGGGTATGGATTTAAAGAACTGATCTAGTGTAACTATTTTAAAATGTTTTTATGACTAAGATCAGTCATTTATCGTCCTGATAGGTTTTTCATCTTAGGCTATTGATATGTCATTCTGTATTTTCCTTTAAGTATACTCTGTTGAAACCACTTTCAAGCAAGCTGGTGGCCATGCCCAAGATTGAATTCGGTCCAATGATTTTGTTTTTATCTTGTTTTGTCTAAAATTCTGGCAACTATTTATAGATTTAAGAAGCATTAACATACTAACTTTGAGTCAAAGAACGTTAATTTTAGGATCCAAAAACTTGTGACTTAACTCTCTCATATTTTTCTCAGAGGAAGATGGTCTTCTTCAACCACACTGTCGTTTGATCTCTGCAGATAAATTTAACCATCGGAAATTTTGTTTTTGTTTTTTAAAACAATCTTGCTGATCGATGTTTTCTCAACCTTTTGCTATCTACTGACGTTTCCTGTTCTAGTTACGAGACCATGAGTGGGTTCCACTAAGCGTTCACAACGGTCAAAATGACCCTTCATCCGGTCCACTTGACGACGAGGTCGTTGTGGTCGCGGTGAAGTCTCTAATGACGTCATAATTTTCGCTCACATCAAGCTTACAACAAGCTCACAAGTCACAACGACCCATCTCAAAAGGCGGGTTGAAGTGAGTGTTGATAAGTTTAGCGCCATTTTTAAAATTTAAAGATCGCGAAAACAAAAGCAAATTTGTATAAATCTTTTTTACTCAAAATAATTTTCATGAGTAAAAGTTTTTTATTTTGCGTGCACCATAATTATTTAAGTTTATTATTAATAAGACTTACAAATTGTAGCCTAACCTCCAGCTTCCACTTTATATGTTCAAACTCGCCATTTTTATTGTTTACGTCAACGCCTAAAACGATCACATAATCCATACCACTTGAGCTTACAATTGTAACCCTCAGAAGCAAGTGAAACGGAAGAAACACCCGACTAGCATTATGTAAGGGCTCAGATTTGGACCGGATACGGCTTTCCCTACTACTGATAGGGACCTATCAGGCACAATAAACAGGTCCTGATCAGTAATATAACGCCTCAAACTATACAAACCGGATCAGGCAGCCCTACTAGAAACGGACCAGGACCGCATCATTTAAAATATGGAATTTTCTTTAACATACATTAGAAACATTAGAAAATTTACTACATACATTAGACAAAAATGTTTATAAAAATACTCTAACCTTATACTTACCTATATAAATTCATAACCCAGAGAAGCGATAACTAAAGTAAGTGAAATCAAGTATGATTTCTGATAGGGGTCGGATCCAACTGCCCGATTAGGATTTACCGGCCCGGATCATAATAGGGCATACCTGAATCAATTGCTAGTCGGGCAGCGGTCGTGAGCTTGATTGTCTCGAGTCCTTAGTGGAACGCACCCCATATCTCACCTGTCATATATTTTGATAACTTACTCTATGCGTCTTGAATATTTTGTACAGTCGGAATTAACGTATGTTGATAAATCAGTTATGATCTAAGAGTCAGGTATAGTGCGCAGTTTAGTTTTAGTTGTGCGTAAAATAGTTTGATTTGGATAGAAAATTACATAGGCTACCACAACAGCACCTTACACCGTGGTAAAATTTTGAAGAAAATTAAAAATCTGTAAATACAAAATATAGTTGGACAAAATGCGTTTATCCAAACCAAAGCAAAAAATTGGCCTTCCACTCATTTGACACTTGTATAAATACTTATAGACCTTCAAAAATGTAGCACAGTTGATCTGAATGATATTCTCGATAGAAGACAGATCTTTTGGGCCGAAGTGTCGCAGAAAACATAGTTGAACCTCTCCCTCCACTCACCTATACTACACCCGTTGGAACGAAAATGCAACTTATTATTTTCCTGAGTGAGATCATACGAAAAATGCTTTTATTAGGAATATAAATAAATCCGATGGCCCAAATGGTATTCCAACAATTATTGTTATAACAACCGCACCAGCGATTCTAACCAAAATGTTTATATCCTAAAACTCGAACCATTCCCTAAATCTTGGAAGTTGACTAGTGTTCATCTCTTATCGGAAAAGGACAATGACCCAGTAATTATAAACCAATTTCAATTGTACCAATTTTAGCGAAAATATTTGAAATGTAAATTATCGATGGCAAGCTAAATAAATATAAAACTGATACAACTCACGACCTATAAGGCTACGTTTTTTTTGTTGAGAGACGATTATATAGTCATAGCCTGGCATGTAGACTGTTAAGTCCTTAATGCCATTCTCGTGTTCAAGCGCTGAGAACCTTTCGAAAAAAACAATAACATTGAATAATAAGCCTGAACCTAACATGCCGCTTCGGAATTCAGAGAGAACCAAACTTTGTCCCACAATGTGAGCGACTTTTTTATCCTCTTCGGGATAAAAGCGACATTTTGGATCGTTTCCTACTCTAAGCCGTACCATGTCCTTATTTTTATGTTGCCACAGCCTACTGGCTGACCGGATCAGATTTAACAGAAATTCAGTAGTTTACCAGCTCATCCCTGGAGTGAACATCTTGTAGACCTTGCATCCTTTTGTGTCCCTCCATTAGGAGTTCTGGAATCGAAGGAGAACCAAGCCAACTTATCCAGCTTTTGATATACCAATTACTGGTTCCGGGCCTACGAGCCGACTTGTGGAGCTCTTTGCTAGCTCATTAGCTTTTTTGGTTCCGAGATTCTCACTGTGCCTTGGTGCCCATACCAGTGAGATGATTTTCTTGATTCCGAGATAATTTATTGACCTAGAGCATTTTTGCCCTATTTCCAGTACTTTAAGAGGCTATCAGTAAAAATATTGATGACCATATCAGGCGACTTAAGCTCCGTGGTGTGCATTATTCGCAAAACCGCAGCTCCTGCACCATTTTCAGTGAATGATGCAGCTGTGTAGAAGGTAGATGTCCAAAGTGTTGATCGCGAATCAACTACAGACTGCTACTACCTGGATTGTGGTATTGTTCTTCGTGTGATGTGTGAATAAAGACATCGGATTTAGATTAGATTTCCAGCGCCCATTGTACCCACCTTAAGAGTATTTTATTCACATCGTACCTTTCCGTTAAAGAGTGAATCAAAAGTGAAGCATTGTAATACCACTTATATGTCAAGAAAAGCGTGAAAAGTGATTCTCTTTTTAGAGATATTCTTTTCAACATCATAGACCACCGCGGACAGGAAATTGTGTCCATAGACTTTCCTGCTTGATAAGCGTGTTCCCTTGTGCTAAGTGGCACAGACATTTCTAATGTGCCAGTCGACCAACCTCTCCAAAGACTTTAAAAAGTATGAGGAAAGGATAATCGACCCTCACGTTTCTCCAGGTCAGTGGTAAATAGCTATGCTACACCTATGCAGGTCACGAAGATCCGATTGAGAGGCTATCTCCTACTATGTCTTAACACTGTTATATCTTAACAGGCCAAATCGTTTCAGAACGTGGAGATTTGTATCTAAGCCGTACCAAATGAGCTGACAGCCCAAGGCAGAGCCTCGGGCGATACAACTCTTTTTGCCATGATCAAGTTATTCGATTAGGTTTTTCCATGCAAAAAAACATCTTGGCCGTTATCATCACTCGTTACACTTTTCTACTTCTAATTTTTCTGATTTATTTATTATTATGATTTATTATGCTACAATTCTTCATCACAACTCAGATCTCCATCTTATACACATTATACACAAAATTACTTTTTTATCGTGTCACTAATCGTTGCAAGGATCACACATATTTTTGCTTTTTAGAATTAGTAATAGATTCACGTTGACAGCCAAAGACATAATAATTCAATTTTTTTATTTCTTTTAATTTCTTTCAGAATGTTTTCAAAATACTTTCCTCTATGAAGGACAATGTTTTGCTGACTGTCCAAATCAAACATACATAGCGCCTGAAGACCCATCTGATTCTAAATCACTACAACTATCGTTAAAGAAGAAGAAACGAAGTAAACCCGATGCAACAACAAAACAACAAAAATTCATACCACAAAAACTATGTTTCGCTTGTCATCCTTCCTGTTTCGAGTGTGTTGGACCTTTTGATTATGATTGTACTCAATGTGATACAGCATCAATTCTAACCGTTGTTGGTGCCCACGAACAATATTGTTTACCATCTGGACCGAATGTTAAATTAACGAATAACGCAACAAATAATAGTATTAACGATCAAAAATTAAAATTATATATTTTTGTATCGATTTGTTCCGTTATTTTAATTTTGTTATTTTTTTTTCTAATAGTTTTTGTAAAAAAGTGTTTTAGACATTGTGATGGAACGAATGATATAAAAAATTATGATTATACTTACAATCCATTACAGAATAAATTGGAGGACGATATAAGTCGGATAAAACAATTAAGTAAAATGAATGAGGAGAACAGTGATTCAGAGTTGGGAGAAGTTTTATGATATAAATTTAAATTTTGGCTTTTATTGTAATTATCATCCATTCATTAAATAGTTATTTTTTATACTTTAGTCGATTAATTAGTGTTGTGTGCCTTATTTGCCTTCTAATCTTAGAAATTATTTTGAAGTACTTTACCATAAATGGAAACATGCCATCAAAACATGAAAAACAATCTTCTTTTTAAATGCAAAAAAATTTATATAAATTTTCAAAACATTCCCAATAAAATTACATGCATAAACAATTTTTTAAAAAAATAATTTTATAAATATGTATAATTTTATAACAATATATTCTATATGTCGAAAACTCTTTTGACCAAACAAAAACTAATGTTACAAAATTTTTCATGTTTCATATTTCGGTTTTTTTGTAATTATTAATTAAAAACGAAATATGTTTTACTACTAGTTCATGTTTTTAATAAATAAATAAAAAAAATATTTATTTCTATATTTTTTAAAAAAAAATTCAAAAATTTGGTTTAATTTTTTTTTTATTTATTTGGAAATTTATGAGATTTGGGAAGGTAAGCGAAAGTTGTAAATTTGGCAAAATTTCTTTTAATTTATTGTCTTTTCACTAACGTTGTTACATATTGTAGATATAAATGAAAACTAACTTTAGTCAAAGTGTTATTTTTAGTTACGTAGCATCGTAGAAAATAGCATTGGCTACACGGGGGGGTGAAAACGTTTTTCGTTCTTGAACTTCTTCCATTTGACGCTAGTGCGACTCATGGTCTAATGTTAATTCTATCACAAAAAAACAATATTTTCATCTCTTGAAACAAAATATACGATTCTGTGTCTGCTACGTTCGTTAAGAAAGTTCCGGATACCCAATTTTACTTAAGTAATTCATATTAGTCAAAATAAGCCTACTAAATATGCCGCCATTCCTAGGTAGAGCCGTTGTTCGATTAAGCTCAAAGTTCAGCGCGAGGTATATTTTGGTCTCACCTTTCAATTTGTATGCCACTCTCCAAGTTCTGCGATAACTCATTTTTCTAGATTTCAAAACGCATAGGTTAACCCCTTGTCTATTTTGCAAGTTTATGTCCAAAAAATAATTTTAAAAAATATGGTGGAAGGCAGCTCTGGGAAATACTTAATATGCCGCCAATCCTAGGCCCGTTATTCGATTAAGCTGAAAGTTAAACGCGGGCAGATTTTGGTCTCACCTTTCAATTTTTATTTCATTCGCCAAGTTTTGCGACAATTACTTATTTTTCTAGATTTCAAAAAGGTTAATGTTGAAAATGTCTATGTTGCAAATCTTTGTCAAAAAAATATTGTTAAATACAGCACTGGCAAATGCTCACTTAATATGCCGCCATTCCTAGGCCCGTTGTTCGATTATGCTCAAAGTTCAGCGCGGGGAATGTTTGGTCTCACCTTTCAATTTTTATGCCATTCTTTAAGTTTTGCGGCAACTCATTGTTCTAGATTTCAAAAAGCATAGACAAACTTCTTGTCTATTTTGCACGGTATATACAATATAAGAAAAAATATGGTGGAAGGCAGATCTGAAAAATACTCAATATGCCGCCATTCCTAGGCCCGTCTTGCTTTACAATTATGTTGAGATTTTTGAAGGATTAATTGTGGTTTCATCGGAAGATCTTTAGTTTTGGCTTGTTGTTCCATTAGGTGACTACAGTAATCGCAATGTCATTTTTGTCAATGTCACTGTTTATACAATTGCTTAAGCAGTAGGGACCAGATAAGTGCATCTTAGTTGACTAATAGTTATGTAGATTGTAGTGATAGTTTCTATTTTTCACCAGTCAGTTTTATCAAGATATTTTAAAGCGAGTACGCAAGATATTTTGTTAAGAATAGAGATGTTCAGTTCAGATGATTCAGTAGATGTTTTTGATGTGTCGGAAGTAGGAGGTAGTTTCAGAATAATTGATAACCTAGGCTTTTAGACGTCTTGGTCGATTTGACAACTCGACTGACCATCTTTTATAGACATTGTGTAATCATCGAATGGCAACTTGTGATTTCTTCGAAGTGTTCGTATACACTTTATCCTGTGTATGATTTTAAGTGTGCAGTAAACTGTCTACGGAAATAGTTGGCACTCCTTTTATTGCCGGTCATTCTGTTTTTTCTACCAGTGTTAAAAGCGAGCGATTAATTTATCGAATTCCTGAGTTACTTGTCCCGTCATACTGCTTCGAACAACCAACTAAAAGAATGTCATCTTATACGTGTACCAGTTTTATCCGAATACAATGCATTATTGGGATAATGCGTGTTTTAAGCTGTTTTTGATATAGTGGTTTCGTGATAGTGGTTTTGATAAATCAATCACTCAAGCATCCTGTTAAAACATAATGATATAGAAAGCAGATAATGGCATTCTTTTGCCTCTAGTATGTAACTAATATTCGGAATTGAGTTCGATTTGCTCGTGCTTAGAGAAGTGTTTCTACTTGTTGCCAAATGGAGAAATTTTTTTAAACATAAAAAAATTATTAAATACATTCATATGATTTTTATTGTTTTAAAATGTTCACTAAACAGTGAAGCATGTTGAATTACTTTTATTTATAATTATAGTTCAATTCATAAAATATACTAAGATTAAAATGCCTATCGTTTGATAAGGAAGTAAATCAAAAATAACGCTTTCCAAAAACAGTTCGCTTATTCATCTATGCATCGATCTAAGCAAAGAGAAATCTATCAAATGTCAAATCAATAAACTACAATTTGTTCAATAAAAAAAGACAACCTATGTTGAATGACTAAAAGAATAAAACTTAGATAAACGTAAGACGACTTTCCTTAAATAGAGTAATAATAGAGAAGACTTATAAGTACTTAAAATTAAAAGAAATTTACATCGACTGTTCGACCTTCAAAACGAGAACCATCAAGGAATTCTAAAATAAAAAATAAATTTATTGAAAAACTGAACAAACCAAAGATTAAATCAAGTTATACTTATTGCCATCTCTGCGTCTCGCTCTTTGGCGAAACGAACGACACCGGTATCTTGGCCACGAATTTCAGCAAAAGTTACTTCTCCAATTTCACGAAGTTTATCTCGCAATACTTGCCAAGTACATGTTACAGGTAACTAAAATAAAGAAGAAAAAAAGATTTTTAGCATAAAGGAAAGCTGCAATTTGTGCAGTAATACTCACGTTTTTTATGACAATCGTATCGGAACTTCTTTGCTGATTATTATTTCCTGATACGTTATTGTTCATTATTCCGCCAAACCCCGATGAACCGAAATCGCGCCCAAAATCATCTTGTGGTCGTGTATTATAATTTCGAACTGAATTCGACGATTGAATATCAAAATCTCGTGAAGGATTGCCAGAGCCATAACCACCGCCGAAAGAATTACCACCAGATTGATTGAACGAAGAGTTTTGATTAGTTTGAGACATATCATTATTTGAAGACAATCCAAGTCCTAAACTTGATAAATTCGCAGATGATGACAAAAGAGTATTAGATAAACCACCAACCCCGCTTGATAAATTATTTAAGCCCCCACCAACGATATTACTCAATGCAGCAAGATTAGAACTCAAGTTTGATTTTAAATTTGAATTGCCAACATTCCCCATTAAATTCGATGAACCAGCATTCATATTTGATGATTGTGAGTTCGATTGCAGGTTTGGAAGATTTCTTGATACATCTTTGAGTGGTTCACCATTTGGACCTAAACCAATACCAATGCTGTGTAGACCTTCAGGTAACCTTACTCCTTCATTTTTATCGGGAAGACGATCCAATCGAACAGTCATTCTTCGATCAAATAACATTTGTTGATCGAACATTGAGATAGCTTGAACAGCTTCAACAGGATGATCATATTCAATTACAGCAAAACCACGACTATTTCCATCTTTGTCCGTAGACAAATCAAGATTTTGAATACGACCAGCTAATTTAAATACTTGTTTCAATTTTTTTGAATCAACTTTGTAGTCCAACTGTGAAATATAAGAAAAAACCAAAGACAAAAATGCCCCAAATTAGGAAAGAAAAATAAAAAAAAAATTATTTTGTTATAAACATTTAAACAAAATTGAAGATCATGCAAAATTCAGATAACTAGAATGCTGTGCCCTCGTAGTACAATTGTGATGAATTTTTCCAGTATATATGTTTTCGATAAAACTCCATTCCGATGATACTTCAAAGGTATTACAAAAGCAGATTTTAAGCAAACGAATTGCATGATCAACAATTTGCTTGTTTTAATTAAAATATGAATAGGATCATTTTAACGATTTGTTTGAAGCCAAAGAATTACCCCATTTAATAATTTCGATTTAAGTTTGGTAAAGTAAATTGGGAAATTATAAAAAGCAATAACAAAAAACGTTTGCCCCATTTAGTCAAGGTCCATGCAAATTTTGTTTATGTTCTTTAAGAAATAGTTCAAGTAACCCCGAAATATTACGTCTAATCAAATCCGTGTACAAAGTAATACTCACATTAGCAACAAAAACTTTTGTATGAAGTGGTCCCATGATGCCCAAACCGTCCAAAAATGAAGTACTTAAACCATAGGTATTATATGAAGAATCAAAATCATTCAAATTCATACCGAGACCAAGACCTCCGCCGCCACCACCTCCATAACCGCGTCCAGGCCTAATGGCAATAGAATAAATAGTAAACATTATATATTGATGTGAGTAAAACAAAAAATACTATTCAACAACCCTAGCTTCCTCGATTTAAGAAAAATCTGTGCATCACAATGAAAACTGTTTCCGAAGTAAAGAACAGAAGCCCATTGTAAGAAAATCTTAACAGACCATTACTTTTAAAATACCAAAATCGAGGAAGAATTTTAATGCAAACTAAATAGGACCATATTTTAACCACCTACATTCTATCATCACGATTATTATCTCGACGATTTCCTCCTCCACCGCCTCCTCCTCCACCCCCACCACCAGCATTACGAATAACAAATCCATGCTTGTCACGTTCAATTCCATCATCCTTTTTAATAACCAATTCTCTTCCGTTCAAATCATATTTATTCATTTTTTCAATAGCTTTCTCAACGCTTTCGGGATTGCTAAATTCAACAATACCACAACCGCGAGCTTTATGTTTATCATCGACAAACAACTGAACAAATTCAACATCATCGACCTCACGACGGAACAAATCTTTTAAATCTTGCCATCTGTATTCGTATGGAACATTTGAAACGTAAATTCTGGTGCATGACCGATTATCGCGGCTTTTATCACGTTTGGCAGCGTCCGAGAAACGTGTACCTCTATCCCCCCGTCGATTGCGATCTCGTTCTTGTTCTGCTGGAGAATCTACTTGATTTTCTTCTGCGTCCATTATTTTAAATGATTGGTTTTAACTACAAAAATAAAACAGTATATAATTTTTAAGAAAATAAAAACAGCAATGAACTATTAAAATGGCGGAGAACGCCGACACATTTTGCTGAAATTGGTTATCTAACATATTAAGTACATTAAAAATGTCACCAATATAAAATCCATACCTCTATTTTAAAAATAAAACTAGTCTATATTAAATTATTAATATAAAATTATTCACTAATACCCCAATCACAAATCACCTTACCAAACTAGCTCACCACTCAATAACAAATGCGATGCTAAAAAGTAAAAATCAATCGGATTACTCATAACTATTGTGTTGACGCTTCATAGGTAAACGTTCGTAAAATACAACTTTCAGACTCCATTTTCGATCTGTTAACATAACGCATCTGCTATAACCGATAATATTGACATTTCAAAAACACATGGCAATGTAAACAAATCTACCTAGTGTCATGAAGAAACTATTCATTGAGTATAATTTTATAAAACGTTTTTATGTGAGAGGAACAAAGTTATCATCCAATCCTGGCATTCAAAGACAAATCGAAGATCTTTCTGAAAAAGATATTCATAATGCAACGGCAGAGGATTTTGATGACATCGAACCAAATTTCATGAATGCTGATAAATCTCATCATAATTATGAAAATGAAAAGCAAGCATATAAAGAAAAAATTAACTATTTTATGGTGAAACAGAAGTACTTCAAAACAAAGAACATAAATTTCTTAACATGGTCAGAAAAAGAACAAATTAAACACCTGTACAAGTCGGATCCAAACGAATGGAATGTTGAAAGATTGTCAGAAAGTTTCCCTGCAGATAATATTACAATATCTAAAATTGTAAAATCTAAATGGATGCCAATTGATGAGCAGAGGATTCTTAAACATGATTTATCTGTTAAAAATAATTGGAAAGCATTTGAGAAAAATGAAATTGAGAATTTGGATAAAGAGTTAAAAGAACATCTTTCAAAATTTACGAAACGAAACAATCTTCGTGCCATTAATATACCAAAGGTAGTTGAAACGAAGGAATTTTTAAAACTACACCAACCAACAAACAATGAGTTTTCAAGTATCGTTGAATTAAATACCAAAAAATTAGAAGGTAATCGAATAATTTTTAACGAAAAATTTAGAAATAACTATTTTTTAAAGGAAACTCATGAGCTTCCAATAACAGATAATAAAACTAGTAAGCTTATAGTAAAAGATAATAAACCCGTTAGGTTTAGTGATATTAAAAAGTTTTCTGAAATTAACAACCAAGAATCAAATGAAGTAGAAATTGATAATTATAATGATAATCAAATTATTAAACTCGAAATTGATAAGGACGTAGATATTATGAAAATAAAGAAATATAATACATCTATTTCGAAGCAACATGAAAATGCAACGGACGTTGATTCCATTCAGGATCATATAAAAATACCAAGGAAGCTCTGGAAAGAAGGTGCTACGTATAAACTAAATGATTGTTTTTACGACGATGATGGTGAATTTTTATATAGAGTTCCAGGAATGAAATAAATTTAGTAATAATGCTAATGTCAAAACCTCCGAGCCCTATTTATTCACGCCATCTTAAAAAAACAATAAACATTGCTATATGCAAAAAATTGGATTAGTGTTTTTGATTAAATTTTTTGAATTTTTTTTATATTGAGTTTTATTTTTCTAGATAAGGCGATTTTTTGATTTTTTTTTATATTAAAGTTTTAATTTCAAAATGGCGCTACAAGTTCACGATTTTTTCTGTGCTAAAAAATGAAGAGGGCTTGAATATCGGGGTTTTGCTAATGTATATGAATTTTGAGTTATTACTATCTTTAAATAAAAGTAAATTAACAAAATTCCATTAAAATCTTTATAATGTCTTTTCATATTAACGCTTGGACGAGCCATTTGTTTATCTTTCTATAGATATTAAAATAGATGTTACCTAATTTTTTTTTTGGCAAGATGACTAACTTGGATAGTATTAGTGAACATGTTGACACTGTGCGAGTTTACAATCAGATGGTAAACTCGCTGGATAGTAGATTGTAAACTATCTTAGTGTCAACGAGGCTTAACAAGCGAACTCGTCCGCTTTTAAAGTCGCCAACTAGCAGATTGTAAACTAACTTAGTGTCAACGAACCTTCTTAAGCACTAACCACGCTCACGACTGGTTTTCCCCGTTCCACTTGCTTCTGACTGTAAATTAATGTAATTTTTTAATTTTCACATTTTCTTAAAAAACTAAAAACATATGTATTAGAATTTTTTTACCAGCGAATACAAAAATTGGTTGTTCTGCACATATTGCGATATGCGCATGTGCGAATTCAGTGTCTCGAATTAAAATATTAAAAAAACTGTTGGGGTCCCATTGAAATGAACAAAAAAAACGCATAAAATTAATAAATTACTATTGAAATTCAAACAATTATAATAGAAAATCAAAAACTAGTAAAAATATGGCAAGATGACTCGAACTTAGGCGCAAGTGGATTTTATTTTTATTATTTTTATCGAAAATTAAGAAAATTTAGTAAAAGGGACAGTTTTGATCGTTTATCTTATAAGCACATAGGAATTAAAGCTAAAATAGAAAAAAATTTTGTGAAAACAGTGCAATTTGGTACGGATTATTTTTTTCAAAGGCCTGTATCTTGGCAAAACCCCCGGTATAGAAGCCATCTACATTTTTTAGCACAATAAAAATCGTGAACTTGTAGCGCCATTTTGAAATTAAAACTCAATATAAAAAAAATTCAAAAAATCGCCATAACGCTCATAACGCCATCTGGAAAAATAAAACTCCATATAAAAAAAATTCAAAAATATTTAATCAAAAACACTAATCCAATTTTTTGCATATGGCAATGTTCATTGTTTATTGCAAATGGCGTGAAACGGTATGGCTATGATATATCGGGGGTTTTGATCTTGGCCCCCGGGGTTGATATACAACTCGTTTTGGTTTTATTCGCTTCAGTGAGTGATTCTATATCAAATAAAAAAAATTCTTGGCGTCTAAGTAAAAGTAATATCCCCTTTTTTTTTGTTTCTCTATGGTATATAACACTTTTTGTTTATCATTGGGTTTTTCGTTAATTCACTCGGCATATTCTGTGGTGGTATCATGAAACCCGATAACGATAAGTTTTTGATAAAAATCAAAACCCCCAGTTGTTTTACAGGCAAAATTAGTTGATTTTACAATTTAAAAAACATTTTATATATTCAAAATAACTTTTAAAATTTATTAAACAGTTGTTTTTTCTTATTAATTTTATAAATTATGAATAATTACAAATCAATATTTTATGACACCATTTAATAATATTAAACATCGACCGTTAGCTCAACACATACCGGATTATTTCTGACATAAAATTAACGTAACCCGCTAAACATGGTGAATCGTTTACGAAAAGCATTTTTCGTAAACGATTCACCATGTTTAACGGGAAAAACAATGATTGAAATATGTATTAGATTTTAGTACAATCGGAGGATTTTTGTCAAAACCTTGTCGTTATCGGATTTCATGAAACCACCACAGTTTTTGAAACTCAGAGAAATGAGGTGCTATACATCTTGGTGAATTGTAGAATGAGAGGAGACGCATTTAAGGGGGATAATACTTTTACTTAGGCGCCAAGAATTTTTTTTTTTATTTGATAGAATCACTGACTGAAGCGAATAAAACCAAAACGAGTTGTATCGGAGCCCCGGGGTCCAAGATACAGGCCTTTGAAAAAAAGCAAAATCCATACAAAATTGCACTGGTTTTGACAAAAATTTTTTATTTTTTAATTATTTTTGCTTTATTTCCTATGTGCTTATAAGATAAACGAAAGTAATCTTGCCCAATTAAGTACCGTGCTGAAATAACAATCGAATAATCGTTCACAGAAGCCAACATTTTTAGCGGATGTTTTCGTTGATTCTTTCAATTTGGTCTATTTATCTCCAATTTTATGTAATGTAGTAATCGTGTTTGTTTTTGACTTGTTTAACTATGTATTATAGAAGGTGCGTTCGATTTGACTGAAAACAGAAAAAACAACAACAATTGCATTAAATTTTTCAGTTGATTCAGTCAGATCGGACACGGACGGCTATTTATACCTATTTTAAATGAAATCAATTCTTCTTTGATAAGAGACTAAAAAAAATAAATGGAAATAATTCAGAAAACGACATACTAGCTGTGATTTGTGAATAATATAGAACTAAACATCGGTATTCAATATTATTTTATTGAAATTATTAAATATAATCGACTTAAATTTTGATCCATATTGGTCATAGTTAAATTTACAATCTCAATTGTTTCTTAAAAAAATAAAAGAAATGACAATAAAAAAATTTAACACAATTTAGTTCGTCCACTTTTTACTTTATAAATAATATAAAATATCTGAACCAAATTCCAAAAGAAAGTCAATACTAGAGTTAAAATATTAAAGGGGAATCTTTACTTTACGAATAAACTAAAAATTATTGCCTAAAAATATATTTCATTTTGGATTTGAACTTTAAATTTTTAGCGGGTATTTGTTTGGTTTTAAAAGAATGTTACATCTAATGTTCGTCCTTCAAAACGTGATCCGTCGATTAATTCTGAAATGAACAATCAATGTTAACAGAACACACAATCGAAACCCAAATTTAAATAAAAATTACTTATTGCCAGTTCAGCATCTCGTTCTTTGGCAAAACGGACAACACCGGTGTCTTGTCCTCGGATTTCGGCAAATGTGACTTCTCCAATGTCACGGAATTTGTCACGCAATATTTGCCAAGTACAGCTTGCTGGTAACTAAAATAAATAAATCAAACAACTATTTGTGCTTTTCTTTACCTTTCATTTTTA
The DNA here is from genome assembly GCA_963693315.1 of Diogma glabrata. Taxonomy (NCBI): domain Eukaryota; kingdom Metazoa; phylum Arthropoda; class Insecta; order Diptera; family Cylindrotomidae; genus Diogma; species Diogma glabrata. Next base: position 78,456,426 of record OY856188.1, read on the forward strand.
TTTAAAACAAACTTACATTTTTGATAACAATTGTATCAGAATTTCTTTGTTGATTTCCAGACCCATTATTGAGAAGTCCCCCAAACCCCGATGAACCACGTCCAAAATCGTCTTGCGGTCTTGTATTATAATTGCGAACCGAGTTCGAAGCACCTAGGTCAAATTCTCGTGAAATACCACCAGTACCAAAACCACCACCGAAAGTATTCCCTGATTGTTGATTAAATGAAGAACCTTGGTTTGCAGCTGAATCGTTATTAGATCCCAAACCGAGTCCCAAATTGCCAGAGGACGATAAAAGAGGATTATTAGATAATCCACCCACGCTAGCTGACAAATTGCTTAAACCAACAACATTACTCAAAGCCGCCAAGTTTGAACTCAAATTTGACCCCAAACTTTGTAAATTAGTATTTCTCGACTGACCACTGTCACCAATCATTGTGTTTGATTGACCATTTTGGTTTTTTTGAGAGTTTGGAAGATTATTAGCAACATCTCTTAATGGTTCGCCGTTGGGTCCTAAGCCAATACCGATACTCTTTAACCCTTCAGGAAGTTTCAACCCTTCGCTCTTTTCTGGAATACGATCCAAGCGAACGATCATTCTTCTTTCAAATAGCATTTGATGATCGAACATTGAAATCGCTTGAACAGCTTCAACTGGATGTTCATATTCAATGATACCAAAACCACGACTGTTTCCATCTTTGTCCGTAGACAATTCAAGACTGACAATACGACCAGCAAGCTTGAAAACTTGTTTCAACTTTTTAGCATCAACTTTGTAATCCAACTGCAAAAAACCAAACAAACAAAAAATGCCCCAGGTTAGGATACAACAAAATATGAAATTTTAAATAAATATTAACTTAAACTATCTTAATAAAAACACCAACACTAAATTGATGATCATGCAATCGCTTAGAAGCCCCATTTTAATTTCGAGAAAGAACAAAGCGAACCTTTGACACTCACTACGAATAGACGCTTCCCTAATTTCAATATCCAAAAAAGTATATAACGCTCGAAACAGTGTGATAAAATTGCATGACCAGTAATTTGGTAATTCGTGTGTATTTCATTAATAATTTAAAGTACTTTTCAACTTCGAAACAGTTAAATTTAGGAATACAACTAAAATTAAAAATAATCATCCCCATTTCATTTAACAAAATCTAAAAAGATTAGTGCCGATAATTCTTTTGAGGATTTGCTATACAAAATTCTCATGCAAAGAACATTTATTTATATTTAACCCCATGTTTTGCCCCAAATTATTTTTGTTTTGTTATATACGGAAATACTCACATTGGTTACAAAAATTTTATTATGAAGCGGTCCTGTGATGCCTAAACCTTCCAAAAAGGAAGTACTTAAACCGTATGTATTAAACGGAAGATCATAGTCGTTCATTCCACCACCTCCGCCGAGACCAAGATTTCTGAGGCTATTCAAGCCACCGAGGTTACCAAGACCGCCGAGATCACCACCGCCACCACGTGCAGGCCTATTTACAATCGAAAAGAAAAAATATATTGGTATTGAAAACATTCTCAAGAACTAGGTAGTATTGGTAGTTTCCAACTCTTAAATTAAAAAGTGATATTATTGAATAAAGCTTCCTCGATAACAAACAAAAAATTCTAGTTTCTGTGGAAAATAAAATTCAACAAAAACTTGTCTTTACTAAATTTAGAGAAAGACAATTGTTTTGTATGTGATTGAACTATCCAAACTATCTAAATTCTAAAGAGAAAAGTTTAAGCTGGAAAAATGTTTGCTAACAAAATCACAAAAATCGAGGAAGCAGCTAATCATTAGTTTTTCAAAATTATTTAAAAATAAGCAACACCTACATTCTATCGTCGTCACGATCACGCCGATTCTGTCCTCCTCCTCCATTACGAACAATACGTCCATATTTATCACGTTCATTCCCAAAATCTTCTTTGATAACCAATTGTCTACCATTAATATCATACTTATTCATCTTCTCTATAGCTTTTGCTACATGTTCAGAATCCTTAAACGCAACAATACCGCATCCTCTTGGTTTATTGTTTTCATGAACAAACAACTCAACAAACTCAACATCACCAACCTCACGGCGGAATAAATCTTTTAAATCTTGCCATCTATATTCATAGGGAACATTCGAAACGTAAATTCTGGTACAGTCACGATTTTCACGACTTCGATCGCGATTTCCTGCTTCAGAGAAACGCGTCCCCCTATCACCACGACGATTACGTTCACGATCTACTTGGGCTGTATTTTGATTACCATCTCCTTCCATGATTAAACAATTAAAAGATTTTTCAAAACTATAGAAAACAAAATAATTTATATTAGCGAAAACTATAAATTAGCGGAAAATATCGCTAAATTACAAAATGGCGTAAATAAACGCCGCTATTTCTGTAAACAACTTAGGTATATTAGTAATAATAACTGTAAAACATACGAATTTTCTTTTTTGATAAGTGATAAAATAAGGTAAACAATAGTTTGACTTACATTGAATTAATTAAAATAACAGTAATTTTATTAAAAAAACAGCTTCAAAATTTAACAAGCTAGATTCACAATACTGAAATCGATGGATTTTGTAGAAGAGATACATTGGTGTTGTCAGATGAAATTTATTTTAATATTCGACATCGAAATCTACAGGCACGACTATTGACGTGACGCAAGATTTTCGATGAATTAGCTCGATTTGTTTTTGAATATAAATTCTGGTTCGGTTTACCAAAAGAATGTAAATTGGCCGATGTAAAGTTCGCCTCATGGGACAATTAAAAAGCGTCAATTTATTGCAACCAAATATCAAACTCAAAAATTATTAAAGTATTAATTTTCATTATTTGAATTGTATCGCTACCGAAATTCGAAAAGTACACATTTTTTTAACATGCAAGATTAACTACCCTTATACTAAAGTTGTACTTTGGGTCGTATCCTAGTTTAGGAGCTATGCATAAATTTTTTTTTATTTTTAATTATTTATTTACGTATAAACAATTAATTATTGATTAAAATAAAAGTGCGGAAACACTTAAAACAAAAGATATGATCATTTGAAAAAAAAAATATTTCATACAAAAAAGTTCAAATATGGCTAGCAAAATTAACAAAAATAAAACAAAATTATCGAACAACTTTTTTTAGTTTCTTCTAATTTTTTAAAATTAAGATAAGCAACAATGAAAATTTTTGTCGTTTTTATTCCTATTTGATAAATTGCAATGATGTAAATATTTTCTTGTTAGTTCATATTTTATAAATAGCTTTTAAAAAAATTTCTTTCTCTCGCTTCTGCCACCCTACAGACCTTCGATCAATAATAGCATCCCCCACCCCCTCCCGCACCCCTTCATCTAATATATTATTGTTTTGTTTTGTCAGTGAAATATTTTAAGATATAATATTTTATCCACGACTACTAAAGAATATATACTTTCCATCCGTATATCTTTCATTGTAATTGTATTCATTCCTTTTTATATATAACATTCTTCTTCATTTATTTCATTACACTTTATTTATTAAAAATTCCCCGCACAAATTAAAAACTTGATTTGTTGGTATATAGTAATATAAACAAATTAAAACAAGAACAATACATATATAAAATCTAAAATAAACAAACATATTTTGTTTTTCATTTCATTCAATATGGCGATATAAACTTTTACAGGAAAACTTGAATGAAATTATTTGAAATATTTGTAGTCGTGGATAAAATAGTATCTTGTCTATAGAGACAATAGAATCTACTATCTACTATTATGATATATTATTCTATTTATTTTATTTTTCACTCGCTTCTGCGACCCTGCACTCTGCAGACCTTAAATCATTTTTATTTTATTACATATAAATTAACAATTAGAATCGACAAAATCTGAAATTCTAAAAAATAATTTGAATTTTTGTATGAAATATTTTTTTTTTTCAAATGGCCATATCTTTTTTTGCGGTGTTTCCACACTTTTATTTTAATCAATAATTACTTGTTTTTACTTAAATAAATAATAAAAAATAAAAAAAAAAATTATGAATAGCTCCTAAACTTTTATGAATAACTCTCCTAAAGGTCGTAAATTAATTTGACTAATTAATTAATTTTCGCAAATTTATTATCAAATATTCTTAGATCGATTTTATTATGTTCATTCAATAACATGAGCTCAATACTATAATAATTCATTCAATAAAATGAGCTTAATTCAATAATAATAGCTTAATACTATATACTATACTCAGATGCCATACAGAAACTCAAGAATAACAAATCTGCTGGTACAGATAATATATCAGCAGAATTACTCAAAGCAGATGTAAACACAACAGCAGAAGCTCTAACACCACTATTAGCTGATGTATGGAACGAAGGGAAAATACCAACCAAATGGAAAGAAGGTTTAACCATAACAATCCCAAAGAAAGGTGATCTAAGAGAATGCAAAAATTGGAGAGGTATATCTTTGCTCAACACAATAATGAAAATACTAGCGATGATCATTCTCGAAAGAATATCTCCATCAATTAACATGAAACTAAGAAACGAACAAGCCGGCTTTAGACCAGGAAGAAGCTGTACTGATCATATCAACACAATCCGTATCATCATAGAGCAATCAAACGAATGGAATTCACCATTGTATCTCCTCTTCGTGGACTTCGAACGCGCCTTCGACTCAATTAACAGAAGCGCGATATGGAAGACACTTTGTGAAATGGGCGTCCCGAAGAAAATAGTTGATCTTATCAAAGAAATGTATCGGGATGCTGGAAACAGAATACAATACAAAGGACAGCAAAGTGATAAATACTACAACCACCGAGGAGTGAGACAAGGCTGTGTACTATCCCCGCTACTATTCCTGATAGTACTAGATAGTATCATGAGAAAGCTCGATGATGCAAGTCCAAATGGAATCCAATGGAACACAACAAGCCGGCTCAATGATCTAGACTACGCAGATGACATCTGTCTACTTACACACACACATACGGACATGCAGCAGAAAATACAGAAGCTATCAGCCCTTGCACATGAAGTCGGACTCAACATTAATATCAGGAAAACAAAGTCTATGAGATTGAACACCAAAACGATAACACCCCTGGTTAAACATTCCAATTCAAACCTATTGAATCCTATTAAATCCAATATAATTTCAATAGGATTAAAGTGGATTGAATTGGTTTAATAGGAAGACTTCGATCTACCAATTAAAATTCAATCGGAATGAATGGGATTCAACAGGAAAAAAGGTTCTGTAGGATTCTAAAGGAAATTTCCAATTGAATTTCAATCGGAAATCAAGAGATTCAATAGGAAAAAGGAACTTAGAAAAAAATTAAAGAATCTTATAAATTTAACAGGATTTAATCGGAAAAGATTTAATAGGAATGAATTGGATTAATCGGAATTCTGCAATGGAAATTTCCAATTAATTCCTATTAATATACATTTCCTATAGATTCCGGTTGAAAAATAAAATAGAGATATTTAACAGGAATGAATAAGATTGTATTGGAAATAGATTTTTTGAATAGGAATTAATTGAAAATTCCCAATGCAGAATTCCGATTAATCCAATTAATTTTTTTCAATTGGTTTCAATTGGAATGTTTAACCAGGGACCAATTGCCATCAACAATACACAAGTGGATGAAGTCGACAAATTTGTGTACCTTGGTTGTACTGTAGCAAAAACAGGCGGGACTGAAGAAGATATCAGTCAGCGTATTAACAAAGCTTCAATATGCTTCACAAGATCTGGAATGCATCCGTCCTGTCAAGAAAGACAAAGCTACGAATGTTCAATGCATGTGTCAAGTCAGTACTGCTATATGCGTGTGAAACGTGGAAACACACAAAGAAGATCACAAATCAACTACAGGTGTTTGTGAACAAATGCCTAAGAAGACTGATCGGCCGAACACCATCAGTAACCAGGAACTTCTACGACAGACAAAGCAGTTAGACATTGAGTCCGAGATAAAACAAAGGAAATGGAGATGGATAGGACATACACTGAGGAAACCAGCTAAAAATATAACAAGGATTTCCCTAGAGGGGAATCCACAAGGTAAAAGGAGAGTTGGCAGACCACCCATGACGTGGAAGAAAACGGTGCTAGCTGAAGCAAAACAAATCGGCAAGACATGGGGTGAACTGAAAGCGATTGCCTCGAACAGAGTCAGATGGTCCAGTCTAGTAGACGCCCTATGCTCCTAAATGGAGATAAAGGAAAAAAAAAATACTCAGTATACTATAATATAAGTATATGTATATCCTTTAGTAAAACACTTTAATTTTGTTCACTAATAAATATAATTAATTAACTCAATTATATTATTAGGAATAAAATACAATTTAGTCATTCAACTTTTGACAAATCTACGCTTTGCTTAACTAAAATATTAACAAAAGACTGAAGAATATGCAGTAAAAATTAATAAAAATTTACATCAATTCATAACGTGAACCGTCTAGAAATCCTAAAATTTTAAATAATAATTGGTTGGTAATTTTTGGTTGCAATCGAATAACAAAGCATACCTATTGCCATATCAGCATCACGTTCATTGGAGAAACTCGCCACAACATTATTGTCATCCCGAATTTCGGCAAACTCTAGGTCGCCGATGTCACTAAGCTTATCACGTTACTGCTTCCAAGAAAATGTATCAGGTAACTAAAGATGGAAGAAAACCTGTTTGAGAGAGAGAAACTATTTGTTTTGTATTTTAAAACTAACATTTTTATGACTATTATCCGATCCGATATAACTTCGGTGATGATGACTACGAATTGAACTGTTACTGTTCAATATTCGAGGAGACCGTGATAAACTCGCAGCTGATGGTAGAAAACGATCACAAAAATCAACATTTTCACGAGAAAAATTACTTAATCTTTCACTAGCAAGATTAGAATTAGGTTTTACATTTGATTTCCACGCACCACTTGTCTTGGATGATTGTTGTGAATTTGGAAGATTTGTTGAATTGATACATTGTATGTCTAACTCTCTTGTCGGCTCTACAGTTTTAACGGTTTCAACCAATGGTTTATCCAGTAGAATAGCAGTTTTGACATGATCTTCCTTATAAGCTTTGAGGAAAATGCTGGTAAAACCGAAGTAAATTTCTCCTTTGGACTTGTTGAGATGAATCAAAGACTCTTTATTGATCATCAAAGTTACTGGTCGATAGTCTCCTGTCATTTTATCTAACTTATCGATTTCCCAATCACTGGTTGGCGAATTTGGATTACTGAGGCGGATAATTAGTTTAGTTTATAGTTTATTTATTTAGTATAATTAAATACCAATATAATTATTTTCCTAATACATATTAAACTTAATATAATTTCATTATTATTAATTAATAATTTAACAAAAAATAGTCCCTAATCGTGTTCTTAAATTTAATTAAATTTATCTCATTTTTTAAATACAAAGGTAGCGAATTAAATAAATCTAAACCCTTATACATTAACATATTTTTTGTTTTATCATTTTTACATAATCTCAACCTAAAATCTGATTGACTTCTTGTGTTATAATTGTGAACTTCATTTACATAGGTTAGTTTTTCCGTCAAGTAATGAGGAAGAATATTATTTTTTAATTTAAATACAAGAATTAACACATTCATTTTTATTCTTTGCTCTACACTTAAGAAATTTAATGCCTTAAGCATTGTATTTATATGTGTAAGCCTACCAACTTTCAATATATAACGCATACATTTATTTTGTAGTTTTTGCAATCTATCCATCATTCCTTTATTATTTAAAAACAAGATGGAAGAGCAATACTCAAAATGTGGTTTAATAATTGCATTGTAGATATATATTGCGGTCTTTTGAGAAATATTCTTCCTGATATACTTTAGAAAATAAACTTTTTTAATTATCTTCTTACAAATATAATCTAAGTTACTTTTAAAATTCAACATATTATCTATTATTATTCCTAAATACTTAATTTCATCAACATTTTCTATAATTTGACTATCAATAATGATATTCGAGCTTAATTTACCATTTATACACATACATTTTGTTTTTTCAATATTTAATTTCATTTTGTTTATTTCAAACCATTTATTTAACTTTCTAAGATCATTATTAATTTTTGTAATGCAATCCTCGGTGGAGTTACCAACTATATATAAAAGAGCATCATCCGCAAATAAAGTTATATTGCATTCATCAATAACATTTTTAATGTCATTGATATAAAGCAAAAATAATACAACGCCTAAAATTGTTCCCTGAGGTACTCCAATTTCAACATCGAGTGAATCAGATACTGCTTCATTAATTTTGGTTTTTTGTTGTCTTCCACTTAAATAAGATTGAAACCATTTCAGTTCTATGTCACAAATACCATAATTTTGAAGTTTTTGAATTAGTATATAACGGTCGATTGTTTCAAAGGCCCTTCGTAAATCAAGAAAAACAGCAACAATAACTTTCCCGTCATGAATGGCTACTTTCCAATTTGTTACAATTAAGTTGATTAAAGACTCACAACTATGGTTCTTTCTGAATCCAGATTGGTACTCAAAAATTAAGTTATTTTGTTCTAAATACTCTTGAAGTTGGAAATTAACTACAGTTTCAAGAATCTTTGCCTCAGTTGAAATCATGTTGACTGGTCTAAATTCATTATGTTTCACCGTGTTTTTAATTTTTCCAATCGGTATTACATAAGATTCTTTCCAAACTGCCGGTACTACTCCTGATTCTATTGACTTATTTATTATTGAGAGTAAATTATCTCCAATTAAATCGAAACTTTCTTTGATTATATTAATATTGATTGAGTATGCATCATTTTTTGAATTCATTTTGTTAATTGTATTCCAAAATTTATCCACACTAAGTTTTTCCAATTTAAAATGACAACAGCTTGGTTCAATTATATTGACGTAAGGAGAACTTGGAATACTATTAATAATCTCTTTAATACTTTCAACAAAATATCTGTTAAATTTTTCAGCAATAGTTTTATCATCACAAATTTTTTCATTATCAAAATAAATGAATTTAATTTCGTTTTTTGGCTTTTTTAAAACAAGAGATTTGATATTTTTCCACATAGATCTTTGATCAGTTGAGTTTTTTATTTTGTTTTTAATAAAATCACTATTAGTTTTATTTAATTTATTTTTGAATTTGTTCCTAATAGTCTTAAATTTATTCCATTCAGATTCAACTTTTAAATTAATTGCAATTTCATACTGCCTAATTTTTTCCTCTCTTAACATTTTTAATTCCTCAGTGAACCACCAATTGCTTTTATTGTTTTGGATTACATTGATTTTAAATTCATTTATTAAACTATGTAAACAATTACTAAACATTTTTGCTTTGTAGTCACAGTCCAGAAAATAAGTTGTCATAATATCGCTTTTAAAGATTTTATTTCTAAACTGATCACGATTGTATTTTATTTTTTTAACTAGACTTTGTCTATTCACATTTAGATCATATTGTTTTATATTGATTTCTATAGTTTCGTGATCGCTTATTTTTAACTGGTTTATTACTTTAGATGAAATATTTTTTTTATCATTAACCACTACATAATCAATTAAAGTTTGGGTAGTCTTAGATATTCTAGTATAGTCCTTCACAATTTGATGAAAACCACAATCATTGATAATATTTTTTACCAGCGTTTTATCCAAATCATTCGATTTCCAGTTTATATTAATATCTCCACATATAATAACTTTTCCATAAAATTCACTAATTTCACCCAAGTGAGAATTAAAATAATCAAAAAAATCTGCATCTGCAAATCTTCAATTTCTAAAATTCTATCTGAGTCTGGCCTCTCCATAAGAATGCTTGTGCACGCTTTATACTTGATATAAAAGCTTGATATTTGATCCTTAGTAACAACCTCGAAAGAGGCATTTGGCCATATCTCACCTACTTTGCTAATGGCTTTCTTATAAAGCATTAGTGATCTCTGATCAGCGCATGATATTTGCTTATAATAGCGTTCATGCCACCCTTCGTCTCTGCATGTTGGTGGTGGGCCTGGGTTTTCCTTGATAACATCGAGAAAAATCGAAGATAAGGCCAGTCACTTTTTTCCAGTTATCTGGAAACTAAATTCAATATATTCATTATTTTGCTTAAACTTTTCGCGCTTTGTTTATAGTTTATACCCATTGACGATTGGAGGAAACTTCTGGTGGTAAGAATCAGAACTAGTACTCCAATATAAATTTTGACATTTAGTTCATTTTTGTATACATTCTAAAATTTGTGTTTACATTGGTAAGTTTTCAAGCCTAATAATAATAATTTAATCTAAATCCAAATGAAATATGCATATAAAAAACTTGTCTTTTTCCAAATGTTTTGTTCAAATTAGTGGAAAATATCCAGAACTGTAAATAAAAATCAAAAAAAACAGCCATCACAGCAAAGAGAAATCCAGTTCACAAAAGAACTTTGATATTATATTGTGGGGTAAAGTAATAATTTAAACTAAATCTAAATGAAATATACATATATAAAACTTGTCTTTTCCAGGTGTTTTGTTCAAATTAGTGGAAAATATCCAGAACTGTAAATAAAAATCATAAAAAAACAGCCATCACAGCAAAGAGAAATCCAGTTCTCAAAAGAACTTTGATATTATATTGTTGTAGTATACTGTACTACTATTTATGTTTTCACTTTAATGAAACACAACACTTTTAATTTTAACACCAGTTTATTTATTTCTTCATTAATAATAAAACAATTTTTCTGGCTGTTAATACACGCCTATTCTACTATACACGTTTCTAGAATCTAATAATTATACTTCGCGGAGTAATACAATTTCAATTTATTATAACACAAAAGTAATAGATTTACTCTATAGTAAAGGTAGGTTCACACCATCACATACCCCTATTCTAAGATTTTTTTTTTTTTTTATAATTATATAAAATAATATTATATGAATTCACATTAATTTTATTTTGTAAACTACTACTTAATAATAACATTAACAATTCAATAAGTAATCTTAGTGTTTTTTTTTTTTTATTATTCAAAACAAAAAACAAAATATTTTTTTTTTTTGTATTGTTAAATTTATTTGTTCTTCTTTGCATTTGTTAAATTTATTTTATCATTTTTAATATTTTCACCATTATCGTTTACATTATTTTCTTCTACGTTTTCATTATAACTAAAACTAGAATTAATTTCAGAATCAACCATCTCCACTTTATTTTCATCTGAATTTATTAAATTACTTTGTTCGTTTGGCCTATATCTTGGAATCCAAGTATCATTCCCATTCTGCATTTGTATTTCATTATTTTGACTGACCGTTTCCATAGGCAAAACTAAATTATTTTTTGTTTGAAAATCTTTAGACCAAATCAACTGATCTATATGTCGTTTATTTATAATACCCGTTTCCATATCTTTGCACAAATAAACAGACTTCCCTAACATATCGCAAATAATACCTTTTTTCCAACTTTTTTTTCTATTTCTATAGTCTCTATAGTAAACCTCATCGTTTATATCTAATTGTGATCTAATTCTATTACCATTATAATTTCTCATTTGGCTATCCACGCCGTCTTTGACTGACATTTTTAAACGATTAAAACGAATAGATACTTCATCTTTAAATATCATTTCCGATGGTTTTCTACCAGTCGTACAATGTGGTGCATTTCTATATACAAATAAATATCTTTGTAATTGTGTATGTAAAGTTAAGTTGTTATTTTCCCTAACTAACTTTTTTATGGAAGCTTTGAAAGATTTTACCGAATTTTCCGCCGCTCCATTGCTCGCTGGATGAAATGGGGGTGAAGTTAAATGAATTATTCCAGTCAGTTTACAAAACTCTTCAAACTCACCAGAAATAAAACTTGCACCATTGTCACTGACAATAGTTTTTGGTAAACCGAACCTAGCAATAACTTCGCGTAACTTTCCCAATGTATTCGTGGTATCAGCTCTTGGAACTTCGAATACTTCGGGCCATTTACTATAGGAATCGGTAATAATTAAAAAAAATTTACCCTCAAACGGACCCGCATAATCTATATGGATTCTTTCAAACGGTCTTGAAGCCATAGGCCATTTAGTTAATTTTGACCTAGCTTGCTCTGGTCTACCTTCAACACATAACTCACATTTATTAGAAAGTTCTTCGATTTCTCTATCCAACGATGGCCACCAGAAATATGATCTAGCAACTCCCTTCATTTTGGTAGAACCTAAATGTGTTGAGTGTAACTCTTTTAATAAATGTTTCCTAAGTTTAAATGGTATAATCGACCTATATCCCCACATTATAACTCCATTTTCAATTGAAAGCTCATTTCTTCTACGATAATATGGAACCATTTCAGTTTCTACTCTTTCAGACCACCCGTTTCTTAAATAAACCACAATTTTGCCTAACACAGGATCTTTTCTAGTTTCATCTTTGACTTGATTCATATCAACAGGTACGAAATCCTCGACCCAATTAATATAATCAACTACTGATTCGACATTCTCTTTAATTCTCAGAGGTAATCGTGATAAACCATCAGCTTTCGTATTATCACGACCTTTAACATACTTTAAAGTATAATTGAATCCAGAAAGAAATAATGCCCATCGTTGCAACCTTCCTGCTGCCATTTGTGGAATTCCTTTATTCTGACCGAATAAACTCTCCAATGGTTTATGATAGCATCTAATAGTAAACTTGTTTCCCATTAAATACTGGCTTAATTTTTTGACTGCCCAGTATATTGCCAATGCTTCTTTATGAATTACCGCATAATTCTTCTCACATTTAGACAATGTTCGTGAAATATAACAAATTGGTTTCTCCACGCCATCTTCCATGATATGTAATAATACCGCACCTATACCATAGTTTGATGCATCACATTCTAGTACCATAGGACGTTCTGGACTGAAATGTACTAATACTTTATCTGACACTAATTCTTTTTTAGTATTCATAAAAGCTTCTTCACATTCTTTGGTCCATACAAATCTTTCGTTTTTACTAACCAATTTATATAACGGGGCTAGCATTGTAGATATATTTTGAACAAACTTCCCATAATAGTTTACCATACCTACAAATGCTCTAACTTCTGTAACGTTATTAGGTCTCGGTGCCTCTACTACTGCCGCTATTTTCGAGTCACATTTTTTTAACCCGTCTTTATTAACTACATGTCCCAGATATTTAATTTCCTCTTTGAAAAATTCACATTTCGCTATATTTAATTTAAACCCGTTCTCTTTTAAAACTTTCAATACAGAGTTTAAATTTGTAATATGTTCTTCTAATGTCTGACCTGTTACTACAATGTCATCTAATAAATTGATCGTTTTTTTACACCCTTGTAATACCTTCTCAATTTCTCTTTGGAAAATAGCGCAAGCTGGCTTCGTTCCAAAAGGTAACCTATTCATTCTATAAATTCCATTATGAGTACTCCACGCTAAACGGTTTCCTGTTTCCTCATCTACTTCTAACTGGTTATAGGCAGCTACTAAATCTAATTTCGTAAAAAGCTGTCCACCTTGTAATTCCCTAAATATTTCCTCAATTTTTGGAAACGGATACTGGACATCTTCCAGATCCTTATTTAAGGTACTTTTGTAATCAGCGCATACCCTAATTTTACCGTTTTCTTTTAATACCGCGACTAAAGGCGTACCCCATTCTGAATTATCGATCTTAGAAATGACACCGTCCTTTTCTAATCGATCTAATTCCTTTTCGACATCTTCGCGAAACGCAAATGGAATGCTCCTTGGTTTACAAAATTTAGGCCTAGCGTTTTTTTTGAAATTCAAATATACTTTTACTTTATTGTACTTCCCTAAAGTACCATCAAATAATTCTTTGTTCTCGTTTATAATTTGATCTTTTATTTCTGACAAATTTATTGTGTTATTTCTCAAGTAATAATTCTGATCACACTCTTCTTTACAATTTACATTAATTCCTAAAATTTTTATTAAATCTCTACCTATTAACATTCGTTTCCCACCTTCAACCACTAAAGTTGGGTGTTTCACGATTTTATTTAAATATTCGACACATATTTCTGTCTCCCCCAATGGAACAATTAAACCTCCATTGTAGGTTCTTAAACGAATATCGGTAGGATTCAACATATTCTCATTGAAAATAGTTTTAAAAATATTATTAGGAATTATTGAAATTCCGGCACCAGTATCAAGTTCTGCTTTTATTAAAATATTATTAATTTTGACATCCACATAAAAAGGATTGTCAACCTCTGATAAATTACTATAATATAAATTAACATCGCTATAACTATCTTGTCTTTCTAACATATAATTATTTTTCACATTAACTTTATTATTATTATTTATATTTTTATTTTCCTTACATATCTTAGCTAAATGACCCTTCTTTTTACAAATATTACATATAATATCTCTATATTTGCAAATTTTAAATGTATGATTATTTTTACCACATGCATAACATAATATTTCTTTAACTACTTTACTATTATTAAAATTATCTTTTCTATAAATTTTCTTTGAAAAATTATTATGGTGTTTATTACCTTGTAATTTGTGTATCTCTACATCCCTTTCTTCAATTGTTGTCTCTTTCTGTATTGCCACTTTCACCAAATCTTTTAAATCTTTATTTAAATCTTCTTCACATAATCTATCTAATACTTGGCCTTTCTTGATTCCTGTTAAAAATTTGTTCTTGACATGTTCTTCCATCATGTTTCCAAACTTACATGAAATTGCTGCACTTTTAATACGTACAAACCACGTGTTAACTGACTCCGCATTTTCTTGTCTTAAATTAAAAAAAATTATTCTTTTTCTTAATACAGACTCCTCTTTACCGAATTGATTCTTCATCAATTTTATTACATCCTCGTATGATAATTCCTTTGGCTTTTTTGGATACGATATTTCCCTAATTATCTCAAAAGCCCTCTGATTTATTGTAGTCAAAATAACTGACACTTGTTTCTCAGCTTCCACTGAATTTGCAATAAAATATTGCTCTAACCGCTCCTCATATACTTCAAAATCATCTCCGATGTTGAAAACAGGAACATTTCCCAAACTTGTGGTGCGTATAATAGTCGCCATTTCGCTATTATTACCATCAGTTTCCATTAATATTTCACGTGTATTTAACTTTATTAAACTTTTCCGATTTTCTCGTTGCCAAATTTGTAGTATAGGGTGATTTTTCTGTTCCGATGTTCACCGCAATGGCGCTGCAAAAGGGGGATAAGATAATAAATTTAAAAACTTTTATATGGGATTTCATACAAAACACAACTTGAATAATTTTAAAAATTATCTATGAAATTTCTCATTTTACCACAATTGAACAATTTTAATTTGCTTATGGAGTATTATTGACTATATTTTAAGCGTAATATATAAAATATTATTCTTAAGTCGCTCAAAAAAGAAACATAAAAATTGCCAAAATTTCCCATACAAAGTTGTATGAAAAATTTAACCTATTTTCGTATTTGTTTTACGGACAGAAGAAAAGAAAATATTTTATATATTATGCTTAATATATAGTCAATAATAGTTCATAAACAAATTTAAGTTATTTAATTATAGTAAAATAAGAAATTTCTTAGATAACTTTTAAGATTATTCAAATTGTGTTTTGTATGGAATTCCATATAAAATTTTTGTGATTTTTTCTCTTATCCCCTTTTTGCAGCGCCATTGCGGTAAACACCGGAACAGAAAAATCGCCCTATACTGTACTACTATTTATGTTTTCACTTTAATGAAACACAACACTTTTAATTTTAACACCAGTTTATTTATTTCTTCATTAATAATAAAACAATTTTTCTGGCTGTTAATACACGCCTATTCTACTATACACGTTTCTAGAATCTAATAATTATACTTCGCGGAGTAATACAATTTCAATTTATTATAACACAAAAGTAATAGATTTACTCTATAGTAAAGGTAGGTTCACACCATCACAATTGTGGGGTAAAGTAATGATTTAAACTTAATCTAAATGAAATATACATATATAAAACTTGTCTTTTCCAGGTGTTTTGTTCAAATTAATGGAAAATATCCAGAACTGTAAATAAAAATCATAAAAAACAGCCATCACAGCAAAGAGAAATCCAGTTCTCAAAAGAACTTTGATATTATATTGTGGGGTAAAGTAATAATTTAAACTAAATCTAAATGAAATATACATATATAAAACTTGTCTTTTCCAGGTGTTTTGTTCAAATTACTGGAAAATATCCAGAATTGTTAATAAAAATCATAAAAAAACAGCCATCACAGCAAAGAGAAATCCAGTTCACAAAAGAACTTTGATATTATATTGTGGGTTAAAGTAATAATTTAAACTAAATCTAAATGAAATATACATATATAAAACTTGTCTTTTCCAGGTGTTTTGTTCAAATTAGTGGAAAATATCCAGAACTGTAAATAAAAATCATAAAAAAACAGCCATCACAGCAAAGAGAAATCCAGTTCACAAAAGAACTTTGATATTATATTGTGGGGTAAAGTAATAATTTAAACTAA
Organism: Diogma glabrata; assembly: GCA_963693315.1. Classification (NCBI taxonomy): domain Eukaryota; kingdom Metazoa; phylum Arthropoda; class Insecta; order Diptera; family Cylindrotomidae; genus Diogma; species Diogma glabrata. Next base: position 78,473,041 of record OY856188.1, read on the forward strand.
ATCTAAATGAAATATTCACATATAAAACTTGTCTTTTCCATGTGTTTTGTTCAAATTAGTGGAAAATATCCAGAACTGTAAATAAAAATCATAAAAAAACAGCCATCACAGCAAAGAGAAATCCAGTTCACAAAAGAACTTTGATATTATATTGTGGGGTAAAGTAATAATTTAAACTAAATCTAAATGAAATATACATATATAAAACTTGTCTTTTCCAGGTGTTTTGTTCAAATTAGTGGAAAATATCCAGAACTGTAAATAAAAATCATAAAAAAACAGCCATCACAGCAAAGAGAAATCCAGTTCACAAAAGAACTTTGATATTATATTGTGGGGTAAAGTAATAATTTAAACTAAATCTAAATGAAATATACATATATAAAACTTGTCTTTTCCAGGTAATTTGTTCAAATCAGTGGAAAATATTGTAACGTCCGCTATATTCGCCTAAACAACAATAAAACCAATTCATCTCCTTTTTCTAATAAAATTTATTTCATTAGTTTCAGTTCACTTTTACATTAATAGTAATTTTAAAATTTTCTAATACTTAGTTAAATTTCGAATATACTATAAAAAACAAACGAACGTACTCAATTTTATTTCCAATTCTAACGAACAGATGTCGTTGCTAATTTTTGTTGAATCTTTGGGATTACACGATTTGATTTTTTTTTGATTGGAAGATGTAAAACAAGAAATCACATTGGTTCGATTTTTCCAACATTCATATTCTGATTTGGATTAAAGGAAAAAACAATACAGTTTTTTTTGATATAGTTTTTTTTAATTGTTAACATGATGCGGTGTATCATAATTGTGCGATATTGATATCAATAGAGTTTTAATTAAAAAAAAAAATGAAAGAGTTAATTTCAAGATATACATAAAATACCTCGTAAGATATCAATTAATGTAATATCAAAATGTATTTAAAGTTACTGTATCTATTTTAAACGTATCAAATTAAGTTTCATACGCAGTGGATTTTAGCTACAAATTTCATCCAATTTTTCATACTCCATGTTATAAATTTATATAAACCAGAATTTTTAAATAATTCGTCTTGATTTATAAGATCATTAGTAAAGAAAATAATTAATTATTATTAATTAAATAGTATAATAAATGTTGGTTCGTAAAGCAACTTATAATTTTTATTTGAATTACGAACAAATTTTGAGTTTTTGAAAATTAAACTTTGAAAATTAAAAACAACGCTGGAAGTGAATCACCAATCAACAGTTGTAATTTAAGGTATTTTTAGATTATAGATATATTACTTTTTGTTTAATTACTCCTTTTTCCCCTTTGGGATGTTAGGATAAATTTAGAAAAAACGTATGAGATTCCCAAATTTAAGATTCGTTAAGGGGAAATTGCATCCCGGGCAGATTTTATTAATTTATATAGTAGTAACAAAGGTCCAATAATTATACGTGGCGCCGAAACAGGGACCCTTAAGTCTTTTTTCTATAGCTTGATAATATTACGGTAAATTGTGTGAGTAATTAATGATGAGTCATATTTTTGGCGCAAAATTTCTGGCGCAATTTATTATTTTGATGAAACCAGTTTTTGTGGTTTGTATTATATATAAAATAAATAATGATAATTTTTGAAGTAACCAGCTTTGGTTTGTAGTAAAATAATTTTGAGAAAAACCAGAGTGGGTTTTTTTTTGATTATTGGATTAAAATATTTTTACAATTTTGTAAGTTTTTGTGGTTGATTTTAGATCAATTATTATTTTTTTTCGTGGAATATTTTTGGGAAAACCAGCTTGGTTTTGATTTATTTATTGTATATGTTTTCTTATAAATACATATATTAAATATATATAATATCTAAAACTTTTTTTGGGGATAAACCAGATATTGGTTTTTTGTTAAATTTTTTCTTGTGTATTTGGAGTGTCCGAATTGTTTGGTTTTTTTTAAATGTACAACTCAAGCAGGGGGTTTGAGCCTTGGATGAATGAGGTGGAGGAGAGAGAGCATGTAGAGAGAAAGGAGAGAATGGATGAGGCAATGAATGTGGTGGAATGGATGATGAAGGTGATTATGAATGAGGTGAAGAATGGGATTTTTTTGGATTTAATGGATGAAATTTGTGTAGAACAGTATGATGAGATATTGGATGGGATGGTGGCTGAGATAGTGAATGAGGAGTTGAATGGAGTGAATGAGGAGTTGAATGGAGTGAATGAGGAGTTGAATGGAGTGAATGAGGAGTTGGATGTAGTGTATGAGGAGGGGAATGAGGAAGTGAATGTGGGCTGGCGTGAGAGGAGACGGGTAAAAAGAAATAGGAGCTCTCACTTGAAGAGGAAGGAGAGGAGGAAGAAGGAGAAGGAGAGTCGCTTGGTCGTGGAGCTGGGAGCTTCCTCGACCAAGAGTACTCAAATAGAGGAGCTGGTTGAGGTGGTTCCCATCTCACCGACCTTGCGACAGGTAGAGGAGTGGTCTGGTCCACAGGAGGCCCCTGTTCCCCATTGTATAATTAATTAAATTTAATTATTTTGCTTGTTTGAAAAAAAAAACGTTTTGGGACAGCAATTTTTTTTTGGAGATTGTTTTTTTTGTGCTGTCATTCGAATTTGTTTTTGTACATATTGTACATATTTGTAAATATTTTTGTAAATAATTTTTTTGTACATAGTTCCAATGAAATTTTCATTGTACATATTTTTTTTTTGGAATAATATTGTACATATTTTCATTGTACATAATTTTCATTGTACATATTTTTTTTTTGGAATAATATTGTACATATTTTCATTGTACATATTTTCATTGTACATATTTTTTTTTATATAAATAGTTTTTGGAATTTTTTTCGTGTACTAGGTTTAATAAATCTCTTTCTCAGCGGTAGGCCTAACAAGCCATCCATGGGGCTTCTCCCCTTAACATTGATGTCGTTCTTAGATCGCCTATGGCCATCGGGGTTATGCGATCGAAGAACATTGGTTTCTTCTCTTCTTCGGTGTAATGAAGAGAAGAACCAATTATACTTTGCTTTCAGGATCAGAGGCTTCACCTCATACAAATTCAAAAACTTTTCCATTTTTCCACTTAGCTTTTACAATAAAACAATTTTTCATAGAGTTTAGGATTTGAAGTCTGGTGCTCGGGAGCGTTCTTCAACTTTCGCATTAGGTTTAGTTGTAATTTATTTTTAGGTTAAACAAGCACAACTGGGTCAGTAGAAATGGACCTAGTGTCTAATCGTGACAGTTGTGATTGTTTTTATTAGGTTGGGGAGAAACTGTTCTGTAGAATCTGGTCGTTAGGGGCTTTTCTAGTCAGTTCTCACATGCATTGTTGGAGTGGGCTCGCGAACGCGGGAATTCAAATTTAAACAAAATGGATATTGTAACCATACTTACTTTTTACAATTGTCTCCAGACGAATCTTGATTTTGGGAATCTCTTATATTATTAAATAAAGATAAAATAAATAAAACAAATTTTTTGAAAGTTAATTAAATAAAATTTTTATTAAATAAATAATTTTTTTAAATTTAAGTTAATTTTAGGTAACTAAATAAATAAATTTTTTTTAAATACGCAATACATCAAGATATAAATAAATATTTTTTATCTTTTTAAAAAAATAAATCAATAAATCAAAGTTAAGACGGTGCATCCGATAAATAAACATTCTTTTGAATATTTTTTATTTTTCAATTTTTTTTAAAAAATAAATAAACATATTTTAGGGGTGCTATCGTCAATAAGTAATTTTAGGTATATATATATATATTTCAGTATATCTGAAATTAAATAAATAAATTATATTTTTATATACAATATTATAGGAATTTTTGTGAAAGGTGAAGCAAAGATTAGCGGCGACAGTGGTTTTTTTTTGTTCCTTTACAAGTTTGTTTTTACAAAAATTTTTTTTTGGGGCGTTCGTTGTTTTTTTCCGTTTTTGCATTTTTCATTATTTTTACATTTACAGCGTACTAACTATTTTTTTGTTGTTGTTGGGAATTGGTTTACATTGTTGTCGTCCGCGAGTTAATAATTTTACGGGTTTTACCATCGAAATCTCTAGCGTCTGTTTTCTATATACCAAGCCTATAATTTTTTTTTTTATTATAAAATTAAAATTAGTTGTTAGAATTATTAGTTTTCATAAATTAAACATCTATTCCTAGTTATTAGCTATTATAGTTATAAATTTAATTTTCGGTTTTTAGAATTTAAATAGGTGTTAAATTTAATATTACTATAGTTATTATAATTTTTTTTATTAGTTATTAGAATTTCTATTATTAGTTTAAATCACATTGGTTCGATTTTTTCCAACATTCATATTCTGATTTGGATTAAAGGAAAAAACAATACAGTTTTTTTTGATATAGTTTTTTTTAATTGTTAACATGATGCGGTGTATCATAATTGTGCGATATTGATATCAATAGAGTTTTAATTAAAAAAAAAATGAAAGAGTTAATTTCAAGATATACATAAAATACCTCGTAAGATATCAATTAATGTAATATCAAAATGTATTTAAAGTTACTGTATCTATTTTAAACGTATCAAATTAAGTTTCATACGCAGTGGATTTTAGCTACAAATTTCATCCAATTTTTCATACTCCATGTTATAAATTTATATAAACCAGAATTTTTAAATAATTCGTCTTGATTTATAAGATCATTAGTAAAGAAAATAATTAATTATTATTAATTAAATAGTATAATAAATGTTGGTTCGTAAAGCAACTTATAATTTTTATTTGAATTACGAACAAATTGGAATATTCACGCCGCATTGGGGCACAAAAAATACGAATAATAGTTTTTATGTGCCAGAAACCTCGCTCGATAGGATCTATTTCATGCTGCTGAGTTTTTGAAAATTAAACTTTGAAAATTAAAAACAACGCTGGAAGTGAATCACCAATCAACAGTTGTAATTTAAGGTATTTTTAGATTATAGATATATTACTTTTTGTTTAATTACTCCTTTTTCCCCTTTGGGATGTTAGGATAAATTTAGAAAAAACGTATGAGATTCCCAAATTTAAGATTCGTTAAGGGGAAATTGCATCCCGGGCAGATTTTATTAATTTATATAGTAGTAACAAAGGTCCAATAATTATAATATCCAGAACTGTAAATAAAAATCATAAAAAAACAGCCATCACAGCAAAGAGAAATCCAGTTCACAAAAGAACTTTGATATTATATTGTGGGGTAAAGTAATAATTTAAACTAAATCTAAATGAAATATACATATATAAAACTTTTCTTTTCCAGGTTTTTGTTCAAATCAGTGGAAAATATCCAGAACTGTAAATAAAAATCATAAAAAAACAGCCATCACAGCAAAGAGAAATCCAGTTCACAAAAGAACTTTGATATTATATTGTGGGGTAAAGTAATAATTTAAACTAAATCTAAATGAAATATACATATATAAAACTTGTCTTTTCCAGGTGTTTTGTTCAAATTAGTGGAAAATATCCAGAACTGTAAATAAAAATCATAAAAAAACAGCCATCATAGCAAAGAGAAATCCAGTTCACAAAAGAACTTTGATATTATATTGTGGGGTAAAGTAATGACTTAAACCTAATCTAAATGAAATATACATATATAAAACTTGTCTTTTCAGGTGTTTTGTTCAAATCAGTGGAAAATATCCAGAACTGTAAATTTGTAAATCAATTACTTGTAAATAAAGTAAATAAAACTTGGATATTATATTGTGGGGTAAAGTAATAATAATAATTAACTAATATAAATCGAGTTTAAAGTTTTGTCCCAATTCTGGGAATTATTTTTGGAATACGTATATAATCGGTACGATATACTCCCGGTGATGCGAAATTTTCTTTCGAGTAACCAAAAGGCACTTGTTTGGCTAATAGTTTGTTGGCAAATTGTAACTGCCTCTTCTACAGTCTTTACAATATTACCAAACTTTAGCGAGTTTTATTTATTTAACAACGATTCCATAATCGGGACAAACTTTTTCATATAATTATGCCTTAGCATTTGTTCAAAAAGAGCTGTATCTTCGTTTTCACCAGCATCTTTATTCAATATATTGACCGATCTGATTTTACTAACTTCGTTAGTTTTGAATTGGGAGTAGCATAACGAAACATTTGATGTTACCAAAAATTATTTATTTATTTTTATTATATAAAAATATAAAACTAATATAAAATAAAAAACTAATATAAAATATAAAACTAATATATAATATAAAACTAATATAAAATATAAAACTAATATACTTTGTACGCACCAAAAAAATATCTTATAGTATATAATTTTTCAAAAAAATATTATACTATTATTTTAGTTTCTCATATATTTCATTTTATTATTTTTAAAAGAATATTTTTCTGTTACACAAAAATTTATATTGAAAATAAATGCAAGTATCAAAAATAAAATTGAATTATAGTTATCGTTGAATCAGAACCAAAAAACGTCCCAATTTGTTGGTGCTTATCCATACGGAAAAATATTATTATATCAAATTCTAGTATCTTATAATTCTAAACTACATAATGGTTAGATCCATTGCTATCGTATAGATAAAAATCTTAATTAAATCTTGAAATCAAATATTTTTTTACTTGACCCTAAAGTTTTATACATGCTCGTAAAATAAAATAATATAATAAATAATGACTCGTAACAACACCATAGATGGCTCATGTCAGATGTTTACCTTTTAGAAATCGATCAAAGGCTTTGTCTTGCTGTTCTTCGGTAATGGTGTCATCATGCATAAACAATTGCTTCCGGCGGACGTGACACATTTAATTGGTATCTACAGAGTTGTACGTTTTAGAAAGTGTTTGTCCTATTTTGCCCCATTTTTGCTTTAAATCTGTACTACTAAGTGAGTACAGATTTGGATACCTTAAAAATAATACCATATGGATTACTTTATTAACACAAATATTTATAAATGCTTACCGAATAATATGTAGCAAGCAAGCAGCAATATGTTTGCACTTCTCTCCGATCCCTGCTTTACATGAACAGATGCAGCGCCATAAATTCGAGGTTTTCCTTAAATTTTCTAATCTAACCTCATGAGGGTTAGATTTTATTCCAGAGGTTTGCACAACCAGTCCCATGACCCTATCTTAAGATGCTGGTGGAACTATTCAAACAGCATGCATCCGTCCTGCATTTAAAAGCTCCGTCCCCTCTCGTATTGGTCGTTTGCCATTACTGAAATAATCAATAAGGTCAATGGGAGAAATAATTATATCTACCTCAAAATCGCTATTTGCTGTAGAATTCGTTAGTTCCATATTCTCCTGTGGATGAATCTTCGTTGTCGCTGTATGTATGTTTCCCTGTGAAAATATTGATCTAAATTAAATTCACTTTATAATTTAAAAATTAAGCAAAAGTTATGTTTCAGTTAAAAAAAATGGTATGACTATATACTAAACATCTATCTAAAATATTGTATTTTTTTTGCATTTTAACAATAAGTTTCACTAATCCACTTTAACATTTCGATAGTTTAATGTTTTTTTGTTTATTTCTAGTAAGTCATTGTATTTTTAAATTGTTATAAAATTAAAAATATTGTACTTACTTTAATTGAAATTTAATTTTGCCCTCAAATACACAGAAAAATATACTTCTATTAACATCTTATATTGGAGTACTAGTTACAAAACCTGCCACCAGCAGCGCGATTTTTTAGATTCCAATCGTCAATACAAAAATTGATTGTTCTGCACATATTGACGATTGGAATCTAAAAAATCGCGCTGCTGGTGGCAGGTTTTGTAACTAGTACTCCAATATAAGATGTTAATAGAAGTATATTTTTCTGTGTATTTGAGGGCAAAATTTAAATTTCAATTAAAGTAAGTACAATATTTTTAATTTTATAACAATTTAAAAATACAATGACTTACTAAAAATAAACAATAAAACATTAAACTTTCGAAATGTTAAAGAGGGTTAGTGAAATTTATTGTTAAAATGAAGAATATGAGCCAACAAATTTAAACGATTTTATACATCACGTATTATTTTTTTCCCGATTATTTGATGGTGAGGTATATGATATATGATACTTGTTAGAATTAAATCACCACGATGTATGGGCGTCATCAGCCATTGCTTCTTATTTTGGTGGTGATATAATTTAGTTCCTGTTTATTGCTTGAATATTTGAAAGGGGTGTTACATCAGTATAGGAGAAAATTATCATCACTGAGGCTGTTTTTTTAAAAAAGAACCATCCATCACCAAACTCAATTCTTAATTCATTCATACGACGTTCTATCGAGTCATCCATATTTAATATTGCATCCTTTGGTTTCAGTACAACATCACTTGACAGTACAACATCAGGGAAGGCATCTTCTAATAACAATTCCTCTAATTCTTTTTCCAGAATGGAATCATCAATTATATTAAATGTGTTACCACCGCCCAACGTTGATTGGATATCATCATGTACCTCATGCTTTTCTTAGACATCTGCCAATGCCTCATCAACGCTATCCACCGTAATTTCCGAATCAGAAAGCAAATTTTTGATAGTTTTAGAACCAATTTTAAACTCGTTGTATCTTGAATTCGAGATTGTAGTATTTGTATTTGATCTAACGAAGATGAAACTTCGCCGAATTTCGTTTGCCATCTCTAATCAACCCTCATATTTTTATGTCTAACTCTTTTAATTCATTTTCAATTTTATCAATAATTTTCAATAAATGTTTTTCTGTTTTTTCTAGATTATAAATAGAACGTTCAAGCTCATTGATTAGTGTGACTTTTTGTGCGGTGACACCGAATTTTATTATAATTTTTGAGTAATTATCTATCGACTCTGTTCGTTTTCTAACTGTTGAATTGCTAACAAGCACCTTCATTTGTTAATTTAAACTCTAAATTGGAATTGGTAAGCTTTTCGATAGCATCGGCTACAAGGACATAACAAATTCGGTTAAATATTCCATTTCCCTTTGGATTTTTGTTGATTGATTCTACAAATAAGAATAGAAATTAAACCTCGAGACAACAGAATCTTAAATAAAAAATCACCTTAACATATTCTGTGAAATCATCTTTTGTTTGTATCATTAAATTTTTAAATTTATTGAGACTCTTTGAAATACTTTTTTATCAACGAATTAAAACCCCCTTCCACTCCATGTATACAGTTGAATTTCCATGAAATCATTTTTTAATTTAACTTCTTTCTGAAACATATCCTCTAATACCGTTGGATTATTACGCTGAAATGCATTTTTCAATTCTTTTATATTTATATTGCTTTCCCCTTTATACAAACAATATTTTGTTATGGCATTTTTCCAAAATTTTAATTTAGAATCGTAATTAACAGCATTTAATGTTCGAACTCTCAATGGAGCTTCTTTTGTGAACTGGATTTTGTGTTGCCGTGATGGCTGTTTTAATATTCTTTTTATATACAATTCTGGTAATTTTTCTGTAATTGTAACAAAACACCTGTAAAAACACAAGTTTTATAAATGTATATTTCAATTAGATTTACTTTAAATTTTTATTTTACCCCACAATGTAATATCCAAGTTCTTTTGTGAACTAGATTTTGTGTTGCCGTGGTGGCTGTTTTAATATTCTTTTTATATACAATTCTGGTAGTTTTTCTGTAATTGTAACAAAACACCTGGAAAAACACAAGTATTATAAATGAATATTTCATTTGGATTTAGATTAAATTATTATTATTCGGCTTGAAAACTTACTAATGTAAACACAAATTTTAGAATGTATACAAAAATGAACTAAATGTCAAAATTTATATTGGAGTACTAGTTCTGATTCTTACCACCAGAAGTTTCCTCCAATCGTCAATTGCGATATGCGCATAATTCAGTGTCTCGAATTAAAATATTAACAAAACTGTGGGGGGGGGGGGGACCCCATTGAAATGGACAAAACAAAACGCATAAAATTAATAAATTACTATTGAAATTCAAACATTTATAATAGAAAACCAAAAACGAGTAAAAATATTAATGATTTTATAGGTAATATAACAAATTGATAATTAAAAATAATTATAACAAAAATAACGACACCTATGTATACAAATATCACAACAAACGAATGGTACGAACTAGGAGTAGAAATTTAACTAATATAATTGTTTTAAAAACAAATTTATCCCAAAATAAATAATACATCTCTGTTTTACTTTTTGTCTCATCTTTTATCTCTTGCTGCGGGACAAATTAAAAAAAATTACAATATTGACATTGTTTATTATTAAATCAATATTAGCCTAAAAATAATGAACAGTTCATAATCTATTTAACTGTGAATTTTCATAAGCCGTTACAGCTTAATCTGATAGATCTTCAACTTATGCTTGGTATTAAAATTAGTTTAATTTAAACATTTATAAAATTAAAATATGAACTATGAAAATATGTTGCCAACTTCAATTGAAAAATAAAAATTTCGTTGGAGAAAAATTTCATTCTGATTTATTAGTATTTTAATCAGGGAAAATTTAATTTTATTGAGTTACCATACTAAAAGTACTATCTCCAATATTTTTTAAGTCGTTCATACTTAAGGGTTAGAAAACAATTAAAATGTATTTAAAATTAAAACGATGACACATTGATTGTTCGACCTTCGTAATAAGATCCATCAAGGCATTCTGAAATGTATTAAAATTGATTAGAAATAAATCAAACATAATTTCAAATTAAACATACTTATTGCCATCTGAGCATCACGCTCATTTGCGAAACGAACAATACCTGTATTATTACCTTGCATTTCAGCAAATATAATGTCTCCCATCCCACGAAGATTATCTTGCAAAATTCGACTTGTACATGTACTAGGCAACTAAAAAAGAAATTAAATGTTTAAGAGTTCTATTTCTAATTTGCATTGACTTACATTTTTTATGACAATCGCAGAAACTTCTGAACCGCCTCGCTGATAATTATTTCCTGATCCATTGCTGTTTAATTGTGAGGGACCAAAATAATTGTTTTGGTTTTGATGTGTGTTCGGAATTGAAAGATCAAAATCTTTAGAAATACTGCCAGTGGTATATCCAGGAACAGATGTATAACGTGCAGATAAAGTATTATTACTGTGCATATTACCACCAAACCTGGATGAATCACGATTAAAATCATTTTGTGGTTGTGTGTTTCCGAACGAATTCGTTAATGGAATATTAAAACCTCTTGAAAAATTATTTGAAGTAAAACTTTCACCGAAATTATTACTTATAGATTGGTTAAACATAGATGATTGGTTTGATTGAGGTATATTATTAGAAGAGCTCATTCTATGTTCGAAATTGGCAGATGACGGTAAAAATGGATTAGAAAAATCACCAACCCTGCTTGATATATCTCTTTGACCTCCACCAGAAAACCTACTTGTTCCAGCAAAATTATTACTTGACTTGAACTTTGAATTTCCAGCAGCCATTGCCTTCCAGGAATCAGTTTTCATATTTGATCGAGAATTAGAAATAATTCTTGGTATAACTTTAGGTGATTCAGATATTGAGACATTTTTATTACCACCACTCTGAGAACGAGACTGTTTACCCAGATCGCGCAAAAACTTTTTATTTGATTTTAAATGTGAACCTTTTGCTGAAGGCAATGATTTCCATGTGCCAGCGTGTGCAATTTGTTGATTTGGACCGGACCCACTGCCTTGAAAGTGTAGACTTGGTAAAATTGGTTCATCACTGTCAATGTTTGCAAGTGTTTCTTCTTCATTATCTAAAGTTAGAAGAAAATCTGCCGTTGATTGAGGAACATTTACGATATACCCCCGAGATGTTAGCCTTTTACTTTCCTTTAACCCATAAGTTCTTAAACTAATTTTGGTATCACCCAATGAAACCTCTCCGTTATTGTTTTTTATAATATCCATGGACTTTTTATTTATTATGAACAGAATTGTTCGACGACCCTCATGCATAGGTCTTATCGTTGCAATTTCCCAGTTACGGGTTGGGAGTTCTGGATTGTTTTTACGGATGAGCTCTAAAAGAACATCTCGATCCTCACCTTCATAAGCGATTTTCGCTTCTGCTCTAGGTCTAGGTGGAATCTGATCCTTATCTATAACCACAAGAGATGCACCCGGCCACAACTCACCTAATTGGTTTATAGCTTTAATATACAAATCAATAGACCGTTGATTGCGACATTCGGTTAACTTAAAACATTCTCGAAACCACCCCACATCTACACATGCAGGATACGTTCCTGGACTTTCAAGAACGAGTTTATCAAGTATGGCTGGTAAAGCCTCTTGAACTTTCATCCAGTTAGAATAGCTTATAGATCCAGTCTTATTTCCTTGATCTACAACCGTTACAGTTCTCGGCCAGTTATATTTGTTATAACGCCTTTGCCATCTTCTATGAATTTTTCTTCTTTCTGACTTAGTTTTTTTACTTCTTTTCATTGTTTTAACAAAGAAAGTTTGGTCAGTATTAGTTTTTGAATAAAATATTTAGTTTGGTTTCCAAGCGATAGCGGTCTATTTAATAAAATCTTTTAAAATGGCGACAAATGAAACTCAATCCTGTTGAAATTAATTATATTACATATCAAGTTTTAATTAACTTTTAAATGTATATTCAAACCTTTATACTTCTAATAAAACTTTATGTTGTAATTATTTTTCACTTTAAAATTATTCATTCACTAATGTCGGCGGGATGCTACAATAATTCACAAATGTCTTGTTTTAAAGTGTTCGAAAAATACTTAATAGTTCATCTACTCCATTTTTGACAAATAACAATTATCTACAGCTATCGTATATTTTTATACTAATGCCGCTTCCCATTTCTAAAAAAAATTTAATCTGCAATTCGACTTAACAAAATTGAGTTCATGTAAAGTTTTGAATATCATTTGTAAATTCAATCGATAAATTTGTTTTTAAATTCGCCTCAATGATTAAAGTCCACATATAGGCATATATGGAAACTCATTTCTTCTAGCAAGCATAGCGTAGCATCATCGGCTGACTGAATAAAGTTTAAAGAATGGCCGTGTACAAGCTGCAAGCAATCAGATATGAAATGGAACTTTAAACATTCTAGTTGCATATTATATGTTTTAACAATTTCTAGATTTAGCAAAGTTGTAATGGAAATAATTTTAAATGGTATTTAGAATTCCCTTTAAGTGAAAAATTAGCCCGAGGCAAATTTTGTGTAATTTCCAGTTTACGTATTAAAACATTTTAATTTAAAAGTTCTAAACTGTAACAAGATATTTAAATAATAATAAAATAATAAACGCCTTATTCTTGTTAAATTGAGTTTTATTTCACTAAATACGTATTTCGAAAGCTATGCTTTCATCGACAGTAGTATCTAAAAACTGTTGTTAGATACTATACTGTCGATGAAAGCATGCTTTCCAAATGCGTATTTAGTGAAATAAAACTCAATTTAACAAGAGTAAGGCTTTTATTGTTTTATTATTATTTATTAAAACATATTTTAAAAATTTGGTTTGTTCAAACTTAACAAATATTATAATAAATTTCACTGATAAATTAAAATAAAATCGCCAATTTCTTGTTAACTAATAGTTTTTCATTATATTTCTTTTTTTGGATTGTATCTATAGCTTGTATAAAGATTCTCGCTATTTAATTTCAACTTAAAATTTAAAAGATCACTCTATTTGTATCCAGTTTGTAGCTAGTAATTCTCGCTAATTAATCTTTTCATTCTTCCAAGAAAAATCTTTTGACAAACTAATCCCAATAATGTAGAATTTTTTAAAGATAAATCAATTTTCTTGAATCATATTTTGGATTTCTTGAATTTAACGTATTTATTTAATTGGATGCAACAAATATTTAAATGATATAAATTCTTCGAAAATATGCTTCTAAAAACCAAATTAATAACAAGTTGAGTTTGGTTTAATTCATATTAATTTTAATGTATGAATATACACATCAATTAAAGTAAATATATTAGATTATATTTCTCAGCAATTTTATTATATTAAAAACATAATAAGGAACTCCATTTTTTAACAAATTAATTTGAGTTTAATATTAACAGCAATTTAACTATATATTTACTTATATTTCGCAACAATTAATTAATAAATTAAATTATAGCAGGAACTTTTAATTACAAGAAAAAAATCATAACTATTTTGAAAAATGAAGAAAAAACAAGAAGTTCTTATAATTACGGAAAAATTAGAATTGAGAATTATTTGTTTTTTCAAATCTAAAATCAAGAAAAAAACATCGCATACTAAATTAAAATTTTTAAAGTTTTAATTTAGATGTTCGCCACATATCCTTTTATTTCACTCAAAATAAAACTTTAATTATTTAAAAAACTATTATAATTTATTTAAAAAATTCAAACTTTATTAATTACAACATGTTTCGGAATACAATATTCCATCTACAGGTATTTTTATACAATTGAAGTAATAGTATATTACATATCTAGAGTTGTAAATAGCATTTTACATGCGAGGGAAAATATTGAGCACGAGACGGGTAGCGTCGAGTGCAGTATCTTCACGAGCATGGAAAATGCTTTACAACTCGAGATTTATATACTTTTTCTACGACGTTGTTTTAATGCTCAAACGCATATAATTATACTTGGAAAAATGAACTACTAATTATAAATTATATGCAAATAGTTAACAAATTGTGGTAGGCTTTGCATTATTCTGTGTCAAAATGAATTGAAATATTTAATTTTTAAAAATCAAATTTTTCTTTAAATAAAAATTTGACTTTTTATCAAAAGTGTTTCGTAATATATATATATGAAAATCCATTACCGCACACTTTTTTTTCTTATCTTACCCTCATGGATAGTGTGATGTAATTTATAATTTACTGTAGAGAAAGGAGGAGTAGAAAAAGTTAAGGACGTTACCATTTTATCAGGGTTGTAAATATACACGTATAAAACGTTTTATACGTTACACGTATAATACGTAACGTATAAAACGTATAAAACGTATATAACGTATAAAACGTATAATATGATTTTGTTTTTGAAATTCGTTCATAAAAAATTAAAAATGCTTCTTACTTCAGATATTAATTATATTTTTAGTATAAATATATATTATAGTAAAAATATAATTACGTAGTTATAAATTATTTATATATTTTATAATTTATAACAAAAACTATTTAAATTCTAGATGTTGTTTGAATGTAAATTTTTATACTTTATACGAAAGACTATGTTACTGTACATTAAACTGGTTAATAATCTTTAATTCACTAGATTTGAATATTGAAAATTTTGAATTATGTATTAGAGATTTTTTTGAGCACATCAACTCAAACAATTAAATTATTTTTGAATTTTTCAACACGTAGGTATACTATATGATTTTCTTTCGTTTTGATTCCAACATTTACTTAATGGTAAA
Source organism: Diogma glabrata (assembly GCA_963693315.1). Classification (NCBI taxonomy): domain Eukaryota; kingdom Metazoa; phylum Arthropoda; class Insecta; order Diptera; family Cylindrotomidae; genus Diogma; species Diogma glabrata. The sequence goes on from OY856188.1 coordinate 78,488,487, forward strand.
CATTTTGTATTAGAAACATTTGGCTCATGAACTTAATTATTTGGCATCATAAAATGTTATTGAATATATAAAATATGGTTCAATTCAACTTCAGCTCCTCCCATCTAATAAGAACAGCTGGGAAATATTATGTTGTTGCAGAATAAATGTCGTTTTTTTCATTGCAGTTAGGAAAATTATTAGAGATTATTAGAGAGATGTTTTTAAAAAGATTTTGTTGTGTGAATCCGGGTTGCACCACTTCCAATTAATAGACACAGTTTGAAAATAATAGGCTCTTGCAGATCAAATCTTCTTTTTATACAAAAGTTGTAATAGTTAAAATATAAAATATTTCTTTGGTTTTCATTTATTTTTATTTTTAATACAAGGGGAGCGCAAGAGAATACAAGACAGTATACAGTTAAAATATGTATTTACGTCAAACGAAAAAGTTTAGTGAGAAGTTTATTGAGTAAATTCAATTTTGGTCATTGATGAATAATAGGTATGGTTGGAAATGTCAACTTATTGCAGACTAAATTTGTTTTAAAAATAAATAATTATATTTTGAAAAGAAGCATTTACGTTAAATGTGGAAGTTTTCTGAACTCATAGGAATAGTTGGGTAAGAAATTATCATGACGACGCTATATTTTCTAAAGCAGCTGTTCCTATTAGTCCCTTAATCTAGGCTTTATAAATATTAAATATCACGAGTACGAATAATAATACGCCCGCGATAATGTTATATAAATGTATTTTTATTTATTAAGGATTTTACTTTTATACGGTATAAAACGTAAATAATTGTGTGTTTTATACTGTACGTTTTATACGTTTTATACGTACGTATAATACGTGTTTTATACGTTACCGTATTATACGTTACAACCCTGCATTTTATACTATTTTTCGTTAAAAATTATCGAACATACAATTAAGAAAACAAAACAAAAGGAGGAGTTTCAGGTATAATACATGGTAAAATGAAAATAAGGTATTCTCACTAGAGTGACAGCGATGCCATTTTGATTTTGATTGACGTCATTCAGAGTTTTATATAATACGTTTGTTGTTATTATCAATGAGAAAAGCTATTCTTTTTAAATTAAAAATATATTTAGTATGATTTATAAGTTAATTTATTAGTTAATAAAATGATTGAAATTAATTCATTCATTAATTAATGAACTTTAGTATTTGATTTACTATTAAAACATATACAAATTTAAATGCCGAACTACGTTAAAACCTGCAAAAGTTTTCAACAAATGTGTAAAATCATACTCAAAACATAAGGTTTTTTAATTTCCAGAAAAATAAATCAATTTGTAGTGGATAGAATCATGTGGAAAAAGAAAATGTTCGTATTTATTATAAGATAGTTTGTTCCTTACACTTCACTGAAAATGATTGAACTTTGAAAGACAAACTTTAAATACTCTAATGAGTAAAAGATCGTTGAATTGATTGATGAAAGTGGAACCTTATCTTAGAAGATTCAAGGAAGAGGTTACTTCCAATATTTGCACATCTAAAGGAACGCACATCCAAATCGCTCTAAAAGAAACGTGCTATTGCTAGTCCTTGATCAATTTGACTTCAAGAGTTTTCATTCGGTTTAAAAACATAAGTCTGCTTATGAATCGATCGAAGCAAAAAGAAAGTACTGGCAATTCTCAAATTATTTGATAATGCAAACTCAGTCATTCTCTCACCATTATCATTGTTGGTGTTGACTTCATAACCTCCTCCAGTGCTATATAGAAAATATTGACGGTCTTAGCTTCAGTAGGTGCATGCAAGGCAATAAGAGAAATATTGTTTTATGTACCGCGTACCTCTAAGTAGCAAATCCTCTCATTCTCCAGGATAAATTTCAACACGGCTTTTTGTATGCGTGCACCAACAAGGAAACCAGTGCTAAATTCATTTCGGGAAGAATGACCACTACTGCATAAAGAGTGACTATTCGAGTTTTGTTTTCCGATTGTTGGCTGTCTAATTTCTTGCAGAGAAATGATATGCATCCTATGCCTCTCAGCCTCTGTTTCTAGGCTTATTAAAGCATCATGCGCGATCAGGCTGCACCCGTTTCACGTTCCGATTCGATAGTTTGGTTCTTTCTCACGTCCAGGTAAAACTTCTGTTGTTTTGTTAGTGTCTGGTATTCTTTTTTTGGTTATCAAATTTAACAAAGCTTTTTTTTCGGAGTGATGGTATTAACCTCAGTCCCAACCCAAATTTTCGTTAATGGTTCTGTTATGATGTTAAGGTTATAAGAAGTTTTAAGGCGCCAATTCGCCGTGATGTAGCATAATAGACTAAGCAGTTTTTCTCTGTTTGTCTCCAAAACACCAACCTAATTCTGTCTGCATTACCCCTGCAGCATGGCGTGGACGTCGAATTTCCTACCCTGTAAAATGTTCTTTAGAGTTAGAAAACTTAATAAACAAATTGTTAATGAAAAAAATAAGGAAAACCATAACGTAAAAATTATGTTTTCTCTAATTTTCAAATAAAAACATTTTTTGTTTCTTTATATTTACGCCGGATGACGTCACACAAAATTTTCGATTAGCTGTCAAGAATACCTTATATTCGTTATACCATGGGTATAATAAAATTTACAAAAATTATTAACTCAATCATAACAATAAACAGAAAGAGTCCAAAATAACAAATTTAAAGATTTCTAATTAGCTAAAAAGAGGCGGTAAAACTAATAAAATTTACAACGATAGAAAGTTTAACTATAATTAATATATTAAATTATGGTGTTGAATAAAGGCAGCTGCCCATTTCCCTCATCTGAATTCATCAAGTTTTCCGTTTATTTTTATATAAAATGCTTCACAAGCATCTAGTGTCCAATAATGGATTACCGGCTTTATTAGTTTGGAATTTCCTTCGTCTATTTGATGGGTGTGGTTAATCATATGTTCGGCAGCACTTGATTTGTTTTTTTGATTATTTTTTGTGCTAATGTATGTTCTCTGAATCTAGTTTCAAAACTTCTTGCTGTCTCCCACATATGTATCCGGGCAATCTTTACATTTTATTTTGTAGATTCCTGACTTTTTACTGATATCCTCTTTGTCTTTGAAGTTGTTTAATTGATTTTTTATTGATGTGTTGTGCCCAGACACTTCAATATGTGGATAACATAGATACAAGAAACGGGCCCTTAATCCTCCGATCGATGATACTATTATAATTGTCGTATGTCGTATGTATCGTATGTATAAACACAATTAATAACCTTATTTTATTAATAACTACAGGTTAAACTTTATTTTAATAACCACAATTTATTTTCTTTAGTTTTTTAACACAAATTAATATATTAATTAATTTCAATTAATTTTCTTTATTTTTTATACAAAATTAATATAATATTTGAATTTTAATTCACAACTATAGAAATAGATCAGGAGCTTAGCTCACTTTCGTTACCACACAACAACTGATTGTTGATTCGTTTCTAACGAATCTCCACAACTTGGTGTACGTGATAAAAAACGCTGTTTTGCATTTTTGTGAAAATATTATACAGAATGAAAAATAAGAACCCGCATTCTTATTTCATTTCATGAAAAAATAATTCTTATAGAATTTGTTTATTAATTAAATTTTTAACAACGATATTTTAAATTGTGAAATGAGATATTGAATATAATAATTTTAACGTACACTGGATACGTAAAGTATACTGGTTAAGAAAAGTGAAAAGGTGGGTTGGACACCACATTACCCCCCCGCTAGTGAAAGATATTTCTTACATACTTGCTAGGAAATATCTCTTTTATTAAAATAAAAAAACTCGTTGTGGAAACTATCGCGCGATCAGTTGAGGCATGTTTACATTTGAGTAATTATAATAACATTATGTTTATCAAGGTTTAATTAAAAAAATATTTCCGTACTTATAAATTGCTTTCAAATTATTAAAATGTGATTTCATTCCATTTCAAAAATTTTTTTTTTTTTCTTTTGATATTCTTAAATTTTTTTTAATTTATTAAAATTGATCCCATAAAATACATTATTAAAATTGTTCGATTTATTAAAATTGATTCCATAGAATTCCATACATTATTAAAATTTTTCAATTTATTAAAATTGATTCCATAAAATTCCATATATTATTAAAATTTTCCATTTATTAGACTCGAATTCCATAAAAATTCCATATATTATTAAAACTGTTCAATTTATTAAAACTGATTCCATAAAATTCCATACATTATTAAAATTGTTCAATTTATTAAAATTGATTCCATAATATTCCCTACATTATTAAAATGTTCAATTTATTAGACTTGAATTCCATAAAATTCCATATATTATTAAAATTGTTCAATTTATTAAAATTGAATTAAAATTGTTTTCGATTTATTAAAATTGATTTCATTAAATTCCATACATTATTAAAATTTTTCAATTTATTAAAACTGATTCCATAAAATTCCATACATTATTAAAATTTTCAATTTATTAGAATTGAATTCCATAAAATTCCATATATTATTAAAATTGTTCAATTTATTAAAATTGATTCCATAAAATTCCATACATTATTAAAATTGTTCAAATTATTAAAATTGATTCCATAATATTCCATATATTATTAAAATTTTCAATTTATTAGAATTGAATTCCATAAAATTCCATATATTATTAAAATTGTTCAATTTATTAAAAACTGATTCCATAAAATTCCATACATTATTAAAATTTTCAAGTTATTAGAATTGAATTCCATAAAATTCCATATATTATTAAAATTGTTCAATTTATTAAAAACTGATTCCATAAAATTCCATACATTATTAAAATTTTTCAATTTATTAAAATTAAATTAAAATGGTTTTCAATTTATTAAAATTGATTTCATAAATTTCTATACATTATTAAAATTTTTCAACTTATTAAAATTGATTCCATAAAATTCCATACATTATTAAAATTTTCAATTTATTAGAATTGAATTCCATAAAATTCCATATATTATTAAAATTGTTCAATTTATTAAAATTGATTCCATAAAATTCCATACATTATTAAAATTGTTCAAATTATTAAAATTGATTCCATAATATTCCATAGATTATAAAAATTTTCAATTTATTAGAATTGAATTCCATAAAATTCCATATATTATTAAAATTGTTCAATTTAGTAAAAACTGATTCCATAAAATTCCATACATTATTAAAATTTTCAATTTATTAGAATTGAATTCCAAAAAATTCCATATATTATTAAAATTGTTCAATTTATTAAAAACTGATTCCATAAAATTCCATACATTATTAAAATTTTTCAATTTATTAAAATTAAATTAAAATTGTTTTCAATTTATTGAAATTGATTTCATAAATTTCTATACATTATTAAAATTTTTCAATTTATTAAAATTGATTCCATAAAATTCCATACATTATTAAAATTTTCAATTTATTAGAATTGAATTCCATAAAATTCCATATATTATTAAAATTGTTCAATTTATTAAAACTGATTCCATAAAATTCCACACATTATTAAAATTGTTCAAATTATTAAAATTGATTCCATAATATTCCATAGATTATTAAAATTTTCAATTTATTAGAATTGAATTCCATAAAATTCCATATATTATTAAAATTGTTCAATTTATTAAAAACTGATTCCATAGAATTCCATACATTATTAAAATTTTTCAATTTATTAAAATTGATTCCATAAAATTCCATACGTTATTAAAATTTTCAATTTATTAGAATTGAATTCCATAAAATTCCATATATTATTAAAATTGTTCAATTTATTAAAACTGATTCCATAAAATTCCATATATTATTAAAATTGTTCAATTTATTAAAATTGATTCCATAATATTCCATACATTATTAAAATTTCAATTTATTAGAATTGAATTCCATAAAATTCCATATATTATAAAATTGTTCAATTTATCAAAAACTGATTCCATGAAATTCCATACATTATTAAAATTTTTCAATTTATTAAAATTAAATTAAAATTGTTTTCAATTTATTAAAATTGATTTCATAAATTTGGTAAATTAGCATTAAACTTGACTGGGCCTATACCACACCCTGGGCTCTCATTTGTGCAATTGATGCGCCAATAAACTTCTGTTTCCAGTATTTAACGGCAAAATAAAGTAAACCGAGAAAAATTAAGCATACGAATATTCCTATATGGGTGTATGCAAGTTTATTAATTTCCGTTCCCTGGGAATAAGGTAAGCGATAGTTTTTGACATGGATGGGTGCCGTACCCGAATTTAATTGAATTTCATGTTTGTAAATATCCGTACTTGTCAGTTTGTCACCTGGACAGTAAAATAAATCTATATAATCGGTACACAGTTCCGTAACTTGTGTCCTTTCCTCGGAATTCAAAATGTTCACATTCAATTCCCCCAATACATGAGAAATACGTTTATTTATAAATTCTATATTTTCCTTGCTGCTATCATAGCTCAGTTTATTTTTTTGATTTGGTGTTCCCATAACACCTATTGTGATTAACGAACCGCCAATATCTCTGCTTCCTGATACTTCGTTGATTGCACTCGGCACCGTATCAACTACCGCATCGGAATCAGGGCTACTGTCGTTAATAATCATAAAGTTTTCAATTGGTTCAAGCTTAGGCTTAAAACCCTTTATATTGATATTGTGTTCGTTAATGTTCATTAAGTTTACCACGATCCTCTGATCCTTAACTTCTACCAAAGAGTTAGCTACAAATATACCCGGCTGCACTTCCCCTGAGTGCACCAAAAAACTTCCGGTTTCATGGCAATTCAAATAAGCATTAATACAGCTTCTACCTGGGATAGACACCTCATTATATACCTCCGGTTTCATTTTGACACCCTTGTCAAGTTTTCTTAAATACAAACTGTTATCATTAAAATTGATTTCAGCTCCGAAATCCAACAAAAAATTCTGGCCTAAAATACCGTCGGCGCAGATACATAAATTATTCATTATGTGAAACTCAAAATGAACTCCCAATTCATTTATATAGGGTTTAACCGTACCCAATGTTTTGGTTATGCCACTGGTCACTCCGGCTAATTGAATCATTGATTCCAAAGTGGCAAAACACAAATTGTACGATTATTTAATAAAATTAAGGAACTCAGGAAAATTAAGAGATAAAAATTAAGGTTACAAAGGACAACCTATACGACTATTTTACAGTAGCTCATCCATCAAATCCATTCTATTAAATTCCCACAAAGAGAGAGAAAAAAAAATAAAATTCATTTAAACCTTCTGAAGGTTCTATACAAAAGCTAATTGATAGAAGTTTATTAAAAAAAAAAAAAATTATTTTAATCAATTTGATCAATTTATTTGACTTCCATAAAGGTCATAAAGGTCAACAATTTTCCATTAAATTGTTTCAGAAATTTAGACAAAACCAAAAATGTTTCCATCAATAAGCTTGATTTTCGTAGAAGTAGTCAAAAGTTTTTCACAAGTGAGTCGAAAATTTTTATTTAAATCTTCTAAGGTTCCAACAAAGTTATTTCACAGAAATTTATCAAAAAAAATTCAAACTTTTTCTTCGGAATCGTAACACCAAAAGTTAACTATTTGTTAATTTATTCCAGTAAGCAAAATTCTATTTTATAGAAATTTATCAAAATTCAGTCTTTTTCTTCCGAATCGTAACACCAAAAATTGACTATTTGTTAATTTATTCCAATAAGCAAAATTTTATTTTATAGAAATTTATCAAAAAATCAATCTTTTCTTCTGAATCGTAATACCAAAAATTAACTATTTGTTAATTTATTCCAATAAGCAAAATTTTATTTTATAGAAATTCATCAAAAAAAAAATCAATCTTTTCTTCTGAATCGTAACACCAAAAATTAACTATTTGTTAATTTATTCCAATAAGCAAAATTTTATTTTATAGAAATTTATCAAAAAAATCAATCTTTTCTTCTGAATCGTAACACCAAAAATTAACTATTTGTTAATTTATTCCAATAAGCAAAATTTTTATTTTATAGAAATTTATCAAAAAAATCCATCTTTTCTTCTGAATCGTAATACCAAAAATTAACTATTTGTTAATTTATTCCAATAAGCAAAATTTTTATTTTATAGAAATTTATCAAAAAAAATCAATCTTTTCTTCTGAATCGTAATACCAAAAATTAACTATTTGTTAATTTATTCCAATAAGCAAAATTTTATTTTATAGAAATTTATCAAAAATTCAGTCTTTTTCTTCTGAATCGTAACACCAAAAATTAATTATTTGTTAATTTATTCCAATAACAGGTTAATTCCAAAATTTCCACAAGAGAAAAATTTCCATCTCAATCTTTTGAAGATTTTAAACAAAATTTATAAAAAGATTTTACGCAGAATTTATTAAAAAGATTTATCAAAAGAATTTTTAATCGTTTTCATTTAAAATCATAACACTATTTAAAATTAACTATATATTAATTTAAAGGTAATTAAAAGGTATCTACTTGTTTCACAGTGAACAAAAATTTAGTACGAAAAATCAACTCACCCACGGAATTAACAGCTTTCTCAGTTGAGTGCTTCCAACTTAAATTTGAGTTTTCCCCCAAAAAGGTTGAGTGAATGGTTGTCAATTTTCCAACAAGTTCCTCCCAAAAATAATGAATTGATTTGTTTTCTTTTCCAAAGTGCTTTTCCAAGGTGAAATGATGTTGTTCTTCCCAAAAATAATGAATTGATTTGTTTTCTTTTCCAAAGTGCTTTTCCAAGGTGAAAATGATGTTGTTCTTCCCAAAAATAATGAATTGATTTTGTTTTTCTTTTCCAAAGTGCTTTTCCAAGGTGAAAATGATGTTGTTCTTCCCAAAAATAATGAATTGATTTTGTTTTTCCTTTCCAAAGTGCTTTTCCAAGGTGAAAATGATGTTGTTCTTCCCAAAAATAATGAATTGATTTTGTTTTTCTTTTCCAAAATGTGAGTTGTTGTGTGGTACTATTTTGTTGATGGCTTTGTAGCAATGTCCCTCCTGGCAAGGTCGCCAAATATGTTGTGCCCAGACACTTCAATATGTGGATAACATAGATACAAGAAACGGGCCCTTAATCCTCCGATCGGTGATACTATTATAATTGTCATATGTCGTATGTATCGTATGAATAAACACAATTAATAACCTTATTTTATTAATAACCACAGGTTAAACTTTATTTTAATAACCACAATTTATTTTCTTTAGTTTTTTAACACAAATTAATATAATAATTAATATCAATTAATTTTCATTATTTTTTATACAAAATTAATATAATATTTGAATTTTAATTCACAACTATAGAAATAAATCAGGAGCTTAGCTCACTTTCGTTACCACACAACAACTAATTGTTGATTCGTTTCTAACGAATCTCCACAGCTTGGTGTACGTGATAAAAAACGCTGTTTTGCATTTTTGTGAAAATATTATACAGAATGAAAAATAAGAACCCGCGTTCTTATTTCATTTCATGAAAAAATAATTCTTATAGAATTTGTTTATTAATTAAATTTTTAACAACGATATTTTAAATTGTGAAATGAGATATTGAATATAATAATTTTAACGTACACTGGATACGTAAAGTATACTGGTTAAGAAAAGTGAAAAGGTGGGTTGGACACCACAGATGTTGTGGGTCTTGTTACTATTTCCATGTTGTGCTTTTTAAATACATTTTGTAACTTATTGCTTATTTTAGGGAAAAATGGTATGCTGATTATTGTTTTAGACTTTGTTTCCGGCAAATCTGAGTTTAAGGTGGTAAGAATTTTTCGGTGATATTTAATTTTATGTTTTTTTAATATTTGGTTAGCCAACTCAATGGTGTTCCGTTTGGTATTGCTGCTTGTTGGATATATTCTACTTCTTCTTCAAATTCCTTTTGATCCATAGGTACACTATATAGTCGATGTGCCATAGAATGGAATGCTGCTTTCTTGTGTGAAATTTGGTGGAACGAATCACTGGTAATAAGCCTATTGGTGGTCGTTGGTTTTCTGTAGATACCGAATTTTAAATTATTTGTAGGTTGTCTAATAATTTTAATATCTAAGAAATTTAAACAGCTGTTTTCTTCCAATTCCATAGTAAGTTTTATTGATGGATGTTGACTATATTATATATTATTTCAAATATTAATGGTAAATCTCTATTGTTTGTTATTGTGAAGATATCATCTTTTTTTTTTTATTAATTAGTTAGACATGTTTAGCACACTAAATATGAAATATTCATTATTCAGACTCTTTGAATATCCGAAGATACCATGTCAACTATAAAGGAACCAGATGGGGAAAATGAAAGGAAAATTTATTTAATTAAAATAATATTTTCCATTCTCTCGCACTTTTTCCGCTAATGGCTGAAAAAGAGCGAGAAAAAGAAAACAACTGTACAATACTTACCTGTATTGGTATTGGTAATAGGTATAGGTATATTACTAATACTTATCTGTAACAATACTTACTTATATTGTATTGTAATAATAAATAAATAAATGAATAAATAAATTATTTTAAACTATACAAATTTTTTTTTGTATGGATCTACGTAGCGGTACCATATTTTCGGGAAAAAATGAAATTTGTTGTTGAGATTTTGTTCAAATTTGCTCATAAATATGTTGCTTAAGTATGGTGCTAGCTTACTACCCATTGATGTTCCTGAGGTTTGTTTATAATATTTATTTCTAAATGTGAAATAATTTTGATCCATACAAATGTTCGCTATTTTAATGAGCGATGTGATTTTCGGTTTTGGTACCTTATGTTCCAGTAGATGTTCATCGAGATATTCCATAGCTAAAGTTATAGAGGTAGGCTCGGAAATAGTGCAGTGACATCGAATGATACTAATATCTCATCTGGGTCGAAAATGATATTTTTTATGTTATTCACTAGTTCTATGGAATTTTGTATGCTACGTCCTAGTGGTGCTGGTATTTTAGCTACTTCCTCCAGGAACCATTTAGGAACCATGTTTTCTGTAGGTGTTGATATATTTGATGGTATAGGTTTCATCTGATTTCCCTGTTTGTGGATTTCGGTAAGGCATATAACTTTGAAACTTTAATAGTTTTTATTTACTATATACGTATTTCGAAAGCTATGCTTTCGTCGACAGTAGTATATATCAATAACAATATCAAAATAACTATATCAAAAAAAACAATAACTATAACAAAATAACTATATCAAAATAACTATAACAAAATAACTATATCAAAATACAAACATTAAAACTTAAAAGAAGTTTGATATGAGGAAAACTTATTTAACAAGTAAAAGAATGTACGAAAGGAGAGTTTTGCAATTCATAAATATGTTTATAATATTTACGTTATTTTATAATTATATTTTTAGATCAAACGATTATATTTCAATTGTTAAATATTATATTGTTACGTTTTTCCAAGCTTCCTTCGAATTGGCCTAACTCACAATTCGATAAACGCAATTTCCAATCTCTTCCGAGTTCGATCACTGACTAGTTAGCAAACACACCAGGTTTTATAAGGTCTTCAACTCCTTGATTGTTCCACAACAACAAGAAACAATACAGCAAACAATATTCCTAACTAGAATATTCTTTCAACTGCTTCAGAAACTGCAACGGTTTATTGTAGAAATTTCCAGTAATAGAACGTTTAAAATAATACACAAAATATTTCTACTCAATAAAACTTAAAACTTTATTCAATAATTTAAAGATCACTTTTATAATTTTAACTTCACAATCGCAGGTTTAAAATAAAACTAATTAAAAACTATAAAAGGTAATTTCCTTATATACATTCTGCTTAATATCTAGAAATTTCGCGGTCACTTTTTAGAAACCTTGAGAAAATATTAGAATATTCGATTATTTTACGTTACGTTGATTTGATTCATAAAATTATTTGTTTTGTGTAGACCTTAGTTCTAAGAACATGTACAACAACAACAACACTATTCATTTCATTCACTTTCTGTTGTGTTTTGTTGATTTTATTTTCCTGGAAGTGACCGTAATCGTCTAGATCTTTCTGTAATCGTTTAGATTTTTCTGTACTCGTAACATTACCCTCCACTTAGGCCTGTTCGTCCCGAACAGGATCTAGCTCTCCTTTGTATAAGGCCAATCTTTCCAAATGTACGACTTTCGCTTTGCCTCGATGGCCTTTCCTAATTCTATAAACCACGTCATTCAACTTGGTTATAATGTTGTAAGGTCCTTCCCATGCAGCTTGCAGTTTTGGTGATAACCCTCGTTTTCGTTGTGGGTTGTGTAGCCATACTAATTGTCCTTCTTCAAAACCTTTATTATTAGATCGTATATCATATCGGGCTTTCATTCTATCACTGGTCAGTTGTATCTTCTGCCGAACAAGCTTGTGAATATCCTCAAGGTTCTCCCTGATTCAGTTGACGTATTCTTGCGCAGACAATGATGTTGATGGTACCGCTCCAAATTTGAGGTCACCAGGAAGTCTTAAATCACTTCCAAAAATAGTTTGAGCTGGTGTCATGGTCGTGGTGTCATGAACTGCTGATCTGTATGCCATCTAAAATAAAGGAATATGTTGATCCCAGTTACGTTGGTTCTTACTGACCACTTTAGCTAGAAATTCCTCCAAAGTAGCATTGAATCTCTCAACCATCACATCTGACTGTGGGTGTGAAGCTGTCGTTCTCGTTTTGTTAATCCCCAGCATTTGACAAATTTCCTGGAATACAGCTGACTCGAAGTTCCGTCCCTGATCGGTGTGGATCTCCATAGGAACTCCATAGCGGCTATTCCAATTATTTATCACAGCCTTAGCGATTGTGGTTGCTTCCTGGTTGGGAATCGCTCACACTTCCGGCCACTTACTGAAGTAGTCCATGATCACAAGCACATATTTATTCTGATTATCCGTTGTTGGAAACGGTCCCGCTACATCCATTGCGATCCTTTCAAATGGAGCACCTACATTGTATTGCTTCATTTTCTCATGACTTCTTCGTGCGGGTCCTTTCACCGCCGCACATTTATCGCATTTTTGACACCACTCCACAATTGATTGCCGAGTCCCCGACCAGTAAAACCATTGTCGTATTTTTGCAAGCGTTTTGTTGATCCCAAGATGACCTCCACTCGTTCTTTCGTGATACTCTTTCAATACTGCTGGTATTTTCCCTTTTGGTACCACTGTAAGGGATTGCTTTATTTTGCCATCTGAGCTTTCCCATACCCATTTAAACATCCATTCTCTAGCTGGAGACTGTCCCATTGCGCCCAGTACGCCTTCAAAGTTGGAGTTTTATCAGCAATATCTCCCCATACTGGTTTGCAACCCTTTTCCTTGAACTCGATGATCGGTGCAAGATCCGGATCTTCTAATTGATCTCTCCTTATGAATTCAGCAGTTCATTCATTGTCAGGTAGCACTTGTAGTAATCGGACATCGAGGATGTTCTCCTTATTTTCTTGACGACTGCAATGCTTGCATTCAACTTGACAGGGTCGTCTCGATAATACATCAGCGTTCCCATGTGCAGTACCCTTTCGATGTTCAATGTCCAAATCGTACGCCTGCAACCGTTCGATCCAACGTGCTACTTGTCCCTCTGGATTTTTGAACTGGAGTAGCCATCTTAACGCACCATGGTCAGTTCTGAGATGAAATTTCTGACCATACAAGTATTTATGAAAATGTTTGACGCATTCCATAATGGCCAATAACTCCTTCCGGGTAACACAATAATTTCGCTCCGGCTTTGATAACATTTTGGAGAAATAAGCTATCACCTTTTCCTGACCATCTATTTTCTGCGACAATACTCCTCCTATACCTTCATTACTGGCATCAGTATCCAAAATAAACTGAACATTTGGTATAGGATAGGATAGAATTGGAGCCGTACACAATCTCCTTCGGAGCTCCACAAATGCTTGTTCCTGAGGTTCATTCCATTCAAATGCCTTATCTTTTCTGGTTAACTCATGCAGACTTTTGGCAACGTTGGCGAATCCTGGCACAAACCGTCTGTAATATGTGCACAATCCAAGGAAGCTTCGTAGTTCATGTAGGTTTTTCGGTCTTGGCCAGTTCATAACTGCTGCAATCTTGTCAGAATCTGTATGAAGTCCCATTGCCGTAACCTTGTGTCCCAAATATTTTGCTTCTTCCTTGAAAAGTGAACACTTTTTGGGACTTAATTTTAAACCAGCTGCTTGCAACCTTTCCAGCACCTCCGCCAAGTTCTTCAAGTGGTCATCAAAGTCTCTGCCCATGACGATGATGTCATCCAAATATACAAGGCAAGTTTTCCAGTGCAAGCCTTTAAGTACCCGTTCCATTAATCTCTCGAAAGTTGCGGGAGCGTTGCATAACCTAAATGGCATGACAGTAAATTGCCATAGTCCATTCCCTACACTGAACGCTGTTTTCTCCCGATCTTCATCCGCAACTTCAACCGGCCAGTAACCACTCTGCAGATCCAGTGTTGAAAACAATCTTGAACCCGATAATGTATCCAGTGTATCATCAATCCTAGGCAATGGGTAGCTATCCTTTTTAGTGACTGTATTTAGTTTCCTGTAGTCAACACAAAATCTTAAACTCCCATCTTTCTTGCCAACTAACACCACAGGTGAGCTCCAGTGACTGTCTGAAGGCTCAATTACACCAGCTTCTTTCATATCTCTCACCATTTTATCAGCTTCCTCTCTTTTAGCTAATGGTAATCTTCTTGGTGCTTGACGAATGGGCTTTTCTGCTCCGGTGTCAATACGATGTTTCACCATATTGGTTCTGCCATTTCCTTCAGGTGTACTGCAGAATACAGACTTATGCCGCTCTAGCAATTGACGTGCTGCTTTCTTCTGCTCTTCTGAAAGCCCATCTGTCCATTTTTGCACAAGTTGTTCCATTTCTGCCTTTTGTTGTTTTGTGTTGACCAAGCTATTGATGTTTGGCTGCTCGCATTTTATTATTTTAGCTACCTCTTTGCATTGTCCTATGATCGATCCTTTCTTAATTGTTGTCTTTGTATCTGACAGATTTAATACCCTTACTGGTATTTTGTAGTCAGCATCTGATCTAACTAAGGTTTTTCCTATTACGACTTCTTTATAATTTTGATCTTGTTTTTTGGCTTCCACAACCCACAACCTGGGTGACCCAGAACCTCCTTCCAATTTTCCCCAAATAATTGTTTCTGATTGGGGTGGCAGCTTTTCCCTGTGATCTAATATTATTCGACGAACACAATTTGAATCTTCACCACTAAATTGGAGTGGCAACTCAACATTTCCGTACGTGAGAACTCCTTTTCCAGCATCAATAATGAATCCATTTGGTCTCATGAAGTCCATTCCCAGGATGACTTCATCCACAATGTCAGCTACAACCACTTCATGTTGAAAGTGAGTATTCCGGATTTCAAAGTTGACCACTTTCTTTCCTTTAATACTTGCACTTTCGCCAGTAGCTGTCTGCATCCGGTATCTCCCTGCTGGTTTTAGTTTCCCTTTCACAATATCAGTGCGGACAATTGTATTTGTTGCTCCCATATCTAACGTGATGACACAACTCCTTCCATCAATATTAGCCCTAACAGTAAGGCTGTCACCTCCCCTAGTCAATCTCGAAACATGGATGAAGGTTATGGGGCAATCGGTTGTGGGAGCCAGCTTACGCCCCTTTAGGCTGACTCGTTGTAGTTTAACTGATTCAGTGCTGCTCCATCGTCCTCTCTAGCTTGCTGCATCCGTTCTTCTGCTGGACGTCTCTGCATAGGCGATGCTGATCTTGCTCGTTTCCTTCTAACATCTCGGCATTCTCTCGAAATATGGCCCAACTTGCCACATAGCCAGCATCGAATTCTGTCACTTTTGACACTCTCTCGTAGTTTTGGTTTATAACCGTTGTCATCAGCCAACTCTACCCGGCGTATTTTAATCGATGGTTTTATAATTGCTTGTGCAGTTTCATTTGTCAAGGCATAAGCAATAGTTTCAGCGAATGTTAGTTTTGGCGACAACATTACAGCTTTCCTTGTCTCAGGATCATCTTCTCCATGAAATATGGTGGTGTATTTGAGTGTGCTAAATGAACAAGCCGCTCTACAGCCGAGGAATAATCCTGTAGAGATTCAGCATTTCGTTGCAAGCGACCTTTTAGCTCAATCCTATATAATTCCTTTTTATGGTCGCTGCCATATTTTCGTTCCAATGCATTCATTACCTCAGCATAGCTTTTTCGGTCGTTTTCCGGCACCGCCTGTAATGCTTCAGCTGCTTCCCCCTTTAGAGCAACTATCAATGCAGCAAGACGATTTTCGGCATTCCAAACATTCTGATCTGCCGCCGTTTCAAACTGGAATATAAAGATTCCGAACGATGTTGTTCCATCGTATGATGGTGGTTTTAATTTGATGTTTGCTACTTGATATACCACCTGGGAAGTAACTTTAGCCGTCTCAACATCCTGCAACCGTTTTTCGAAATCATCAACTTTGGAAAGTACCTTTTTGTTTTCGTCAAGCACTTTTTGTTCTAATATACTCTAATTATACTGACAAAAATTATGGACGAGATTAGAGCAAAGTCCCCTAATTGTGAAGTTATCGTTACCGGTGACTTCAACGTCCACAACAAATCATGGTTGGAATTCTCCAAATCGACCGACGATGTTGACAATAGTGGAAAACTGGCAGAAATTTTTGCCGCGTCTCAGGGCCTATTCCAAATTGTTAAAAGCTCGACTTTCACTCCCCGTAATGGCGGTGATAATAGTTTTCTACTAGATCTCTATCTTACCACAATGCCAGATATTACGAGTGTCGATGTTGCGAAAGGTAGTATTGGAAATTCTGATCATTATTTAATTTCATCAGTTATCAAAACTGATTTACTTAAAACTACAACTCCCAAACCCCGTAAAATATTTCACTACTCAAAAATGGATAAGAGTGGTCTTCAAAATTTTTTCCATGGTTTCCCTTTCGACCGTCATTGTTTTTACACTGACAATGTAAATGTTTCTGCTCAAAACTTTACAGAAACCATCCAATTTGCTATCAATAAATTTGTCCCTTTCTCCATAGTAAAACCCAAACAAAAATACTTGTATTCGAAAGCTGCCAAAACGGCACTTAGAAACAAACGTAGATCATTTAATATTTGGATTCATAACAAAACTCCCACTAATCGATCCCAATATCTAAAGGCCAACAAAATATCTAATCAGATTATCTCAAACGAAAAGTCCGAAATTGACAGAGCGAAAGCCTCAAAACTTACGTCTATGTCTGTTTCTGACAAGAGTTTCTACAGTGCCATTAATTCTTTAAATTCTGGTACAAAATTTTCTATTCCCCCTATTATTGATGGTGATTTAATCGTCAATGATCCCGCAAGAAAAGCTAACTTGTTTGCAGAACGCTTTGCTCTGAAATCCACTGTTTTGGAAACTCCTAAAGAAATACCCCAAATCCAGTCTTCAGGAGTTAATATGAATGAACTTCACTTCAAACCCAAAATAGTCGCCAACCTTTTAAAGGGGTTAAACATCAACAAAGCATCAGGAATGGACAATATTCCACCCATTATTTTAAAAACCTTTTCCAAAGAACTTGCACCAACTTTAACTAAAATATTCTACCAATCCTACAAATCTGGTATATTTCCCTCGTGCTGGAAGTTGGCAAATGTCCAGCCCGTCCCCAAAAAGGGACCAAAATCCGATATCTCAAATTATAGGCCAATAGCTTTGCTATCGGTCCTATCCAAAGTCTATGAGCATTATATTAATATACATGTTTCAAAATTTCTGGAAGAAAATCATTTAATATCCGACAGCCAATACAGTTTTCGAAACAAAAGATCAACTACCGATCTATTAAACTATGTAGCGCATTTGTTGGAACAGCATACTTGATAAAGGTGGTGAAACATACGTTATCGCTTTAGACATCTCCAAGGCATTCGATCGAGTCTGGCATGCCAACTTAATCAACAAGCTCGTTGCGTACGGTTTTCATCCCAATGTTGTGAAGCTGATTCAAAATTTTCTATCCGACCGATACATTTCGGTAACCTTAGATGGATATTCTTCTGAGTCTAAACTAATTAACGCTGGTGTACCCCAAGGCTCAGTATTGTCCCCAACCCTATTTTTGATTTATATCAACGAATTGTTGAAAATCACCAGCAACCCAATAAATAGTTTTGCAGATGATAGTACTCTGCACAAGTCGTTCGAGCCCCTTCCTTCAAAAGGTAAAATGCACGAACGAATTAATCCTGCCCGGAGAGACGCTGCCATAAACGTGAACAAAGACCTGAATAAAGTCGCCGACTGGGGTGACCAAAACCTTGTCAATTTCAACTCCACCAAAACACAGCTGTTGATTGTTTCCAGATTAAAGACCGAGTTCCCCAAAGATATTTTATTTAGTATGTGTGATGAACCAATAGGTGAATGTAAAAACATTCGTTTATTGGGTGTCACAGTTTCAAATGACCTACTTTGGAACGATCATGTAATGGCCATGGCAAAAAGCGCGTCTAAAAAACTCGGCCTCCTAAATAGATGCAAAAAATTTTTCACTCCATACCAATTGCTCCATGTTTATAAGTCCTATATTCGTCCCTGTATGGAGTACTGCTGTCAAGTTTGGGGTGCTGCCTCTGTTTCCATCTTGGTCCTCTTGGAGTCTGTTCAAAAGCGAGCTATACGAATTGTAGGTGATCGAACTTTGACATCAAAACTTGATTCCCTACAACATCGTCGCACTGTTGCTGAGCTCGTTGTTTTTTACAAATATCGTCATCAGCAGTGCTCAGATGAAATCAGCGGCATCATGCCTCAAACTTATTCTTACCCCCGTTCCACTCGGCAATCGGCTGCCGCAACCAGTGAAACGGTAAAGATCCCGCGCTGTCATACTGGCAGATCGCAGAGAGACTTCTTTGTCCGAACTGCGTACAAATGGAATAGTTTGCCGGAACACTTAGTCTCAGGTGGCGTCAACCCACAGATGTTTAAAAAAAGCGTTAATCTACACCTCAGAACGCCAGTTGTTGTGGGACCCAGGTCTAGACCTAGGTCTTAAAAGGTATTTATGTGTTGTTGTGACACATATTCTAAACCCTATTACACAACACATTTTATTAAAAAAAAAAAAAAAAAAAATTCTTGGATTTCGCTTTGAATTTTCTCGACTTTTTCATCGAATGCCGTTGACATTTGTAGAAGTTTCTCATCCAAATGTTGATGTATTCCAATTTTCAACTCATTTATTTGCTGGTTCATCTCATCTTTATTTGCAGCAAGTGTTGCAGTAATCTCTTCCTTATTAACAGCCATGTTATTGTTGACTGTTTCCAGCTGTTGATTGATGTTACTACTGATTTCTTCCTTGTTGGTAACCATATTAGCATTCATCTGATTCATATTGGCATTAATTTCTTGTTTTGTCTGGCTTATATTTAAATTCATTTGTTGTATCATTGCCATTAACTGCGTAAAATCGAAATTTACGGATGGCAATGAAGTTGTTGTTTCTGCAACAAAACTTTTGTCTTCATCAGCTACAGTTGAATCAGTATTTTTTGTAACTACCCCAAACTGGTAACTTTCCACTTCCGTTCCATTGGCTTCCATACCTTGTCGAAGCCGTAGCATTAATTCAGTTTTGTTTCCACTTGTTGACAATCCACGTTGTTCTAGTTCTTTCTTTAACTCAAGAACCTTCAAATCACTTAATAAAACCATTATTAATAGCTAACTAATCCGCCGATGTCACCAATGTTACGTTTTTCCAAGCTTCCTTCGAATTGGCCTAACTCACAATTCGATAAACGCAATTCCCAATTTCTTCCGAGTTCGATCACTGACTAGTTAGCAAACACACCAGGTTTTATTAAGTCTTCAACTCCTTGATTGTTCCACAACAACAAGAAACAATACAGCAAACAATATTCCTAACTAGAATATTCTTTCAACAGCTTCAGAAACTCCAACGGTTTATTGTAGAAATTTCCAGTAATAGAACGTTTAAAATAATACACAAAATATTTCTACTCAATAAAACTTAAAACTTTATTCAATAATTTAAAGATCACTTTTATAATTTTAGCTTCACAATCGCAGGTTTAAAATAAAACTAATTAAAAACTACAAAAGGTAATTTCCTTATATACATTCTGCTTAATCTCTAGAAATTTCGCGGTCACTTTTTAGAAACCTTGAGAAAATATTAGAATATTCGATTATTTTACGTTACGTTGATTTGATTCATAAAATTATTTGTTTTGTGTAGACCTTAATTCTAAGAACATGTACAACAACAACAACACTATTCATTTCATTCACTTTCTGTTGTGTTTTGTTGATTTTATTTTCGTGGAAGTGACCGTAATCGTCTAGATCTTTCTGTAATCGTTTAGATTTTTCTGTACTCGTAACAATATTATATTTATTTTCTATACTATATTTATTTTTTTTTGTCAAATTAAATAATTAGTTTATTAATTTGAATAACATATTCACAAAACAATTTACAATAAATATAAAAATTTATAATAAAAATAAAAATTTACAATAAAAAAAATTTACACTAAAAAAAATACAAATTTATAATAAAAAAAAATTTACAATAAAATTAAAAATTTACAATAAAATTAAAAATGTACAATAAAAAATAAAAAATTACAATAAATATTACAAATTTACTATACGACAAGACTGAAATTTACCTAAATAAAGTAAAATCCTTTAAAATACAACTACATATATACTATATTTTATTTACAATTATTGAAGTTATCTATTTATATAAAAAAATTTTTAATTCTATTTTTAAAAGTAGTTTTACATATATTTGCATCGTATAGTTTTATAAATTTACTAACGTTTGTAATTCCCCGATTTATCGGTTCGTTATTGCCATAATCAGGTCTGTGTTTTATACTAAGTTTATACCACCGATAGTTTAATAGAATAATAGTTTTTTGCTATTAAACTATACATTGAGCGTTTATACCACAAAATAGTATTATTCTATCTGTGGTATAAACGCCCAGAATAATATTGACTGCAGATAGAATACGGCTACCGTATTTCAAATTTAAATATAAAATCTTATCAAAATAAAAGTATTTCAACAAAAAATTATAATAGTATAATACTAATATTAATTTAAAATAAAAACTAAATTTTAAGTGATTTTGGTGTTGCACATTTTTTACAATCGCCTGAAATTGTCTATTACATTTAACGTTTTAACCGTTACAATTTTTTTGAATAAACTATTATACTGTTACGATTACAGAAAAATCCAGACGATTACAGTGACTTCCAGAAAAATCAAATCACAAGACACAACAACCAATTAATGAAATGAATAGTGTTGTTGTTGTATTTCGTGGAATTTGGGTCAAATTGAATGATTTTTTGAATCAAATCAGCATAACGTAAAGTAATCGAATATTCTACTATTTTCTCAAGGTTTCTAAAAAGTGACCTCGAATTTTCTAGAATTAAGCAGAATAGAATAAAAGCAATTGCCTCTTGTAGATTAGCAATTAGTTTTATTTTAAACGTGTGAAGGTGAAGTTAAAATTATAAAAGTGATATTTAAAATTAGTTTTTGTAAATAAAGTTATAAGTGTTATTGAGTAGAAATATTTTGTGTATTATTTTGAACATTGTGAACTGGAAATTTCTATAATAAACCGTTGGAGTTCTGAAGCTGTTAAAAGAATATTCTAGTCAGGAATATTGTTTGCTGTATTGTTTTCCTGTTGTAGTGGAACAATTAAGGTGTTGAATACTTAATAAAACCTGGTATTTGTGCTTACTAATCAGTGATCGAACTCTGAAGAGATTTGGCAATTGCGTTTATCGAATTGTGAGTTAGGCCAATTCAAAGTAAGGTTAGAAAAACGTAACAATACTATCGATGAAAAGCAAAATATCAAATAACTATATCTGTCAGAGTAAAAAGGTATTATTCTATCCGTTTACACCGTAAAAGTTTAATAGTGCTAGTGTTCGGTCGAGACAACGTGATTAAAAAAAATCACGATTTTTCGAAGTACTATACGCAGCCATTTATCACAAAAAAATCAGATTTTTTGCTAGTTTTAAATGTTAAAATGTTTTGAATTTAGGTGACAATAAAAATGTTTTATTTTGGTTGTTAACGCTTTTGGTTTTGTTTTGTTTGTGCTTACATTTTTGTAATAACTATTCTTGATAAAATTGATTTGTGGTTTTCGAGCTAAATTTATCTTTTATGTTAAAATTAATTGAAATAAAAGTGACCTATAAATGTTGACGTATAAATCCATCTTTTTATCTTTTGACTGTTCGGTTGTAATGAAGCGCTTTCTCAGTGGCGAACCAATGAGAGTGGCATAGCAGGAAGCGTACCTTGAGTAGTTTAAAGCCATCACGACTAAGACTCAGCCATCGCGGGTTTGATAGAGTAATACCTGCTACTTCAGCACAAATACAGAAATGTACGCTATTTACGAAAATCTGCAGAAATGGAAAGAAATACAAGTGGAAAAATGGAGACTCTGGCGACGCCATGGGCGAAAGATCCACGATCACCACGCCCAACCCCTACATTCACTCTCAGATGCCCACACACTCACACGTCACACATTCACCCACACATTCGACGACTAGCATGTCCCGATTCAATCTCTGACACGCCCTTTTACACCCATTCACACCCCCCACCTTAATTAAAAAAAAATAAAAAAAAAACAAACTGAGTGTACTCACCCCACGATTAATTCCTGACCTCCTATTCCGATTCCCTCAGCCTTCCATTGGTACGCTGGTCACGTTGGAGAATTTCGATGGATAAAGCGTTGATTAGAAACGTTATCTGATAATATTGTTGAAGAAAAATGATGAGTAGAAACGATCAATAAACTAGTAATCATCAGCGGTAAGTAATGTTGTTGAATAAAACGTTAATTAGAAACGTTAAATGATAATATTGTTGAAGAAAAATGATGAGTAGAAACATTCAATAAACTAGTAATCATCAGCGGTAAGTAATGTTGTTGAGTAAAACGTTAATTAGAAACGTTAAATGATAACATTGTTGAATAAATATGATGAGTAGAAACGTTCAATAAACTAGCAATCATCAGCGGTAAGTAATGTTGTTGAATAAAACGTTAATTAGAAACGTTAAATGATAATATTGTTGAAGAAAAATGATGAGTAGAAACATTCAATAAACTAGTAATCATCAGCGGTAAGTAATGTTGTTGAGTAAAACGTTAATTAGAAACGTTAAATGATAATATTGTTGAATAAATATGATGAGTAGAAACGTTCAATAAACTAGTAATCATCAGCGGTAAGTAATTTTGTTGAATGAAACGTTAATTAGAAACGTTAAATGTTAATATTGTTGAATAAATATGATGAGTAGAAACGTTCACTAAACTAGTAATCATCAGCGGTAAGTAATGTTGTTGAGTAAAACGTTAATTAGAAACGTTAAATGATATCGTTGTTGCAGTGAATGACCCGTAGGAACATTCCATAAACTGGCAGTCAGCAGCGTTATATAATGTTGTTCTTATAAGCAATGAATAAATGGTTGTGTAGAAATGTTAAATAAATTTGCAATCATTAAACAATTTTATTGAATAAACGTTACGTAGAAACGTTAATTGATATCGTTGTTGCAGTGACTGACCCGTAGGAACATTCCATAAACTGGCAGTCAGCAGCGTTATATAATGTTGTTCTTATAAACAATGAATAAATGGTTGTGTAGAAATGTTAAATAAACTGGCAATCAGCAAACAATTCTATTAAATAAAACGTGACGTAGAAACGTTAATGGATGACGTTGTTGCAGCAAATGACAAGTAGAACCATTCCGTAAACTTGCAAGCATCAGCGTTGAAGGATTTTGTTGAATAAAACGTTGAACACAATGATAACGTTGTGAGAAAAAAAAAATGGTACATAGAAACGTTAAATAAACTTGCAATCAATTAAGCCGAATGCGTTGAAATGTAGTTGTGGCAGGATGCGTTGAAATCAAAAATAAGTGTACCAACACTAGCCAAACTATTTATTGAAATCGAACGGTGACAATTTGTATCAATGATGGGAACGCAATACGGCAAAACATAATTGTTGACGTATGCGTTGAAATCCAAAACTTGTAGTAAATGGCACCAACACCAGTTAAACTATTCGTTGCAGTATATCTGTAATAATTTTGTATCAATGATAGTGAAGCAATACGGCAAAAAAGAATAATTGTTGACGTATGCGTTGAAATCCAAACAATGTGACAAATTGTACCAACACTAGTTAAACTATACGTGCAGGATAACTGTAATAATTTTGTAACAATGATAGTGAAGCAATACGGCAAAAGTAATGGTTGACGTATGCGTTGAAATCCCAAAAAAATGTGACAAATTGTACCAACACTAGCCAAACCATTCGTTGAAGCATAACTGTAACAACTTTGTAGCAATGATAAGGAAGCAATACGGCAAAAGTAATGGTTGACGTATGCGTTGAAATCCCAAAGGTAATCAATTGTAACCACACCCGTTAAATTATTCGTTGAAGTATAACTGTAACCAAGTTGTAACAATGATAATGAAGCGATACGGCAGTAATTAAATGAAAATTTTGTATTATTGGTGTGTCGAAACAGGTATAATAGACGATAGCAACAGCCAAAAACCTGATGCCAATGCTGAGTTGCACTAACCTACAGTAGTAACCGCCAAAATATTGATACGGCGGATGATGATATTGTGGCCTCATCGTTGAAGGACGTCATATTCCGGCCTTTTTTATAATTTGGATCTTGCATCATATTATTAATTTATTCACATCAACATCCAACTTCAAAATAGTACTGCCATTTAAATTTGGTAAATTTCAGAATCACAAATAAAAATAAACCATTTTTTTTATGTTATCATAACACAAGTTATCAAATTCCACGACGTTCAATAGAAAATAAAATACAGCATACGTTCATTTAGCATAATAACTGTAATCATATTTTGTTACAATTCGATTGTCTATTTAAACAAATACACAACTAATAAATAAGATACATCTTTCTTTTACATAATATAGTAGTTCGAATTTATAATATTTATCGTACCTTCTTAAATCTTCGGCAGTCGAAATAATTTAAGTTTTACAAAAAAATAGGACTCATTCAACTGAGTTAAAAACTTTTAATTAGTACAAACAATTGTTCTACTTAAATTTTAAGAGAAATACGTGGATACAAAATATATTCCACAAAAAAATATATATTTTAATAGTTAGTCACAATAATTCCATTTAATTATCACTAAAACATTTATGTCAAAAATAATTAACATTAGGATGATAGCGCGCGTACAGTTTTCGTTACGTCACAAAACATATCAATTTGTTTTAACTTGCACATATAAATTTTTGACTAAATTGGACTAACTCAGTGATACTAAATACAAACAAATTCAACTAATGGAAATATTGGCACTCACCAAATTTAATATTGATTATAATATTTTGTACTACGTAGATTTAATGCAATTTTTTTTGCTTGTTGATTTTACGGCACATTATTATAGTGGGCACAACACAAACATATAAAGATTTTTTTTTGCGTTAACAATTTTACAAATTCATTAATTTTTTTTTTCTTTGTATGATTCAGAACGGCACACAACATATAAAATTTTTTTTTTGTTTTAAATTTAAACTCACAAATAACTTGCACTATGATTTTTGAAAGTCAACCGGACGGAATGACTATGTGACCATAACCATCACCACGCAAATGTAATAAACTAAGAGATTTTAATAATTGACAGAGCCGTATTATATAGCCAAAAATTTTTGTCTCGAAAAAACTCGAATACGGTGTTTTGGAAATTAATTTCCATCAAGTTTTCAATTGTTGGGAATTTTTCAAAATTACACAAAACCGTTCGTTATTTGATACTATTGCACAACGACAAGGTTGTAACACAAAATATTTCCGACACATCAACAACATTCACCATTGAATTCAAAATGAATCAAATGCAAAACTATAATCCAGAATCACATTATAGTGAAACGGAAAAATCATTTTGAAAGAAAATAAGACAATAGAATGTTTAACAAAAACGAGATATTAAATCGTTGAATGTTGATGACTGGAAAAATACGCACAGCCGACTTAGGGTTCAAAAAAAAAGTTAGTTGTTTAATTACGGTTGATGTTTAGAGAATTCAAACTTTAATAGTATATTGAATGTAACCATAGCGCACGTCATTTTTAGGGTGTTGTAAAATAAAAATATGGATGATCTTTAAAGATAATTATTAATTAATTAAAACCAACCAATCTTATATTAGATTAATTAACATATCAAACCAGCGTAATCAGTGCAAAAATCTTTTGGTTTTCTCACATATGGTCGGTCCAACTATTGAAAATTTAAATGGGGTCTAGGAAAAATAAGGAACTACGGGTTACGGGGACTATAAAAATACGGCTATTGAAGGTGAATGGATGGGAAACTATTACGCGCGGTACAGGTGAATAAAAAAAAATGAAAACCAATAAATCTGAGACTATAATATACTGGGTTCAGACATTAGCCCAGACTATCCATTACAGAGCAAGTGCTTTTTGGAAGAGCACTCACGACCAAAAAGAAGTTGAAAAGAGGACTAGACTGGTCGCAAACAGACCTTGTACATCCACCTTAGTATGGTGAGGCACTTCAAGATTCTACAAATTAGCGATCAAATCGATCGGTATTATAAACCCAGTCTTAGCAGAAACAAAGTAACAAAGTATCTATGATTAAAAAAAAACTTTTTGGAGGGGCAACGATAAAATCGGTATTCTACTCTGTTGCAAGCGATGGATAACTACAATCTTCCAGACCCAATTTCGGGCAGATCTGGGGGTTCCCGAGACTCTAAAGTCACCAAAAAAAAAATTTATTCAATCTGCTACAGATCGAAAAATAGAACATCATTGGACTAATTCCTTTAATGAAATAGCCGAGACCAGTCCGCTCTTACGTTATGCAGGCTCGCAACCCACACCTGAACCAACACGAGTCTCATGCTTCTCCGACTACGCTAGCCGGGCCACACTGTTGTACGTTTCCATCCAAATGATTCGGAAGGTTGTTCGCATAGTTTCAAGGTAACCAATTGAACCAAATTCAAATATATTCAATCCCGGAATTTACACTTATAAATAGTCAAAACAAAAAAAATGTTGAAACAAGACCCGAACACCAAAGTTGATACACACTCACTGAACTGTGAATTCAAGATGAAACTACCCTCATACTTTGTGGTCGTCGATAATCTTGACTTACAATGGCGGTGAAACACGCACGAAAGTTACTATCATACTGACAGAAAAAAAATTATTGCCGATGTTAGGCACGAATGTCCTTGGAGTGATAAACACCTCTACGTTTAGAAACCAGGTCCTCCAGTTCGTAGGCGGAACCACCTACCAACCTTATTACTCTGGTCTCAATAAACTTCTGTGCAAGTTTAGCAGATAATTTCTTACCGGCGTCACTCAAGATAAAGTTCCTTCGGAACACCGTATCACCTGGTTTAAACAAAGTTACTCGAGCTCGTAAATTGTATCTTTCAGCACTTTTGACAAATGCTTCGGCAGTTAAATCAAGAATTCGAATTCGAATCTTATTAAGATAATCAGGTCGCAGAATCGTTTCACCTGGATCATGAAGACTATTCAATCGTCTCAGCAGTTCATATGACGAACCATGAGTCACCATAGGTATTCCAAACATTGCGTAATATGGGGAACATTTAAGTGTCTGATGTAGGGAACAACGTAGTGCACAAGCGATCTCGCTCAAGTGCAGATCCCATTTAGAATGTTCCTCCTTTAAATAGGCTCTAATACCAGATAAAACACTTCTATTTACCCGTTCCGAAGCGTTAGCTTGAGGTGAATATAACGCTAGTAATGTATGTTTCACTCCGTGCTTCGCCAAGAAATCTCCAAATAGTTTAGACTTAAACTGCGTCCCATTATCGGACACAATAACTTCGGGACAACCAAATACGTGAAAGACATTGGTAGCCAATAGATGACAAATTGGTTCAGCGGTTAGTTTCCGTAAAGGAAATAAAAATGGATATTTAGTAACATGATCTAATACTACAAGAATAGCGATATTCCCGGCCTTTGAACGAGGATAAGGGCCAAGAATATCGATATACAATCGCTGACCAATTCGTTCTGTTTTCATCTGAGAAACCATGGGAGCACGAAGTGGAACATTAGTCGCTTTGCTTTCTTTGCAGGTCTTACAATTTCCGATGTACGATTTAACCTGGGTATACATACGAGGCCAATAGTAAAATTTACGAATGTTAAACAAGGTTTTTGCTAGACCTCCATGAGATGAGGTAGGAGGATTGTGGGCCCTTGCAATACACTCGTCAGTGTATTCCTCAGGTAACCACAATTTCCAGACCTCACCCTCTGAAGGAATGTCAAGATCCAAACAAGCCAATCGTTTATAAACCCGACCAGAAATTACTTTCAGCTCAGGCAATGTACCGTCTGCTTCGGTAACCAGATTTACCAACTCCGAATATCGAGAAGTGTTGAAGAAAGGGGAATTAAGATCTAATTCAGGCACTGGACATAGTTCAGAAATGATATCGACAGAGTCACGTCTTGATAGAGTGTCAGGAACAGTATTTAATTTTCCTTTTCGGTACTCAATATCAAAGACGTAACCCTGCAATTTCAGGCTCCAACGAGCCAATCGACCAGAAAGGTCTTTTTGTTGCATTAACCATTTTAATGAAGCATGGTCAGTTATGATCTTAAAGGCCTGACCCTCGACATACGCTCTAAACTTCTTTACCCCCAGTACGGCGGCTAGACACTCTTTCTCACTAGTGGAGTAATTGCGCTGCGCAGAATTTAGCTTTTTGGACATGTACGCTATGGGATGTTCCATACCGTCCATGTCACACTGCATTAATACACAACCTATACCGTCGTTGCTAGCGTCGCACTGGAGAGTAAAGGGTTTAGTATAGTCGGGGTTTATGAGGACTGGTGCTGAGATGAGAGCATTTTTGAGGTTTACAAATGCTATTTCAGCTTCGGGTGTCCATACGAATTTATTAGAATTTTTCTTCAACAAATCTGATATTGGAGAGGACATAGCAGAGAAATCAGATATAAAACGGCGATAATAACCCGCCATACCCAGGAAACGTCGAATCTGTTTGGACGTACGCGGTGTAGGGAATTCGGAAATAGCTAGAGTTTTATCAGGATCAATTTTCAACGTACCACCTCCCACAACATATCCCAAATATTTTACATCCGGCAAGAGAAACTTACTTTTTTCCACGTTTATCGTCAAGTTCGCACGTCTAAGACACTGGGAGATATCTTCTAACAGTTTCAGATGGGCCTCAAAGGTATCTGTAACTATTAGAAGATCATCCAAGTATACGAAGACGCACGACTTGAGATGTGGAGGAATTACTTGGTCCATCAATTTGGTCATTGTTTGCGGCGCATTGCACAGTCCGAAAGGCATTCTTACGAACTGATACAATGGCCGCCCTGGGACCGTAAAAGCAGTTTTCTCTCGGGAGTGTTTTTCTAACGGTATCTGCCAGAAAGCGTCTTTCAGATCCAAACTGGAAATGAAATTACTTTGTGGCAGACGACTCAAGATCCCATCTATCTGTGGAAGGGGGTAAGCATCCTTCTTAGTAACTGTATTGACCTTTCTACTATCCAAACAAAGACGATTCTTCCCAGGTTTGCGAATTAAGACCACCGGACTTGACCATGGGCTGTTTGAAACCTCTATAATACCCAGAGACAACATCCTATCCAGTTCTTCTCCCATCAGTTTCTCAATGGCGGGCGATATTGGATAGTGTCGTTGCTTGATGGGAGCTGCAGTCCCCACATCAATAACGTGTTCCAACAAATGTGTTCGACCCAGACCCATTTTTGAAAATGATGGTAGAAGCTGAATAGTGTTTTGTAGACGTGTTTGATTGTCCATAGACAATTCTGAAATTCCTGACTCCGTAGTCGAAAATGTAGGTAAGTTAAATATCGGGTTAAACAAACCAAAAGCGTTAAAGAAATCTATACCTAGATATAGATCTTGCGTTAAAGACGGGATAACGAAGACGTCCAGGGTTCTGACTTGGTTCATAAATGAAATCTTTGTTTTTACAAATCCCAGGATCTTCTGCCTTTGGCCATCGGCAGTACGAACTACTGCAGATGAATAAGTCAGGAGGTCTGGAGTTTGCACGATTTCTTTAGCAAAATCACCACCAATTACAGTCAAGGACGCTCCACTATCCAACAGTCCAGTATGTTGTTTACCCAATATTGACACGGTGGCATAAGATCTCACATCGTTGGCCAATTTCACAATGGAGGAAATGGTTTTGGATTTAAACAGATGTCGTTGTTGCCAATAAATACGAGAACGGAGCGCAGAGCGCGATGGAAGTTTCAAAGAGGATAATGAATCGACAAATATGGTTGCGCGTATTTTCAGGTATTCGTTCAATCGTTGTTGGAACGATTTGATTTTGGTCCATAATGGAGGCGGTTCAGTATGATCGGGTGTTCGTTTCAATAATTTCACATTAGTATCATGAGTGGGTACTAATGTAACCGAAGTAGTAATTAACGGGTGTTCTATCAGATTGGAAGTTGAGGTTCGGTTCGACCGTGTATCGGGTACAAATAGGTTAGTGGGAGTGGTAGATGACACAACCGAGGGATCAGGAGATAAATCGAATTTGGTCTCAGATGATTCTAAGACAGGTCCTGGGAGCGAGAAAAGGTGTTGGGATTCTGGCCCCCCCTTCGGTTTCCCCGACAATTTTCACAGTTAGGACATAATACATCGTCTTTTCCGCATCCCCAACAAAACAATCGCTGAGATTCACGACAATCGTGCCACCGATGACCAGGTCGTTTACAGTTCCAACAAATAGTTGAACTGGTTATTCGTTTCATATTAGGGGCAGGCTGTATTGCCGCAAGTTCGTTAGAGGTAATTGGTAATGATTCAGTTGGCAATTCGCTAATTTGAATTTGTGAGAATTCACTATCTAAATCCACCTCAGACACCGGTCTAGACGGTCGAATATTATAATCTCGCGATCTGGTTACTGACTCGGCCCATAACTTTTCGCGATCACGGCAGAGCTGGCGCAGATGTTCCAGTCCATAAATGGTAACATATAACAGCTCCCTTCTAATTTCTAATCGTAAGTTGTTGCGTATCAAGGATAACAACTCGGCGTCCGACATCGGTACTCGAAGTTTATCTGCCAGTCGATAAATTGATTGTAAGAATTCGTCAAACAATTCAGTGGGCCGCTGTTTTCTGGCCCTCATCCGCTCCTTTACCTCTTCGTCCGTCTGCCTGTCCTGAAATTCTATTCGAAGAGCATGACATAAGTCAGTCCAAATAAGCTGTCGGTTCTGGCGAAAATATCTCCAGAACCAATCCGCTGCTCGATCTGTGAATAACAGGTACAGACAACGGGTGACAATAGTAAAATCGCTATTTAAACACATCTCTGTCAGCCGCTCTATCCTGAAGATGAATGCTTCAACATCCAGACCATCGGGTCTACCCGAGAACGTTACGTTCCAATTTCTAATTGTTGTAGAGTGCTGCTCGAGATGTGTTCTCATTCTAGTTGGAGCAAGAGCAGGAGGAGGCTCAGCAAACAATGGTGGTACTGGTACATTATTTCGCATATACGCATTCACTGGTGTATAATTTCCGGAATGAACCGTTTGATGACGCGGGGTGGTGGGTGATACTGCATTATGTGCTAGGGGTAACAACACTTCAGGTGCTGGAGCACGTGATTGCATCATTGAGTGATTAATTCTTGAAATTTCCCGATCGATGTGAGCATTTACCGCTTCCTGAAAACCTGGATCTTCCGCTGCAGCGGCACCATATATGGGAGATCTTTGAGCTATATTCCCTCGCACTTCATCGGCGAGTCGAGATGGTGGGAGACGGTTTGCCAAGGGAGTGGACGAGGGTTGAATTCCGGTACTGGAACGACGTTGCCAGCCTGCGGTAATAGAGCGGGTCACCGGTCGCGGTGGTGGTGGCACCATTGTATCATTAGTTTTCTCCCTCCCTCGAGGTAACCTCTGTAATTCTGCACGCTCACAAGCGGCTCGACAAATCGGGCAGGTGCTATTCTGCAACAACCAGTCGTTGAGGCAGATGTCATGAAAGAGGTGGTTACACCGAGTGAGGAGTTTTACGTCGGCCGGCACTATTTCGTGCTGACAAACAGCACAAGAGCTGGACCTGTCCAGAACGTCAATCTTATCAGCCGCTGACATTATGAAAACTCAAACCGCCGTACAGGACCAGACCAATAAAGACAAGTATAGGGAGAAAAATTGTTACACTAGCCAAGTGTTACTTATTGCAAACGTTGAAAACGAATAAACAATTTAATTATTACCAGACAAAAATACTTTATTACAATATTTTAGTACTTGAAATATATTAGAGAGTTGTATGGAAATTTCGTTATTCAAACCCTTAACCAGCTGTGCGATATCTGACCACTTCGTCCAATGTATGGATTAAGAAACTTGTAAAACGGGCTATCGCCGAGGGTAATCAAGAATGAAATATCTATTACTACTTACGTTGTTGATGTGTGAACAATCAGGAAAAATTGGTTTTTTTGTTTTTTTTTTTTTTTTTTTTGCTTTAACGGGCAGCAGTTCAATCTGGTGAAACAAACGCGAAAATGAAGCCCAAAAAAAAAAAACAGGTAAGTTATACTGTTATTAACGAGGTAAGTGGGGAACAAAAATTATGAAGCAAAATGCGTGAAAATTAATATCCTACACTATTGTCGGCGGGGGATTAAACAAAAATTTCCGCATCGATTTCGGGCGGCTCAGAAATTCCCCGAATCGAAAATCAAAAAGGGAAAACAAAAAAAAAGTGCGGCAAGCCTACCGGTTCGACAAGCAAATGTGTTTCAAAATTTAACAAAAATACAAAAAAAACTTAGCCTATCATGCCTTAAACGAAAATATACAAACAAGATTAAATCTAACAATCTATACCTAATATTAATCGAATTGTAGTCTTCTATCCAGGTTAGCTTTAAATTGGTGAATAAAATTTTTGGTTTTCCGTTATAATTTTCTTATTCTTGATGCTTATTTATTTGAGTTGAATACTCTTCGTTTTCCTTATTTGATATATTATTAATTCCTATATTTGGTTTAAATACGTATTCTTGATGTATAATCTATTTGTTTAATATTTATTTTTTTGTGCTGGCATCTAAAATATATTGAAAAAAAAAAATTTAGTTCCCAATATTATCAGCTGTTTTGCCGTCTTATGTATTTATTAACTATTTAATTAATAAATACTTATTTATTTCTTTATTAAATATTTATTTATTTATTATTATATTTATTTATTGGTTATTCTATTTATTTATTTATTATTATATTTATTTATTTGCTATTTACACAATAATAAATATTTATTTTCCTTTTTTTTTTTTGTTATTTATTTATTTGTGGACGGAGGACAGACGGACCAATCCTGGGGGAAGTTCACCACACATGGGGCTGGAAGGGGTGATCGCCAGTCTTTCATTATTTGTTGTTGTTTTAAGATGTTTTTGTTTGTTTGGGACCAAAGAAAAGTAAAATTATGCTACGTTAAAGGATGGGAAATCAGAAAGGAGAAGGGAAGAAGAGCGGAGGTAAAAGGATGGGAAAAGGTAGGGTGGGAAAGGAATAAGAAGGGGTATGTGCTGATGGGATCTCACCCAGCTGACAAGTGCTGACGGGATGGCCAGAAGATAAATCCTCTGGACCACCATTCGATCATCAACACCTGCCAACTGCGATCCACACCACCAACACATACGGGCGAGGTGCTATGATCTGAGTTAATCCAATTAACTCGCGACATGAAGGCTGGGCGAACATCTTCCCTCAGCAGTTGATATCGAACTGCTTTAGAAGATGTTCCCCAGTATCATTCGCGAGAACCGGACAACTCAGACCATAGGGTGCTAACGCTCCAGGGAGGGGACTCTAACGTTATGGAGCAGTTAGCCCAGCTGAGAATCTCACTGTCACAGCGAACCCAGAGCATGGCCAGATGACCAGGATGGATGTGATAGGCGTATACGCCATTTCACAAATATCTAATCCTGGCACCCGGTCACCCCCGGCATTCCCCGTGCCAGTAAGAAACCCAGCCGTTACTAGGGTCCGTGGGTTTGTAAAGCCCATTGAGAATGATTCCGAAGAACCATTCTCACCCTTGCGTTATCAAAATACAAAAAGGAGAGTTGTAGCTGGAGGCGTGGGGACGCAAAACCCCATCGAAGGAAAGTCTGAGGAATCTCAGACTTCCTTCGCTCCTGCGCGTGTGAAGCAGGGAACTGCTTCCACGCCGCCAGAGTCTCTTACTATTGTTGGGTGCAACTTGAAAATTAACATGAAAAAAAATTTTCAAAAAAAAATTTTTCAAATTTTGTGTAAACATGGAGGGACTCCTCCAGGGTCCTACATCACTGTAGAAACCCTTAGGAGCCCCACGTTGGGCGCCAATTTGTAATGAAGCGCTTTCTCAGTGGCGAACCAATGAGAGTGGCATAGCAGGAAGCGTACCTTGAGTAGTTTAAAGCCATCACGACTAAGACTCAGCCATCGCGGGTTTGATAGAGTAATACCTGCTACTTCAGCACAAATACAGAAATGTACGCTATTTACGAAAATCTGCAGAAATGGAAAGAAATACAAGTGGAAAAATGGAGACTCTGGCGACGCCATGGGCGAAAGATCCACGATCACCACGCCCAACCCCTACATTCACTCTCAGATGCCCACACACTCACACGTCACACATTCACCCACACATTCGACGACTAGCATGTCCCGATTCAATCTCTGACACGCCCTTTTACACCCATTCACACCCCCCACCTTAATTAAAAAAAAATAAAAAAAAAACAAACTGAGTGTACTCACCCCACGATTAATTCCTGACCTCCTATTCCGATTCCCTCAGCCTTCCATTGGTACGCTGGTCACGTTGGAGAATTTCGATGGATAAAGCGTTGATTAGAAACGTTATCTGATAATATTGTTGAAGAAAAATGATGAGTAGAAACGATCAATAAACTAGTAATCATCAGCGGTAAGTAATGTTGTTGAATAAAACGTTAATTAGAAACGTTAAATGATAATATTGTTGAAGAAAAATGATGAGTAGAAACATTCAATAAACTAGTAATCATCAGCGGTAAGTAATGTTGTTGAGTAAAACGTTAATTAGAAACGTTAAATGATAACATTGTTGAATAAATATGATGAGTAGAAACGTTCAATAAACTAGCAATCATCAGCGGTAAGTAATGTTGTTGAATAAAACGTTAATTAGAAACGTTAAATGATAATATTGTTGAAGAAAAATGATGAGTAGAAACATTCAATAAACTAGTAATCATCAGCGGTAAGTAATGTTGTTGAGTAAAACGTTAATTAGAAACGTTAAATGATAATATTGTTGAATAAATATGATGAGTAGAAACGTTCAATAAACTAGTAATCATCAGCGGTAAGTAATTTTGTTGAATGAAACGTTAATTAGAAACGTTAAATGTTAATATTGTTGAATAAATATGATGAGTAGAAACGTTCACTAAACTAGTAATCATCAGCGGTAAGTAATGTTGTTGAGTAAAACGTTAATTAGAAACGTTAAATGATATCGTTGTTGCAGTGAATGACCCGTAGGAACATTCCATAAACTGGCAGTCAGCAGCGTTATATAATGTTGTTCTTATAAGCAATGAATAAATGGTTGTGTAGAAATGTTAAATAAATTTGCAATCATTAAACAATTTTATTGAATAAACGTTACGTAGAAACGTTAATTGATATCGTTGTTGCAGTGACTGACCCGTAGGAACATTCCATAAACTGGCAGTCAGCAGCGTTATATAATGTTGTTCTTATAAACAATGAATAAATGGTTGTGTAGAAATGTTAAATAAACTGGCAATCAGCAAACAATTCTATTAAATAAAACGTGACGTAGAAACGTTAATGGATGACGTTGTTGCAGCAAATGACAAGTAGAACCATTCCGTAAACTTGCAAGCATCAGCGTTGAAGGATTTTGTTGAATAAAACGTTGAACACAATGATAACGTTGTGAGAAAAAAAAAATGGTACATAGAAACGTTAAATAAACTTGCAATCAATTAAGCCGAATGCGTTGAAATGTAGTTGTGGCAGGATGCGTTGAAATCAAAAATAAGTGTACCAACACTAGCCAAACTATTTATTGAAATCGAACGGTGACAATTTGTATCAATGATGGGAACGCAATACGGCAAAACATAATTGTTGACGTATGCGTTGAAATCCAAAACTTGTAGTAAATGGCACCAACACCAGTTAAACTATTCGTTGCAGTATATCTGTAATAATTTTGTATCAATGATAGTGAAGCAATACGGCAAAAAAGAATAATTGTTGACGTATGCGTTGAAATCCAAACAATGTGACAAATTGTACCAACACTAGTTAAACTATACGTGCAGGATAACTGTAATAATTTTGTAACAATGATAGTGAAGCAATACGGCAAAAGTAATGGTTGACGTATGCGTTGAAATCCCAAAAAAATGTGACAAATTGTACCAACACTAGCCAAACCATTCGTTGAAGCATAACTGTAACAACTTTGTAGCAATGATAAGGAAGCAATACGGCAAAAGTAATGGTTGACGTATGCGTTGAAATCCCAAAGGTAATCAATTGTAACCACACCCGTTAAATTATTCGTTGAAGTATAACTGTAACCAAGTTGTAACAATGATAATGAAGCGATACGGCAGTAATTAAATGAAAATTTTGTATTATTGGTGTGTCGAAACAGGTATAATAGACGATAGCAACAGCCAAAAACCTGATGCCAATGCTGAGTTGCACTAACCTACAGTAGTAACCGCCAAAATATTGATACGGCGGATGATGATATTGTGGCCTCATCGTTGAAGGACGTCATATTCCGGCCTTTTTTATAATTTGGATCTTGCATCATATTATTAATTTATTCACATCAACATCCAACTTCAAAATAGTACTGCCATTTAAATTTGGTAAATTTCAGAATCACAAATAAAAATAAACCATTTTTTTTATGTTATCATAACACAAGTTATCAAATTCCACGACGTTCAATAGAAAATAAAATACAGCATACGTTCATTTAGCATAATAACTGTAATCATATTTTGTTACAATTCGATTGTCTATTTAAACAAATACACAACTAATAAATAAGATACATCTTTCTTTTACATAATATAGTAGTTCGAATTTATAATATTTATCGTACCTTCTTAAATCTTCGGCAGTCGAAATAATTTAAGTTTTACAAAAAAATAGGACTCATTCAACTGAGTTAAAAACTTTTAATTAGTACAAACAATTGTTCTACTTAAATTTTAAGAGAAATACGTGGATACAAAATATATTCCACAAAAAAATATATATTTTAATAGTTAGTCACAATAATTCCATTTAATTATCACTAAAACATTTATGTCAAAAATAATTAACATTAGGATGATAGCGCGCGTACAGTTTTCGTTACGTCACAAAACATATCAATTTGTTTTAACTTGCACATATAAATTTTTGACTAAATTGGACTAACTCAGTGATACTAAATACAAACAAATTCAACTAATGGAAATATTGGCACTCACCAAATTTAATATTGATTATAATATTTTGTACTACGTAGATTTAATGCAATTTTTTTTGCTTGTTGATTTTACGGCACATTATTATAGTGGGCACAACACAAACATATAAAGATTTTTTTTTGCGTTAACAATTTTACAAATTCATTAATTTTTTTTTTCTTTGTATGATTCAGAACGGCACACAACATATAAAATTTTTTTTTTGTTTTAAATTTAAACTCACAAATAACTTGCACTATGATTTTTGAAAGTCAACCGGACGGAATGACTATGTGACCATAACCATCACCACGCAAATGTAATAAACTAAGAGATTTTAATAATTGACAGAGCCGTATTATATAGCCAAAAATTTTTGTCTCGAAAAAACTCGAATACGGTGTTTTGGAAATTAATTTCCATCAAGTTTTCAATTGTTGGGAATTTTTCAAAATTACACAAAACCGTTCGTTATTTGATACTATTGCACAACGACAAGGTTGTAACACAAAATATTTCCGACACATCAACAACATTCACCATTGAATTCAAAATGAATCAAATGCAAAACTATAATCCAGAATCACATTATAGTGAAACGGAAAAATCATTTTGAAAGAAAATAAGACAATAGAATGTTTAACAAAAACGAGATATTAAATCGTTGAATGTTGATGACTGGAAAAATACGCACAGCCGACTTAGGGTTCAAAAAAAAAGTTAGTTGTTTAATTACGGTTGATGTTTAGAGAATTCAAACTTTAATAGTATATTGAATGTAACCATAGCGCACGTCATTTTTAGGGTGTTGTAAAATAAAAATATGGATGATCTTTAAAGATAATTATTAATTAATTAAAACCAACCAATCTTATATTAGATTAATTAACATATCAAACCAGCGTAATCAGTGCAAAAATCTTTTGGTTTTCTCACATATGGTCGGTCCAACTATTGAAAATTTAAATGGGGTCTAGGAAAAATAAGGAACTACGGGTTACGGGGACTATAAAAATACGGCTATTGAAGGTGAATGGATGGGAAACTATTACGCGCGGTACAGGTGAATAAAAAAAAATGAAAACCAATAAATCTGAGACTATAATATACTGGGTTCAGACATTAGCCCAGACTATCCATTACACGGTCCGGTTTGACATAATATTCAACGAAGTGAAGTTAGAAGAAAAAAAATTTGACGTAAAATATCGTGATATTTACTATGATATTGCACGACCGAACACTATTATTCTATTATACTACCATGGTGTAAACTTAGTGTTAATACTAAGTTTATACCACCGATACTTTAATAGAATAATAGTTTTTTGCTATTAAACTATCGATACACTGGGCGTTTATACTACAAAATAGTATTATTCTATCTGTGGTATAAACGCACAGAATAATATTGACAGATAGAATACGGCTACCGTTTTTCAAATTTGAATATAAAATCTCCTCAATCGAAAGGTATTGCAACAAAAAATTATAACATTAATATTAATTTAAAATTAAAACTAAATTTTGATTGATTTTGATGTTGCACCTTTTTTACAACCTCATGAAATTGTCTTTAAGATTTTACGTTTTGACGGTTGAATTTTTTTGAATACACTGGTAGTGTTTGGTCGTGCAATATCGTAATAAATATCACGATATTTTACGTCAAATTTTTTTCTTCTAACTTCACTTCGTTGAATATTATGTCAAACCGGACCGAACAGTCAAAAGATAAAAAGATAGATTTATACGTCACCTTTATAGGTCACTTTTATTTCAATTAATTTTAACACAAAAGATAAATTTAGCTCGAAAACCACAAATCAATTTTATCAAGAATATAGTTATTAAAAAAATGTAAGCATAAACAAAACAAAAACAAAAGCGTTAACAACCAAAATAAAATATTCAAAACATTTTGACATTTAAAACCAGCAAAAAATCTGATTTTTTTCGTGATAAATGGCTGCGTATAGTACTTCGAAAAATCATGATTTTTTTTATCACGTTGTCTCGACCGAATACTAGGACTATTATACTATCGATAAGGTGACCAATTTTTTTTCAATTAAAAGGAGGACAAAAAAATTTAAGAAATAAGTACAAGGTAAACATTAGGTTATATAAAAAGCAGCCGCCGTTGTTGTTCAACTTTAAATGTGATGCTGTGATGCGGACCCGAAAAATTGGGTCCGCATCACAGTATCGAAAAATCAAACCATCAAATCGAGTTATAGAACCGAAAATCAATTGACCGAAAGTTCAAACCACCGAATTTTATGTCATCGAATGGTTTTGAAATTGAAAAATCATTAGATCGAAATATCATATCACCAAAAATTCATTTCGTCTAAAAGTTATTCCATTGAAACATCAGATCACCGAAAATCATATAATCGAAAAATTATTATTAATTATATTAGCCGGAATTTTATGTTATTCAAATTAATTTTAAACAACGACATATATGTGCCACTAATTATTATATTTACAACCTTATGCATGGTTATGGATAGTTATGTTTACGGATAGTTTCCTGATTAAATCGGTGTTGTACTTCTATGAAGCACAAAACTTGGTTAAATGACTTTCGGTGGGTCTTCTGTCGACAACTTTTTTCATCATAGGTGTTTTACAGAGGCCGAAATAAATGGTAGTCAGATGAAAATAGTTCCGAACATCAAAACTTCCCAACCCTGTTCATTAATTTTTTACGGATCATCAAAGATGAAGAAAACAGTAAAAATACAATAAATTGACTTCTTATCTGCGTACTTATAAAAACATCTCTAAACAGATTAGATTTAAAATATCGAAAAGGAGGACAAAAAGGAGGACACTTTTCGAGGAAGGACATAATCTACAAAAGGAGGACTGTCCTCCCTAAAGGAGGAAGCAAAAGCAAAATATCAAATAACTATCTGTCAAAGTAAAAAGGTATTATTCTATCCCGTTACACCGTAATAGTTTATTGCTATTATTCTATTATATTATACTACCATGGTGTAAACTTAGTGTAAGTTTACACCATGGTAGAATAATAGAATAATGCCCGATTTATAGTCGGTAACTTTAACTTAACGTTAACTTAACGTAAAGTACAAATGTATGAAAATGCACTAGAGCATAGTTAACGCAAACTTGACGTAAAGTTCATTTTATTCTATCTTAAAGATTTTGTTAAGGATTTTTTGACGTTTAGTATAAAAACTGATGAAAACTAATATTTACTTGCAAGTGTCCATAAAAATAAAATTTTATTTATTAAAAAATGCAAAGGATATAAAAAGAGCGACTTTAAAGCCAAATATTAGCATGAAATTAATATGAAAATAAATTTTTTTATTTTTAAATTTTGTACCAAATGTTTATTTCGAATTTTATTATTTTAAATTTTGATTTTAAAATCAGTTTGTTACTTCTAAAGAATTAATTGATTTATAAAATTGATTACAAAACCAAAATTAATATCAAATCAAACGTCAAAGAATACGTAATTTCTTACTGACTATAAATCAAAATGTTGTAGTGTCTTAAGTTACGGTTAAGTTAAAGTTAACGTTAAGTTAACGTTACCGACTATAAATCGGGCATAATAGCAAATAGCTATTAAAATATTATGGTGTAAACGGATAGAATAATACCTTTTTGCTATTATCTTGTTCACGTGGTGCGTAGTGTAGTATAGCGTATTTCAAAAACCGCCAGGTGAACACAAAAAAACCACAACGTAGCGTATTATGAACTCCATTCAAAATGTGTGGAGTGTAGTAGAGTAGATTTTGAACTACGGACCACGTGAACACTTTCGTAGCGTAGCGTAGTATGTTTTGACAGGTTGTCGCCATTTTTTAATAATCTGTTGTGTGTTAGGAATTACAATATGTACCATATAATTTTAATTATTGAATAATAATAATATGTTATAATTATATTAAATAATAATATTATATTATAATTATTTTGATATATAAAATTCTAAAACCAAGGTTCATAAATTCCTAAGGGAAGCGTAATTTAGAATCCTCATTCTACTTAGCATGGTAGCTGCGAATATCCAAAGACCTAAACGTAATCTGGAATCCTCATCCTAGCTGGCATGGTAGTTTCAGATATTCAAAACCTTTAAGACCATAACAACATGCGTTCTAAGGTGTTGTAAATGCAAATCTTTTTTTTAGTTTTTATATCTTTTGGTTAAAGATTGGATAACAGAACAATAAATATACTATCACATATAAAATATGATATAGGTCATGATAGGATAATGAAAATTAAAATAATAAGGGGCAAAAAGCAAATTAGTTTTAAAAATTTGCAGTAACAAAAAGAAAATTTTACTTTCTTTTAAGAAATCAAAACAATTTATCGTCATAAAGGCTTATGATAAATATATACGATTGTCAACTAGTTTTAAAATTTCTTCAACAGTGGCGTTGCAATCGACTTACAACGCCAGGGTAGCGATTTTGTACCATTATCTCTCCAAGAGAAATAAAAGAAGAGATAAATTGTAATATATACAATTGTCTTTGATTGATTCATTTAAATTGTAAATATGTCACGTGTCCATAAATGTCACGGCGTGATTGATTCGATTTGTATTGTATTTGAATTTATCTTGAGGGGTAATTTGAGTGTGGGTATGTAGACTTTTTTTTAGTTTTCTCCAGGAGAGATAATTCTCTACACTAGAGAAATAACTAGAGAGATAATGGTACAAAATCGCTACCCAGGTGAACACTAATACTACATTCGTATCTACAAAACCACTACACTACACTACGACCACGTGAACAAGATATATGACAGATAGTTATTTGATATTTTGCTTTGATCGATAGTATAATAGGAGTGCGTTCGATTACTAAATGAGATATTAACCATTTAATGAATCATTTAATGAATGACAGATGACAGCGTTCGAGAACTTGAAAAAAAGATTTCATTTAAATTTTCATTTAATGAAACCACGCCTCTTTTCATTTAATTTTAAA
This sequence comes from Diogma glabrata, assembly GCA_963693315.1. Lineage (NCBI taxonomy): Eukaryota > Metazoa > Arthropoda > Insecta > Diptera > Cylindrotomidae > Diogma > Diogma glabrata. Next base: position 78,531,343 of record OY856188.1, read on the forward strand.
TGCAGTAAATAGCATATTTAAGTTTTAATGAAGTTTTTTATTTAAAAAAATTTCAAATCGGAAACCGTAAAATTTCGTTTTGTAATTTTTAATTAATTTAGCAAATTGGGTATTACGAATTAATTGTATTATAATGAATTAAGGAATTAATTTTACTAGGAGGGCCCGGCGTGCTTCGCTACGCTTATAAATAAAGTTTTTGCGTAGACATTTTGTTGACGTAGAAGCAATGATTTCAAAAAGTGGTAATGAGAAATGCTACCATATAATTTTTAATTTTTCTTTTTAAATATATGAATGAAAAATAATCAGAACTCTAGCTGATCAGTTGGGATATATGAAAAATTAGCGATCAAATAAGTTTTCAAGTAAGCTTCGCTAATTTTTCATATATCCGAACTGATCAGCTAGAGTTCTGATTATTTTTCATTCATATATTTAAAAAGAAAAATTAAAAATTATATGGTAGCATTTCTCATTACCACTTTTTGAAATCATTGCTTCTACGTCAACAAAATGTCTACGCAAAAACTTTATTTATAAGCGTAGCGAAGCACGCCGGGCCCTCCTAGTATCTATTATCAAGAGATGCACCACGTACATCAACACTCATACCATTATCACGTCGACGATACAAAGGATAACCATTCACAGATTCTTTAGTATTTTCAGAAAAAGGTTTTGGAAAATTCTTACTACATTTACCATCTCTCATACAAACAGAATTGGGATTTAGAGCACCACATGGTCCATGCATCATATGACGTTTCACATATTCATGTAATTTAGGAAAAAGAATGGGATCAGGGATTTCAGTACATACAAATTTATTAATCATTTCATTTCCATCAATTCTATCTTCATCTGATAAATTTAACAAAATATGGGCATGCGGAAGACCACGTTTTTGAAATTCAATGGTATATATAAGTGCTTTGACAGAACCGAAAATCTTTTTTTTCATTAAACAATCTATGAGCTCTTTAAGTTTCACTTTAAACACACGCACAACAATATCAGGACGAAAATTCGAAGACTCATAATTACTCAAATTATCAACAATTTCTGGCCATTGAGGATTACATGTCATTGTTATAAATAAAGAAGGTTTACCGAAATGTTGTACAATAGACATTGCATCCAAGTAATTTTGATTCATGTTACGTGGTGAACCGGTGAAAGAAGATGGCAAAATTACTTTACGACCAACTACTTGCATATTATCATCGCCATTGCGATTTTGATGCAAGAAATCTGTTAAATTATTGTACAAATCAGCACGAAGAGCAGATTGATTTGAACGAATGTAATGAAGCCGTGTACCTTCGATACGAACATACATATCAACAATCCATTGAAGAAATAATTTTTGAGAACGATGCAAAAGACTAAAACCATCACGTATAGCAAGGCGATAAGATGCATATTGCAACATTGTAACTTTTGTACGTGACACATTAGCACGTGAAGTTGAAACTAAATTATGTGGAATATTAACGTGCCACCCAGTATCACCATTTGGAAACAACAAAGGATAAGCTAAAGGATCCAAAGAAGAATCAAGGACAGAAACAGAACGAATTTCATTTGCATTTTTTGAAAAAACAATCATATTTCTTTCAAAAGGTGGTTCACCATCATCATTTTTAAAAATAGCAGCCACATCAGTTTGAACAGCATCATTAAAACGACGAATATCACATTCTCTGTTAACTTTTATAACCATTGACACATCAGCAGTAACATTCTCAGGTCTTTCACAAAATTCATGTATTGATTTGAAAGAACGAACAAAAAGATTCACACGATCTAACTCAAAACCTATCTCACGCATAAGAAAAATTTCACATACATTGGTATTTCTATTCATTCACGAAATAAATAAATATATCAATATATCAAAAATATGAAATAACTCAAATATCAAAATATCTCAAAAATCTTTATATCAATAAAAAACAAAATAATCGAAAAATATCGAAAACCGTCCTTCTTGAAAGATAAAAGACGACTAAAATATAAAATAAATACGACGACTGAAATGAATATAAAATAAATATAAAAATTTTCGTTTTTGTTATTCGTTGTTCGGTTCGATAGCTAATATATAAAAAAGAAAAATTTTAAAGCATTGTTTTAAAGCAAAAAGAAAATTGTTTTTGCATGTATGTAAACTTATAATGCATATGTATAGAAAAAGTTTTCCGTATATAATAACTTTTTTATTTATGATCCGAAAAATCCCAAAAATCTTTAAAATCTAAGTTACACTAATATCAGTTAGCAGTGAAAATTTCAAATGAATCAAAATTCGAATAAAAAAGCCTAATGCCCCACAAAGTTTTAATCTAGCGTATTAATATATACTAGGAAGGCCCGGCGTGCTTCGCTACGCTTATAAATAAAGTTTTTGCGTAGACATTTTGTTGACGTAGAAGCAATGATTTCAAAAAGTGGTAACGAGAAATGCTAGCATATAATTTTTAATTTTTCTTTTTAAATATATGAATGAAAAATAATCAGAACTCTAGCTGATCAGTTCGGATATATGAAAAATTAGCGATCAAATAAGTTAGAGATAAAATAAGCTTACTTGAAAACTTATTTGATCGCTAATTTTTCATATATCCGAACTGATCAGCTAGAGTTCTGATTATTTTTCATTCATATATTTAAAAAGAAAAATTAAAAATTATATGCTAGCATTTCTCGTTACCACTTTTTGAAATCATTGCTTCTACGTCAACAAAATGTCTACGCAAAAACTTTATTTATAGGCGTAGCGAAGCACGCCGGGCCTTCCTAGTAATTTTTAATTTTTCTTTTTAAATATATGAATGAAAAATAATCAGAACTCTAGCTGATCAGTTCGGATATATGAAAAATTAGCGATCAAATAAGTTTTCAAGTAAGCTTATTTTATCTCTAACTTATTTGATCGCTAATTTTTCATATATCCGAGCTGATCAGCTAGAGTTCTGATTATTTTTCATTCATATATTTAAAAAGAAAAATTAAAAATTATATGCTAGCATTTCTCGTTACCACTTTTTGAAATCATTGCTTCTACGTCAACAAAATGTCTACGCAAAAACTTTATTTATAAGCGTAGCGAAGCACGCCGGGCCTTCCTAGTTAATTTTAAAGCATGAATAGAACACGTTGAAATTTCATCTATAATAATGATTGATGCATTATTAATATATGTGCCATGTACACTGTTTGGAGTTATATTTGGCATTGAATTCTCTAATAATGGAATTGGTAATTTGAAAACATTATGCAAAGTTCGCCCCCAATCAAAAGAGTTGATGCAATACCACTGAAGGCAGTTACAATACACGAAAGATTTAGTGAATTAAATTTATGAATGATTGCCGTTTGAACAAAAGTTTTGCCACAACCTGCATGAGCTGTCAAGAAAAAAAGCTAAAGCATTCGGAGGAACATTCAAACCACAGATAAATGCAAATAATTGACGAAACTGTTTTGGTGATTGAATTTCTGAAGCTTCAAGTAAACATTCACGCTATTCATTATCATTTGTTGCAATACCTCGAGCTTCACATGCTGCAACAAAAGTAGGGTAGGGTACACCTTCATACATACGTAGATCAAAAAAAGATTTTGGACCACGAACATGTAACAGAAGTAAACGCATATGAAACAATTCTATATCTTTTGGAGTAACCATATATAATCGAGCAACAACTTTATCAGCCCCACGTTGTCTTCTTTTCTACGATTTACTTTGGTCATACCAAACATAATTAATTCTGTATACAAAAACTCATTAGCTAAATTATCAATGGAATTCAAATGGAAAAATGCTAACAATTTTGTTCTTGATACATTTGCGACTGTGCCAGCCACATTACCATTCCTGATATAAACATTTTGTCTATTAGGCAAATGACAATCAAGTCGAATAATTGTATGAGATTGAAAATGCATTGGAAATTCAAATATGCGCCAAGCAGCTTCAGTCAAACCAACATACCGTCCATTCAAAAAATCTTGAATTTCATTTCCCACAATCGCATCATCATTATTCACTGCATTCTCTCCATTCACTCTCAATTCAACATTGGCAGAATCATACTCTTTATATACATACTTGTAAACATATTTCACACTTTTAACAGTCGTACATATTTCCACGTTAATATGACAATTGAATTTTGCAAGAAGATAAATATTATACGGAACAACATATCTATTATCAAGAGATGCACCACGTACATCAACACTCATACCATTATCACGTCGACGGTACAAAGGATAACCATTCACATATTCTTTAATATTTTCAGAAAAAGGTTTTGGAAAATTATTACTACATTTACCACTCTCATACAAACAGAATTGGGATTTAGAGCACCACATGGTTCATGCATCATATGACGTTTCACATATTCATGTAATTTAGGAAAAAGAATGGGATCAGGGATTTCAGTACATACAAATTTATTAATCATTTCATTTCCATCAATTCTATCTTCATCTGACAAATTTAACAAAATTCATCATTTTTAAAAATAGCAACCACATCAGTTTGAACAGCATCATTAAAACGACGAATATCACATTCTCTGTTAACTTTTATAACCATTGACACATCAGCAGTAACATTCTCAGGTCTTTCACAAAATTCATGCATTGATTTAAAAGAACGAACAAAAGGATTCACACGATCTAACTCAAAACCTATCTTACGCATAAGAAAAAATTCGAAATGAAATTTAAAACATAGAAAAACAATATGTACGTTTATTCACATTCAAAGAAATAAATATACTAACAGCTGAGAAAAAATTAAATATAAAAAAGAATAACAAAATAAAGTTTTAAGTTTCGTTTTTGTTGTTCGTTGTTCGATAGCAAATATATTTTTATATGTATGTAAACTTATAATGCATATGTATAGAAAAAGTTTTCCGTATATAATAACTTTTTTATTTATGATCCGATTTGTTTGAATCCGGATCCCAATATAGGTTACACTAATATCAGTTAGCTGTGAAAATTTGAATTGAATCCATCTGCGAATAAAAAAGCCTTATGCTCCACAAAGTTTTAATCTAGCGTATTAATATATAAGATAAGAAGAAGATATATAATAATTAATTCTCAATTGAAAAATATAAACAAAATGGATGAAAATTTTGAAATTAGTGAGAGATAAAACCAACAGCTCCTATTACCAATTAATTTAACGATTGAAAATAAAATTAATGAATAAGTTTTTGCAACCAATTCAGTCACCAGTCTCAAACTGCAGATTCCGTAAAGTTTTCGAGTTAGTTATAATCTTAAAATTGAATTTGTTTTTGAAAATTTTTAAAATAAATTTAATTACGACGGAAGTAATTGAAAAATAATGCATTAACAAGGAGTAAGATTTTAATTTGATTATAACTTTTATACTCCAACATTTCGTTTATTTATTCATAGAAGTGTCAAATTTGACATTATATGCATTAAATGAAATTCGTTCGAATACTAAATGAACATCGCGTTTTTTGATCGGTTCATTAAATATTTAATGAAAATGAGATCTCATTAAGTTCTCGAACGCACTCTAGTATATTCAAAAAAATTGTAACCGTCAAAACGTAAAATCTTAAAGATAATATTATGCGATTGTAAAAAATGTGCAACATCAAAATCACTCAGAATTTTGTTTTAATTTTAAATTAATATTAGTATTCTAATTTTTTGTTGAAATACCTTTCGATAGATAAGATTTTATATTCAAATTTGAAACACGGTAGCCGTATTCTTCTATCTGTCAATATATATTCTGAGCGTTTATACTAGTCTAAGATCCGGCTGCAGGATTAGTGCGCTCATCGATTTTTTGCTAAAACCAAATTTTTATGTATATTTATAATTAGGAGAATATATATCTACCAGGTTGCCTATCAAAATTTGGCCGCCAGTAATTTTAATTAAATTATTTTTAATTGATTTTTGGGAAAAAATTTCGTTCACTTGTTTTTTAAATAAAATGTCGTCTACATCACGGTAAATTATATAACGATTCTAAAAAATCACGGTTGCCGTTGCGCACCTGGCCGCACCTCTTCGCAGCCAGGCGTAAACAGGTACGATTTCGATACATTTATACGTTCATAACGTACATTGATTAATTCTATATCAAATTAAAGCTAATTTTTTTCTATTTATTATCATATATGGTTGCCTAATTAAATCCGGCCGCAAATAATGGTTGCTGGCTGTTAAAGATGATAAATATTTAAGGTAGAGTGAAAGAGAGTTAAATCAATAAGCAAAAAATCGATGAGCGCACTAATCCTGCAGCCGGATCTCGTACTATACCACAGATAGAATAATACTATTTTGTGGTATAAACACCCAATGTATCGATAGCTTAATAGCAAAAAACTATTATTCTATTAAACTGTCGGTGGTATAAACTTAGAGTATGTATTCAAAAACATTCTACGATTTTCAAACATAAATAATATAAAAAATATGCTTTGAATTTTAAATGTTTGAAGAGAAACAAAATCAAATCGCCGTTTTTTTTTGAATTATCATAAAATCATACTGATATTTTTTTCTACAATTTTTGTAGAAAAAAATATCATGAAAAATGTTATGACATTGATAGAAGTAGTCTTCACGTGTGATTTCTTGTATAACTCGATTGTAGATGTTACGTGAAGACCCACAGTAAAACGTCGAGAAATGCCGAAAAAGTGGAGGTAAGAATTTAACTTTTTGCTCATGAATGCAATACTTAAGGCTTGAAACCACATACAACAGAAACAGAAACAGAATTCCATACCAATTTTACAGAAACCGAATTTTTATCTGTCAAATTTGTATGAAATTCTGTTTCTGTTGTAAGTGAATGCCCGGCTTTGATAGTGTAAACGCACTTAATAATACATATATATGATTGATCATGAAATAAACTTGCTCAATAGACTTGGGCATTTTAGTTCAATTAAAAGATCGAACGAACTAGTTCGATTTGTATTCATGAACTAGTTCGTTCTTTTAGTTCATTAGTTCACGAAAATATTAAAAAACCATGTTTTAGTTTTTACATAACTAAACATTTAATATAATTTTGAGATTTAGATTCAACTTTTTCAATAAAATTACCAATTACTACTACTAAATTGTGAAATTGTTTGATAAATTAATTAATTAATCGATTATTTTATTACACGAAAAAAGGTTTATTTGAACTAATGAACTAGGATCGAAAAAGTAAATGAGCTAGTTCGCTCGATCTGAGTTTGGGATCGAATTTTTGAACTACTTCGTTCACGAACGGCACAAGTCTATTGCTCAATGAGCTTATAATACTTAAAGTAACTAGACGCTTTTATTTTTCTCTCTGCTAACAGGTTATGAGCCCAGTACCATAACAAAAGGAAAAATACAATTCGTTAACCATCGTAAAATATAATTAATTTTACTGAATTTTAATGCCCGATTTATAATCGGTAACTTTAACTTAACGTTAAGTACAAATGTATGAAAAAGCACTAGAGAATTTATAGTCGTTAACGCAAACTTAACGTTAACTTAACGTAAAGTTCATTTCATTCTATCTTAAAGATTTTGTTAAGGATTTTTTGACGTTTGGTATAAAAACTGAAGAAAAGTAATATTTAATTGCAAGTGTCCATAAAAATAAAATTTTATTTATTAAAAAATGCAAAGGATATAAAAAGAGCCAAATATTAGCATGAAATTAATATGAAAAAAAAATTTTATTTTACATTTTGTATCAAATGTTTATTTCGAATTTTATTATTTACAATTTTGATTTTAAAATCAGTTTGTTACTTTTAAAGAATTGATTGATTTATAAAATTGATTACAAAACAAAAATTAATATCAAATCAAACGTCAAAGAATACGTAATTTCTTACCGACTATAAATTAAAATTTTAGTGTCTTATTACGGTTAGTTAAAGTTAACGTTAAGTTAAAGTTAACGTTGCCGACAATAAATCGGGCATTATACTAAATTTGTACTTTGGGCCGTATCCTAGTTTAGGAGCTATTCATAAATTTTTTTTTTATTTATTTATTTACGTATAAACAATTAATTATTGATTAAAATAAAAGTGCGGAAACACTTCAAAAAAAAAGACATGATCATTTGAAAAAAAAATATTTCATACAAAAAAGTTCAAATATGGCTACCTAGCAAAATTAACAAAAATAAAACAAAATTATCGAACAATTTTTTTTTTAGTTACTTATTCTAATTTTTTAAAATGAAGATAAGCAACAATTAAAATTTTTATCGTTTTTATTCATATTTAATAAATTCAATGATGTATAGTATATTCTTGTATTAGCTAGAATGAAGGCAATTCTTCACGAGGATGAAGTTTCCCGGAACGAGCGTAGCGAGTGGAGGGAATCATCCGAGTGAAGAATTGCCTTCATCCTAAGCGAATAAAAGATACTATTTTATCCATGACTACAAATAATTCAAATAATTTCATTCATGTTTTCCTGTACAAGTTTGTATCGCCATATTGAATGAAATGAAAAACAAAACCAAACATGTTTGTTTATTTTAGATATGTATTGTTTTTGTTTTAACTGGTTTATATTACTATACCAACAAATCAAGTTTTTAATTTGTTAGGGGAATTTTGAATAAATAAAGCGTAATAAAAGAAATAAAAAAGAATTTGATATATAGAAAAGGAATGAATACAATTACAATGAAAGATATACGCATGGAAAGTATATATTCTTTAGTAGTCGTGGATAAAATATTTTCTTGTTAGTTCATATTTTATAAATAGCTTTTATAAACATTTTCTTTCTCTCGCTTCTGCGACCCTGGATGAATAATAGCATCCTCCCCCTCCCTTCATCTAAAGGGGCCCTTCCACTTTGAAACATGTTTCAAAACCTGGTTCACAAACTTGGTTGCATGTTTACCATACATTATCAAAAGTGTTTGTAAACTTGGTTGATAAAACTTAAAATTATATATGTCAATTTCTATTGTTATTTTGTTAAACTCTTCCATACACAGTGAAACATGTTTACAAACCATTAGCTCCGCCTACTTAAAATCAAAGCATTTTGATTTTACTAAAACCAATTCGAAAACCGTCAAATTGGTTTGCAAACTTTACCATACACGATAAAACATTCTATAAACACAAACCAAGTTTTGAAACATTTTTCAAAGTGGATGGGCTGCATAATATATTATTGTTTTGTTTTGTCACTGAAATATTTTAAGATATAATATTTTATGATCCCAACGAATTTCGTTTCCACAGGAGAAAATTTCTACAGCTTTCCATAAGAAGACTACACTACGATTCTATCTCCATTCTTTCTATAGCATTTTAATGTATTTTGATTGGTTAATTCTCTGATCAGTATGCCATCTTTATACAAGTTTTAATAAAGTGAACTTAAACAAAACAAAATCAACTAATGTACGTATATCTTTTTAGTTTGCCGTGACAATTTTTTTTTAATTTTAAGAAATGTTTATATTTAAATATACAAAATATACTGTGAAATATATAAACGTGAAAGTGCACTTCAAAAAATTAAGTAAGTGAAGAGAAAAATTTCCAAAAAAATGTTTATGTTTATATAATATGTGTACAAATTTTTACATAAACTTTTACATAAAGTAGATAACTATGGCGACTGATAATCCACCAAGGTAATATTATTTATGTTTTTTTTATTATATATTTTTTTCGGTAATATTAAATTAAAAATATGGAGGGGCTGAAATCTCACAGCTCTGAGATATCAAGACTTCGGTCTGGGTTAAGGATTTTGATATAGTTTTCGGCAAAAAACTTTTATGAGGACATAGTTTTTAGTTTTGGACAGCGATATATATCAAACATAACTCTTTGTTAAAGTACAAGTACTTTTTATCTCTGTTTAAAAATTTATTACAAAGCTAACACGAAACATCAATACGTTGCCGGAAAATTATAATCAAAATTCCAAAAATATTGTTAAATTAAATAAAATCAAACTTTTTCAAAATTCCAAAAATATTCGAATAATTAGAATAAAATCAAATATTTAAATTTTTTCTAAATTCCAATAATATTTCAAAAATTCTTAAAAATTCAAACTTTTTCCAAAATTCTAAAAATATTGCAAAAATTATTACAAAATCAAAAATTGAAACTTTTTTCAAAATTCCAAAAATTATAATAATATCAAAAATTAAAAATTTTTCAAAATTCTAAAAATATTTCAAAAATTCTTACACAATCAAAAATTAAAACTTTTGCCGAAATTCTAAAAATATTGCAAAAATTATTACAAAATCAAAAATACAAACTTTTCAAAATTCCAAAAATATTTCAAAACCTATAACAAATTTCCATGTCCAACTTCATTTTAAATTACATTTACGTCATAAAAACAGCAACATTTTTTTTCCAAAAAATTGGCTAAAAAAATAAATGAAATCGTTTTTTGACACACTTGACATTATTTTTTGACAAACTTATAATGCCATAATTCTCTATAATAATAATTAAATATCATGCCATACAAACTATAAATTTTATTTTTTTCTAAGAAAATTGGGTAAAAAATAAATAAAAACCTTTCTTTTGACACACTTGACAACATATTTTGACAAACTTATAATGCCATAATTCTCAATAATAATAATAAAATTTCATTTCAAACAAACCATTTTGTTTTTTCCAAAAAATTGGGTTAAAAAATAAATAAAAATCTTTCTTTTGACACACTTGACAACATTTTTTTGACAAACTTATAATGCCATAATTCTCAATAATAATAATAAAATCTCATTTCAAACAAACAATTAATTTAATTTTTTTTCCAAAAAATTAAGTAAAAAAATAAATAAAAATCTTTCTTTTGACACACTTGACAACATTTTTTTGACAAACTTATAATGCAATAATCTAGTTTTTGATCTCACATACCAATCCCTACCATCAAGATTTCTCCAAATTTAATGTTCCTACTCGTAATCACTTAAAATGAACGTTTTTTAAGCCAAAAATATGAAAATTTGCTATTTTTGACACACATAATGATTTTTTTGACACACTTCCGGTACAGTTATCAAACACAGCTTCCTTTCGGACCTGCCCCTTGTGAATACCTATTTTTAGAAAAAAAAATTTTTGAAATCCCTCCAGCGGTTTTCCCTGCAGCGTAGGTAATGACGGCGGACGGCCGGCCGGCCGGCCGGCAGACAGACATACATTTTTTTTTTTTTGCTTTTTTAGAATCAGGAGGTCCTAAAACGTCGAGAAATGTCAAAAAAAGTGGGGGTAAGAATTTGACTTTGAGCTCATGAATGTAATACTTAGGTCTTTCAGACCGAAGCACAGAATAAAAATATACAGAAGCGTCATAACACACTTTTTCTATTGAAAAATTTCGACTCAATTTTTTTACTTCTAACTTCACTTCAAACTTGCATAAGGGAGGAAAAAGTTTGGTTATGTATTCTACATTTTGGCGGTTTATAGTTTTACATTTAAAAAATTCAAAACCATAACAGTGTAGTTTCTTAAACAAAAACAACAAGTTGACAAGTTTTGTTTTGACAGTAGTATTTGATATTTTAAATCTGTGAGTAAATAGAGTAAATTTTAACATTTATTTAATTAATTTAAATTTCAAGACTATTTGGAACCTTATTTATGGGAATTGTATGTACCCACTGTATGCACATGCTTTTTAAACGTGCTCACGAATTAAGTAAACGTTCAAAAATGCCATCACTTGGATTCTCCGAAGTATGTTTTTATTCGTTTGAAATAGGACCAATTGGATTACGAAGATACGCTCAACTATAGAGAACAATAATAAATATATTTCTTTGTATAACGCAAATGGGATTTTGTTGTGTTTACTTTGTATTCGTTGCTGTTAATCTACAAGAAGTTGTTGAGCATTACTATATGAAGTTGGAAATTCGTCTTTATCTATTTTTAATGTTGATTCCAATGATATTTTTAAATTTAGTTAAAAATTTAAAATATCTTTCACCGATATCACTATTTGCTGCTGTTTTAACAGTGATTGGTTTGACAATTTTCTATATGCTGACAGATTTACCACATTCGTCAAGTGTAAATGGATTTGCTTCGTGGGACACATTGCCGTCATATTTTGGAACAGCTATGTATGCATTTGAAGGAATTGGTGTAGTGCTACCACTTGAAAATAATATAAAAACTCCTCAAGACTTTGGAGGAACAACGGGTGTATTGAATACAGGAATGATAATAGTTGCAGGTTTATTACATTAAACTTACCTCCTGACGCATTGTAAGAATTTTTATCTCCTTTTTTATTGTTTAATAATTAAAATTATTTTTATTAGATTAGCTCGATGGTTCGTTTAATGATGGCATTAGCAATATTTTTCTCATATGGTCTCCAATTTTATGTTCCAATAAATATCATTGGACCATGGTTACGAAGCAGTCTTCCAAGTGAGCAAGAGCAAAAAGTTGGTGATATCGCATTAAGAATTGGTTTGGTTAAATTTACATGTAAGATTAATTTAATTATATACATATTTTAATTTTATGATTAATGTATACATTTTATGATTAATGTAATTTCCATTAGATTAACACTTTAAGTAGTTCATCAACAATTAAAAATTTATTAATGTATACTTTTATTTTTTTTTTACAGGTATTTTGGCAGCTATTATTCCAAATTTAGGTCCCATTATTTCACTTGTTGGTGCTGTTAGTAGTTCTGCTCTTACCCTTATTTTTCCTCCACTTCTTGAGATAATTTCATTTTGGCCAAATGGACTTGGTCGTAATTATTATATACTTTGTCAAGATATTGGAATAATGGTGTTTGGATTATTAGGTTTTATTTTCGGTACATACACCAGCTTGGCACAAATCCTTAATCCTCCAGAAGAGTAAGTTTATTTCTATAATGTAATAAAAATAAAACATAGAACAATTTTTACATTAGTATTTATTCAGTAACTATTTTATTTTTGATGAATATGTGATTTTATATAAATATAATTATTAGTTTAGTTTTAATTCTGAACAGAATTTATGATGGTATGATCACTTCTGTGATGATTCTGTGGTATGATAGGAATATCCTTTATTTTATAAATGTTAATTAAGTTTTTAATGTTGATCTATGCTTAATTTCAGTTTCATTTTTTTATGTGATAATGAACTTTAAGTAAACTTGAAGTTCGTGTATATCCCAGTTAAACAAAGTTATATGTAATCTTGACAAATCTAGACAAATCTTCAAAACTATTAATTTAATTTTTTTTAACTTTATTGTTTTAATTTTTTAAAAATACCCAAACGTGCTAAGAGAGTGCTATTAGAGTAATGATCAGTCCAGATTTTATGAATAAGATACAATTTTGGTAGATAATGTTTAGTAAATGGTAGATAATGTTTAGTAGATAATGTTTATAAATCTAAATGCAGATATATGTAAGTTAATAGACAAACTGATTTGATGATTTTTATTTTTAAACTAAGGGATCGTCTCCAAAATTTTCAAAACAAAATTATTATTATTTCTCTGCAGATGCGCATAGGATAAATATTATTTTTGTTATGAAATAAATATTCCTTAATGTTTTTATGAAACAAATCACATAATTGTGTGTTGTGGTTATTATACTACTGATAGATGTCCCAAATCTTGGGACATCTATCCCAAGGAATAAATAAATGTGTTATAAAATGCCTAACTCGTTCAAATACTTTTCTCATAGTTATTCAAACTTAACACAAGTGACTGGTTAAAATAGTTTAGAAAACAAAACATGCATATTAGCCGACGGAAATTTTAATAAATTTAGAAGCTTTATCTATACAAATCTCTTGTATGACGTTGGATTGAATAATACTGTTTCCAACTTATGTATTGGACATGTAAAGTGCTGAACACATTATTTGGTTGTGTTGTGTGTGTCTTTAATAGTTTCAAATATGTGAGCAAAACCTGAATTCCTGAAATCACCAATTCCGTCTTGTTTAAACTTGTCAGCGGATAATATCAGATCAAACATTTCTTTAATTTCACAGTTCATTTCACAGGTTGGCTATAATGACGATGGTGTTTTATCTCCACAACATTATTATTATTTTATTAGTAACAACGCAGCATAAAGATTAAGTTTATACATAATCATTTAGTATCTGCTACATATTCGTTTTTAATTTTACAAATAGGGAAACATGTTGCTTTTTTTGGAAAGTTTTGCCAAAGTATCCTAATATTTATTATGATAAACCGATAAAATTTCATTATGATTAAGTTCTATTTGTGACCACAATTCACTAGCACACTATCTTATATCTATAAAACTAGTTTTTTTAGTTTGAAGTCTTTTTGCACACTTTTTTGAGGTTCAAATCAGAGCTACTAACTCATTTTTACTTTGTACGTGACTTTTTTTTTATTAATTAGTTGGAAATGTTTGGCACACTAAATATGAAGTACATATTCAGTATTTAGACTCTTTGGATATTCGAAGATACCATGTCAACTAGGAAAGAATGAGGGATGGGGAATAGAAGGAATGAGAATAGAGAAATAGCTAGGTAAGCTGTTATAAATGACGAGAGAATGAGATTTTCTTTAAATGTCTGCGGAGCGAATTCGTCATGTAAACTGAGAGGGGCAATGAGTTCCACACTTGGGTTACTCTATTGTAATAATCGTTCTGAAAGGAAACTGTTCTACGGGGATATTTGTACAGCAAATGAGTGGGACATTTCTGAAGTTCGTGTTTGTCCGTTGTACTGCGATAGGAGGATGTTTAGGATTTCTCTAAAGGATGCATCATAGAAATTGTATTTATAATAGATCGACAGTTCGGCAACATTTCTTCGGTGTTGGAGTGAATCAAGTTGATCAGTTAACGCATGTTGTCAATCAACCGTATTGGTTTTCTCTGCACAGTACAGCAGTATTTCAGGTTAGTGTAAATCGTGAATAAAATGTAAATAATTTATATTTAATTAAATGTTTGATAATTAATTTTGTTTATTTTAAAATTTTATTATACATAGTTATAAATTGAACATTACACTATTTTGTTTTAAAGGAAAAGAAAATGATGTTGATGATAAACAATCCAACAATAGAATGTCAAGTGTGTCGAAGCAATAAAACGCTAGAAACTAGCTATTTATAGGTACATTTTTTTAAACCGGATTAGTTGGAAGAAATACGACAATGTATGGCATTACTCGCTTTTTCTATGGATACAAATATTGAGCCATACAGAACACGGTTTAATTCGGAACGATGAAATGATTTAATTCTCCAAAATTTTTAAATGTTGTAGTTCAAAATTATAAAGGAATAGGACAACACTCGCTGTAAGTATATTTTGCACTAGACATAGATAGATTCAATTTCTAATTCCATATTTTTGTTTTATTATAATATTTAGCTTTTCCCGCAAAAAGGCATATTATTGATAGAAAATATGAAAAAGGGTTCATTATTGATGGAACATCTGAAAAAAGGGCACATTATTGATGAAAGATCTGAATTACCTCTTGTAGTTTCAAATAAAATCACATTAATGAGGATCATCTTTAATTAAAAATGCATAAAAAATTATGTTTAATTGTCTTTAATAAACTATTGTAGGTAGATTATAATACATGTATTCCATCAGAATTTGAAGCCACTGCCGTATCTGGGTGGCTTACTATTGTTTTATTACAAATTTTTGTCCATAAAAATTTGTAATTTAACTATTTCTTCATCATATGGTTTACAAAACAAACAAATACAACCATTCAACTAACGAGTTGTATTGGTTTAACAAAAAAACTTAAAACTAGATAACAGAAATATTAAGATTAAATAATACAAAATACATAAGTAAACAGTTCATACAAAAAAATTAAATATTTACATTATAACTAAATAAAAATATTCCAATAAATAAATCATAAAATAAAACTTATTTCAATAAATAATTCATAAAAATATAATATTTGCTTAACTAAATGAAAAACATATTATTTCAATAAATAAATCAAAAAATATAACTTATTTCAATAAATAATTCATAATTCAAATAATTCAAATAATAAATAATTCATACATACATACAAATATAATATTTGCTAAATATAAAAAACACATTTTTTCAAAAAATAAAACTTATTTCAATAAAAATATTTCATTTCAATAAATAAATCATAAAAACTTATTTTAATAAATAATTCATTGAATAAAAAAAAAATTAAATATTTATCACAAGTAGAGTGGAAAAGAAATATCACAATGGACACGCTACAAATTCAAAAGAGCTACAATTCCCTAGGTATCTAGTTGTGGGTTAAATTAAACAATTTATAATTTTTAGACTGAAGTTTACCTTTACTGCACAAATCTAAATTAAAAAATTTTATGTAATAATATAACCGCGTTCTAGTCATGTACTTTAACATAAACTCAATGGGGAAATTTGGACAATCGAAAGAAATATCTAGCTCCTTCATCTTATTGTAAATATTATGAGAAATATTAAAATTTTCGACCGTTCCCACATTTTCTAAAAATATTTGCTCTAACTGGCCTATTAAGGTAATAAAATTGCTGTGAGGAACTAACAAACTACCGAAAGGACCATTTTTGGTCGAATAAGCTTTAAAGTGGACAAATCTGTTTTGATCATTGACGTCTAAAGTAATTTGAGATCTACAAAGGACACAATCGTGGATTTCCATGCACTTGGAAAATATATACCCCGCAAAATATACTAATGCACTTGAACTTGAAGCAGATAACTGTTTATGATTGGAACTAACCAAAGGCCATGTAAAACTTGGGATTTCCTGAGAATGTGCAGTGACAAACCGGTTATTAGGTGGAGTTATATTTGCTAAGAGGTCGACAAAATCTTGAGGATCGGTTTCACAATTTCCAAAATTTGAAACATTCAAAAATTGAGAACAGAAATTTTTTTTGAAAGCTCTAAAAAACTGAATAGGGGTGGGATTGGTAGAATTCCCACCCTGCTGGCGAATTCTTCCAAAAAAGTTTTCCAGACAATCTTGGTTAAGATGTCTAGTTAGAAGATAGGTGTACCCAGCTGAATGTAAATCTGCAAAAAGATCTATTATCGCGCGAATTGAGATTTTCCAATCTCGGAGACATTTAATTTTTTTTGAAATATCTTGTTCATTTTTATTTGTAACAGATAAGTTATTAATAAAACAAAGAGCATCCTCTAGAAATTTAGTTTGACCTGGTGAGCCTATATAAGCATTTCTAAAAGCAGTTTTGCCATGGATAGTTGATGAATTCATTACATCAAATAATTCATCGAAAAATTTTATAAATTTGGCAGTTCCAACTGCGGACTGGGGTAGGAGGTTATTTGAAATAGAGGATTGAAGGCAGGAATAAACTGAATGACTTAAAATTTGGGTGGCATATTTTACCTTCATCCGTTGAAAATTTGTTGGATATAAATGGGCATCAGTTAACCGAGGCATTGAACGCAAATGCTTCGATTTGTCGCTATGGTATGTGATGCGGCGGCTGCTTCGACAAAGAGTGGACTGTATTTAAATTGAATAACGATGGTGCCACATCAACCAAACTTTGATGGATAAACGAAGGATGGCTTATTTGTTTGCAAAAACCATCATTTCATATATAGTATCAACTAGTTGCGACGAGTTCAGTAATTAATTATCAAATATCACCGACAAGGTGTTATCGGTGCATAAAATGTATCATATAGTTGTTGATGAATATAAACCATGTAGTAATTCGAAGCGTTCGACAAAACAATTCTTATTAATGACCATCAGTGTAAGTATCAGCAATTTAATATGATCAATGTGAGTATCAGAATATTTTCGACGACTGATTATCGATGAGTAGAATATCAAATAATTGGTATCAGCAATTTAACACCATCAATGTAAGTATCAGAATATTTCGACGACTGATTATCGATGAGTAGAATATCAAATAATTGGTATCAGCAATTTAATACCATCAATGTAAGTATCAGAATATTTCGACGACTGATTATCGATGAGTAGAATATCAAATAATTGGTATCAGCAATTTAATACCAATGTAAGTATCAGAATATTTCGACGACTGATTATCGATGAGTAGAATATCAAATAATTGTAACAGCAATTTAATACCATCAATATAAGTATCAGAATATTTCGACGACTGATTATCGATGAGTAGAATATCAAATAATTGGTATCAGCAATTTAATACCAATCAATGTAAGTATCAGAATATTTCGACGACTGATTATCGATGAGTAGAATATCAAATAATTGGTATCAGCAATTTAATACCATCAATGTAAGTATCAGAATATTTCGACGACTGATTATCGATGAGTAGAATATCAAATAATTGGTATCAGCAATTTAATACCATCAATGTAAGTATCAGAATATTTCGACGACTGATTATCGATGAGTAGAGTATCAAATAATTGGTATCAGCATTTTAATACCAATGTAAGTATCAGAATATTTCGACGACTGATTATCGATGAGTAGAATATCAAATAATTGTAACAGCAATTTAATACCATCAATGTAAGTATTAGAATATTTCGACGACTGATTATCGATGAGTAGAATATCATATAATTGGTATCAGCAATTTAATACCAATCAATGTAAATATCAGAATATTTCGACGACTGATTATCGATGAGTAGAATATCAAATAATTGGTATCAGCAACAACAGGTAACACATAAAAATTCGATAGATCGTTGCCGAAGAATATAATCGACGCAATCAGCACCCATACATAAACATCAAATATGTCGGCAAATCGACTCAGGCGTCCAATGGCTGCTTATTAGATTATATTTCGATAATGTTGATAAATTTTACACTACATTACTTGCGTACGACAAAACATCAAGAAATTGTTACAATTAGATTTAATAATTTAACCAAACATTATAAATTAAAAGACTTTAACAATTGTTATGAATTTTATTAATAAATTTAAATAATAATTACCGCGTTTGTTCCGAGATGTCGCGCCGGGAACTTAAATGAAAAAAACCGATCTTTATTCATCAATATTATCCGCTAAGTTCTGTTTTCTAGAAGAAGATGGAATGTCAAAATGTTTGTAACAAAAAGTAGGAAAAATAAATCAGTTTTTCGTTATGGTATCGGAGAATATAGTTTTATTTAAAAGTTTTATGAAATACGGCCAACAGAAAATCAGGTGTGGGGTGGTAAGCCATTCTTACTGAAAATTTATGCGAAAACTTAGTGAAAATTTATGTGAAGATTTATGTGAAAATTTATGTTATGTTATGTGAAAACTTATGTAAAAATATAATTATGTTTTATGGAAACATTTTAAAAGAAAACTTTTTATGAAAACACGCGTTTAGAAAATTTTTAAGAAAAGAAAAGTTTAAGCTTTGTTCTTAGTGAACAATTATATAATTACAATAAAAAGATATATTAATTTTTAAGAAAATGTGTGAAGAAAACATAAACAATTTAAGTGTAAAGGAGTTGAGGAAAAAATTGCAAAAACGCAAATTACCAACGCATGGAGTAAAACATGTTTTGGTGAATCGACTCACGTGTTTAAATAATGAGGAAGACATGTCTGAAGGCGGAGTAGAAGGGTTGGATAAAGAGAATGACGAGTTGGTTGCGCTCCGCATAAGACTAGAAAGGTTAGAGGTGGAAAACGAAAAATTAAAGTCAAAAAGTTCGAAAAAATCAGAATTACATGTTGAAACCGAAATGTTAAACCTCGGTGTAAGAGATGTTTGCGATCTGCTTGCAGATTTTTCCGGATCTGAAGGTGAATTCGATAACTGGGCCTCACAGTTCAATGTTATTAGAAACACATACTGTGTTAGTGAAAATGTAATGAAATTGGCATTGGTTAAAAAATTAGTGGGGAAGGCAGGCGAATGGTTTTATTCAAAACCACCTAATATAACCTTAAGTTCAACTGAAATTTTGGAACAGTTGAATAGGTTTTTTAACCTCAAACAAACAAAAATTTCAATCAGGCGAAAATTTGAAGAACGAAAATGGAGGGACGGGGAAAATTTCATCACATATTTTCACGAAAAAATAATTTTAGCAAACAAAGTAAATATGGCGGATGATGAACTTCTAGAATATGTTATCGAAGGAATGGAGGATTCAAACTTGGAAATTCAAGCAAGAATACAAAGATTTGCTACAACAAGTGAGCTCGTAGAAGCATTTGCAGAAATTGTTAAGGAAAAAGTAAAGTCGAAGTATGAAAATCAAACGCCGAAGCAAAATTTTATTAAATCTGATGTGGCAAAAATTAATTTTCATGGAAATTCTAATGTTAACCTGAAAGCAACTACAAAATGTTACAATTGTAATCGGGTCGGTCATTTTTCGAGTGAGTGTCGGAAACCTAAAAGGGAACGAGGCAGTTGTTATGTGTGCGGGGAACTGGGACATTTTTCGCAAACCTGTTCAAAACGGAAAACAAATATAATTTTGGTGAATCAAAATCCAGCAAACGCAGTATCGAGTCGAATAGAGGAAAATGGAGTCGCAAAAATATTATACACTGGTCAAGGTATGAGTTTAAATTTTTCAATTAATGTATTTTTGGATACGGGCAGCCCTATAAATTTTATTAAAGAAAAGTTTTTCCCAAAACATATTGTGGAATCTGCACATCCAGTAACTTTAAACAGTAATTATAGTGGTCTAAATTTCTCAAAATTGATTGTATTAAATAGCTTACACCTTAATATTGAATTTTTGGACAATAAAATTTTATGTAAATTTTTAATAGTTCCTAACAATACAATGCAGCCAGATTGTGTTTTAGGTAAAGAATTTATGGATCAAAATAATATATATTTATCAAAAGGTGGAAATGTTTTCCAGGAAAATAATTTTGAATTAAAACTTAACACGTCAGAAATTGTTAATCATAATTTATCAAATTTTGAAAATACTGAGAATCATTATGTAAATATTTTAAAACCCGAAACTAGTTATGAAAATAATAATAATTTATCTGATTCTTTTGTAAACTTTGAAAATAATATTTTTGCTATAAATTGTGACGAAGAAGAAAATTTTGAATTAAATATTAATGAAAATTTAGATTATAAGGTGAAACAAAATGTAAATTCATTAATTTCAGATTATTTCAAAAATGAAAAGCGTACAGATAATTCAGAACAACCGTTTGAAATGAAAATAACTTTAACAAATGATGTTGAATTTAGATGTGCGCCACGACGTTTATCTTTTTGCGAACGGGAAGTAGTATCAAAAATTGTAGATGATTTGCACAAAGAAGGAAAGATTAGGCCAAGCGAATCACCGTACTGTTCTCCTATTGTTTTAGTGAAAAAAAGGAATGGTGAACATAGATTATGCGTAGATTTTAGGAGTCTCAATAAGATTACGACGAAGGATAATTTTCCCTTACCCGTTATTGAGGATCATTTAGCCCAATTAGAGGGAAAGAAATATTTTAGTACCCTGGATTTGAGAAATGGGTTTTATCACGTTAGCATGGCGGAGGAATCTATTAAGTACACTTCTTTTGTTTTACCTTTCCCATTAGGACAGTGGGAATTTACTAAAATGCCTTTCGGTCTGAAAAATGCACCCTCTGTGTTTTCTAGGTATTTACACAAATGTTTTAAAGATTTAATCACAAGCGGCAAAATATTAATATATATGGATGATATTCTTATTGTAAGTTTTACGATTGAGGAACATGTACAAATATTAAGAGAGGTTCTTGATATTCTAAATAAGAATTCATTACAATTACGACTCGACAAATGTAAGTTTTTATGGGAAGAGATAGAGTACTTAGGCTATGTAATCTCTAACGATGGAATTAGACCGAATAAAAATAATTTAGAAGCCATATCACAGTTTCCGATTCCAAAGTCAACCAAAGATGTTCATAGTTTTCTAGGACTATGTTCATATTTTAGAAAATTTGTTAAAGACTTCGCTTTAATTGCCAAGCCTTTATATGATTTAATCAAAAAGGATATTAAATTTAAATTTGGCGAAGCAGAGATAAATTCTTACGATATACTCAAATCAAAACTTATTGAATCTCCAATATTGGCAAATTATTCCCCAAACGACGATACCGAGCTGCATTGCGATGCAAGTAGTCATGGTTACGGTGCGATATTAATGCAGAGGAAGAGTGATAATCGTTTTCACCCAGTTTTTTATTTCTCAAAAAGGACTACTTCAACTGAAAGTCGTTACCATTCCTATGAGTTGGAAACATTAGCAATAATTTATGCCCTGAGACGTTTTAGAATGTATCTAATGGGGAAAAAATTTAAAATCGTTACGGATTGCAATTCTTTAGTTTTAACATTGAATAAAAAGGATGTAAATCCTAGAATTGCTCGTTGGACGTTAGAGCTGCAAAATTATGAATACGAAACTGAACACCGTTCCGGTAATCGTATGGGACATGTTGATGCTCTGAGCAGAAACATCAATATTTTAATACTGGTTGAGAATACTTTTGAACAAAAAAAAAAAATGGTCAAATTTTATTTTATGTTCCAGAAGAAATGGAAACACAGGTAATTAGAAATTGTCACGAGCAAATCTGCCATTTAGGGGTAGAAAAGTGCTACTTTGTGTTATGTAAATCCTATTGGTTTCCAAATATGAAACAAAAAGTTAAAGATTTTATTGCAAATTGTTTGAAGTGTTTAGCCTTTAACGCAAAAACTGGAAAAGTGGAAGGTTTTTTAAATAACATACCAAAAGGGAATATTCCGTTTCAAATGTTGCATATTGACCATTTCGGGCCGTTAACAACTACTTATGATAAAAAGAAATACATATTTTTAATAATTGACGGATTTACAAAATTCGTTAAGTTATACGCAGTAAAAACTACAAATTCCAAAGAAGCTATAAAATGTCTCAAGTCTTATTTTTTGGAATATAGTCGACCGAAAATTATTGTATCTGATAGGGGTAGTAGTTTGAAATCCACAGAATTTAGTAAATTTCTTGTAGAAGCCAATATAAAACACATTAAAATTGCTACAGGTTCACCTCAGGCAAATGGTCAGGTTGAGAGAGTGAATCGAACCATTACTCCCATGTTAGCAAAATTGTCAGAGGTTGAGCCACATGCAAATTGGTCACAAATATTACACAAATTAGAATATGCAATAAATAATACCCCGAATCAAACAACTGGCGAATGTCCAAGTAAATTGTTATTTGGTGTTGAGCAGAGGGGAGAACATATTGATCATTTAAAAGAGGTTTTAGAAAGACACGATGAAAATACGCTAGAAGAAATAAGGCAGAAGGCGGTAGATAATATTGAACGACAGCAAACTTATTCGAAATTATATTACGACAAACGCCATAAAGCCCCGTATACATATAGTGTAGGACAATATGTTATGATCACAAATTATGTAAACACTCCGGGAGTCAAGAAAAAGTTAGTGCCAAAATTTAAAGGCCCTTATAGAATTAAGAAAGTATTGCAAAATAATCGATATTTAGTCGAAGACGTAGAAGGATTTCAACTGACCCAAATTCCGTATTTAGGTGTCATTGAAGCGTCACATATGAAACCATGGATGAAGTTGTGAGTTCATCAGAGTTTTGTTTTATTTTATTTGTGCGATTGAACTGAATTACCTTGCGCTTATACACAAAAAAATGTGTTTGTTCCTTTTAAGTAATATTTTATATGTAGGTTAAGATCATTTTCATTAACTTTAATAAATTTCTTTTGAAATACAGATTTATAAACTTAAATACAAATTTAATCATGTACAGATTTAGCGGGTAAATTGATTCAATATAATCGAGGACGATTATGGGTCAGGAAGGCCGAACTGTTATGAATTTTATTAATAAATTTAAATAATAATTACCGCGTTTGTTCCGAGATGTCGCGCCGGGAACTTAAATGAAAAAAACCGATCTTTATTCATCAATATTATCCGCTAAGTTCTGTTTTCTAGAAGAAGATGGAATGTCAAAATGTTTGTAACAAAAAGTAGGAAAAATAAATCAGTTTTTCGTTATGGTATCGGAGAATATAGTTTTATTTAAAAGTTTTATGAAATACGGCCAACACAATTTTGGTTTAGAAGTATGAACATTCCAGACCAAAATTCCAAAGTCGAAGAGAAAAATATTAACCAAAGTAAAATATTTATAACCTGTCATCTATCCACTTGACGAATCAAAGCGCTAAAAATATAACACCGGCGGTTATCAGAACCGATGCAAGTAACGATTTGTTTTCTCAACGAACGTAACGAAAATACTAATGAAGTTGACAGATAATTGTTATGACAGATTACATTATTTATTACAATTTTCTTATAACTTAATAGTGAATTTAATTTTATCATTTGTGTCGCAGATCAAGACCCAGTTCCTTAATAATGATTGACGTTTCTAGAGTTGATAAATAAAGAGAAGTTATATCGTTTTTAATCTAGAATTAATCAGGACTCTTGAATGTTTGTTTGTATAGTTTGTTTTTTCATTTTTAGCTAAACAATCAATTCCATCAATGTGGAATGTACTTGGATTTCAAACAACTTAAACTATTTTATTAAAACTAAGCACGGTAATGCATTGGCGTTACCATGATTCCGGCCTTTAAGGAACTTTAACCTTACTATTAGGTATAACATCAATTATCATGGTAACAAATCACTACAGAACTAACTCTTGATCATTGTACACCACCATATAAGTATCTAAATTAAGTATCTGATCACACAATGATAATTTCCTAATTGTACTTCATTTAATTATAGGTAATGAATCAATTAA
Source organism: Diogma glabrata (assembly GCA_963693315.1). NCBI lineage: Eukaryota > Metazoa > Arthropoda > Insecta > Diptera > Cylindrotomidae > Diogma > Diogma glabrata. The sequence continues at coordinate 78,556,215 of OY856188.1, forward strand.
CAACAATGTACTGTAACATTCAGAGCAAATTACAGTGATTATACAACAATACACGAGAACTACTATAATATTATTTACTACATAAACTACTTATACTAATTGAGTTACTTTACTTATCGACTATACGTGAACAATAATATAATCTTTGTAATAACCAAATAAATTCATATAACCAAATTCAGTTTAATATTTTAATTTAAAGATTAGTAAATCAGATAAAATGACTCGAAATAAAATTACTTTTTGTTGTGAGCTATCATTCGAATATGACCCTTTACAAATTGTCGCAACAATCACGTAATTCAAAACGGATGATCTTTCACGACTTTGGCGTGAACAGTATGCTTCTTGGACATATTTCCAAGATGTGAAATATTTGTGGCTATCTTCTTGCCACTGGAAATGGTTTTGGAGTAAATTATTTCTGATACTTTTTATCAAATGTGGGGGGTCAAAAATATAATAATATTTCTTGTTGTTTCTAAAGAAGTATGGCCTGTCTGTGTCAACCTTTAAACTATTTGATAGCTTAACAAAATTTGAACCCATATCACTTATTATACCTCTGACGCTTAACCCAATACTGTCTAATTTATCTAACGAGTTATTAACAACCCACAACAGATCTACTATCGGACAACTATTGCTTCCAATTACAAAATATTCCCCTAGCCATAACAACTAACACTGACCTAGCAGGGTTTCCATTACTAGCACTCTCACCAAAGTCAACTAGTCCTATAATTTTATCTTGCTGTCGAGAAAATGTTAGAAAAGACTTGATTGACATTTCGTCGAAACAAACTACGCATTCCTTCTCTATTGCACTAAACTTGTCTACCTTTATCTTCAAAACTTCAAAAATAAATTCATGGAACCCGGGTGAATGTTGGAAATTTTCTGTGATCCGTTGAAGGGTTCGAATGGAAGGTAAACGAAAATCTACTTTTAAATTTCTATATGCTTTGGGACCACAGAAATAAATTGCTAAGCAATAATTTTTGAATTCTTTTGTGAATCTACCTTTTTTCTTTTGGGCGTCTAAAAACATCTGCACATTAGAAGAATTGTTACTGTTGCGTGCTTCTTTCCTTACCATCGAACTGTACCGTAACCGTTTTATTTGCTTGCGTAATTTAACCTTACGCGGGGTATTGTTCGAGAAAGTGGAAGATGTCTGAACTTTAACACTAAAAATATCAGCGGAAGACGTCTGAGTAGTAACACTACTCGAAATTTTAGAATTCAAAGACGCAATGGATTTAAAATTAAATAAACATTTGTTAATATCAAGAATTTCTACCTCCATAAGTTGATCGTCCTCTAACATCCATTTGTTTTCGCCGGCATAAAATATTGTAGAAATGGGCCCGAAATGGTCAAGTTGATTTGACGATGGCGCTGCTGGTGGTGAAAACTGCGGTGGCGAAATACAATTAGTACCGACATGGTCATGTTGATTTAACGACGGCACTGCTGGTGGAGCTATAATGTTATCTGAAAGAGAAATGTTTATATTAAAATTGGTTGGTACCGCATTTGATGTAAGCCGAAATCTTTTATTATTTTTTGTGATAATGTCCTTGTTTCTGAAATGTTTGACGCATAAACGATGCTCCTTATAGTTTTTGTGCTCCAAATCCTCCCTGCCGACTCTTGTCATCCAAAGTTTCGCTCTGAAATATATAACTTGATTTAAAAATATATTCTTTATTTGAAATACATATAAATAATTTGTAAACATACCTTGCTAAAACTTTAGGAAATCTGAAGAAAGGAGAATTTGGATAAATTTTCGAATTGCTTGGACAACCGAACGCTGCGCAGTATTTTGGACCATTCATCCTGTAAAATTAAAATAGTTTGTTAAATTTTGTTTATCACAACGTAAAAATATCCCTTAAAAATTAACATTAAATCAATAGCCGTGTTTCATAGGCGTGACAAAACTACTCACAAATACTCATACTCAAACGATGGTGTCGATGGCAAAAGCAAGAAACTAGAAGAACTGGATTTAGAAACTAGAAAAATTAGCTCACAATTACTTGTAAGTAATAAATTTGTCGCTTTGGAACATGGTAATTGTCATTACAGTTGAATCTATTTGTGGTCATATTAAACATCTGAAGAACGGAAATTTCTGAAATATAAAACGATACAATCAACATTTGAATAATAACTCAATGGCCTGGAATAAGAATCCATCCTTTTAACTGCTACATCATATTTGTTTATGCTTCTAATTTGTAGCTCCAGTAATCGTGCTCCAGCTACCGTTTTTATGATTAAATACCATTTTTGGTAAGCTTAATTTATACGTCACATATCACATTATTTTAATAAAATAATAAATATAGTATAAGTTAATTAACCTTTATATTATATGTTGTGAAAAATATCCTATTACAAATTTACAAATTGCATTCCGTAAAATTTTTTCACAGAAACAAACTGCATTAATCGGCAAGTTTAGTTTCTGTGAAATAAGAATATAATATTTCAATAAAATTATTTTAATATATTTATTATGCAGAAAATATTGTAAAACATTCTAGCAATAATTTAATAAATCAAAATTGTAATTCACTATCTTTTTGGATTCAATAAAGTAAAGAGGTCTTCCTCTATAAAAATTATTTTATTAATTAAAATAAGGAATATTTCCTTAACTGGCGCCGAAACTTAAAATCAGTGGTGTTGTGTTGTGTAAAGTAAAATAAAAGTGTATTGCAAGTTTTTTAAACAGTTTAAACAGTTTAAATTAAAGTTTATTGGAAGTCTAATAAACAGTTTACACAAAATCCCAAAGTGAATTGCAAAATTAATTTGCTTGGGTGTGTTACAAAAACTTTAACGTTTATTGAAAGTTTATTGAACAGTCAAGAAACATAGGAAACATAGAAACAAAAGCATAGGAATAAATATGTTTTATTTCATCATTTTACTGTAAGTGAAATGATGAAATAAAACATATTCATTCCTATGCTTTTGTTTCTTCCTATGCATTGATTTTTCCCATTCAAGCAGGGAGACATGGAGTCTCCTTCGGAAACTGGGTGGCTCAAACTCAATTACTCGTGCTAACAATGAAATAAATCCAGAGGACATTGCAAATCACATAGTAAACATGTCTCGTTCTTCTATTAATCGCCTTCATAAGAGAACAATTAAACGCAAATTAAGAGAAATGAAGCGCAATTGCTCGTCTCCTTTGAAGTATGCGAACTCTTTAGTGGCGAAAAACTAGAATCAGCTCTGTCCCAAACAAAAAACGGAAAAGCAGCTGGCTACGATGGAATTTTTTCCAGAATTTCTTAAAAATGCTGAAAAAAATGTAAAACAGTGGCTAACTAAATTTTTCTCGCATGTCCTAGAAACCGGCAATCTACCAAAACATTTTAAGACTACGAAAGTGATAGCGATACTTAAGCCAGGTAAACCATCCAATCAACCAGGAAGCTATCGCCCAATAGCCCTTTTGAGCACCTGCTATAAGTTGCCAGAACGGCTCATATACAATCGTATCGCACCGATATTGAATGAGAGATTCCACTCGAACAAGTTGGTTTTCGTCCCAATCGCAGTTGCACTGACCAACTGCTCGCTTTAACATCCTATATCGCAGCTGGTATCAAAAACAACTAAAAACAGGCGCAGTATTCATCGATCTTACTGCAGCATATGACACGGTCTGGCGAATTGGGAATATATATCAGCGGTTCAATGCAATACCTTGTAGCACCATCTCGCGTTTAATTAACAACATGCTGAGTAATCGTGTATTCAAAGTTCATCTAAATAGATCCTGTAGTAGGCCTAAAATGCTTAACAATGGTTTGCTACAGGGTTCCGTCCTGGCGCCATTACTTTTTAATCTGTACATTCATGACATTCCTGACACAACATCAAAGAAATTTGGTTACGCTGATGATTGGACCCTGGCCACTCAAAACAAAGACATGGGTGTCTTGGAGGATTTGCTCTCAACTGACCTAGCGATAATGAATGACTATTTTCGATCGTGGAGCTTATTTCCCAATCTAAGTAAAACCGAGAGCTCCTGTTTCCACTTAAACAACAAACTGGCAAAACACGAACTATCAGTGTCGTTTAACGGCGCTGTCATTAAATACGATCAACAGCCAAAGTACCTGGGCATTACTCTCGATAGAACTCTTTCTTTTAATCTTCACCGGCAGAAAATACGAAAAAACCTTAAAACGAGAAACAATATATTGCACAAACTGGCAGGCTCGACATGGGGTGCTACTCCAGCTACCCTCCGCACAATTGCTCTATGTCTGGTTTACTCAGTGGCTGAGTATGGCGCACCAGTCTGGTTGAATAGCACACATACTCAAAAAGTTGACTGCCAGCTGCATGCCACGATGCGTACTATAAGTGGTACTATCAGATCCACCCCTTTATCTTGGCTCCCTGTGTTAAGCAATATCGCTCCACCTGCACTAAGACGCTCGCATGCTCATGCGTGAACATAAAAAGGTAACCAACAACATCACGTTAACCTTGCACGAATATTACGGTGACCACACTCGTTGTCGATTGAAGTCAAGAAAGCCTCCACATAAAACTACCAGCAATCTGCTGGCAACTAATTTTAATATCTTGGATGCCTGGGACACCTCCTGGCATCATTACAACACAACTGGCCCTTCTGTTACTAACCCGACTTCTACCCAACCTGGTTTCGATCTGCCACATCATACCTGGACTACACTAAGCCGAATAAGAACGAATCATGGACATGGCTGATTATTTCTACAAGTGGGGCATTTCAGAGTCCCCTGAGTGTGACTGCGGCGCTCCACAACAAACCATAAAACACATTGCAACTGTGTGTCCAATTCGACGATACAATGGCAACATCTCAGACATCCATTTTGCAACTCCCGATGTAGTAGCATGGATAAACTCGCTTGATGTAAACATCTAATGTTCAAATGTACTGCCCAATGTTCAAATATTTTACTTTTTACTTTTTTCATTTAATGTGTCCATGTTTTGTTTTAGGTCGATTTCATAGAAAAGTCTACCTATTTTTAAGTTTAATTTTTAATGTGCCACAAAAAAAACCATACGCTAAATAAATAAACTGTAAGTGAACTCTATAAATTTTTATTAATTAAGAATTTTTTTTTGAAATTATCAAAATAAAGAAACGATATAAATAATCTAATAAACCATAATATTAATTAAATAAAGTTAAAGAAAATAAATAAATGAAAACTGAAAATATTAAATAAAAATCAAATAAATAATTAAAATAAAATAAATATCAAAATAAAAATAAATAATAATTTTGTTCACTAAAATTCAAATATTGCCTTGAAAAATAAAATATAAATTTTATTCGAGAAATCTAATTAAACCTTATATTATTATACTATCTACATTCATTTAATTTTAAGAATAAATCTACAATTATTTCTTTCTAATAAAATAAATAGTTCAAATAAATAGTTCAAAAATTTAAATAGAAAGAACCGTTTCGTTATATACGGTTTCACTCAACTTTATCAGAAATCATGAGATGTTTAAAAGCAGAAGGTCCACCTCGTACATTTAAACAACTCCTCGAACGAGCGGTCAATGACGGTTCATTCTACAACTAACAGACACGGTTCATTCTACAACTAACAAAAAACCAGTAGTTTTTTTTCGGACGAATTCCAAATATTAGCCCTGAACAATTTGAACAAATACGGTTGACAAATATTGAAAAATTAAAATTAAAACAACAAAAAGATATTAATTATCACAACAAGAAACGAAAACCCATAAAACAATATTCACCGGGAGACATAATCTATGTCAAACATAACAGAAGATTAGTAACGAATCTTACTGCTCGGTCGTTCGAGAGGTAATAAGAGAAAAAAAAATTCCACCGTTATCACCGAATCTGGGAGAACAGTACACAAATACAACATCCGTAACTAATACCAACCGTTTAATTTTTATTGCAGACATCTACTTAACCATATTAATGCTGGAATTCAATTGCTTGATTTCACAAATTCGTATCGATTAATATGGGTCATGCTAAAACACAGACTGGCTGTTTTAAGATAATCCATGTCATTGTCTAAACGAATACGAAAATGTTACACTCGAAATTTTATCGCTCATGAGTACTTAAATGATTATTACTGTTCATCTACAATCAGTGCATCGGACAATACACAATCTCAAGCCACACCTAGTAATGAAGACATCGACTTTCAGGATACCGATTTTGACCAATCAAATCTATCTTTTGTCAATATCACTCATGATGATCTTTTAAATGCCTTGTTTTCTGCCCGTTCTCCTGCTGTAGGGCTAGATAATATATCACTGAAATTCATAAAACTCATTTTTCCTGAAATATCAATTTACCTTCTTTATATATTTAACATCTTAACTAAGTCTTATTTTCCGGAAAGTTGGAAAGTGGCTAAGGTGACGCCAATCCCCAAAGTAAAAGAAGCAGATGTCCGATTATCGACCAGTTAGTGTCTTACCTACTCTTTCCAAAGCTTTTGAAATTATAATCAAAAACCAAATAATGACTTATCTTAATCATAATAATCTCCTGAGTGAATTCCAATCAGCGTATCGAACCATGCATAGTACTACTTCTGCGCTTCTTCAAATTACTGATGACATACGCCGTAATGCAGATACGGACAAATTCACGGTGTTGGTACTACTGGATTTCTCGAAAGCATTTGATTGTATAAATCATAATAATAGTTTCCGATCCCTACTTTTCAATTTTTCTCCAACTGCTTGTAAACTAATTTATTCATATCTCTCAAATACCAAATAGTCGAGGCCGCTGGGTTACAATCTGACTGTAAGCCCCTCACGTGTGGAGTACCACAGGGCTCTGTTCTTGGGCCACTGTTGTTCTCATTATTCATTAATGATATTGGAGCATGCATAAAATTCTGTAAGTTCCATCTGTATGCAGATGATGTACAGATCTACATGTGACACTACCCCCAATAAACTAATTTGCATTGATAGATTAAACGAGGATCTACAGAATATTTTAAATTGTTCTCTAGAAAATGACTTACGGCTGAACGTAAAGAAAACACAAGCTATTATTATATAAAAAAGCAAGATTGATTATACCAGTTTCCCAAGTGTAACCCTAAACAATGAAACCGTTAACTATTCTGAAACAGTAAGAAATTTAGGTCTACTTATGGATCAAACGCTCTCATGGGACGAGCATGTGAATAGCGTGTGTAGTCGTGTACATGGCATCCTGCGAGCTCTGTGGAGTTTGACAAATTTTGCTGACCCTCTACTTAAACATAGATTGTTCATGGCATTCATATTGCCGCACTTTACCTACTGTGATGTGGTTTTATTTGGGATGCAAGAGAACTGCAGGTATAAACTTTTCATGCTGTTTAATACATGCGTTCGATATATTTATAGGTTACGTAAATTCGACCACATTTCTAGGTTTAGGAACTCGCTGTTAGGATGTAGCATTAATAAATACTTGGAGTTTCGTTGTTGCTTATATGTTCCCAGCATTTTACGAAATCAAGCTCCAGCTTATCTATTTAATAAATTGCAGCCATCGCAATCGGAGAGAACGAACAATTTAATTTTACCAATTAACAGATACAATATTCTCAACTCGTCCTTTTTTGTTCTTGGAGTGAACAAGTATACTGAATTACCAAGTCATAATTAATTAAGTGGTTCCACAAATTTATTTAAAAAACAATATAAAAGACACTATCTCTTTGAAAATCGTTTGAATGAATCATATGATCTTTTTATTTCAATTGAATGAATCTTTTTATTTCAATTTTTAAAGTCGTTTCTGTGATATTCAATTCGATTCTTATTTGTTTTAATATAATATTTTATATAACTACTATAATTATTGTAATTAGTATGTAATGTAATACTTTTAGTATATATGTAGCATAACTTTTGGCATACTTTAGATTTATACTTGTTACGTCTTTGGTAACGTAAGTTGGATGTTTAAAACCCTATAATGTATATATAAGCCTCGGCTTAATTACAGTAATAATAATAAATAAATAAATTAATTCAACCGGTTTAAATCTATTAAATATTAATAAGTAAATTAAATATCAATTTTTTGTGTAACTTACCTGATACAAATTAATCACTACAATAACAATAACAAACTGTCAAACCCAATTTTTTGAGAAATTGTAAAACTTTGTAGCAGTGTAAAACTGACATTAAGCCTGTCGTTCAGTGGCTAAAAATTCAAACATAATTATAGTTCAACGTGCAAATTATAAGGGAGGATCCCGTTATGTTAAAATTTTTTTGGTCGACGCAATGGCGCTTCTGTATATTTTTATTCTGTGACCGAAGTAATAGTTTTTATCTTTATTTCAATAAAAAAATTTTTTTACGTTTTCAGATGCATCGGGAGAGAAACAACAAAAAGATAGTAAAAATTAATGTAAATTTTGTATTAAATTAAATTAACAGTACATATATTAAACTATATAACTATGTATTAAGTCTAATTAAATAAATTTATTGAAAATAAAATTAAATTTAACTAAAACAAAATATGGTTTTAATTATTGCCTGTTTTATTCAAATTGACCGATAGAATCAAAGGTGAAAACTAACAAAATTTCTACACAGAATCGTTGAAGAAAGTTGATAAAATTTTACTATAGAATCGTTGGGAAATATTCAATAGCGATTCAAGTGGTAGTATTACATGATGAATCGTAGTAGAGCATTCGTGCACGAATCTAGCGGACATTTTATTTTTTTGCAAACAAATTTCCATGCCTTTTCCATCACGATTCTACAGCTCAGTGAAGAAGTTTCTTCAACGATTCATGAACGAATCGATGACATTTTATTCGCTGGGATCCCAACGAATTTCATTTCTACAGTGGAAAGTTTCTATACCTTTTCCATAGGAAGACTACACTACGATTCCATCTCGATTCTTGCTATACAATTTTAATGACTTTTGATTGGTTAAATCTCTGATGAGACTGCCATCTATAAACTAATTTTACAGAACTGAACTAACACAAGAAAAACGTAACAACAAACATTGTATAACTTTATATTTTAAACGTGAAAGTGAAGGTAAAAAAATTAAGTTCCAAAGCTAAAAATATACAACGAACGAAAACATTCAGGTTTACAAGCTTTACTAAAACTAGATTTTTTGCTTTTTAATTTCAATTTTGTAATTTTACGCTATTTTGATTAAAATTTATGTTTAAAATAAAAATATTTGCTCAAATTTTTACAGAAAGTCAACAACAATGGCGAATGATAAACGATTTACGTTCTGGTAAGATTGAACGTGGAAGACGTATCCAGGGAACATTGGCGTAACTAAGAAATTGTTCTAGGGTGGGCCTGGCCCCGTTGTATGGATGAGTAAAATAATAAAAATTTCCCGTTTTTTTTTCTTTTTTATACATAATGGGGATTTGAGGATAATTTATATTTTTTTTACTAGAGTGCAATTGCAATGTGTTATTTAGACATTTATTTGGGTAAATAATAAACTTTTAAATTATAAAAAAATAAAAGAAAAAAGGTTTTTTTTAAAATGGTTATGTACAAATTAAAATTGGAAAAATTATAAAAAAATATAAAGTGTTTTTATCAGTATAAAGTTTTGATACTGATTGATTTTACTTAGTATCTTTCAAATCGAGCACAATTTAATTTTAAACTTTCCTTGTGTCTAAATTTTTTTAACAATTTTCGTGCCACCCGGTGCTAAAACAAAGGAAAAATAAAATCACGTATTGCGTCAACTGATTTATTGTCAAGCCTGTTACTTAATTTGGATACATTATTTCCGGAGGCTGAAATAGCCCGTTCCGATTCCGCACTTGTTGATGGAATGGTCAAACAATTATTATACATTCGTTACAAATAAGGTTCTCAATGTCCTATGACCCACTTTTCTGAAATATTTTAATTTCGTTTCCATTTGCGGTGACCAGTTTAATATTTTATGTACTTGTATTCTGACCAAAATGGTTTTAATTAAGGCATTACGCTTGAATTAATACGGCGTTGCATTTTATTTTTACAAATTGTTTTCCTCTAATAAATCGATCGGAACCACATCCTCAGATGCACTGTCGTTATAATCTGTGCTCGATTATCTAGCAGTGTGAGAGGCTCAATCTTCCGTTTAACATCCCTTGTCTGCTGCTCCATGTATAACGTTAAATATAATCGTTAAAACAAACTTTAATACGGGTTCGACTTAGGACGGTAAATTTGTTTGATATACCATCGAAAAAAGAAACTTTTCCAATCTAGAAATATTTTAATATTTTAGATGTTTGGGTTTTTGGTCAATCATTAGTCAATCTACAAGTTAATGGGTTGCTTTGATTTCTAGTTTACTCAGTACAAGCTAAACTAAAGAGATACAAATATTTTTATTAAAAAATATACAGCACGAAAACTAAATTTGGGTTAATATTCCAAATGCTAGTCTTTTTCAAGGATTAAGGCCCGCATATATAGAAATATATGAAAATTTATTACTTCGAGAAAGCAATAACGTGACATCATCAAGACAAATTTCATAACTAAGATTTAGGATGCTTCCGTTGACTGTATAGAGTTCAACCGCCCTAAGGACTCATCTTCGTTAGTGAAAACTCACAGCTATTGCCAGCAATATAAAAAACCTCACGTTAACTCATAATGCCAATAACAGCGGCTGCAGCTACATTCTGACTGTGAAGCGGTGACGTGATAAGTTTTTAATGAAAAGTAATAAAGAAATTTTTAACGCTTCACCGCTTCTCAAACAAAATTTACAAATCAACGAAAACTGATCTCTCCATGCAAACCTAAAATAACTTACTTTTTAACAGGATATCGTGTTTTCATCGATTAAACCCGGCCAATATTTTTGACTCAAAATGTAATGAAAACTAAGATAATGAATAACCAAAATGTTGACTCTATTCAAATCGAAAATATTGAATACGGAGCGGTTGAAGATTACGTATATTTGGGCCAAGTGCAATCTTTCAAAAACACAAGAAAAACAAATCAATGACCAAATATCAAAAGCATGGCGTTTGTTTTGGAGTTTAAAGAATTTTTTCAAAAGTAAACTTCCAATTTACCACAAAAGAAGATTATATGACTCTATGTATCCTTCCCGTGTTCACTTATGGCTCTCAAACATGGGCTTTAGCTGAAGATGATAAGAACAAACTAGCTGTTGCTCAGAGGAATATGGAGAGATCTATGCTGAAGATAAGAATATCAGACAAAATAAGCAATCAGAAGATTCGAAGGAAAACCAAAGTGAAAGACGTTGTATCTACCACAAATGAATTGAAATGGAACTGGGCTGGCCATGTTGCAAGGTATCCTCCAGACCGAATACCATCAATTATCGAGGCTTGGACACCAACAAGCAAGAAAAGTAGAGGTCAACCTAAAAGAAGATGGAAGGACAGCATTGTTCAACATGCGAGCTGTTTTTGGCGACGAAAAGCGAGAAATCGAGTAAATTGGAAATCTTTGGGAACTTCATCTTTGAGATATTCAGTATTGAATTGTTAATGGATTAATAAATAAATAAATAAATATGGCAATGCCGTAATCCCAGAATTTGCTCCCTACTACACTTTTGACTACATTTTTGGTTTGGAGAATGGATCTCTGTCGCCTAACCCTCACGAGAAATGACAAACTTTTTAAAGTTGAAATTTACTTATTAATTTGAAACGAAGATCAATGGTATGAACTGTAAGTTTTTTAAAATTGTCAAAATCTAGTTCGATTTGTTTGATTCCAACCAATACTTTAATGGTAAATGGTTTTTTCTATCGCAGTGATCATATATCAAAACCACTAATTCTCTTTTGAAATAATTGTAAAAAGTGATTTACTTGATTATAAATACAATTTCATTTTCTCTAACAGACATATATGTTTCATTAATTTAATTTTCTAGGGGGGGCCAAAATTCGTCTAGGGGGGGCCGGGCCCTCTGGGCCCCTACCTAGTTACGCCTATGCCAGGGAAGAAAGTATGTATAAAAATTTAAATAATTTCTTAAATCATCTTCATATTAAACTAAAATAATTTTAAAATTTATTTCAATAAATTAATTTTATATATTAGTAAATTTTATAAATTATTTTTTTTAATTTATTTTATTATTAATTTTATAAATTATTTTTAGATACATTGCAAAAAACAAAATGATGAATATGCTATATACCAACAATCGTTATAAAAACATTACAAAAATAACATTTAATTTAATATTTTAGTTTTCTAATTTTTAATAAAAATTAAACTGAAACTATATATTAACCTAAATAAATATGTACTTAGAAAAAATTTATTAAAGCTGTAACTAGATTCAACTAAACGAAAATGTGTTTTTATTATTTCAATGTTTTATTCAATTTATTTGTCGATTTCTACCAATAGAATCGTAAAAATAACAAAATTTCTATAAAGAATCGTTAAAGAAAGTAGTCTAAATTTCACTATGGAATCGTTGGGGAATATTCCATACCGATTCAAGTGGTAGTATTACATGATGAATCGTAGTAGAGCATTCGTTCACGAATCTGGCGGACATTTTATTTTTTTGCATACAAATTTCCATTCCTTTTCCATCACGATTCTACACCTCAGAGAAGAAGTTTCTTCAACGATTCATGAACGAATCGATAACATTTTATTCGCTGGGATATATTATATTATTTATTTTATTTTTCACTCCCTTCTGCGAACCTGCACTCTGCAGACCTTCGATCCTTTTTATTTTATTACATATAAATTAACAATTAGAATCGACAAAATCTGAAATTCTAAAAAATAATTTGAATTTTTGTATGAAATATTTTTTTTTCAAATGGCCATATCTTTTTTTTGCGGCGTTTCCGCACTTTTATTTTAATCAATAATTACTTGTTTATACTTAAATAAATAATTTAAAAAAAAAAAATTATGAATAGCTCCTAAACTAGGAATTAGCCGTACTTTGCACTAACAGTTCAATTAATAAAGCTCGTAAATTAATTTGACTAATTAATTAATTTTCGCAAATTTATTATCAAATATTCTTAGATCGATTTTAATATGTTCATTCAATAATATGAGCTTAATACTATAATAGTTCATTCAATAAAATGAGCTTAATTCAATAATAATAGCTTAATACTATATACTATACTCAGTATACTATAGTATAAGTATATCCTTTAGTAAAACACTTTAATTTTGTTCACTAATAAATATAACTAATTAACTCAATTATATTATTAGGAATAAAATACAATTTAGTCATTCAACTTTTGACAAATCTACGCCTTCCTTAACTAAAATATTAACAAAAGACTGAAGAATATGCAGTAAAAATTAATAGAAAGTTACATCAATTATTCGATTTTCATAACGTGAGCCGTCTAGAAATCCTAAAATTTTAAATAATAATTGGTTGGTAATTTTTGGTTGCAATCGAATAACAAAGCATACTTATTGCCATATCAGCATCACGTTCATTAGAGAAACTCGCCACAACATTATTGTTATCCCGAATTTCAGCAAACTTAAGTTCGCCGATGTCACTAAGCTTATCATATAACTGCTTCCAAGAAAATGTATGAGGTAACTAAAGAAGGAAGAAAACCTGTTTGAGAGAGAAACTATTTGTTTTGTATTTTAAAACTAACATTTTTTATGATTATTGTATCGGTACTTCGGTGTTGATGACTACGAATTGAACCGTTACTGTTCAATATTCGAGGAGACCGTGATAAACTCGCAGCTGATGGTAGAAAACGATCACAAAAATCAACATTTTCATGATCTTCCTTATAAGCTTTAAGGAAAATGCTGGTAAAACCGAAGTAAATTTCTCCTTTGGACTTGTTGAGATGAATCAAAGACTCTTTATTGATCACCAAAGTTACTGGTCGATAGTCTCCTGTTATTTTATCTAACTTATCGATTTCCCAATCACTGGTTGGCAAATTTGGATTACTGAGGCGGATAATTTCTAAAATTCTATATGAGTCTGGCCTCTCCATAAGGATACTTGTGCACGCTTTATACTTGATATAAAAGCTCAATTGAGGTTTGAAACTTGAGGCGTTTGAAGATGTTGATATATTCGCATTAGACAGGTTACTACTCTCATTCTGTAAATCACTTAAGTCACGAGAAAAATGTCTTGTCGCAGGAAGATGGAAGTTTGATTTCAAATTTGATTTTTCAACTGTCTCTTTGACCGTGGATCGTTCACTTAAACCTAATGCCAAATTAGATCTGCTGCAAACTGGTTCTTTGATGTTATTACTTTTAATGCTTTTAACTAAATCAAGTTCAATCGTGGATTTGAAATTATTTGCCGACTGAATCGCTAAAGGTCTAGTATCATCTGCCTCATATAATTTCAGGTAAATACTGTCAATACCATATGCGATCTCTCCCTTGGATTTGATGAGATAATCGAGAGACTCCTTGTTGACAATGATTATAACTGAACGATATTCGCCGACCGGCAGATCCAATTTACGAATTTTCCAGTTAAAAGTGGGTAACGTTGGATTGCTGTAGCGTATTACGTCTAAAATCGCTTCTGGATCAGAAGGTTCTATAGGGATTGTTGTACTTGCTCTAGGCTGGATCTGATGAAATGGGATTTGATCTTGTGCAACAACGACAAGAGACGCACCTGGCCATATCTCACCCACTTTGCTAATAGCTTGTTCATAGAGGTTCAACGACCGTTTGTCAGCGCATACGACTAGTTTATAATAGTCTTCATGCCATCCTTCGTCTTTGCAGATAGGTGTGGGTCCAGTGTCTTGCTTAAGAATCGTAGGAAATATTGAGGTTAAGGACGCTTCTACCTTCATCCAGTTTGTGAGACTTATGTAGCCAGTCACATCTCCTCTATCTAGAACGGCAACAATCGCCGGCCAATGAGTTTTTGGAACTTCTATGATTGTTTTTGTTGGTTGAATTTTAACATTTTGGGTGATCGTTTCTGAAGATATCTCCCTTTCGTTGATGAATCGTATGTCGTCTTTGTTTTTCTCCATTACTCGGACAGCCCATCTAAGCCTCCTTAGATTACTGCAAGGTACTTTCCTTTCTAGATCAAGAATTTTGATTAGATCGATCTTTATGTGTCGAGGACATATTTTCTTTTATTTCTTACTATCATCAAAACCTTTAATTTTTAATATTATTTTATTCACCTACGATTTACGCATTCAAATTTAGTAAAATATCCTAACATTGGATAATTTGGAAAATATATAAAATTAACAATTTGATAATTATTATAGAGGCAAGATTACTTTATCTTAGGCGCGAGTGGATTTTTCTTATTATTTTTATCGTAAATTAAGAAAATTTAGTAAAAGGAACAGTTTTGTTCGTTTATCTTATAAGCACATAGAAAATAAAGCAAAAATAAGTAAAATATAAAAATTGTTTGTCAAAACCAGTGCAATTTAGTATGGATTTTGCTTTTTTCAAAGGCCTGTATCTGGGAGCCCGGGGCTCCGATACAACTCGTTTTAATTTTATTCCTTTCAGTGAGTGATTCTCTATCACATAAAAAAAAATCTTGGCGCCTAAGTAAAAGTAATATCCCCATTATAGATTTAAAAACGAAAGTAATTCACTAATAACAAAAACATTTTATAATTCCAATTTAATAACAAATCCAAACTGTGAACTGACACTTTAATCACCATTTGAAGAACGCGTTCGAAAAGTACACTGTTTTGATCACCATTTTAGATCTACTACTTCACAAATAGTGTATTCTTTTGGACTGTACCGAGTAAGGATAAAAAATCAGAATTTTTAAATTGTCTTCGCACAGAAAAAAAAATCAGTACAATTACAAGTTGGATTCTGTTCTATATTTTCATTACAAAAATTAAACCCAGATTGATTGATTTTTTATTCACAAAATAATATTTTCATAATATTAATACCTGTTATAGAAAAAAAACATCCCAAATAAGATAAACAAACAAAAAACATAAGAAAAGATCCAGTACAACTTCTACACCACCAATTTCTACGATGCTACTTTTTTGTACTCGGTGTGGACATTCTTGTTTAAAGTGTTCGAAAAATACTTTATAGTTCATCTACTCCATTTTTGACAAATAACAAATCTGCAGCTATATCGTATATTTTTATACTCATGCCGCTTCCCATTTCTAAAAAAAATTGAATCTGCAATTCGACCTAACAAAATTGAGTTCATGTAAAGTTTTGAATATCATTTGTAAATTCAATCGATAAATTTGTTTTTAAATTCGCCTCAATGATTAAAGTCCGATATAGGCATATATGGAAACTCATTTCTTCTAGCAAGCATACCGTGGCATCATCGGCTGACTGAATAGAGTTTAAAGAAAGGCCCGTGTACAAGCTGCAATTACAGTTAGATATGAAATGAAACTTTAAACATTCTATGTACATATTATATGTTTTAACAATTTCTAGATTTAGCAAAGTTGTAATGGAAATAATTTTAAATGGTGTTTAGAATTCCTCTTAAGTGAAAAATAAGCCAAAGGCTTATTTGTGGTATTTAGAATTCCTTTTAAGTGAAAAATAAGCCAAAGGCTAGTGGATTTACGCAATACATTTTATTTAAAAAAAAGCCAAATTTTTTTGTTATTTTTTATTTTACCTGATTTTGTCATTTTGTAGTTTTCTCACTGAGAGAGTGTTTTCTCATTAGTGAGATTTTAAGTTTATTTGTAAAAGTGAATGCAATATATTTTTGTCTTGCTTTCACTAATGTTAAATGTAAAAAATACTGCGTGACGTGTGTTCATTATGACAAATAATGAATCGCGTACACAAATATTTTTTAAAAGATGAAAAAAAAAAACAGACCAAGAAAAAGATATGTAAACGCCTGTCTGCGAATAAGACAAAACATAATCACTTTTTTTTTAAAAAGATGTCAATCGTGTCTATTTCGCTAATTTTTATACCGATGTTATCCTACAATAAATAATAAAATGCCCTTAACATAACAAATTTTATTTTATAGAATTTCGAAATTTTTTGTTTAATTTTGTGTAAAATAAAATAAGTTTTTGTTTTATTTATTTTTTTTTTGAGAAGCGATCATATAAATCATAATTATCGAGAAACACGAAAACACCAACTATCAGTGTTATTTAACGGCACTGTCATTAAGTACAATCAACAGCCAAAGTACCTGGGCATTACTCTCGATAGAACTCTTTCTTTTAAACTCCACCTAGAAAATACGTCAAAACAACTTAAATCGAGAAACAATATATTGCACAAACTGGCAGGCTTCTCAAGATGGACGGGTCTACGCCCCAGAAGCACTCGGAACACAATTCCGACCAAGGACCATCACAACAATTTCGACGGAAGGTGCAAATCCGACGCTCCATTTTTTTGGTAAAGAAGCAGCTGTCACTGGCCTCAATGCTTCAAATACTCCTCGTCATGGCTGGTATTGAAACAAATCCGGGACCAACTAAAACATGGCACTGTACAATATGTAAAAACATCTTAAGAGCAAACACAACATCTATCCAGTGTAATACCTGCAAGGAATGGTGCCACCTCAAGAACTGCTCAGGTCTTGTCACACATAAGCAATGGACCAAGAACTGCATAGCGCCATGTTGTCAAGCATCAAGTCAAAATACCAACACGAGTCCACAACAAAACACATTACCAATGAACACGCTACCGGAAACTCCGAGTGATGTAAAAATTATGCAACTAAATTGCAACGGTCTCACAAACAAGATCGACAATATAATAAACTTTATGTGCAATAACAATATTCTAGTCACGTTTCTCCAACAAACAAAATTAAATGTTAGATCTAAGATTAGTGATAGTATCTGTGATTATAAAATTATAAGGCTGGATAGAGGGAAAGACAAAGGTGGTGGTCTTGCCTTTATCATTCACAAAAGTGTTATTTCCCGTAAAACCACACTACCTGCAGTACCGGGAACTGACAAACACCTAGAACAACAAGGAATTATAATAAAATCCGGAAACACGGAAATAACACTAGTCAATATTTATATTCCACCAGTAAGCAGCTGTGATATAGGTTATGAACCGTCCATAGGACATTTATTTCATACCAAAGACTGTCTAATTCTCGGAGATGTGAACGCGCACCATGATCTATGGCACTCACATCTAAACACTGATCCACGAGGTGAAAGCATTGCAGATCAAATTGACGGATCCAATTTTGGAGTCCTCAACGAACCACAACCGACAAGGGTAACAAACAACTCATACTCTTCTCCAGATATCTCCCTTGCCAGTATGTCACTAATGCCAGTTGCAGAATTGAGAACTGAAATTGCATTGGGATCAGACCACGTGCCGATCATAATCACCTTAAGCCGTTCCATAAATCAAATAAATTCCGAAAAGAAGACATATATTAATTTTAACAAAACTGACTGGAAAACTTTACAAATTTTACCGAAATTGAATTCAGTAAGCAATTTTTACCACTTGACGCCCCCTCTGGGGAAAAACAATTCAGAGAAATTTTTAATAAGGCAAGAGCTCGCTACATACCAGCTGGCAGAATCCAAAAAATAAAACCAAACTTTCCACATGAAGCGTGTGTGCTTTCTAATAAAAGAGATGACATCCGTAAAGCAGATCCAGCCGACTCCAGAATTCCGGACCTGAACAAGCAAATTAACAAATTGGTCACGGACCATAAAAGAAACAAATGGAGAGAGTTAGTGAGAGAATCAAACCTGGCTACTAGTAAAAGTCTTTGGAAGGTCATTAAGGGCCTAACTCATCCTCGACAACCACAAATAATTGCATGATCTCCTTCGACGATATCCCCATTGAAAACCACAGGAAATGCGCAAACAAATTTAACAGTCAGTTTACAGAAAAGCAGCGTAAACACGGGAAAGAGACCAGATCAGTGTTAAGACACATTCGCAAACTTAACACTGAAAACTTGGAGGATATTATATTTTCCGAAGAAGAGGTGGAGAACGCAATAAGGAAAATTAAGCCATCAAAAGCTATAGGACCCGACGGCATCCCAGCCATCATGCTCAAATACATCGGACCCAAAGGTTTGAACTTCCTCACTACTATACTTAATACATCTCTAACTTCTCTTCAGATACCAAATATCTGGAAAACGGCCAGAATCAGCCCCATTTTGAAACCAGGAAAACCGGAAGAAAAGGGAGAGTCCTACAGACCAATATCGGTTCTTTCATCGGTCGCAAAACTCATCGAAGCACTTCTGCTCCCTCAGCTGACAAGATCCTGTAATTTGGCGCCACATCAACATGGCTTCCGGCGAGCACACAGTACAACCACCGCGCTACACAGAATACAAAACCAGATCAGTGATGGTCTGAATCAAAAACAACCATGCGCTAGAACAATTTTAGTCGCACTTGACCTGTCAAAAGCATTCGACACAGTGTCGCACGCTGCTCTATTGGATGATATCTTCAATACTAACTTGCCAGGTTTAATGAAGCGCTGGTTGTGCAATTGCCTCAGAGGTCGCCAAACATATGTTGAGTTCCATAACAGCAAGTCCAAAATGAGAGTGCTAAGACAAGGAGTTCCTAAAGGCGGAGTTCTCTCACCGTCATTGTTCAATCTCTACCTAAGCAGTTTGCCTACTCCACCATAAGGAATAACTATCACGTCATATGCAGACGACTGAACAGTGCTTGCAACGGGAAATAACCTGCAGCAACTCACAAATATCCTGAATACCTACCTTAATACTCTGAATGATTGGTTTAAAACCAGAAAACTAAAACTTTCCACTGAAAAGTCCACTTCTACACTTTTCACCACATGGACGAAGTAGGTAAATTCAACACTAAGCATCTGCATAGACAACATACTTATTCCTACAGTAATAAATCCGAGACTGCTGGGTGTAACATTCGACCCACTGCTTAAATTTAATGCTCATGCACAACTAATAAACTCAAGTTTGAAAAACAGGAATAACGCATTGAAAGCACTAGCGGGTAGTTCATGGGGCAAAGATAAAAACACGATCTTAACAACGTACAAAGCAATAGGAAGACCCATTATAAATTATGCTGCACCCATATGGACCCCTTAAGTTGCCAACCCTCACTGGAATAAGTTACAAACAACACAAAATGCTGCCCTGCGAACCGCAACCGGATGTCACCTGATGGCCCACCGCGATCACCTACACGAGGAAAGTAACATATTTTCGGTCCGTGAACATAATAAAATGCTAACCAAACAATATCTGTTGGCCTGTCACAAAGAGCAACATCCTTGCAATGACACCTTGACTACAATAGAACCACCCAGAGACATAAGGAAGACAGCGAGATGCTTTCTGCAAGATATCAGAGATAGCCAGGTTTTTGGTAACATCGACGAATCTACATATAGAACTGGTTAAAAAACACTCCACACCAAAACGGTCGAAAACACAATAAAGAACTATATTCCAAATCGTGTTCTAAATAGAAAGCCACCAAAAGTCGCTGCCGAAGAGGCCGCCCAATTGCCCCGTAGCGCTAGACCCATCCTTGCTCAACTTCGATCCGGTTGGTCACGCATCCTAAACAACTACATGAGTAGAATTGATCCTGAAATTATTGACAAGTGTCCCGCATGTGAGGGCACGCCACACGATGTAGACCACCTATTTAATTGTCCTAAAAATGAAACAAACCTGACGAAGGAAGATTTATGGTACCGCCCAAGGGCAGTAGCAGAGTTCCTGAACCTGGACATGGAGCCGGAGGATTAGCACCAAAACTGTCGCTACAACAACAACAAACTGGCAGGCTCGACATGGGGTGCTACTCCAGCTACCCTCCGTACAACTGCTCTAAGTCTGGTTTACTCAGTGGCTGAGTATGGCGCACCAGTCTGGTTGAATAGCACACATACTGAAAAAGTTGACTGCCAGCTGCATGCCACGATGCGTACTATAAGTGGTACTATCAGATCCACCCCTTTACCTTGGCTTCCTGTGTCAAGCAATATCGCTCCACCTGAACTCAGACGCTCGCACGCTCTCATGCGTGTACATAAAAAGATAACCAACAACATCACGTTACACTTGCACGAATATTACGGTGACCACACTCGTTGTCGAGTGAAGTCAAGAAAGCCTCCACATAAAACTGCCAGCAACCTGCTGGCAACTAATTTTAATATCTTGGATGCCTGGGATACCTCCTGGCATCATTACAACACAACTGGCCTTTCTATTACTAACCCGGCTTCTACCCAACCTGGTTTCGATTTGCCACGTCATACCTGGATTACATTAAACCGAATAAGAACGAATCATGGACGTTGTGCTGATTCTTTCTACAAGTGGGGCATTGCAGAGTCCCCTGAGTGTGACTGCGGCCGGCGCTCCACAACAAACCATAAAACACATTGCAACTGTGTGTCCATCGACGTTACAATGGCAACATCTCAGACATCCATTTGGCAACTCCCGATTACTAAAAGACGCGCAATCAAATCGATTGTAAGTTCATTTAATGTGTATCCATGTTTTGTTTTAGGTAGATTTCATAGAAGAGTCTACCTATTTTAAGTTTTATTCTAGTGAGAAAATTCAGGATACTTGAATTGAGTTAACAAAACAAAATGACCATGATTTGGATGCAAAATTTAGACAACAAAAACTGTTTATACATATTTAATTCATAAGATAGAACATAAATTTAAATCGCTAAAGAGCATAATCCAGAAATCAAGTTCATTTTTTAAAAATCAGTTAAAACTCCCGCTAAAGAATGTTACGTGGATTTTTCGACCTTCGTAACAAGAACCATCAAGACATTCTGCAAATATAAAGATAATTTAATGACAAATTTAATGAAAAAATCAAAACCATACTTATTGCCATCTCAGCATCTCTTTCATTTGCAAAACGAACGACACCGGAATCCCGACCTCGCATCTCAACAAATATAATGTCTTCCATGCCACGTAGATTTTCATGTAATACTTGACTGGTACATGTAAAAGGTAACTAATGGAAACAAATAAAATACGTTTACATGATTTCTTTTAATTCGATTTTTTAAGACTTACGTTTTTGATGATAATCGTATCGTAAATATTACGTTGGTTATAGTTTCCTGAAAAATCGAAATTTCTGTAATGGTTAATATCAGACTGATGAAACCTTGATCTTTGATTTGATTCAGACCAATTATTTTTTGAGTTCACTCTATGTCCAAAACTAGGTACATACGAAGATGAAGACATAAAGTGATTGGATAAACTACAACGTGATGAAAAATTCGGATGAGTTCCACCAGTAAAAATATTTTTTGATTTTTCCATATTCTCTCCGATTTGCAATGAACCAGGATTTACGTTGGATGAATGTCGGTTTGGATGCAAATTTGAATGATGTTTTGTTACATCTTTGGGTCGTTTGCTATTAGAACTCAAACCCTCGCTGTGTAAATTCATCATAGCTGCATAATTTCGTATGTCATTGGCGTATATACTCGTTTCGGTTCCACTTTCCTGTTTAAAATTTCCTAATCCAATATGGTTTACCCTTTCCTCCAACCTCGATGAACGATCAATATCATTTTGGCATTGGTTATAATTTTGAGGCTGACATTTTTCGACTGGACTCGACCCTAAAAGATCAAAATATTTTGTTTCTCGTCTCAATGAATTGCAGTCTATATCATTTTGTCCCTCTGATTTATAACTTTGACGCTGTAAAATTTCGACTGAACTTAAAGTATCAAGGTTTCTCGTAAAATTACTATCAGAGTTATAAGATTCGTTAAAATTGTTCCTTGTAGTTTGATTAAATACAGGCCTTCCATTTCTTGAGCGCGAATCACAAACCATGCTTGATAAATCACTTTGACCACATCCAACAAAACTGGAACTAGAGTTTATATTTTGCGTTTCAACATTCTCCATTACTTTCAATGACTCAGTTTTAATATTTGATGATTGTGAGCTGGGAATAATTTTTGTTTCATCTTTGAATCGTTCATTATTGGGACTCAAACCCATACACAAATTATGTGGTTTATTCAACATGTCTGTTTCACTTTCAAAATCTTCAATATCTTGTTCCGTTTCTAAATTGGACAGAAAGTCTTTTGTGGACTGGCAAATCTTTACCCCAGGTTTTGTTCGTTCATACCTTTTCGGGATGTAACCGCCAATAACTTTCAGGCGAACTTTGTCAAAACCAAACGAGATTTCTCCCTTAGTCTTACTAAGTGGAAAAAGGGACTTTTTACTAAGCCCAATAATGACTCTTTGATTGATTTGGTTGTTCTCCCTTACACTTTCGATTTGCCAGGTACTGGTGGGTAGTTCTGGATTGCTTTGACGAATTATCTCTAGAATACTATTTGGATCCACAAGACCTAAAGGAACGAATATTTTTCCTCTAGGCCTAATAGGAATCTGATCTTGATCGACAGCCACAAGAGATGCGCCTTTCCATATTTCACCTAGTTTGCTGAGAGCTTTTAAATACAAATTATATGACCGCTTGTTAAGAAACGAGATTTGCTTAAACCGTTTGCGATAAAATCCTGTATGTTTGAACGCAGGTAGCGGAGCCGGGGTTTCCTTAAGAAGTTCTTGGATGATGGACTCTAGCGCCATATCTACTTTCTCCCACTGAGAGCTTGTTATCATGCCCGTTTTACTGCCTTTGTTCAAAATTGTTACAGTTCGACCCCATTTTATTCCCTTCATACCACTACGACTACGTTTTAAGTTATTGTTATTTGAATGCATATAAAACCTATGACTGGATGAAATTTTTAAAAATTTATTTTAATGTCATATAAAACTCAGCTAAAATTAAATACTATACATAAATCATATAAAAATGATAACACGTTATTATTCACGTATATTAATTAACTACTTACTATATGTTTAAGTTAACTCTTAAGTAGGAGTAATTTACAAGATTTTATTTTTAAATTTGTTTTCACTTTCAACTTTCAAGCTTCACAACTTCAATTTTTTTATTATTGTTCGAAAAAAACAAATTATCATACTCCATTTTCGACCAAAAGTTAACAAAATCTGCAGACCGATATAATTTTTGACATTTCGGATATATGCAGTTTTTAATTAGATTTACACTTCTGTCCGGTCTACCGATGTGGTAGGTCGTCAAATATATATCCCGATAAGTATAAATCTAAAAAATAAAATTATATTAAATTATATTTGTTGATAGTTTTTTAAGTGGTTAATTGAAGCTTTTTATTGATAATTATGATGAATTCTTTCTATTTAACATAATATCAGATAATAATAACATCGGATGGCTATGATTTTTATCAATTTTATACATAGCAAATTTCCATCATGCGGTAATCTATTTTGTAATGGCGATTGAAATCAACCAGACATCTTGAAGGCTTAACATCATCGCGTCATATTTCACCATCTGAATAAGATTATTTGAATAAGTGAATTTGATGGAATGTGGTTCATATACAACAATTTTTCATGATAATTCTGCAATCAAAATGGAAATTTCAATTACATCATCAAATCTACAATGTCAACATTTATTTGATATATCACGTCTGCATACTTGTTTCAACATGTTTAAACTTCTATTAAGTAAAACATCATAGGATCAAATTTATAAATATAAATATCATATGTTCATCAATTATAAATCTACATGGAATTTTTACAATCGTTATGCCGCATATATTTTTTAAAGAGGAAACTACGTCATCATCATATGTCAACGCACCCCTTGTATTACATATGTCTCAATATGACGTATTGATGACATTATGTGTTAGTGGTGTGTTATCAAATGGAGTGAATTTAATTTGTTGGATTTTATTAATCCAATATAATTATTGACACTCTGATTGAAAATTTTATATAAAATCAATTAAATCCATAATTAACTAAATCTATTTTGCTATAAATCAAACAAATTTTAATTTGATAACTAAAGTAAAAACACCTAAAATTACATTCAAGTTAAAACAATATTTGATTATTAACTTAACTTTGTTATTGTACAGTAGTTTTGCTTATTACTTGTCACAAAATAATTGTCATTCAATTAATATTTAATCGACTACATCATGGGGTGTTTTGAAGAGGTATCGAATTCTTCCAATACTGTCGGACTGACAGATACAATTCATTTTAAATGTTTTGGTCTTGCGCAGGACGGCAGTAGAGGACAGATTTCATATCTCTCAATACAGGTCATCATGATGTAGTTGATTTCGTCCTTCCTAGGACAATTTGATTTGTATAAATTTGTATTTCTATATAAATATAATGCCTGATTATAGACGGGTAGCTTCTGACTGTTTTCAGTCTCCAATTAAGAACATCGGTAACCACTTGTCTAATTTTCAAGTAAGGTGTACCGAATTCTTATTTGGTCATAGAGATACAGCCAGAATATGCCTTCCTATAGATCGGGAGATCTAAAATGTAACCCATTGGCGATATGGGCTCACGCCTCAGCCAACTAATATAAAATAAAAAAAAAAAAAAAAAAAAAAAAAATTAGATTTAAAAGACGACTGTCTGATAGAAAGATTTTTAATAGAATGAAAAAATACAATAAACAATATGTTAAAATATCAAAGGAAAGGATAACTTGATATTTTAATATAGAACACAATAATTACTTCAACACTTCCTCTGATTATTGTGTGAGAAGTCCCATCTCGTCACAAATCGCCTTGATACGTTCTCTGGGTAATGCTTTCGTCATGATGTCTGCTAGTTGCTCATCAGTAGATATTTGTTTAATATCCATTACACCTTCTATGACCTTCTCTCGGATGAAAAAATGTTTGATGGCTATGTGTTTTGTTCTACGATGAAACTCTGGATTTTGAGCTAATCTTACAGCTGCTGAGTTATCAACTTGTAGAACAGGAATCTGCATCAGCTCTACCAGTTCCGAAAATAATCTGCTTAACCAAATTACTTCCTTTGTTGCCTCGTTCGCTGCAACAATTTCGGCCTCTGTAGTTGATGTAGCCACCATTGCTTGTCTTTGACTAAGCCACGAAATTGCACCGCTTGCGTACTTTACAACCACACCAGAAGTTGATCTACCAGTCTTCATGCAACCACCAAAATCAGCATCACTGAAACACTCCAGAACACCTAAGTTTTCGCCAGACTTGAAAACTAAACCAAGATCTAAGGTGCCCTTAATGTACCGGAAAACTCTCTTGACACGAGAAACATCTTCCATTGATGGATTCTCCAGGAATCTAGAAATATACCCAACGCTGTAAGCCAGATCAGGTCTAGTACCAAGCATAAGATACATCAATGCTCCAACAGCTTGTCTATAAGGAAATTTGTGAGCCTTACTATTCTTCTCATCAACTATTCCCTTGAGAATTGGTGTTGAAATCGGTTTGCAATCAGAAAAATTAAATCGTTCCATGATTTTCTTGGCATACGACCTTTGACTTATTTTGATATGCGTATCTGCCACCTCGATTTCAAGACCCAAAAAATAGTCAGCTTTCTTCGAGACAATCTTGAACTCAGATTTAAGCTCCTCCATGAAAACTTCTAAATCTGTCAGATTATTTGCTGCTACTAGCCCATCATCAACATAAAGCACCAAAATTAGCTTCTTTCCGTTTTTCTCACGAATATACAAACATGGATCAGCCTTGCTAGCTCTAAATCCTAATTTCGAAAGAAAACATCCAAAACGTTTGTTCCAGCACCTAGGAGCCTGCTTAAGTCCGTACAAACTTCGCTTCAGCTGACAAACTTTATGGCTGCCATCTTCAAATCCTTCTGGTTGCTTCATGTAAATTACCTCATCAAGCTCTCCATACAAAAACGCTGTAGATACATCAAATTGCATGACATGCATCTGCTCACTTGCTGCAATACTTAAAATGGATCGGACAGTTGCCATCTTCGCTACTGGACTAAATGTTTGATTGTAGTCAATGCCTTGTCGTTGACTAAAACCTTTTATGACGAGTCTAGCTTTATACTTATCTATGCTGCCATCAGGATTAGTTTTTAAACGAAAAACCCACTTACATGGAATAGCTTTAGCTCCTTTCGGCAAGAATGTCAGATTCCAAGTTTGGTTTTCATTAAGTGAAGAAATTTCCCTGCACATGGCCTCTTGCCAGCTACTACTTTGCTTGCTGCTAATTGCATCTTGAAAACTTTCAGGATTGTCTATTTCACTGACAAATTCTTCTGCAGAAAAAACATATGAATTAAGACGTTCTGGCATTTTCAACTTAGTACGATCTCTCAGATTTGGCTTTGGCGACTCGCTTTCTAGTTCAGAGTCCAATCCAGTTTCATTGTCATCATCACTTCGGTCATCAGTAAGCGTTGTGTCTTTATCTGGAGTTTCTTCTTCAGGAAACACACTCTCTGGTTCATAGCTTTGAAATGGTAACACAAGTTTGTCTTCACAATCCAGAATTTGCTCGTGGAACTGCACATCTCTCGATAATATGACTTTGTTCTCGGCCTTCACATAAATTCGGTAGCGCTCATCCCCATCGTATCCAACAAGAAAACCTTTCACAGCCTTTTGGTCCATCTTTTTTCGTTTTTGCTTTGGTACGTGAATGTAACAGACAGAACCAATGATGCGCAAATG
This sequence comes from Diogma glabrata, assembly GCA_963693315.1. Lineage (NCBI taxonomy): Eukaryota > Metazoa > Arthropoda > Insecta > Diptera > Cylindrotomidae > Diogma > Diogma glabrata. The sequence goes on from OY856188.1 coordinate 78,583,939, forward strand.
CTTAATTCTTGGCTTCTTACCCATCCAGGATTCAAAGGGACTAATACCTTCAACTGAAGACTTGGCAGTTCTATTCAGAACATAAATAGCTGAATTGACAAGCTCTGCCCAAATTGCTTCCGGAAATTTAGCTTTTGCATTTGAATACTTAAAAGTTCGAGCCATTTCTACAATAGTGCGGTTGTCTCTCTCACTTCCACCATTTTGCTCAGGAGTATATGGCGCTGTCAGCCTCTGAGTGATTCCATTTTTCTGCAAAATTTCTTTGACATCAGCATTATCGAACTCACCACCATTATCACTCAATAATTCTTTTATGGAGTGACCTTGCATCTTAGCATGAGCTAGCATCTGCTTCAAAACAAGTTTAACATCGGACTTTTCTTTAATAATGAAGCCATATCGAAATTTTGTGTAACTATCTTTGAACACTACTAAATATCGTGCCTTCTTGAATGATTCGGCAAAGGGCCCACAAACATCAGTTGACATTAGTTCTCCAGGACTACATACATTTTTTCTTGTACCAAAAGGCAGCCTATGGGATTTTCCGTAAATACATGGTTCACAAATACCTCTGTCCAGCTTAACGTTTATGCCTAGTTCAATCTGCAACTTTTCTTTGACATGACGTTTGTCTTGATGACCCCATCTTTCATGATATAGTTGTAATGTCGACTGATCTGCAACAGCTACGTTTACTTCAGAACGTTCGGAACGCATCGGCTTAAAGACTGCCTTGAACAAAGACCCAGACACTTCTCGGACCCCGTATAACACTGTTTTATCATCAACATCCAGCCAACACTTTGTAGGAGTAGACCTAAATAGGCTCTTAGGATTTCTATCTTGAGCAGCCAGCACAGAAAACAAATTGCGTGAAATATCTGGAACATACCACACATCTTCTAGGGTAAACGTCTCACCGTTCTGATTTATAATCACAATTGAACCTGTTCCAATTGCCTCGAGAGTTTCTCTTCCAGCTGCTTTGATACTACTTGGTTTGTTGAAAACTTGAAAATTCACAAACCAGTCCGGACATTTAGTAATGTGCCTTGTTGCTCCGTTGTCAATCCACCAGTCTGTAGAATTAGACTCAGCCAGATTCACCTCATTGCAAATTGTTACAAGAGACATGTTAGTATCAGTTACATTGCTCTGAACGTTACCTGAAGATATGTTCTTGTTTGGTCTTCCATCAGATATCCATTTCCTGCACTCATTGACCCAATGACCCCTTTTCTTGCAATAATTACAACAGTCATCTTTCTTGGACTTGCTATTATTCTTAGATGTACCCTCTTGCCTCTTTTTCACTGGTCTTACTACTAGCGCCTCTTGAGCTAATATCTCACTGTCATTTCGTTTGAAGTTTCTTTCGAACGTAGAAAGCTGCATAGTTAACTCATCAAAAGTCGGTTCATTATCTTTTGATAACATCATCCAGCTTGAGCGAAACATTTCATAACTGCTTGGCAAAATGTGCAAGGTTTTGCAGACTAACATAAGATCGGGTAATTCATTCTCATCTTTTGCCTTAAGTCCGCTGTTCAATTCAACCCACAATCTCCTTAAAATAGCAATGTGTGTCGAAACATCCTGACCTGGCACCCAACAAAAAGCAAAGAAATCTGTGCAGATTTTGAAAAGTTGATCCTTTGAAGTGGCTTCAAACTGCTTTTTCAACGCTTCCCAAGTCTCACATGCGGTATCTTTGTCCATTACTTTTTGATAAACCTCGTCAGTAATAGTGGTTGTTATCAAAGACTTCGCATAGCTATTAGCCTTACGGTAGAAATCGGCCTTTTCTTTAAAACCCTTTAATTGTGCTGCCGTAGCATCAGCTCCTAGCGGTTCTGGTTTTTGTAACTTCCCATCTATTACATCTAACGCTCCATCGTGATAGTCAAGCAGGTCCCTAATTTTCCTCTTCCAAATTGGCCAATCTGACTCATCCTTCAATGGTTTGATATGCTTTGCTAAATCCATTTCTTATAGTTTAGCGGCTTAAAAATCTTTCAAAATATTTATTCTAATCTAAACAGTGCACCTACTCGTGCCTGGGCCCATAACCAATTAGATTTAAAAGACGACTGTCTGATAGAAAGATTTTTAATAGAATGAAAAAATACAATAAACAATATGTTAAAATATCAAAGGAAAGGATAACTTGATATTTTAATATAGAACACAATAATTACTTCAACATTTTTTGGTATCGGTTTTGTTTGATCGACCTCGTAACATGCAGCATTTAGGCGCGCTATACACTTGAGCTAAGCTAAGCGAACTATGTTTTTTGTATATAACGTAATCAAATGCATGACTATAGGGCGATTTTTCTGTTCCGGTGTTTACCGCAATGGCGCTGCAAAAAGGGGATAAGAGAATAAATTCAAAAAATTTTATATGGGATTTCATACAAAACACAACATAAATATTTTTAAAAACTATCTATGAAATGTCTCATTTTACTACAATTAAATAGTTTAAATTTGTTTATGAAGTATTATTGACCATATATTAAGCATAATATACAAAATATTGTATTTTTTTCCGTCCGTAAAACAAATACGAAAATAGGATAAATTTTTCATACAACTTTGTATGGGAAATTTTGGCAATCTTTATGTTGCTTTTTTGAGCGACTTAAGAATAATATTTTATTTATTACGCTTAATCTATAGTCAATAATACTTCATGAGCAAATTAAAATTCTTCAATTGTGTTAAAATGAGAAATTTCATAGATTACTTTTAAATTTATTCAAGTTCATTCATCATTCGGAGTCAGACGAGTCGACGTCTCCTAAATTTTAAAATAAAAAGAACAAAAAAACATAATAATCGAAAATAGATAAATAATAGTGTTATAAGTGTTAATAAGTGTTAGTAAGTGTAGTAGCTAATAAGTAAATAAGTGTTATAGTGTTTGTGTTAATGTTTATGAAAAATAAAAGTGTTGAAGAACGGACGCGTACAATTATATAATTGGTGAGATTGTTCTTTATTAAAAAATTATTTGGTATTTTGTGTTCACTATTACCAAGAGGTAGGCAGGTAAAATTTTACCTTTTATTGCTTTGATGTAATAAATTTATTTATTATTTTAAAGCATTTGTCTTGGTAATAGAAACCCAAAAATCTTGTTTTAGTTGTTATTGATTTTTTTGGATTGCCTGGGTTTTTTTTTGTATTTGAAGTTTTGTGACATGATCTAGCTCCTCCCACCTCGAACTTATTTTGGGAGTTGGAAAGTGTCAGTTGGTTGATAGTGAAATGTTTTTTTTGACAAAAGCTAGGAATTTCGAATTTAACCCTTTATTTGTGCTCGTCAATTTTGTTAGTGTATTTTGTGTCCCCATTTTTTTTTTTTTGCTTTTCTCTTATCGTGCTACTGTTGCATGAAATTTGCTACCGTGTTTTTGTGACAGAGATACCCAGTTTCTTTTGTACTGTTTAGTGTTGAAATTTAGGCCTGGCCGAATTTCAGTAGCTATGCCTGCAATGTCAAAGGGTAAGTCTTTGTCTCAACAAAATGGCCGCAGAGTGAACCAACAGCTTAGCATTGACTTCACCAACATAAGAGGTCTCAATTCGAATCTAAACGAGGTTCATCACTACATCGAAAAAAATAAACCTGACATATTGTTTCTTACCGAAACAATTGTTGGTGGCAAAGCATCGAAGTTGGATCCCGACAAATACCGGATACCTAGTTACGAATTGGAACATTCCTTTTATAACAAGCATGGTGTCTGTGTATTTGTTCGAGATTCACTTTCATGTGTGAGAATTAAGGCCTACGAGTTGAACTCTAAGCACCATAATTCTATAGCACTGAAGATCTCAGGTGTTGATGAAACTATGTTTATAATAGGATTATATAGATCCCCAAATTCTCCCCCAGGATGTACCTTTTTCGATCAAATATCGGCTAATCTAGACAAGATTACCACGGACTACCCCAAAGCAAGACTGGCCATTCTTGGAGACTTTAATATTCATAATAAAGAATGGCTTAAGTATTCATCGCGCACTGACGACGTAGGAAGACAAGCCGAACTGATACTCGCAGATTATCACGGTTTGACGCAAATGATAGAGTGTCCCACTAGAATCGCAGACAATTCACATCATAACAATAATTTGCTGGATCTGTTTTTGACAAACGAACCAGATACTACGAAGACAAAAGTTGAACAACCCCTCGGAACATCAGACCATTTACTAATATCAGCAATAGTGCAATTTACATCACCGACACAAATTAAAGCAAATCCTCGCCAGGTTTGGAACTATAAACGCGCTGACTGGGAGGGACTGAGAAACTTTTATGATGAAACACCTTGGAAAACTATTTGTTGTGTTGATCAAGATCCTAGCACATCGGTAATAAGAATTTCTGAAATCATAAAAGAAGGAATGCGGCGGTTTATTCCAAATCGTGTAATGGATAGTCTGGGCTAATGTCTGAACCCAGTATATTATAGTCTCAGATTTATTGGTTTTCATTTTTTTTTATTCACCTGTACCGCGCGTAATAGTTTCCCATCCATTCACCTTCAATAGCCGTATTTTTATAGTCCCCGTAACCCGTAGTTCCTTATTTTTCCTAGACCCCATTTAAATTTTCAATAGTTGGACCGACCATATGTGAGAAAACCAAAAGATTTTTGCACTGATTACGCTGGTTTGATATGTTAATTAATCTAATATAAGATTGGTTGGTTTTAATTAATTAATAATTATCTTTAAAGATCATCCATATTTTTTTTACAACACCCTAAAAATGACGTGCGCTATGGTTACATTCAATATACTATTAAAGTTTGAATTCTCTAAACATCAACCGTAATTAAACAACTAACTCTTTTTGAACCCTAAGTCGGCTGTGCGTATTTTTCCAGTCATCAACATTCAACGATTTAATATCTCGTTTTTGTTAAACATTCTATTGTCTTATTTTCTTTCAAAATGATTTTTCCGTTTCACTATAATGTGATTCTGGATTATAGTTTTGCATTTGATTCATTTTGAATTCAATGGTGAATGTTGTTGATGTGTCGGAAATATTTTGTGTTACAACCTTGTCGTTGGGCAATAGTATCAAATAACGAACGGTTTTGTGTAATTTTGAAAAATTCCCAACAATTGAAAACTTGATGGAAATTAATTTCCAAAACACCGTATTCGAGTTTTTTCGAGACAAAAATTTTTGGCTATATAATACGGCTCTGTCAATTATTAAAATCTCTTAGTTTATTACATTTGCGTGGTGATGGTTATGGTCACATAGTCATTCCGTCCGGTTGACTTTCAAAAATCATAGTGCAAGTTATTTGTGAGTTTAAATTTAAAACAAAAAAAAATTTTATATGTTGTGTGCCGTTCTGAATCATACAAAGAAAAAAAAAATTAATGAATTTGTAAAATTGTTAACGCAAAAAAAAAATCTTTATATGTTTGTGTTGTGCCCACTATAATAATGTGCCGTAAAATCAACAAGCAAAAAAATTGCATTAAATCTACGTAGTACAAAATATTATAATCAATATTAAATTTGGTGAGTGCCAATATTCCCATTAGTTGAATTTGTTTGTATTTAGTATCACTGAGTTAGTCCAATTTAGTCAAAAATTTATATGTGCAAGTTAAAACAAATTGATATGTTTTGTGACGTAACGAAAACTGTACGCGCGCTATCATCCTAATGTTAATTATTTTTGACATAAATGTTTTAGTGATAATTAAATGGAATTATTGTGACTAACTATTAAAATATATATTTTTTTGTGGAATATATTTTGTATCCACGTATTTCTCTTAAAATTTAAGTAGAACAATGGTTTGTACTAATTAAAAGTTTTTAACTCAGTTGAATGAGTCCTATTTTTTTGTAAAACTTAAATTATTTCGACTGCCGAAGATTTAAGAAGGTACGATAAATATTATAAATTCGAACTACTATATTATGTAAAAGAAAGATGTATCTTATTTATTAGTTGTGTATTTGTTTAAATAGACAATCGAATTGTAACAAAATATGATTACAGTTATTATGCTAAATGAACGTATGCTGTATTTTATTTTCTATTGAACGTCGTGGAATTTGATAACTTGTGTTATGATAACATAAAAAAAATGGTTTATTTTTATTTGTGATTCTGAAATTTACCAAATTTAAATGGCAGTACTATTTTGAAGTTGGATGTTGATGTGAATAAATTAATAATATGATGCAAGATCCAAATTATAAAAAAGGCCGGAATATGACGTCCTTCAACGATGAGGCCACAATATCATCATCCGCCGTATCAATATTTTGGCGGTTACTACTGTAGGTTAGTGCAACTCAGCATTGGCATCAGGTTTTTGGCTGTTGCTATCGTCTATTATACCTGTTTCGACACACCAATAATACAAAATTTTCATTTAATTACTGCCGTATCGCTTCATTATCATTGTTACAACTTGGTTACAGTTATACTTCAACGAATAATTTAACGGGTGTGGTTACAATTGATTACCTTTGGGATTTCAACGCATACGTCAACCATTACTTTTGCCGTATTGCTTCACTATCATTGTTACAAAATTATTACAGTTATCCTGCACGTATAGTTTAACTAGTGTTGGTACAATTTGTCACATTGTTTGGATTTCAACGCATACGTCAACAATTATTCTTTTTTGCCGTATTGCTTCACTATCATTGATACAAAATTATTACAGATATACTGCAACGAATAGTTTAACTGGTGTTGGTGCCATTTACTACAAGTTTTGGATTTCAACGCATACGTCAACAATTATGTTTTGCCGTATTGCGTTCCCATCATTGATACAAATTGTCACCGTTCGATTTCAATAAATAGTTTGGCTAGTGTTGGTACACTTATTTTTGATTTCAACGCATCCTGCCACAACTACATTTCAACGCATTCGGCTTAATTGATTGCAAGTTTATTTAACGTTTCTATGTACCATTTTTTTTTTCTCACAACGTTATCATTGTGTTCAACGTTTTATTCAACAAAATCCTTCAACGCTGATGCTTGCAAGTTTACGGAATGGTTCTACTTGTCATTTGCTGCAACAACGTCATCCATTAACGTTTCTACGTCACGTTTTATTTAATAGAATTGTTTGCTGATTGCCAGTTTATTTAACATTTCTACACAACCATTTATTCATTGTTTATAAGAACAACATTATATAACGCTGCTGACTGCCAGATTATGGAATGTTCCTACGGGTCAGTCACTGCAACAACGATATCAATTAACGTTTCTACGTAACGTTTATTCAATAAAATTGTTTAATGATTGCAAATTTATTTAACATTTCTACACAACCATTTATTCATTGTTTATAAGAACAACATTATATAACGCTGCTGACTGCCAGTTTATGGAATGTTCCTACGGGTCATTCACTGCAACAACGATATCAATTAACGTTTCTACGTAACGTTTATTCAATAAAATTGTTTAATGATTGCAAATTTATTCAACATTTCTACACAACCATTTATTCATTGTTTATAAGAACAACATTACTTACCGCTGATGATTGCTAGTTTATTGAACGTTTCTACTCATCATATTTATTCAACAATATTATCATTTAACGTTTCTAATTAACGTTTTACTCAACAACATTACTTACCGCTGATGATTACTAGTTTAGTGAACGTTTCTACTCATCATATTTATTCAACAATATTATCATTTAACGTTTCTAATTAACGTTTTACTCAACAACATTACTTACCGCTGATGATTGCTAGTTTATTGAACGTTTCTACTCATCATTTTTATTCAACAATATTATCGGTTAACGTTTCTAATTAACGTTTCATTCAACAAAATTACTTACCGCTGATGATTACTAGTTTATTGAACGTTTCTACTCATCATATTTATTCAACAATGTTATCATTTAACGTTTCTAATTAACGTTTTACTCAACAACATTACTTACCGCTGATGATTACTAGTTTATTGAATGTTTCTACTCATCATTTTTCTTCAACAATATTATCATTTAACGTTTCTAATTAACGTTTTATTCAACAACATTACTTACCGCTGATGATTACTAGTTTATTGATCGTTTCTACTCATCATTTTTCTTCAACAATATTATCAGATAACGTTTCTAATCAACGCTTTATCCATCGAAATTCTCCAACGTGACCAGCGTACCAATGGAAGGCTGATGGAATCGGAATAGGAGGTCAGGAATTAATCGTGGGGTGAGTACACTCAGTTTGTTTTTTTTTATTTTTTTTTAATTAAGGTGGGGGGTGTGAATGGGTGTAAAAGGGCGTGTCAGAGATTGAATCGGGACATGCTAGTCGTCGAATGTGTGGGTGAATGTGTGACGTGTGAGTGTGTGGGCGTCTGAGAGTGAATGTAGGGGTTGGGCGTGGTGATCGTGGATTTTTCGCCCATGGCGTCGCCAGAGTCTCCATTTTTCCACTTGTATTTCTTTCCATTTCTGCAGATTTTCGTAAATAGCGTACATTTCTGTATTTGTGCTGAAGTAGCAGGTATTACTCTATCAAACCCGCGATGGCTGAGTCTTAGTCGTGATGGCTTTAAACTACTCAAGGTACGCTTCCTGCTATGCCACTCTCATTGGTTCGCCACTGAGAAAGCGCTTCATTACAAATTGGCGCCCAACGTGGGGCTTCTCTAAGGGTTTCTACAGTGATGTAGGACCCTGGAGGAGTCCCTCCATGTTTACACAAAATTTGAAAAATTTTTTTTTGAAAATTTTTTTTTCATGTTAATTTTCAAGTTGCACCCAACAATAGTAAGAGACTCTGGCGGCGTGGAAGCAGTTCCCTGCTTCACACGCGCAGGAGCGAAGGAAGTCTGAGATTCCTCAGACTTTCCTTCGATGGGGTTTTGCGTCCCCACGCCTCCAGCTACAACTCTCCTTTTTGTATTTTGATAACGCAAGGGTGAGAATGGTTCTTCGGAATCATTCTCAATGGGCTTTACAAACCCACGGACCCTAGTAACGGCTGGGTTTCTTACTGGCACGGGGAATGCCGGGGGTGACCGGGTGCCAGGATTAGATATTTGTGAAATGGCGTATACGCCTATCACATCCATCCTGGTCATCTGGCCATGCTCTGGGTTCGCTGTGACAGTGAGATTCTCAGCTGGGCTAACTGCTCCATAACGTTAGAGTCCCCTCCCTGGAGCGTTAGCACCCTATGGTCTGAGTTGTCCGGTTCTCGCGAATGATACTGGGGAACATCTTCTAAAGCAGTTCGATATCAACTGCTGAGGGAAGATGTTCGCCCAGCCTTCATGTCGCGAGTTAATTGGATTAACTCAGATCATAGCACCTCGCCCGTATGTGTTGGTGGTGTGGATCGCAGTTGGCAGGTGTTGATGATCGAATGGTGGTCCAGAGGATTTATCTTCTGGCCATCCCGTCAGCACTTGTCAGCTGGGTGAGATCCCATCAGCACATACCCCTTCTTATTCCTTTCCCACCCTACCATTTCCCATCCTTTAACGTAGCATAATTTTACTTTTCTTTGGTCCCAAACAAACAAAAACATCTTAAAACAACAACAAATAATGAAAGACCGGCGATCACCCCTTCCAGCCCCATGTGTGGTGAACTTCCCCCAGGATTGGTCCGTCTGTCCTCCGTCCACAAATAAATAAATAACAAAAAAAAAAGGAAAATAAATATTTATTATTGTGTAAATAGCAAATAAATAAATATAATAATAAATAAATAAATAGAATAACCAATAAATAAATATAATAATAAATAAATAAATATTTAATAAAGAAATAAATAAGTATTTATTAATTAAATAGTTAATAAATACATAAGACGGCAAAACAGCTGATAATATTGGGAACTAAATTTTTTTTTTCAATATATTTTAGATGCCAGCACAAAAAAATAAATATTAAACAAATAGATTATACATCAAGAATACGTATTTAAACCAAATATAGGAATTAATAATATATCAAATAAGGAAAACGAAGAGTATTCAACTCAAATAAATAAGCATCAAGAATAAGAAAATTATAACGGAAAACCAAAAATTTTATTCACCAATTTAAAGCTAACCTGGATAGAAGACTACAATTCGATTAATATTAGGTATAGATTGTTAGATTTAATCTTGTTTGTATATTTTCGTTTAAGGCATGATAGGCTAAGTTTTTTTTGTATTTTTGTTAAATTTTGAAACACATTTGCTTGTCGAACCGGTAGGCTTGCCGCACTTTTTTTTTTGTTTTCCCTTTTTGATTTTCGATTCGGGGAATTTCTGAGCCGCCCGAAATCGATTCGGAAATTTTTGTTTAATCCCCCGCCGACAATAGTGTAGGATATTAATTTTCACGCATTTTGCTTCATAATTTTTGTTCCCCACTTACCTCGTTAATAACAGTATAACTTACCTGTTTTTTTTTTTGGGCTTCATTTTCGCGTTTGTTTCACCAGATTGAACTGCTGCCCGTTAAAGCAAAAAAAAAAAAAAAAAAAAAAAAAAAAAAAACAAAAAAACAAATTTTTCCTGATTGTTCACACATCAACAACGTAAGTAGTAATAGGTATTTCATTCTTGATTACCCTCGGCGATAGCCCGTTTTACAAGTTTCTTAATCCATACATTGGACGAAGTGGTCAGATATCGCACAGCTGGTTAAGGGTTTGAATAACGAAATTTCCATACAACTCTCTAATATATTTC
>OY856188.1:78594884-79099112 GCA_963693315.1 Diogma glabrata
AAGAACCAATTGTACTTTTGCTTTCAGGATCAGAGGCTTCACCTCATACAAATTCAAAAACTTTTCCACTTTTCCATTTAGTTTTTCAATAGACAATTTTTTCATAGAGTTTGGGTTTTGAAGTCTGGTGCTCGGGAGCGTTCTTCAACTTTCGCATTAGGTTTAGTTGTAATTTATTTGTAGGTTAAACAAGCACAACTGGGTCAGTAGAAATGGACCTAGTGTCTAATCGTGACAGTTGTGATTGTTTTATTAGGTTGGGGAGAATCTGTTCTGTAGAATCTGGTCGTTAGGGGCTTTTCTAGTCAGTTCTCACATGCATTGTTGGAGTGGGCTCGCGAACGCGATATTTCAAATTTAAATGAAATGGATATTGTAGCCATACTTACTTTTAAATTGTCTCCAGACGAATCTTGACTTTGGGAATCTCTTATCTAATTATTAAATAAAAAAATAAAATAAATCAAACAAATTTTTCAAAAATTAAATAAATAAAATTTTTTTTATTAAATAAATAATTTTTTTTTAAATTTAAGTTAATTTTAGGTAGCTAAATAAATTAAATTTTCTTAATTAAGCTTTACGTCAAGATATAAATAAATATTTTTTATTTTTTAAAAAAAAAAATAAATCAATATTTCAAAGTTAGGACGGTGCATCCAATAAATAAACATCCTTTCTGAATATTTTTTATTTTTCAATTTTTTTTAAAAATAAATAAATATATTTTAGGGGTGCTATCGTCAATAACTAATTTTAGGTATATATAATTATTTCAGTATATCTGAAATTAAATAAATAAATTATACTTTTACATATATAATGTTTTAGGAATTTTTGTGAAAGATTCAGCAAAGATTGGCTACGACGGTGGTCCGTCGGTGTTTTACAAAAAATCTTGTATGTTTTCGAATTGGGCGTTCGTTGTTTTTTTTTCGTTTTTGTGCTTTCATTTTTTTTTACATTTACAGTGTACTAACTCCATTTTTTTGTTGAGAATTGGTTTTACTATTGTTGGTGATTGCGAGTCATGATTTTGCGGGTTTTACCATCGAAATCTCTAGCGTCTGTTTCCTATACACCAAGCCTAAGTTTTTCAATGTATTTTTTTTATAAAATTAAATTTAGTGTTAGAATTATTAGTTTTCCTACATTAAACCTATATTCTTAATCATTAGTTATTATAGTTATAAATTTAATTCTCGGTTTTTAGAATTTAAATAGGTGTTATATTTAATATTACTTAGTTATTATAATTTTTTTTATCGGTTATTAGAATTTCTATTATTAGTTTAAGTTTAATAGTGCTTTGGTGGTTTTCTGTCATGGAGGGGATGGCGACGTTTTTGTGATTTCAAGAGTAGAAATCTTGATTTTTACCTTGAATTCATGGTGTAACGATCGCAATAATCGCAAAACAATAATAAAACCAAATTCATCTTCGTTTTCAATTCAATAGAAATGTATTTCATTAGTTTCCGTTCATTTTTGCATTAACAATAATTTTAAAATTTTCTAATACTTTACTGCTAGTTAAATTTCGAATATACTAAAAAAAGCAACCGAACGTACTCAATTTTATTTCCAATTCTGGCGAACAGATGTCGTTGTCGTTGTTAATCATTTGCTGAATTTCGAATATTACACGATTGATTAGAAGAGGTCAAAAGCAAAATCACATTTTTGCAATTTTTAATTTGGAAAAAATTATTTTATCATTCCATTTTCTGCTTCAAAACAATAAAATTGTAAGAAAACGTCCGTAAGTAAAAATAGCGAATAAATAAATAAATATTAAAATAATTTGCTGTGTTTAATATATCATATTCAAGTTTAATTGATTTGAATTTTAAAAACTCAAATATGTGTTCAAACAAAAGTGTTTCTATTATAAACGTGAACCAAAGATTGAATTGATTATAAAAAAATTGTGTCAAAAATTATAAAAACAAATTATTATTTTGTTATTGATGTGAAAAACTAATGGAATACGATTTAAATTAAAATAAAATTTACAAACTTTTTCGCTGTAGTATTAATTACTATAATAGTAAAAATAAGGTTTTATTACAAACGAAAAATTGAAGACAAAAAGAATATGGAAATATTACAATTTGACAGAACATAAGGAAGAAATGATATTGGAAAATCAAAGAAATAACTTAGAACAACCGAATATTGATGACATCAATCAACAAAAATAACTTAAGGTATTTACTATAAATATGTATATTAATTTTAATTTAATTATCCCTTTTAGAATGTTAGAGTAAATTTAGGAAAGAAATAGTGAGAGATTCCCAATCTCAAGATTCGTGTGGGGATAAGCTGTATCCCGCGCAAATTCTATTTTTTATATTAGTAGTAAAGGTCCAAGATTATAACGTGGCTCCGTAACAGGGTCTGCATAATAAGATCTGTGGTACCGCCCAAGGGCAGTAGCAGAGTTCCTGAACCTGGACTTGGAACCGGAAGAATAGCACCTCCACGCGTCGCTACAACAACAACAACATGTGAATAAAATCATTGGAAGTTCTCAAAAGTTGAGTGCTATTGGTATGAACGTAGAGGATGAATGGATTGGAAGCCTTTTGTTGACCGGGCTACCTGAAAAATTCCAACGCATGATTATGGCCAGCAGTGAGTGGAGAGCAGTGGTATTAAGATTACTGCAGACGTAATAAAAACAAAATTACTTCAAGATGCTGACAATTACAATAGTGCATCTGGTGGCGCTAAAGCAACAAATCAAGTGTTGATGTCCAAGGAATCAAAAGCAAAAAACTTCCAAAAAAAATTGTTTAAGTGTTATGGTTGTGGCGCATATGGTCACATAAAGAAGCATTGTCCAAAAGAAAATAGTAAATGCAAATCTGAAAACACGAAAAATGTATTTTGTACAACATTTGCAGCGTCGAAGCAATTCAGTGGTGATGTTTGGTATATTGATTCCGGATCGACAACACATGTCAAATAATTTGAACTTGTTCAGAGATTATCAAGAATTTGAAAGTGAAAGCTATGTTACTGTGGCAGATAAAAATCACGTGAAAGTCGTTGGCAAAGGAAATATCAATGTAAAAGTTGTAGTTGCTGAAAAAACGTTTGACATTTGTATATTTTTTTTTAATAAAATGTGTTGTGTAGTAGGAATTACAATATGTGTCACAATAACACATAAAAACCTTTCAAGACCAAGGTCCCACAACAACATACATTCAAAGATGTTGATGGACGTAAATCTTTCTTTTTTTGTTTTTTTATATTTTTGGTTAAAGAATGGATAACTAAACAAAAAATCCTATCACTGACAAAATATGACATAGGCCAATATTTTAATGATAGAATAGAGAAAATATAAAGTAAATTAAAAAGTAAATAAAAAATTTTTACAAAAATTTGCTGAAACAAAACAAAACTGTAGTTGCCAATAATCCAGCCGGTTGCATATTCCTTGATCCTGTGACGCTCTATCTTGAAGATTGAAACCCACACATAGTTATATGAAGGCTCGTTTCCTCAAGGAAGCAATAGCGTCTCATCATCAAGGATTATTTCACAGCTAAGCCTGAGGGCAGTGGCGGATTACCATAGAGGCGGAAGAGGCGGCCGCCTCGGGCCCCACATGCACATTGGGGCCCCTCGCGACAAATAGTAATGATATTTTATAGGTATTCAAATATCAGATGACTGCGTTCATTCAACCAAAGTTTTTAAACCTAAAGATTTTTTTTATATTATCCCACATTTAAAAGTGTTAGGTTGTCAATTTGTATTACTTTTTTTCATGTATTTATTTTAATAATTCTAATTTGATAGTTTTATAATTTTTTAATGTATTCGTTTTCCAATTTGTATCGTAGAAAAAACATTTTGTTTTGAAAAGCTCCACTGTTACGAATGAACATTAATACTAAAACTTTATTTGCTATGGGTTGTTATTATATTAATCGCAAAATTATTGATAAAAACATAAAATCCAGATAAGTATTTTTTGGGTATTTGAAGTATATTTGAGTTTTAAGTTTTCATCAATGATTTTAAAGTTTCTTTTAAGACCTACAATTTATTGAAAGCATTAAAATGAAAACCTCAATCTTAAGCATATAATTGTACAATGTACATTTTAGATTAATTTCATATATAACTAAATAAATGAAAACTTTTGAACGTGTAGAATTGAAATCTTTTATTGTATGCTTAAAATCCATGTATTTTTTACAATACATCCTAAATTCTTCATTTGGATTAACGTTTGAAAAGGGTTTCCATATAGATGAAAAACGTGTTCTAGACAGAGTTGTGAAAACTTGACCATTTTTGATTTTCCTGAAACTTAGCATATAAGTAGTATGGACAAAATAAAAAATACTACTTATTTTAAAACTTTTTTAAAGTGCATAGTTTGAGCATAGGGGGCACCCCAACATGCATGAAAAATGAAAATTCTGCCAATCCGATGTAACTTTGAAATTAGATTGCTCAAGAACGGCGATACCGATTTTATCAAACTTTTTTTTGTTTGATAGATGATTAGTTAGTCCTTTAAAAAAAAATTAATTTATTGTTTTTATAATTAATTTTTAAATGAAAATATTAAAAAAACTTTTTTAAAGATGGCGCTAGGGTCAAAGATCAATAGGAATTTAATTAACTTTTTTTCTGAAAATAGTTCTATCCTTACTCTAAAATATACCAAATTAGCTCAGAGGCATTAATTTTTGTTCTTGAGATATTTAATTTTAAAGATTTTTAGTACGACTGAAATTCGAATTTTTCTTCATTTTTTCAAACAATTTCCATTAACAAAAATTTTTAAAATCAATTAAATTTTAACTTGTTTTTTTAAATATAGCTCTAACCTTACTTTAAAATATATCAAATTTACAAAGAGGCGTTAATTCGTGTTCTTGAGATATTTAATTTTAAAGATTTTTAGTCCGATTAAAATTCTAATTGTTCATTATTTTTTCGAACAATTTACATCATCAAAAAATTTTAACCACTGAAGTTTGAGAAAATAATGAACAATTAGAATTTTAGTCGGACTAAAAATCTTTAAAATTAAATATCTCAAGAACACGAATTAACGCCTCTTTGTAAATTTGATATATTTTAAAGTAAGGTTAGAACTACACAGTTGAAAAAGTAACTGCAATATTTAAAGCAAGCCTTGCAATAGGAGCTATGCGTTGCAGGTTATTATTGAAATGTAAAGTAAATGTTGCATTAAACCTAATTTTTATGCATATCTATAAAATTTAAAACAACTCTTGCATCATAATTTATTTCTATAGAACTACTAGAAGTTGTAATACACCTTGCTACAATTTAATACATTAAAAATTTCATGAAATTGTAAAATTCACTAGAGTATTATCCATTTTAGAAATACATAGTTAAAACCGTTTCATGCATGTTTTAGTTATCGCTTCTCAGCTGAAAGTCTATAATAATAGTGATTAAGGTGGTATACGTATGTTTTAATTTTTTCCGTTGTAATTTTTTTATTTTAATTTGATTAATTTAGGCAGGTGCGTAATAATCAAAGTAACTCGAAATTATGATGTAATTTGCATTAAAATGTCATACTTAAAAAATGTTGCGCGTAATATTATTTATTGCAAATAACAGAAATTTTTAAACAACAAGCTTTATATTTTACTCCAAGTGCTCTGTTAAATATTGATGCAAAGAGCATTAGTTTAACTTTATATAGCAAGCTTTGTGTTGTTTTGTAATGGAAACTTCCGTAGGACCTAAATGTGTAGCAATTTGCATTACAAATTCAATTTTTTTTAACTGTGTATATTTAAAAAAAAAAGTTAAAACTTAATTGATTTTAAAATTTTTTGTTAATGGAAGTTGTTTGAAAAAATGAAGAAAAATTCGAATTTCAGTCGTACTAAAAATCTTTAAAATTAAATATCTCAAGAACAAGAATTTTAGCCTCCTTGTAAATTTGATTTATTTTAGAGTAAGAATAGAACTATTTTTAGAAAAAAAACTAATTAAATTCCAATTGATCTTCGACCCTAGCGCCATCTTTAAAAAGTTTTTTTAATATTTTCATTTAAAAATTAATTATAAAAACAATAAATTATTTTTTTTTTAAACGACTAACTAATAATCTATCAAACAAAAAAAGTTTGATGAAATCGATATAGCCGTTCTTGAGCAATATAATTTCAAAGTTACCTCGGATTGGCAGAATTTACATTTTTCATTTTGGGTCGCCCCCTATGCTCAAACTATGCACTTTAAAAAAATTTTAAAATAAGTTCTATTTTTTATTTTGTCCATACAACTTATATGCCAAGTTTCAGGAAAATCAAAAATGGTCAAGTTCAAATCTCGACTTTTTCACCTGCGTAGATCACGTTTTTCATCTATAATATGATTGATATAGTATAGGTGTTTTAAATTTAACTAAATAAATGAAAACTTTTGAACGTGTAGAATTGAAATCTTTTATTGCATGCTTAAAATCCATCCAAATTTAAAGAATAAAAATGTTTTTTTAGTCAGAAATACATATAAAATTTTTGGTAAAATCTTAAATTTGGCCCCAAAATTTTGTTCCGCCTCAGGCCCCTTAAAGGCATAATCCGCCACTGCCTGAGGGTGCTACCGTTGACTGAATACAGTTCATCCGCTACCACCCCTAAGATGTCACCTTGGCTAGTGATATCTCACTACTTATTGCCAGTGGTATGTATATCTCACGTTAACTCGTATGTCAATAGCAGGGACTGGAGTACGCGGGGGTGTCACACCCGTAGATCAAAAATAAAAAAATATTCAAAACAATAAAAACTGATCCCTCCATGCGTTTATTGTTTTATATGTGCCTGGAATTTGTACGAATCTTTTATCAGTAAGTCAAATGGTGTCAAAAAACAATCTTGTTGAGTTTAAAGAGAATATGTGAGAATATGGATCAATGACAGGTACATCTCTATCAACAAGAGGTGGTAGGGAAGATTTAAAAAAATTGCTTTGGACATCCTTTGCGGCTATATAGAAATTGCGCGAGCCCGTCGGACGTTCAGCAAATTTAGATGCGTTTAGGTAGATTTCATATAAAAATCTACCTATTGCAATGGGCTTCATCTCGGAATTTCGGAAAAATTTTTGTGCCAAACGACTATATATGATAAGCGGAGACGAAAAAACAAAAAAAAAAAATGTATTTATATATAAAAAAAAAAAAAATATATATATATATATATATATGGGGTATTCCACGTCAAATCGACCACTTTTGACCCGACCCCTCTCGATGTGGTTGAAACTTTTTTTTCTTTTTGTACCCCAGTAATTATATGTTTTACAGTTTTTTTAAAAAATTTTCACCAAACCCAAAAAATGTTATGAATTTTTTAATAAAATAGCTATTTATTTTTCAAATACCCATGGTTTTGTCAAAAATTCCTTAAAAGCGACGCGCTTTTTTTTGACATTGTTATAATTAAATGTAGTTTTTAGGAAAAAAACAAAAAAAATTTTCGATGTCTTTTTTCATGCAATTTTTTAGTTTTTTGAGAAAAAACATCAATTTTTCAAAAAGTACACTTTTCATTTTTTTTATTTTTTTTTATTTTTTAACTTTGAATTATTCTTTAGTTAATGCCGTTAGAACTAGAGTGGGCCGATTACGCTTTCTATTTATTTTTTAATTAAAAAATTTGTTGTTTTCATTTATTTATATATATGGGACGATCCACGTCAAACGGGCCACTGCTACGACCAAAATTGGGGGTGGTTTAAAAAAACGTGAGATGGCTCAAAATTTTTGTATTGAAGTATTCTTTCTAATGACGTTTTAGAATTTTTCAAAATGATGGGGTCAAAGTGAAGGGTTATCTCGACATTTTTCAACATCGTACGTGGAAGCGTAGTTACTAACACGTAATAAAAATTTTTAGAAATAGATTGTTAATTTTAAAATGATTGTAGGAGTACGATATTTAAAAATTTATATAATTGATTAAAAAATAATAAAAATGGCGGCTATCTATGTGTGTTCTATTTTATCTCGTGCGAGTTCGTGAATCAGCAAAATCCGACACGTGGTTAAGAGCCTTTTTTCTAAAAAATATTTGATTTTTAAAACCGTTTGGATACTAATATTTTAAAAAAGTTAACAAATTTAGAATTTTTGGAATCTTTTTTATCAATTTGTTTTAAAAATAGATCTCTGCAGTTAGAGGTTCCTGAGTGAGTGGCTCCAAATAAAAAGTTTGCAAAAAAAATTTTTTTTTTAAACAACCGGCACTCTCATGGTCGCATTTGTAAGGCCAGATAAAAAAACGTGCGTTTTATTAATATCTTGGACAAGTTCGTAAATCAGCGAAATCCGCCACATGGTTAAGAAACTAGAGGCTTTATACTAGGAAAAAACTCTGTTTTTTAGATCCGTTATAACGGCCGTTTAGATTCTAATATTTTTAAAAACTTCATAAATTTAGAATCTTTGAAACCTTTTTAATCAGTTTCTTTCAAAAAAAGACCTCTGCAGTTGTAGGTTTCTGAGTGAGCGGCTCCAACAAAAAAGCTTGTAAAACACAAAATGCGTTTGAATCAACCGGCACTCTCACGGTCGCATTTGTAAAGCCAGATCAAAAAACCTTTCGTAAACATGTGTGTTTTATTAATATCTTGGACAAGCTCGTAAATCAGAAAAATCTGACGCAAGGTTAAATAACTAGAGGCTTTATACTAGAAAAAAATTCGTTTTTTTATCCGTTATAACGGCCGTTTGGATACTAATATTTTTAAAAACTTCATAAATTTAGAATCTGTAGAAACATTTTAATCCGTTTCTTATAAATATAAACCTCTGCAGTTAGAGGTTTTTGACTTGTTGGCTTCAACAAAAAAGTTTGCAACAATTCATAACTACAATTTCCAAAAGCCTTATAACAGTCAATGAAAAAAAAATAAAAAGGTTTGAATAGAAGAAATTATTTTTTTTTCTTAGAAATAAACTATTTTGATATATTATGTCATAAATTGTCACACACATATTCTGTGGTAGGTTTGATATTTGTTTGTTTCAAAATTGGATAGATATCGTTTTGCTTATATGTAGCTAATTTTCTTTTTAAAATTTGTTCGATATCTGTTTGAAATTAGTTTGTGTTGTTTAAACTAATCTGATACATCAGATTCTACTGGCAAACAAAACTGTCTGATCTCGAAATCTACCTATTTCTAGCGGATATACGTGCCGCTTGGACTTTTTTTTCTTATTAAACAGATGTTTCTCTTCATCTATTAGCTTACGACATAAATCTCTCTTTTCGGTACTGACTAAGGTTTTCATCAGTTTTGTTTTGATTAAACTTTCGAAAAGCCTTTTTTTTAATTTTTATAGCTTTTTTGCATTTACTCGAAAACCATAGATCAGCCTTTGCAATGATCAGTTTATTAGGAATAAATCTTCGCATACCATCAATTATAGTTTCAGAAAAATTTGACGCAGCTATGTTTGGGTCTTCGGAGGTAAGACAATAACGTTTCCAAGGAAACCATTTAAAATAACTTTTAAGCCCTTGCCAATCCGTATGATTTTTCCCCATAGAATCAATTCCAATAAAAAAGAAAACGGTTCTATTGTTTTTGCCTTTTGAGGAGGATGTATTACCCTATAATTTGTCTGATTGATTTTTACAAAGGATGTACTCGACGTTAATGTTTGACAGTGTAAGTGTCGGTTGCCTTTTTGATTTTCATGTTATTTTGGCATCTTGGTATTAAAAGATGTAACCACTTTTAAATCTACGATCAACTACGTCACCTTATTTGTCAGCATCACAAAAATCAATCACACTGCATTTACTACATATTGAAAAATCTAGTTCCATCCTCGCTAGAAACATTCAACGTGCGGCATCAGAATCATAATTATATCTTCTAAGAACGATTGGAAAACGATTTGCAACGTAGAAGGCAGTCGATATAGCTTCAACCCAAAAATTTGTGATTAAGATTTGCATCAAATTGTCTATTCTAGCATAGGGTCGTCATTATTCTTGTGACTTTTTTATTTTGCTCTTTTAACATGCTGAACTTTGATTTTTATTATTCAATAAGCATATAATAATTGCTTTGTCGAAATTTTTGTGGTGGTCTTTGGTCGAAACTGCGTGACGAGTGCTTCTGGGGCGTAGACCCGTCCATCTTGAGAAGCAATAATAAGACACAATAAGTAACTACACCCAAAACTGAGTTCGCCATAGTAAGCTACCACTGGTCGCTGCGAAAGAGGTCAAACTACCGCGCAGCACCAAATCCATTCTATCGCTGCTAAGATTCGATTGGTCGCGCATTTTAAACAACTATATGAATAGAATTTATCAGAAAAATATTGACAACGGTCCCGCATGTGAGGGCACGCCACATGATGCAGGCCACCTATTCAATACAAACCCAGCTAATCTGACGAAGGAAGATTTGTGGTACAGCCCAAGGGTAGAAGTGGAGTTCCTGAATTTGGACATGGAGCCGGAAGAGTAGCACGGTACTCGTCGCTACAACAACAACAACATAAAATTTATGCAATTAGTCCGTAGCGATAATCAGCCGTTTGACAAATTCGCAACTAGGTAAGGAGCGATAACCAGCAGAATAACAAATGAAATAACGCATAAAGGGATCAGTTGCTGTTAATTTGTAATGTTTCTTAAAATTTTGATCTTGACTGAAATATGATTGATCGTGAGATATCACATACCAGCGGCAATAGCAGTGAGTTATCACTAGCCAAGCTGATGTAAAATTTCTCCAGTCAACGGTAGCAAATAAATTAATTATCGATAAAACTGTCTTTTGAAATTCTTTTTTCTAATATAATATATTGTTTTGCAAATGACAAGCAAAATTTTCTAGGTTCTGTTTTATATCTTAAACGAAAATAGAACAATATTTAAAATACTATTTTTGTGGTACGATAAAAAATCGTTGACTCACTCAACCAATCAAAGCGAATATTTTTATGTCAGAAAGACAATTCTTTTACATGAATCATCTCGAGCGCCACATGGCCGGTCATATGGCAGTCCTGCAACGGTTGACTCTGTCTCGATGTCGCGGTGACTCTGCGGTGACTGCGGCGACCGAAGTGTGACAGCGTTTTGCCATGATTTCGATGGGACAACCACGATGAGTTGGCCATAGTTCCCGTTTAAAGCCGGGCATTCACGTACAACAGAAACAAAATTTCATACAAATTTGACAGGAAAAAGTCTGTTTCTGTAAAATTTGTATGGAATTCTGTTTCTGTTGTATGTAGTTTCAAGCCTTAAGTCGTTGCCTCGACAACATTAATGAAACTAGAAAATTTGGCGTGATTAAGACTCGCCTTCGAAAAGTCGCCTCGACGCCTTTGCGACAGTTACACGGTAATTTGGCGATCCACCCTCAAGCAGTCGCGAGGCCACCTTCACTGCAATTTATGACTTATTTTGCATTGTAAATCTTAAATTTATTTTGCTTTTCATAGGAACTACAATTCAAAATACAATGCAAAGAGTTTCTAGCTTACTAGGGATTCGCTTGAAAGATTTGAAGGTCTACCTAATTTTAACGAAACGTTGACAAAAACCTTGACCTTTTTTGAAAGCATATTGGCATTTTTTCTATGAGAACACCAGTACCAAGCACTATTCGAAAAGTATGGCCACTATACAACAGAGAAAAGCAATTAAAGCTATTAATCGTTTGCTGTTTTCAAGCTGTATTAAATTCTTGCAGAGCGTTGACGCGCAGCTTATACATTTTTATCTTCGTTGATAGTTTATGATAAAAATCAGACAGATTGACAGCACGCAAGACTCAGTTCCCAAAGCTATGGACCATTTCGAATTCAGAGAAATTTATTTTTTGAGACTTTCACTGAATTGCACTGAATACTTACTCTATTGTCAGATGCCAAAATGCGCATTTACATAATTCTGTGATGTTACATAAATAGAACTCTTGCAAAGAATACTTACTCGCTACGTCTTATATCCATATAAATTCTAATTTTTCCAATTCGATTTTAAGAGAAAATGCTGGCAGACGATTGGCGTAATTACAAAATAGAAAGAGCCAATCACTCTATTGCTTTTATTGTATCCATAACTGGGATCTTATCTGTAACGAAAGGTTCGTAAACAAAATGTGTAAATATTCACTTATTTTTTATAAGTTTGATATAAATTATGATAATATTTATTTACAATAAAAAAATATAAAAGTTATTTATACATAGTTTTTTCTTAACAAACAAATCAGTGGGCTCAGTTAATTTAATTCTTCTAAAATAAATTTTCTAAAACCTTAGCACATAACAATTAACTAAATTAAATTTAAATTTTGTAACTTTGTTTTTGCTGAATTTGGTCTTCGTCCCGGTCTGCCAGGTGTTACATTAGCCCATACAGCTTTAATCTTAGATGCTGCCATTTTTCTCTCATGAACTTTTCGATGTTTTGCTAAATGATCCGATCTTGCAAAACATTTTGAACAGTAACAACATTTATATGGTTTTATGCCGGAATGTGATCGACGATGTCTTGCTAATTCATCAGATCTTGAAAATTTCCAAATACAATTCGGCCATGTGCAAATGTATGGTTTATCACCTAAATGACGTCTCATATGCGCTTTTAGATGAGCAGGTTTTGCATAAATTTTCTTACAACTTCCGTACGTACATGGATAAGTTTTTTCTTCATTTTCGTGTAATGTATTATTAGAATTTTTAATCGTTAAAGGAATTTCAAGAGTTTGAAATTTTAAATTTTCTGAACTTTCATGTAAAAATAAATCGCATGTTTCATTACATAAAACGGTTTTTTCAGGTAATAAAAATTGATGCTTCACTTCGTCGTAATTAATTGAATTTTCGAATATTAAATTTTCAATATTTAAATCCTTCCAATCATTATCATAACTTATATAATTTGAATTATTAATTTTTAAGGGATCCAATATAATGAATCCTTTTTCATCCAAATAATTTTCTTCGTAATTATTATTCATATTATCACTATACTCAGTTTGATTATCATTTATAAAATAATTATTTTCACTATCATCAAAATTTATAATCTCGTTATTATAATTGAAATTATTATTGTTATTATTATTATTAAAATTTAATATATCATTTTCCCAAATAAAAAATTCATCATCATAATTTAATTCACTGTACAACTGATGAAAACCACTTGATAGAAATGCATCAGTATTTTGGGAAAAGTTTTCCATTTTTTTTCACTAATTTACTCACTTTTTATAAATCAACTTCACTTTATTGAATTCAAAACAATAATGAATTCGTTAATTAGAATATAATTATAATAATGATAATATTTTTTGTGTCTAATAAGTAATAATAATAAAATAAAAAAAATAATTTTATCAAAATATATCTGAGAGCTGGGATTGAGATCTTAAAAAAATAAATGTTTTTTTAAAGAGATCTAGTTGTAAAGCTACACAAACGATTATGCTTTCCAAGTCATATATATTTTATATTATTCATTTTTATGATACAATTTTTTTTTTAGAAATAAATTGATAAAATGAGTGAAACTTCAATATCTTTTTAATAAAAAATGAAAAATGTTTTTGCATTAGAATAATTCTTTGCGGATAAGACAGAGATTAAACGGTTTAAGAGTGTTTGAAATTGGTACATTGTTGTTTTTGAGATGGAATTTTTTGCTTCTCGTTTCATGTTTGGAAAGTGATTTGAATGGTTTTTGGCTCGGTGTAACCGTGATGACAAATCTTTAAAAAATCGACTATTGTTTTGATTTTTGATTCGTAGTACTGTTGGAACGCATTCCTGCTTGACTCATTTGATGGATGTATCGCATCATTCGTTCGAATCGAAATCTGGCATCTGACACAAAATCGCTTAGTCCCTGGGCCCACGCCGATTTCATGTGATTATTACCACATATTTTATACTTCATGAGGCGCCTGTCCTTGACAAGCCCGAAAACTTTTGTTCTGTGATTTTCCTCAAATCGGCCGCTTCCTCGATTTGGCAAGCTCCGAAAAATACCGATTGCCCACGATCTTGTAAATTTGCTACCACATTTTTATTTTCAACTGTGGGGGTTGGAAAATTGTTTTAGAAGACGAGGGTAAACTTGATCGATCAAAATTTGTCTGCTATTGTCGAGCCCGAGAACAGACATTTTGGTATGTTTGGGTTGTCCGACTAGACAATAGCAGACATATTTTGGACAAGCTTACCCTCGTGTTCTCAAACAAATTTCCAACCCCCACAGTTAAAAATAAAAATTTTTCAGAGCTTGCCGAACGAAAAAGCGGCCGTTTTGAGGAAAATCGCAGAACAAAAGTTTTCGGGCTCGTCAAGGACAATCACGAAGTATAAAATATGTGGTAATAATCACATGAAATCGGCGTAGGCCCAGGGACTAGCTCTTCCGAAATCACATTTTCCTTTATATGAGAAACTATTGCAGAAACTCTTTAAGGCAAAATCAACATTTAGGATTATTTTCTACTCCAAGTCTAATCACATGTTGTTTCGTATGATTGTGAACTGCTAATACTCCTAAGATTGTTGTGTAATCTAACCAACTCAGACTTGTTAAAAATCGGATGGTTTTAATGCTCAAGTCTAGAGTGATCATTTCTGAAACTCAATACTACTAATAATACTCTTTTTCATCCATTGAGAGTTGATACTTTAAGTGAAATTACTGAAACATTGGCTATATTTATTCTTTTTTTTTATATACCAATTGTTTGAACAACTTTTAGACAACTCGTTATCGTTTTGTTAAATTTTTGCTGTGCCTGTTCGAAGATCTAGAGTATTTTTGCACTTTTTTAGATTCAAAATTGTAGTTTCTCAGAACTGTATTTATAGTCTGCAAAAATATTTATGATTTCGGGAAACCACTTAAATTTCATCTTGCTAAACTTTTTACAAATAATTCACCTTAAAACGCGGTACAATATTTGCCAAAAACTCTGTCATTGGATAACTTCTTTTCTAAAGAACAAGTTCTTCTATGTTGAAAAGTTACCACTCTGTACTTCATTTGAAAGGAAATTGAAATTATTCTGTTATGAAAACTTACCAATCTGTACAACCTTAAGAAAGAAATTAGAGCTGCTCTGATATCTGTTGCCATAAAAATCTTTCATATATTGCTTTAGTCAGTGCCGTCCCAATGTATTTGGGGGCCCCTGGCCCACTATTTCTAGGGGGCCTTTTCGAAAATTAACAATAAGACTGCGTTCCAATCCAATTGATGCTTAATTGTACTAAACGTGCTAAATCAATTTAGTCAACTATTTTATTTGACTAAATTATATTTTGTTTCTAAATAATTTGGAAGAAATTCATACGTTAAACAATATCTGACAACTTGATTATATTAATTTGAATTAAAATTGGATAAATTTGTAAAACTAAATTTAGATTTAGCAGTTTCGTACAATTTAGCAGCTAATTGGCACCCAGTCTTAATTAAATTAAAAAGCATAATTACTTACGGGTTTTTGAGGTTTATTATAATGTTTATTTTATTTAAATATTTTTTCTTCTCACTTTTTTGTCAACAAATTTATCTACAACATCTTCAAGTTCTATAGATTTTAATAAATCACTTTCTATGCACATCAACGCAAGGGAATTCAGTCGCTTCTTCGGCATGCTGTTTCGCAAATCATTTTTTATGTATTTCATCGCCTAAAAAGACTGTTCTCCTGAACAAAAAAATTTAGAATGCTCATAAGGAACCATATTAATTAAATTCTTTTGAATAATAAGTGTTATCCTCAATATGGGATATAACGGGAAATATTTTCTAATATATTCAATATTCAAAGATTTTCTGATATAAATTATAATAGAACAAGAGCCCGCGGCGGCCAGACTTTCGTTATTTTATAAAAGCTGAAAGTTTCACTGCGCGTACCCCCTACTCAGGTAGGAACGATAAGCGACATATGCAAATGCAATTTGTTTAGTTGTATTTTTTATTAAAGTTTAATTTTGCAACTTCGTTACAAAAAATCTTGTATGAAACACGTTGCTAAACTAGTTGTTTTAAGCAACTTGTTTCATAAATAGCTATTAAAGACATTTACTATCGTGGAAACTCCCTGCCAGACACCCTTAAACTTTAAAGTTTAAGGGTGTCTGGCAGGGGGTTTCCACGATAGTAAGTGTCTGGCAATGGCTGACGTGACTTCTAATACTATCCCGAAGAATATATAAAAAAATTAGCTTTTATACTTTCACGAAATTTTGGAGGCCCCTTTGGAACCTGCTCCCTGCCAAAGCCACTATGATCCAAACTTCATATGTCGCTTATCGTTCCTACCTGAGTAGGAGTAGCTTTTATAAAATAACGAAGGTCTGGCCGTCGCGGGCTCTTAGTCTATAATGTCTTTTTGTGATTATTTAATAGCTATTTATGAAACAAGTTGCTAAATTAGGTTGTTTTAAGCACGAGATGTGAAATTGGCAACCGAGGCGAAGCCGAGGTTGACAATACATCGAGTGCTTAAAACAACTAATTTAGCAACGTGTTTCATACAAGATTTTTTGTAACGAACTTGCAAAATTAAACTTTTATAAAAAATACAACTAAACAAATTGCATTTGTATCTAGTACGTTTTGAGCAAACCAATTTGATCTTATAAGGAGTATGTAGCCTTAGTTTTCTTTTAGTTTTCATACTGCCAATTGTGAAAAATATCAAGATGAGTTCAAGTGATGATGATTTTGTATCATCAGATATAGAAAAAGCAGCAAATGAAGCTATTTCTACAATCGTACCGGAAAAATTGGCAAAATTGGCGTACGAAACTTCATACAAAAA
Organism: Diogma glabrata; assembly: GCA_963693315.1. Taxonomy (NCBI): domain Eukaryota; kingdom Metazoa; phylum Arthropoda; class Insecta; order Diptera; family Cylindrotomidae; genus Diogma; species Diogma glabrata. Next base: position 78,611,754 of record OY856188.1, read on the forward strand.
TTTTGATGAGTGGTTCAAAGAATCAAAAACTACAACAATCAATGACATGGTCATGCTGGCCTATTTTGTAAGCAAACTAGGATCCATGAAACCTTCAACATCGTGGTGCGAGTACTCTAAACTAAGAACTATGGTTTATTTGAACGCCAGCGTGGATATGAAATCATTCACGAATTTGATAGCTTTATTTAAGCATTACTCTAGTAATTTTGGTCAGATTCATTAAAGTACTAATTGTAGTTGTTTAATAGTTTATTAAAGCATTAATAATAATGGTTTAATGATTCATTAAAGTACTTATACTTTAATGAATCATTAAACCATTATTATTAATGCTTTAATAAAATATTAAACAACAACAATTAGTACTTTAATGAATCTGACCAATGTACTAGATTTATGCTTAAATAAAGCTCATTTAATTACTAAAATGACGCACGAAAAAGCGTAGATTTTGCAACTTAGTTACAAAAAAAGAATTTTTGAAATTGGCATGGGCCCAGTAAAAAAATTGCATTGTTGTTTTTTAAATTTATTATTTGATGTGTTCATTTTCATATTTTTATGAGTGTTTTATTGGGGGGCCCCCGGCCCAGGGCCGGGTGGGCCGTACCGTAGTAACGGCACTGGCTTTAGTGTTGGATGACTCCATAGTGCTCGATGGTTTCTCCTGGACACCTTGTTTTTCCAAATGTTCTAAACTTTTTGGAGGATTAAGTCCAAATAAAACTTAAATTGGAAAAAGTTCCATATTCTAGATGTAATTCAATACAGCCATAATCGGTTCGGAATATTTTCCTCATATTGAGCGAAATTTGATAGTTATGACAATGACCATTCCCGCAAAAATTTTATATCAGAACCAGTCGTTTCCCGGGTAGGAGCTACCAAGGTTAAACAACGGACCAATCTCGGGCTAGTATTGGCGAGCCAAGCCTTGGCTAGTTAGCTTTGGGTCCGGTCTGGGCCAGATGTAAATGCCTAGCCTGAACCAAGGTTTTTTTCATCTTTATTTTCATATATGTTACTCTTTTCACAACCTCTTTAGTCTTTCCACACATTTAAAGATGGTCTGGAAAATATTGCAAACCAATATTTTGGTAGACCTGACGCAAGTCTTATTTGCCAGACTTGACCGAAGCCTGGTTTCCCAGACTTGGCCCCAAGACATCAGTCCAAGCTTGGCCCAAGAGGCAACATCTTAAAACTAAACAAGCAAATTTAAACATACTGTTAGTTTTTGTTTTTTTTTTGTGTTAGAACAATAAAAAAGAATAAATAAAATAGCTTGGTCGGGGATTTACACTTTCATATATAATTTCATGCGTTACATAAAAATTCATTAAGTATATTGTCTAAGCTGACGATCTTACCGCCGTTCTGATTTAGTAGGTTACTGTATATTTCTTTTTAAATTATAAGTAAGTCATGAGTTCGAATCCCAACCGAAACACGTAAAAGAGTTTTTTCAGATTTATTTCCAACAATACCTTTGAATTGAAAAAATTCAAATTATTTCTTTAGTTACTTGAGACTAACTGCTCACAAAAATCCCGAATTATAAGTAGATACTATTTTAAATATTGCCACAAATATAGGCATAATTCGTCGTTAATTTTTAAGCTCGGCAAATTTTCGCTAACTTCATCGAACATTTTTTTATTTTTTATCAAATTTTCAATCATTAAGTAAGTAGAGTTCCAGTCCAGCTACATAGTATTCGTGTCTTTTTTACGTTTTGGTGTTGGAGAATGGAGATAAATTTGTTTGTACTTAATACTTTTTGTTTCACGAATCTTGGCCATATTTTAATAGTTTTTGCGTAGCACATCTTGAAAACATAATTGCAAAGTGTGTTGTGCACATTTCACACAACTTAAAATACTGTCAACTCTTCTATAACGCTGTTAATTCGTACCGTTATATGGAAACCATTAAGAGAAACAAAGAAAGATAGAAGACAAATCATATTAACTTACATCGCGTTATATGGAAACTGCTTTCTCGTTACATGGACGCGTTGCCAGAAACTGAGAACTAATATAATTTGAGTATATTATTTAAGAGTTCATACCGCGTTATATGGAATCTTAGAACTAAATAAATTTACACAAATATAGAAAATCGAATCAAGATGCCGATGATGTGAATCCGACCATTTCCGATTTTTTTGAAACTTCAGTAATTGTTAGGACATATAATAAAAAAAATTAATACGTGTTTTTTATTTTTTCATTTAATTTTGAAAAAGAGTGGCTTGAAATTTCTTGAGAAGTTTAGTGATACTCAAAGATTGAAGTTGAATTGCTCTCGAACGGGTTATTCGAAAAACTTTTTATTTGAAAGGCGTTTAGTGAGGTGTTGTTATGCTCGCCAAATTACGTGTTGTTAAACATGAATGCAGAACGATTGAGGGTCAGTATAGGGTGTATTGACTGGAATTTAAGGCTTGACAGTTCAAACAACTAAACCGGTTGCGTTAACAGCAAAAATTAGATTCTCGTTAATTCATTTTATAATTTTCATCCCTGACCTACCCAAATATACATTTTGCATATTGTCGTAATTTTACATTCAACAGATCACCATACAAATAACTTTTTGCCTCACCTTCCGCTATAATATATATTTAGCATTAACATTTTTTTCATTAAAACATCGAGGTTATAATGATTTTTGTTATATATACTTGCACTCTATCTGCAATATTTAAATAAGGAAAAAATGAAACAAAAGTATTACTACGATTAAATTCCTCTTCTTACATTCTATTATAATGAAACGAAATATGATAAATATTTCAATACCAGTTCTTTTTACTGGTGTAAAAAGGGTGTAAATAAATCCGGTGCGCGTTTTACATGTTAGACAAACCAACAAGATGATGATAGTATGGGAGATGAATTAACCTGTAGATTCGTAATATAAATAAAAACAAAGCAAAAGAGATGACAATATGTGATTGATTGTAAATGTATTGATTACAACCAATATGAATAAAGAGCATCTGTTTCATGAAAAATCAACTTTTCTTCTTTCTTGTTTAGAGTAATTTTAAAGATTATAAATAGAAAAATAATTTTGAATATTGGAAGAGTTGTGTTTAGAACTTAAAACATTAATTGTGTAAATTTGAATAAAACGAAAATGTTATCGTGCCACAAGTGTTCTAATAAAATTTTAAAAAAATGTAAAATAAATTATTGTTTATTATTGTTGTTTATTATTTAAATTAAAATTTGCTATTTGTTAATTGTGAATAAAATAAAAGAAAAAAAAATGAAAATTAACTAAAGATGTGTTATGAATTGTTTTGATTTTAATAATTAAAAGCTATGTTGACAGACAACGGAATTACGTAATATGTTGAACGTTCGTTTTAGTGTTATAAAAATATTACACTAATGTAAAAATTTATAGTTTTTTTAATATGATTTTTTTTTAACTTTAATTCTTTCACGATTTTAAAGATTTATTATTTACTAAAACATACTTAAATTACAGACAAGCGTTATCTTTTGTTTTTAGAAAAAGGCATTTGAATGTATTATTAAGTTGAATTTTTTGTCCTTTGTGCGATTTACTAAACGATTCCTTACCGATTCAATTGAATTCATCAGCACTAACCCGGTATTAACTCAGAAAATTCGAGTTGTCTTCTGCCATTCTAAAGCACACGAAATAGTACAAAGAGTACAAAAGCATGTGAGGGTCGTTCCGAGCCTCAAAACCTCCCTAGAAGTAACAGTGATTCAAAAATTAATATTTCGCATGGGAAATCGTCTCACCGGGGTCGATGATGATGAGGGTGGTTCCAATACCGCAAAACCGCCCACAAAGTGGCAGTGATACAAAAAAATAATAGTTCGCATCGGAAATCGTCTTTTGCGGGTTTCAGGGTCGTTGATCACGAATCTTAGGTCTCGAATCTTAACAAAATTTAAAAACTTAATGAAACGCGATACAATTCCGATAAAAATGTCGCTTTTTCCATTTGCGATGGTTTGATTGATTTATTGATTTGTAAGCTGAAGAATTTCATATTCAAAAGTTTTTTTGTGAATATTGGTGTATAAAACGTAAATCTTTAAAAATCGCGGCAACAAAATGTTTTTTGATATTTTGAATAGAGATACTGTAGAGTCAATAAATTTACGTATTGTGGAAAGGAAAAACTGTGCCGCGCCAGATACAATATGTTTTTAAAAAATAAAATAAAGAGAACATCAAATCAACAAAAAATGTACAACTAACATAAACACATTGCCTCCCGCTGCTAAGAGTTTCCGAGAACAATTGCAAAAGGTTTACTACTATCAAGTGCACTGTTAAATAGGAATACTAGTTACTACCAAATTCAGATCACGACAGAATCGCAACATTAAATTCAATTGATTGGAGTTGGAAATTAATCGATGGCGTCTTTCATCCACAATTCAACAAGATGAAAGTTACTATGGAGAAGAACCCACTAATCCTGCATCATCAATTCTCGCATACGACTCTGATTACGATTGATGTCAATAATATTTATAAATTATAATTTCACATCATTTGGCGATTGAATTTTTTAATTTGACCTCTGATTCGTGAGAGTGGGACCCCTAAACCACCGAGAGATCATTTTCGATGTAAAATATTAATTTTTTGTATCACTGGCACTTCTTGGGGTGGTTTTGAGTTGTTAGAACACTTTCACTTGCTTTTAGATTTCGGATTCGTAATCTGCGACCCCGAACACCGCCGAGACATTATTTCCAATTTTATATTAACCCAAAAAATTAATCACTGTTACTATTTAAGCTACTGACAGGGGAAAAACTAACCGAATTTTCTTATTTTAAAAATTGGTGCAAGACCAAAGTTTTGAGATCTCGGATTGGGAAGTTTTTAGCCCTTCATTTTTTATAATTACTCAACAATCTCAACTTTATCAAGTTTATGAAAATTTAATGAAAACTTCGGGTTTGCATAAAATTTATTCGTGTTTATGTTTTGTAATAGTTGGTAACCCTGTAAAAAACTATAGATATAGACAAACAGAAAATTTAGAAACGTGACAACTGTTAAAATTTCTATTTGTTTGAAATTTTAAAACGTAAAAACACAATCATAAGTTTTTAAAAGTATAAGGAGTACAAAAATCGTGAAAGGAGTACAGAAAATCTGAGGAGTACAAAAGCTCTCAAAAGTGTACTGTACTTTCGAAAGGAGTACGTCTGTACGCCTATTCCGGCATTTCCCTGGGAATTGGGAATTGAGAAAAAATTGCAATAAATGAAATAAAGAAATATTTTCTAATACGAATTTGTTATTTCCCGCGACACGGAATACTAGTTATGAAAAAATTGCTATAATTTATTTCTCAATTCCTATTTCACGATGTACCGGAATAGGGCGGCTAGTCACCTTACTCAAAGGCATAATCATATTCGACTGCATATAACTCTAGATTTTATATCTTGTCCCAATGAATAGTTTGTCACTATCTTCAAGTTGTAATTTAAGTCCTTTTTATCCTAGAAAAATAGGTTAAACAAGCAGCTACATGCAGCAGGCACACTTCGATTATTGCTTACCGACATTTGCTCAACTTCATTCCTTTGTAATCATATGTGAATATTTGTTCATTTGCTGTAAAAATATAACAATGTACTAACTCAACATTAAAAACAACCAAATAAAAATAGTAGACCCAATAGTCTCATTAGCATCATCATTATAAGATTTGTTCTTCAATCATACTTTCCTTTATTTTGTTTTTTAACATGTGCACATTTCGTTCGACAACAACAAACAACAAATTATCTTAAAAATATAACAATACTGAATACAGGCAACAAAATTATAAACTCTGTGTACCATATAGTGTCAGTTTTTGAAAATTCCCAAAGGACTTGCTAGTGACTTGAATTAAATCAAATAACGTTTATCTCTCGGAATTTCCATCTAAATATTGGAAAAAATATTTTTAAATTACGTTCAATGATTACGTTTGAATATTCTATTCGTATTGAAAACATAAATAGATAACAGTGAATGATGTGATTGATGCAAAAGTTGTTTGAAAAGTAAACACACAACGCTCTGCTTCTAGTGTAAATTTGTGCAACGTAAATTGACTGTGGAAGATTAATGTTCGGTTATTTACATTTCAACCAACACTTGCCTACTGACTTTATTGTGAGACAAGCATTTTTATAGAAACAGAAAACAGATTTCATTTTAATTGAATGGTTGGGGATTGGGTTATACCAATCAATATCGTAATTTGGTACCAGTAACTATTTTGTTGGATTAGAACAATGAACATACTATCTGTTATCATAATTGTGACTAGACTTTTGTCTTCTATCGGTAAGAAAAATAAAGTGTTATGGTTTTTTTCAAATTTAAATGTTGTGTCTTCGTTCAAAATTATTCGTTGCAATAATTGGTGTTAAGCGCAAAATTAGTCGATAACTCGATTATTATCATATATTGGAATATGGAATTATATAAAAGTCATAAACAAAATAGTTATATCTTTCGATGAAAATTAAAATGAATTATCAAGATATATCACTTAGGAAAATTTTTTTCCAGTATTGTGCAAAATTGATTAGACAGTTGGTTTGTATATGCTGACATGTTATCAGAATTATTTCGCGTTATAATGAAATTGAATTCCAGAATTTTTGTTGAGAAATAACAATCAGCTGCAGGAGGCTACGACTTAGTAGAACTCAAATGCATAATCTATTAAATATTTTACTATACGTCAACCAGTCTATGGCCTCCTTTATAGGTTAAATATTAGCATGAAAGAAACTGTTGTGATCAGGCAGATGAAAATAGAGGGTTAAACTTAGTTTTTTATAGAAAATCCCACAGCCGAATTTTGTTCACTTTTCGTTGTTCAGCCGTTGACAGCACTTTTATGCTTATATACTCCACATTGCTTCTCTTGAAGAAATAGCAATTGTGATCTGCATAAGATATTAAATTTAAAATTTGAGGTAGCGGTCTAGCTAACTGGGATAGCTCGGGATGGAGTCATGGTTTGATAATATTTTGCGAAGTCGGAATGTCTTCAGAGCAGTCTCCTCTTAACTCATATTTGTAGAAAATAAGTAATGTCCCCATACATAAAAGGTTTTCTTTGCATTCTTAAATAGTTTCTGCAATTATGGCGAGTTGTCTGGAATTTTTATGTCTAACATGATGGATATGATTTGGGTCTACTCAGAAGGAATGATCCAAATGCGATTTTACTAAAATAAATAGTCAGAAAATTGTTACCAGTTTGACCAAATCATGCGTAGATTTAGAGTGTCCGCTACTACAACTGTGAACAAGTCACCCAGAATACTTCTAAAGGTGTTACTGTTGGTCTTTGTCCTGTTTCTACAGCTAGGATTTCCAGACAACTTGATGTCGAATTCAAACTGGAGATACTGGTGGTTAGAAAAGAAATGTTTTTCAGACACACTTTAGTTCATTACTCTATTGACATGAAGTCAGAGACAAATACAACATTTAATACTTATGATTTGTAACAGGTTTTATAAAGGTGAGTTTACTATTCAGAATCAGGAAAAACAATGTTTTACCAAGAATAAAATAAATAAGTAACTCACCTTGTTCATTAGTGTCAGTGCAGATCGTATTGTGTGCGTTTGCAGCGCAGTCAAGGTTGCCTCCGACTTTTTGCTCTGGAGCATACAAATGCATAACCAAATTAATGATCATATCAGAGATTATAAACCCCTAAGGGAATTAAACTGAAATGAGCCAGAAATTCAGTTTGATATCCAGGTTCGTTGCCATTCTGTCTGCATCGCTATAGCCTGTAAATAGAATAATATTAAGTTTACGTTTGGTAAGAGTACAGGCACGAACCTCACTTTGGTTTTTTACAAAACGCAATTCGTACTTTTGAGTCTTGCCTCGGGACAATATTTAGATCATCGTTTACTAATTTGAACAGACCATCAAGATAGTTTTTCCTCCATAACCGTAACATCCGACTCATTAGCCGAGTCAGAATCTTCAGAAAGTTTGCAGACCTACATTGATAGAGATAGCTCCGTATCCGTAGAGTCAAACCTCACCGTCAGGTATGGTATCAATTGAAAAATCTGAATTGCTGCATGTTAGCAGAATCTAGTTTAGAGTTTGGGTTTCTTTTGGTCGACTTCGTACATCTTCCTTGATGGTTACTTTTATGACTCCAGGCTGGACCTACAAAAGTACGCTGCCCCTTTCCTATACAACGTACTTTCCTCTTAAAAGTTTTAGGAAGGAACGTACGTACGTCCGCTTATCCACAGATAAATCTATTTATCTGTGGTTGACTCCTTTCTCGAACTAAGTGGATAGAGTTCTCGTTGGGCCTTGTCCAGCTCTTGTTAAAGCTCGGCCATTTAAAATTAGTTATACCTTTTCATGTGATCAACCTGAAATAGGTATTTAGGAGGCAATATATGAATTATAAATGAGCTATCGTTGTTCTTTTGTCTCGGAAAATATTTCTAAGATGGATGTGACTACTTTGGCATGGAATTGTTTGCGTGCAGTTATATATAGATGCTACTTGTTTCGATCAGTTCCACGATTTTTTGATAATGAGTGCCGACTTAACTTTTCCTGACCGACTTTGGGGCTATTAGTTCATTTACTATACCCAACATTTTTTTTTAAATAAAAAGTGTTTGGTTATAGGGTTTACAATATGTGTCACAACAACATATAAATACCTTTTAAGACCAACGTCCCACAACCACTTGCGCTCTAAGGTGTTGATGAACGCCTATGCGGATTGAAACCACCTGAGACTATGGATTCCGGCAAACTATACCATTTGTATGCAGTTCGGACAAAGAAATCTTTGTGCGATCTGCTAGTATGATAGCGCGGGATCTCGACCGTTTAACTGCTTGCGCTTGCCGATTGCCGAGTGAAACGGGGGTAAGGATAAGTTTGAGGCATGATGCTGCTGATTTCATCTGAGCACTGTTGATGACAATATTTATAAAAAACAACGAGATCAGCAACAGTGCGACGATGTTGTAGGGAATCAAGTTTCGATGTCAAATCTCGGTCACCCACAATTCGCATTCGCATTCGCAGCCCGCTTTTGAACAGTCTAAGAGAGCCAAGATGGAAACAGAAGCAGCACCCCAAACTTGACAACAGTAATCCAGACAGGAACGAATATAGGACTTATAAACATGGAGCAATTGGTATGGAGTGAAAAAATGTTTGCATCTATTTAGGCCGAGTTTTCTAGACGCGCTTTTTGCCATCGCCATTACATGATTGTTCCAGAGTAGGTCATTTTAAATTGTGACACCCAATAAACGAATGTTTTTACATTCGCCTATTGGTTCATCACACATACTGAATAAAATATCTTTGGGGAACTCGGTCTTTGATCTGGAAACAATCAACAGCTGTGTTTTGGTAGAATTGAAATTGACCAGGTTTTGGTCACCTCAATCGGTGAATTTCTTTAGGTCTTTATTCATGTTTATGGCAGGGTCTCTCCGGGCTGGATTAATTCATTCGTGAATTTTACCTTTTGAAGGACGGGACTCGAACGAAAAAATCAAAAATAGGGTATGGGACAATACTGAGCCTTGAGGTACATCAGCGTTAATTAGTTTAAACTCAGATGAAAATCCGTCTAAGAAGACCGAAATGCATCGGTTAGATCGAAAATTTTGAATCAGCTTCACAACATTGGGATGAAAACCATACGCAACGAGCTTGTTGATTAAGTTGGCATGCCATACTCGGCTTAGTGCATGATATTTGAGTAAGTATTGTTAAGTGAGAAGGTTGTTGTGTAACGAATCTTATGTGGTTCCGTGTACAAGAGGTGTGAGTGCGATGAAATGTGGAGAACTGATTTTCTCTTCACAACATTAGTTTTCGATTATCAAGCCAATTTTGAAGATCGGCAGGACATTTGTTTAGAGAGATTGGATGGAGAGAACCGTTGCGTTGTTAGTGCTCATCAGATGGTAAATAAACTATGTATACTTAAATCTGCTCATGTATTCAAGCTCATTGTTCAGATAAACATTCAAGACTTGTCAACATTTAGGCTGCTTTCAAGCGATAGTTGATAAATTATATTTATTTTGTATATTCTAGAATCTAGATCATCATAACTCATTGATAACTTTGGGCAATAACACAATAAAACCAATTTCATTTAAATTCATCCAAAAATTATACATACATTTATTTACTTTAATCGCAACTATCATCCTTTAATTATATCCACATTCATCCTAACAAGGTTTATTTGCGTCTTCTCTTCTTTTTACTTATTCTAATTATTTATAACTTCTTTTATTTATATCTTTCTTTGTAAATTAATTAATTAAATTAATATTTATAAATTTCAATTTTTTTCTATTTTTCTTATGGTTTTTACAGATTAATTTTTTTTTAAATTCAAACAAACAAATTATTTGATTTATTTAACATTATTTAGTTGTTGAGTTTTTTGGTAATGATAATAAAGTTTAGTATGTAAACAGATTTGTTTGGTAGGTTAATTAGTGCCTAGATGTTTAAAGAAATAGTTGTTTGCTGTTGCAAAACTAACAGTACTATCGGTTTAAAACAATAGTTGTGGTTAAAATTCTTATAGCACGATTCATAGTGATTTTTCTGGTGTACGTCATAATCATACAAAGGAATTTTGTTATTTTATTTTGCTTTTTACTATTTGGAATTTTTTTTATTAAATCTTTCGCATTTTTTTTTTAAATACCTTACTGAGAGTGTGTAAAATAATGTAAAAAAACGATTCAGAATTGAAAATTACCATTGGAACTCTTTGGTTGTAATATTAATAATTTGAGCGGGATCAATACATAACTTCAGTATATAAAATCAAAACTGTGATTAATATTGATGAAGTTGAATTCGAATTAAGCTTTGTCTTGCTTATGAAAGTTGGTTTCACAAAATATGTAAAAATTATTTTCATATTTCCTCTAAATTTTGAATTGAAGAACTATCTTGACTTAATCTGAACAGAATGCCTATTTGATCACTTTTCTGTCGATATCTTGCGAAAATAATTAATAGCCAAATAACTTTTTTCTATAAATCACAATTTCAAATTGATTCGAAAAGTAATAATTAAAATACATTTGTTTTTTCTTGAATTAAATTATTTTTAAATTTTTTTATTTCTATGTCCTTTTAGTTTGCAATCAATTTTTTTTGCAATAATAATATCACATAATTTAATATGCACTTTGAATATATGTATTTTAATTAAAATTTAAAAAGAAAAATCACTTTTAATATAAAATTAATTTTTGCTTTTTCTATGTTTTCTTATGTAACTTCAATTTTTATAAATTAATCGTTTAATTATAATTAACAACATTTCTCATTAAAACCACAAATTTAAAATTTAATTATTTTTTTTTTGTTAATTATTTGTTTGTTTCAGTCTCACTTTGATTTTTTTTATTTCAATTTAATTAATTAATGTTTTTTTATTGTTGTTTTTATTTATTTTTCTTATTATAAATTTATATTTTTTTTAATAATAAATTTCTTTTCTTTACTACGTTTTTTACTTTTATACAGATTTCAAAATTAAAAAAAAAAAATATAATAATTAAATTTATAAAATAATTAACTAATTTTAAAAAATAATTAAAAATAGCTATATTTTTCTTCTGTTTTCTATGTTACATAATGAGTTTAAATACAAAAATTTATTTTAAATTAAATTAATAATAATTATATAAGAACTATAAATTGTCATCATTTATTTCAATTAATCAATTAATATTTTTTTAAGAAAAAAATATTACGTTTTATTTATTTTAATTATAGTAATTAATTTGGTTCGATGCACTATTTAAATTGAAAAAATAAAAACTATTTATAGATTAACTTAAAAAAATTAAAAAAAAGAAATAATTAATAAAAAAATTTGATTCTTTTGTTTTAATTAAGTCACTTTAGTTGTGTTTTTTTATGTTTAGTTTAAATTTTATATTTATCTTCCTATTAATTTGATTTTTCTATATTTTTTTTTATTTATTAGTACATCACTTCATAAACAGTTGCCTTTTTATCACCAGATCCTGTTACGATATATTTGTCGTCTGTTGAAATGTCACAGCTAAGTACAGATGAGGTTTCTTTTGACTAAAAAATAAAAAATAAAACCAAATGTTATATTAATTTAGACGATGAATGATTTAAGTAAGCTACAAGTGATTTTACATGCTAGTAGTTGGCGTTTATCTATGTATTTTAACACACCATGGAAAGTGAGTTTGGTAGTGTCTCACGCCAAATGGTCAACAAATTCGATGATTCTACAATACGAACTGAGTTGATTGTTTATTCAAATAGCCCAGCTGCAAACGAGGTGTCTTGAGTATCTTCCAAGTATATATCGCTTTTTGTATAATGGTGCGTAGATGGATTTGTAGCTACTTTTTCTAATAAAAAATTCAAACCAGGAATAGGAAAATTCAGAATCGACTGTCTAAAAAGTTCTAGAAAAACAGTAAACAAGAATCGGTTCATTAGGCGCTCTCTCTCGTAAATAATTTAGCAGGACGACCCATTTCTCTGGCATTCAAAGAGGATACAATAACCCCTTATCTATTTTATATGTTTTTATCGATATTTTTGTCCAAAACTAAAATTGAAAAAAAGACTGGAAGGAATCCAGAACTTCCTTCCAGTCTTTTTTTCAATTTTAGTTTTGGACAAAAATATCGATAAAAACCTATAAAATAGATAAGGGGTTATTGTATCCTCTTTGAATGCCAGAAAAATGGGTTGTCCTGCTAAATTATTTACGAGAGAGAGCGCCTAATGAACCGATTCTTGTTAACTGTTTTTCTAGAACTTTTTAGACAGTCGATCCTGAATTTTCCTATTCCTGGTTTGAATTTTTTATTAGAAAAAGTAGCTACAAATCCATCCATCTAAAAATTAGTCAAAACAGGACGATTACTACATAAAACTAGCCATAAATTGACTAGTCGTATGCCCGCTATCGTTTTAAAGTCCTAGAAAGCAGCCACCTCTTTGGGGTTTATCCGTAATGATAAAACTTCCAAGTTGGTAAAATTCTTTAGGCATTTAAACAAAATTTCCGGTGTCATATGGTCCTAAATTACAACTAGGGCAGATTCAGATATCAGTCATGCTGTTGTCTAATCAGTGCCGGCCTTAGCGTACTTGGCGCCCTCGGGCGTAAAGTAAGTTTGGAGTCCAAAGTCCAGGGCACCCCTATTAATTTAAAATGTGACTGTTACTAAAAAAATCGATTTTGTCCGTGCATAAAACCAGTATAAGTTTGATTAATTTATTAAGATTACAAATACATGACTACACATATTTGTACATACACAAACAAAATTGTTATAAATGTTCAATTAACAACCAAAGTTAACTTCCCGGACCATTTTAGCAGCGAAATCTTTAATTAGACCAGAAAACCCTAAATTTTCGGCGATGTCATTTTCAATCGATAGAGTTCCTAAACTGGAAAATCTGTCCTGTGACATTGTAAACCTTAGATAGGTTTTGATTAATTTCAGTTTAGAAAAGCTTCGTTCTCCACTTGCTACAGTTACAGGTATTGTTAATAAAATTCGCATAGTATTCCACACATTTGGATATAAATCTTGCAGAGTGTCCTGTTTTATAAAATTTAGTACGATGTGCGAAATAATTTTAAAATTAATAATTCCAGAAATAAAAGTTTTAATACTGATTAATTCATCGCAAAGAGTGCCATCAATGTCAGATTTCGAATATACTGTTAGTTTAATCGGCACATAATTGAAGAAGTTCTGTTCTTTCTGGTAGATTGTCCACGTTGTACAAGCAACCCCAGGTTTCTGCGTATTCATCTAACTGTTTAAATTTGCCCTTCATTGACATTGCAGCTGTATCTAACAGGGGAATGAAGAATTCGACTTCTAACTTTTTCCCTGGAGAAACGATGGGCTCATCTTGGGCCGCTTCATCAAACTGGCGTTTCACACGTCTAATCCTCTTTAGTGGCTTAAATACCAGCTCAATATGTAGTTCATCTGCTATATCTTTTGCTACGACAATGACTTTTTTAAACCCATTTATTTTATATTTATCTAAAAACGAACAACAGTTTTTCAGCAATTTTGCGCATTCGGTAATGTCCATATCTTTTGCTTGAAGCGTTTTACTCACAACATTAATTTGAAAAAGAACGTCATACCAAACAACTAAAGAGATAAGAAAGTTGAAATCTTTCAATTGTTCTGCTAGTGTGATTGCCTCATGTTCATATCAGGATCACATCCTTCAGTTTCAGATAATGTAAGCAAAGCATCATGAATATAACCAACTTGATAACGAAGTGCTTTGACGCTACTTATTTTCGCCTCCCAACGTGTATCACTCAGTTTTTTAAAAACATTTGTACGTGATCAGTTAGTCTTCCAACGATTCACCGACACCGAGAATAGTGTGAATAATCTTTGCAGAATGCCGAAAAAAGTAACAGATTTCACTGAATATTTTGTAGAATCGCATCTGGGGCGCACACGGAAAATGTTTTGGTGGGGGGTCCAAAGAAGTTTTTTTTAATAAAAAGTGTTATGATGCTATAGAAATTACAATATTTGTCACAACAACACATAGATACCTTTTAAGACCTAGGTCTCACAACAACTTGCATTCTGAGGTGTTGATGAATGTTTTTTAAGCTTTTATGGATTGAACGTCCCGAGACTTTTGATTCGAGCAAAACATTCCATTTCTACGATTTGTACAAAGAAAACCCTCTGAATCATGTCACTATGATAGTGAGTGATCTCAACATCCGAGCACTGCTGGTGACGAAATTTATAAAAAACAACGAGATCAGCAACAGTGTGACAATGTTGTATAGGAAAGCAAAATTTGATGTTAAATTTCGATCACCCATTTTCTATCACCCTCGATCACGAACAGAGTCCAAAAGAGCTAGGATGGACACAGATGTAGCGCTCCAGACTAGACAATAATACTCCATACAGAAACGAATATAGGGCTTATAAACGTGGAGTAATTGATGCGGAGTGAAATAGTTTTTACATCTAATAAGGAGGCCGAGTTTTTTTGACACGCTTTTTGCCATAGCCATTATATGATCGTTCCACAGTTGGAAATTGTGACAACCAATAAACGAAAGTTTGCACATTCGTCTGATTGTTCATCACACATTATACTAATTGAAATATCATTGGGGAACTCAATCTTTGATCTGGAAACTATATCAATTGCTGTGTTTTAGTGTAATTAAAATAAACCCCAACCGGCGATTTTTTCCTAGGTTTTCGTTTACATTTATCTCCGATTTATTCGTTCGTGCATTTTACACTTTGAAAATATGAGGAAGAATGACTTGTGCAGTGTACGATAGTCGATAATCATATGCAAAACTATTTATCAGATTACTGGTGATTTTCAACAGTGCGTTTATATAAAATAAAAATAGACTGGGGAATAAAACTGAGCATTGGGGTACGTTAATTAATTTTGACTCAAAGGAAAAGCCATCGATGGATACCGAAATGTATCGGTCGGTGAGAAAATTGTGAATCTTACGACTACAGGTTGAAATACGTACGCAACGTGCATGTTGATCAGGTTGGCACGCCAGATTCGATCAAATGCTTCTAAGATGTCTAATGCGATAACATAAGTTTTACAATCTTTTTCAAGTGTTCTGTTCCAACGATGTGTGACATAGTTCAATAGATCGGTTGTTGATGCTTTGTTGCGAAAACCGTATTGGCTGTCAGATATTAAATGGGTGCCTTCCAAAAATTTGGACATGTGTGTATCAATATAATGCTCGTTTATTTTAGATATGACTAATAGTAAGGTTATTGATCTATAATTTGAAATATCACATTTTGCAAAATGTTCATTTTTTAGGAGCGAGCGGGAAATTGGCTAACTTCTAGCATGAAAGAAAAAAATACCAGATTTATAGAATTTGTAGAAAATTTAGGTAAGAGGAGGTACAAGTGATGATCTTTTATTTCCACTCCTAAAGACTGGATTTGGGGCATTTCTTTAGGAGTTTCCAAAACGGTCGAGTTTAAAGCAAATCGTTCCGCGAGCAACGTGACTTTTCTTGCTGCGTCAGTGACGATTAAATCACCGCAATAACAAGAGGGATAGAAGATTTGGTACCAGACTTTGGAAAATCAATGGCACAGTAAAAACTTTGGTCAGAAATGAACATGGTAGAAATTTTTCCGCTTTCACTCTTTTAATTTCAGTTTTTTGGTTTTGATTATCTGGTTCGATATCTTTTTGGCCTTTAGATATTGGGAACGATTTAAGGGGTTGTTGTTATGGATCCAAATGTAAGGGAACGAATTTATTGAAAACATTCTAGTCAAACAAAATTTATACTATTTTATTATTATATTATTATTTCACTTTTATATTTTTTTAACACAGATAATGGACCAACCTACCAGAGTTCCTGACAATCCTGGCCAAAGTGCTTTATTTTTTTTTGACAAATGATCTTTCGTACAATTTGGGAGTATCAGAACTTTTTGGTGGATCAGATCATAATTTGATTTTAACATATTTAAATTTATAAGTTCCTAAACAGATTAAATTTGAACCCAGTCTTGTTTGAGATGATAAAACTGCAGATTAGCAGGAGCCAATTAATTCAAACATTTTTGCATATACTTTTCAGAAATAATACACGTGGGAATGGGCAAGTTTATTCCAATAGATCGTTCCGAAGACTAATATATGGGCTTCGAGTAAATGTAAAAATGTAATAAAATTAAAAAAAAATGCTTTTCGAAAGTATAACTAAAACAAACGTGTTGAAAACCTTAGATTATAACATATAGAAAGAAATTTATGTAGAAAAATAATAGATGCAAAGAAATATCTAATTATTACGAAAGCTACTAAATTTGATGAGTGACCCAGGATGGTTCACGCAATTTTTATAAAGCCATTAGTAGAGCCTAATTTGTAACCTAGGCCAATTCCTGTAGTTTCTAACAAAATGGACCGGATCATTTTCGTAAAAATATAATCCGGAAAATAATAAGACATCTGGGCCAGATAGTAATCCTTCAATTATTCTTAAAACATTTGCTAAGGTATTGATTGATTGATTGATTGATTTGCATCAATCCTCACTAAAATGTTCAATTTGTCATATAAAAAGAGAATTTTTTGGCAAATGGCTGGTTTAAAGCAGTTCCAAAAAGGTGCTAAAGCGGATCCATCAAATTACAAACCCATATAAATCTTGTCGGTTGTTGCTAAAATATTTGAGAAACACATTAACTTCATATTATGAGCTTCTTAAGTCGTAAAAAATAATATGAAACACAATACGGCTTCCTTAAATAATTAATCATCCCTGCATGGAATAGTGTTCTCACATATGGAGTGCAGCATACATAAAAGTAGTTTAAAGTGTCTTGAATCTATACAGAATAGAGCTATTAATCGGCGATTCAACTCTTACTAATTAACTTGATTCCTTGTATGTCGATGATTTAACGTAATTTTACAAATAGTTTGTTACGATTACAGAAAAATCTAGACGATTACAGAAAAATCTAGACGATTACCAAAAAATCTAGCCGATTACGGTCACTTCTAGGAAAATCAATCAACAAAATACTACAACAAATTAATGAAATGAATAGTGTTGTTGTTGTACTTCTTAGAACTTGGGTCGACCATGAATAAAATTGAATGATTTTATGAATCAAATCAGCATAACGTAAATTAATCGAATAATCTACTATTTTCTCAAGGGTTCTAAAAAGTAACCTCGAATGATCTAGATAATGCAAAATCGTATATAAAGAGGGATTGTCTTGCAAGACAGAATTAGTTTTATTTTAAACCTGCGATAGTGGAGTGAAATTAAATGTAAAATTAGTTTTATTTTAAACCTGCGATAGTGAAGTCAAAATTATAAAAGTGGTTTTTAAATTAGTTTTGTGTAAAGTTATAAGTGTAATAAAGTTATATTAAGTAGAAATAATTTGTTTATTATTTTAAACGTTGTATTACTGGAAATTTCTACAATCAACCGTTGCAGTTTCTGAAGCTGTTGAAAGAATATTCTAGTTAGGAATATTGTTTGCTGTATTGTTTTCCTGTTGTTGTGAAACAATTAAGGTGTTGAATACTTAATAAAACCTGGTGTTGCTTACTAATCAGTGATCGAGCTCAGAAAGAGATTGGGAATTATGTTTATCGAATTGAGAGTAAGGCCAATTCGAAGGAAGTTTGGAAAAAACGTAACAATATTATAGATGAACGGACGTTTCCCTCGATCAAATCGATTAAGCCTGAGCCTGCAAACTTCGCACGTTACACCAGAGTATCAATAACAGCCTATATTTTACGGTTCAAGTGACAAGATGTAGAACTTTCGCTTTTCAAAGTTAATTTTCAACAGAGCCTGGCATCTCTGGAATGCCTTACCGGCGTGAGTCTGCAATGATAATTTTTATCCTCAAAACTTTAAAATAAGCGTTCCAAAAATCCTCAAAAAAAATTGTTCAATACTAACAAATTTTAGTTCCATAGTTAGCATCGTACCTTCTGATATTCAGAGACGTTAATCTATAATTTATTATCACTATATACACTATACAATATCTAAGTTTAAATAAAAAAATACTGAAAAATTATCAGTTAGGGGAAGGTTCCGGACCCGGAACCGACCCCCCCCCCCCTTATGTGCGCCTCTGAATCGCAAAGTACGAGATTTAAATTGTGGCTGCCACAAGGCACATATAAAGGTAAAGTAGTCTTATTTAAAATCGGTTTTTGTACACCATTATTCTTTACTTTCATGTTTGATCCATTATCATACCCCTGACCTCTGCAGTTACTGAGTTCGAGTCCGCGTTTGGTTAAAATATCGAGTAGAACTTCAGTAAAACCCGAGCCAGTGGAATCATTAACTGAAAAAAATCCTAGAAAGTGTTCTTTAATTTCTACTCTATCGTCTGACAAGTCCACAAATTAAATTGTAATAGATAGTTGTTTTGTTTCGAGAAATGTCTGGAGTACAATCAGCTATGATTGCGTAATATATAGCTTTCAAAGCTCTAGTTATAATTACATTATTCACTTTTTCAGCCATCAAATCTATTAATTCGTTTTGTATCCTTTTTCCGCAATAATGATCCGAAATATCGCCTTTCGTTGCAAGTGTTAAATGATTTTGCATCACAGAATCAAACTTTGCAAGCAATTGCAATAGTCCTAAGAAATTTCCATTATGAGGAGTATATAATTTATCCAAGTCCCCCCTGAAAGCCATATTATTTATCGCTAGATATAGAGTAATATTCATTAATCTGAGAAGAACATTTAGCCATCGTTTACTCTCTTCCTCAATCATTTTTTGTTCGTACTTATCTATGGTTTGTCCTGTTTTCATTCTCATTTCAGTTTCCACCCACTGCTTATAACATTTCATATGAGAGGTGCTATTCTCATGAATTCCTACTGTTTCTGATAAATGTTTCCATTTATTGAATCACTCAGAAACTAATTTGGAATTTGATTTATTCTCAAAAAGTCGGCAGCAAAAACAAAATACGGAATCTTTAGAAACTGAGTAAATTAACCATCGACTGTAAAATGCTTCACCATTTGAAAGTTTTCGGTTATAATAAGAGCTTGAAAAATGTCGGCGTTTTCATGTTCAGCGTATTTATTGAGGACAGTTTGTATCGGACCAATTTGAATTAATTGATCTACAACTACAAATTGAGCGGGAAGGAATAGTCAACATGTTGTCAAAGACCACACCTAGAATCTTTGATTGTCTTATTGTAGGAATTAAACGGCTACCTCAATATCCAATGCTTCTTGTATTTTACGGTTCCAAGTCGTGAAGAGGCTCGCTTTTGATTTTTCTTTGGAAAGCTCTAGATTTTTTTCAGTGGCCAGCTGTTGAACGTAGACAGGTATTTGTAAATATGGTTACATACCTCTCAGACACTAACGCAAGTTGATAGTAGCAAAGTTGTATCGTTTTGATTTTTAGTTATTTTTCTTAATTTTTAAAATCATAGGTTTTTTGCATGTTTTTTACGACCTTTGTTGCGAAAAACATCTTAGCAGCTCTAGATATCCATGGAATCAAAATTAGTCAAAATATGACGAATCATACATAAAATTGGTTATAAATCAACAAAATTTTAGCGATCCCTGTTTCCCTATACAAAACCAAAATATCCACAAAACAAACTGGCATTCTTAGATCCATATTTAACTTTGGTTTAGCCCAAAGTTCAGCACAATACATGTTTTGATCACCTCTTTCCTTTAATATGTCATTCGCCAAAAAAAACTTGAAAGCCAAATTACAACGCTAGAAAAAAAGATTACCATCCGTTTAAATGACTGAGGGTAGTTCCCGATGGTGAAAGAATGTATATGGCCTTGCCTAGATCTGAACCACCCTTGCCTAGGCTATATAAAACTTTATATTTAAGCCTTAAAAGACAGACTTTTGGAGGTTGTTCCTCAATGGATGTAAAAAGACTCTAGGTTCAATCAACTGTTAGTAGGATCTAAAGCTAAGTTTAGCAGGACCGTAGTTTTCATAATAAGGCTAAAGACGATAGTAGCATCATTTCTGCAATTGGATACTGTTTTTAGCGACCGTACTTAACATCTACCTTAAACCTCATGAAGACTGTCAGATTATATTCTGTCCGGATGAACGATCTCCATTACTATATAGAAAGGCGATTAGCTAGCTTGAAGAGATGTAGTGCGCAGCCAAACCTTTATATGTGAACGTTTAATTTTTAATAAAATGTGTTTTGTAGTACGAATTATAGTATGTGTCACAACAATAACTGTACAATAAATCCTATCACATATAAAGTATGACATGGGCCAATATTTCATGACGGGATAGAGAGAAAAAATAAAATAAAAGGCAAAAAGCAAAAATGTTTTTAAAATGTAATAACGTGAAGAGAGGAAATAAGATGTGTCAACTCAAGAAAAACTCTGCCTCCGCTCTGCCTACTTTCAACTATGAAATGGCTTAACCAGAGGAGACGGACGGCTGATATATTTACTTTCCTGCACACTGCAAGATGAAATCTGTAGAGATAGTTTTGTATTCCCTAATATCTTCCATCAACAAATCTTTGGATTGTAAGGAATACTCAATGGTCCCTTTCGGGAATATAGAATGTGAATCTTTGATGTCAGTCCATAGACGATCAGACAGTAGTGTAATGAATTTAATCGGTCCCTAAATTATTCAGGGCAGCACCATTAGTGTTTTGTGTCACTCATCACCACCAAGCTCACGGATGGCGTGATTTTAATGTAATCTATATGTTACTATCGGTGTTTTTGACAAATGTTCAAGTCCCCCGAAAGCACAAAATTTCTCAGTTCTAATCTTCCACTCTTAACGACGCTGATCTGGAGGCGTGAAATAGTAAAATTTTTTGGTATACTTTGGTGAAACCAGACCTTTGGTGGGCTTTTTTATATCGAATTTGAAGGAAGGTCAACTCATTTGCGCCTTCAAACTTTTGCCTGCCCGAAGACTTGAGCCGTGACGAATCTGTTTCGGAAGAATTAAAAATTCTGTTGTTCACTAAAAAGTCCTATTATGTTATCAACATAGCTTGAAGTCACGACTTTAAAAGATTACTAACGTGACTTCCAAAAACATAAAAATATGTATAAAAAGTCTTACCTGGAATATACTAGCTCCGTATGGCGTACGCCATGCATTTAGTAAATTATCTTTTCCCGTCGAAACAAACCATTTTCCACACGTTGCGAATCGCAACGATAGCACACAACTTTCGTGCAAATGTAATTGATATTTATCAGGTTTAGAAGCATGCAATACTTCGACATGTGAATTTTCCATACCTACTGCTAACCATTCTCCTAAAAATAGAAAAAAATAAATATAGTTGACTTCCATGTGTTAATCGATAAAATTTTATCAACATACCTGTAGGACAATAGCCAAGCGAAAAAATTTGTGAACTAAAATCATGTTGCTGTAATTGTCTACCTTCTCTAAGATCCCATGATCTAACTGTATTATCTAATCCACCCGTCCATAATCTACCACCATCCGGACTTATATCAATACATGATGCTCCATCTGTATGACCTTGAAATTGTCTAACCAACGTTTGATTATGTAAATCCCATACAGCTATATTACCATCACTACAACATGAAAAACAAACTTTTGAATCTGGACTTATTGCTAATGCATAACATGCTGGTGCCGCTGATGTTAATTCTGCTTTTATTCTTGGTGTTGGACTTGCTAAATCCCATATTGATAAATTTGAGGCTTCACCTCCTACAATTAGGGTTCGACCATCCGGAAGTAACTTCACTGATCGAATATAATTATCACGTTGTAAACAATCTAATTGGCTAACTGGATTTTTATTTCCTGGTTGTGAGATATCCCACACTTTAACACAACCTTTACCACCCGTGTAAACATATTTTGTTGGATTTGATATTGTTACGGCACAAACCACTTCACCATGTGAGAGGGTATTTATTTGACGTGCATGTCTTGGAATTCCAGGACCGACTAGAGCATCTGGAGGAAATGGAACTGGTTGTAATGCTCCTTCACCATTCATATGAAAGGAATATGCCCTGGAATATACAAATAAAAACAAAATTTGTGTTTGAAAATTTTTGTATAAAAAAACTTACGGTTTTCCACCGGTGATTGCTCCGGGTAATGGAATTCCATTCGTTCGAACATGAGCGTGAGGATCAAAAGGAAGTGGAGGTCTTCCATAAGTGGGATCTGGTGGTGGTCTTTGGTAAGGATCTGGAGGACGTTGGTACGGTGACGGTGGGTATCCGCCGGGTGCTGAAGGTGCGGTTCCCTTTAACGCTGCAGGTGCTGAGGCATTAGGTGTTGCTGCTCGAGCTTTACCACTGCCTGGTGTTCCTGGTTTATCAAGCTTCAAAAAAATAAAATTTATAGAAATGTAAAACAAACAAATATAATATTTTTAATTCTTACATCTTTTGTTTTTAAGCTCGGCGTTGATCTTGAAGAACTTGATCCTGATCTGGAAGGTGGTCTTTCGCTTGATGGCTTTGAATTACTCCCACCCGGTTTATCCGAACGGTCACCATTTAAACCAATACTATCACGATCTCGATCTCTAGATTCTATTGATGCATGATCTCCATTTGTACGAGGAGAAGGAGATTCCTATAGAAAAATAAAATAAAAAAATGGTTGTTACAAACAAATCTGAATTATATTAATCTGAAAAACAATATTACAATCTCGAGTATTACTATCTCGAGCTAAATGAAAAATTCTTATCGCCACTTTTTAGGCATTTCTGAACGTTTTAGGTCATAACAATTTTAAAAAAGCAAAAAATATCTGTCTGCCTGCCGGGCCCCGAAGAAAACTATTGGAACGATTTCAAAAACTTTTTTTTTTCAAAATAGGCTTCGTGAATGAGTTCGATAGTAGTGGAGGAAGTGTGTCAAAAAATCATTAAGTGTGGCAACAAAAAAACATATTTTTTAGCTTAAAAAACGATAATTTAAAGTGATAATTAGTACCTTTGTATGTGGCAAACTCTCGACCAGGCGTTAGATTATTGTAGTTTAGGTGTGTAAAAAAATGAAATTAGAAATAAGAGAGAATCCAGTCTCAGCTTTCCAACTTATAGGAACAGTTCGAAAATATCAGCTGGTTGCAGATTAAATGTTGGTTTTCAGAAAAGACGGAGGTTTTCTGTAAACTTTTCTAGACTATTGTGCTGAAAAATATCAACTTATCTCAGTTGTAATTCTTGCAAGAAACACTTAATCCTAAATGAAGGGATATTCTAAACATTTTTCTGAACCAATAGGAACAGTTGTAAATATTTGTTGGTGACAGATTAAACATCGTTTTTTTTTTAGAAAACTGGAAATTATTAAATGCAAATGTTGATTGTTTTTAAATGGTTGTTTCAGGATTCCTGAGTGAATTCTCATTTCGCTTCACTATAAGTTATTACTTTTATTCTAAGCAAAAATAAAATATTTGTACATTTTCCGTTTGCTTGCATTTAGTTTTATTATACCTCTGACAAAAGATAAAAACAATGTCCCCATTAAAACCTCCTGCGAAAAATTATATAAAAAGCCACAGATCGAAATCTTGATATCTCAGAGCCTAGAGATTTCAGTTCCTTCATATTTTATTTTTAAATTGTTCAACAAACTAAATTAAAGATTCACATATAAATTTCGGGCGGACACAATTAATACAATAAATCTAATTATTACATCATAACGGAAGAAATAAATAAAAATATAACAAAATCAAACCGAACAAAGACTAAAAAAATCAAAACATAACATGTCACTCACCATTTCATTAGCTACATCCACAACTAAATCCTGATCGCTTTTTTCACCATCACTTTCCTGGAAAAATTGAAAAACTAAATAAAAACCAAATTGAAAATAAAATTTAAAAATTAAAAAAAAATTAAATAAGAAAAATAAAATAAAACAAAACGTAGTTGTGCTCTTGGGCGGGATGAGGTGAATGAAGCAGATCAAAATTATGGTGTTAAGTGTAACTAAAAAAAGTTTTTTGTTTTTCCCACATTGAAGGGTCAGTTTTTGTTGATTTTAAATTTTATTTTTTATCTATGCGGTGTGACAACCCCGTGTACGAGTTATTGTGAGACATCACATACTACTGGCAATAGCAGTAAGGTATTACTAACCAAAGTGATATTTTAGGGATGCTGGCGGATGAACTTTATTCAGTCAACGGTAGCCCCCTCAATCCTAGTTGCGCAGTATTCCTTGATAATGTTACACTATTGGTTACTTGAAGACACGAGCCTCCATATTATCCAATATGTTTGCTTCAATTATTGAGGAAGACAATACGTCACATGTTCAAGGAATACTTCACTAGCTGGATTATAGGCAAATACCTTCCGGTTTTGTTCCTGCATTTTTTTTAAACAAATTTGCTTTTTACCACTTATTTCATTTTGATTTCCTTTAAATTGAAATTTACACAACATATTTTAATTGAAAAAAATAAGATATAAAATTGCCGTGTAATTTTATTATATTTATTGTTAATCTCAGTCAATCAAACAATTAGGTACAATTAAAGGTGACAGTTTCGTAGTCAGAATTTAACAACGAAAAGACAGACAGCTATTTGTATGAATTAGTATTAGAAACAGAAAACTTTCAAGAGTATTCTTCGGTTGAGGAGTATGAAGTAGGTTTATTCGAACAGACCCGAAAATGCCGTATTCTAGGTCGCTTTAAAATGTCAACTCAGCGATTTGATCCCCATCAGTTACTCGATTACTCGCGATACCACCTACCTGTTTTGTTGCTATACACATCTAGCCGACATAAAGGCTTCTAAAATGCTTTGCCTGATTTGTGTATATTTAAACGAGAAAACAACTTCAACGACTCGTCTAGTAAAAGAAAATAACGACATTATTTGATGAGAACCTAAATTTTTAGCTGAGGTAAAAGTGGGAATTACTTTATAATTAAGTTACGACACTTACCACGAATCTTTTGATGAGACGACTCGAGTAATATTGGGTTTATACTTTATAGTTAATAGGAGTCTGTCTGTTCTGCTTAGATGTCGAGTGTCGACTGCTTGCACTTTATCCAATATTGCAATGGATATTTTGGAAAAGTTCGAATTTATTCTAAAAAAGCTATATTCCAAAAAAATTTCCACATCATTGAAACAATTTGATATAGACCGTCGGAAAACCGTGAGTGAGTTGTTGCAAAAATACAAAAACGAGAAATAGATACGACACGACAACCCGAAGCTAAATCCCCAAGTATTCCAGACTTTGATCTTAACAAACTACCAGAATACATTTCAGATACACTTATTTAATTTATTAAGTACTCGAAAATTGCAGTAATAATGTTCACTAGAATATTCCTTCTACAGTCCCAGAAAATAGTACAGGAAGATCCAAAAAATAGCGTCAATAATTAAAACAATGTTTCTAATTAAAAAAATACTAAAATTTTTATTTAAATTTCACTAATAGTTTACTTTTAGTGTTAACTATATAACTTAAGTTAATTTGTATCTCAATAGATCCGATTATGGGCTTCCTCATTATTTAAAAAAAATTCTAGTATGGCGAACAAGTTGGAGTGTGTTATGAATTTAATGTTGGTAGATGTTGACAAATTTGAATCGTACTAATACTTCGAATAACGCACTCTTTAATTTCCGTTAAATACGAATGTCTTTTATTTCACTAAAAATCTACACGTCATACTCATATACATGTTACTGAGCATACGATTGTTGTTTCAATTCAATCTAATGTTGTGTAAGACTTAGAGAACTGCTATATCCTACATTTTAAAGTGCATTGTCCAAGATTTAATTTGATAAAGTACTCGTCTATGTTGCGCAAAATATGTTTTATTGAAAACCATAAAATACTAATGTCTTTGTCAACAAGATGCTACGCCGGGCTTCCACAATTACACTCAAACTCAAGCAACAATTTATTCACTTGTCATTGTCTACTATATTGATGAACGAAAGATTGCCTGCCCATTTTCTCATTTGCTTAATGCTTTGCATCTGGCCATTTTCTTAACCAAAAACTGCCTAAATAATCGAAAAGCTCAGTTATTTTTCAGATGAGGTAGTATCTAAGTACAAATATAAATTAAACTTTTTTAATCTACATAATCATGAGAAAGATTTCTTCTTTACATCATCACATGGGCAAAATATATGTAATTGTATTGGAGAAACCGTGAAAAGATTAGTTGCATTGACCAGTTTACGAATGGCCTATATTGAACAGATAATGATTCCTCACCAATTGTATAACTGGGAGTGAGGACAATGACAATATTGGGAACATAAAGTTTATGTATGGTACTAACGTAGACCATGAGATGGACTAGAGAATCTCGAAGATCAATAAATAAATCTAGGATCTAGGAATAGATAAATCTAGGATCCTGGCTAAAAACTACTCTTTTTCAGAAGAAATAAGTATAAACAAAAATTTCATTTGAGAACACTAATGAAGGAAGATCTTCTGGCCATCAATGTCATTGTTGGTGTGCAGTGTGCCAGAAGAGGATTATGTAAGGAAAGGTGGTATCCCACAAACCCGTGACATATTTAGAATTGAATTTGTAACACTTTCTTCACCCTTATGGGTTATGTTACAATGCTAGCACCTTTAACGTTGAAATGGAATGGCGACAAGAAGACAGTTAGTAGATTTGTGATAGATAGTAAGTTTGTGACTTAAACGGGGTTACTGCTGTGCAAGATGATTATATCTAAATTAAGTTGCTTACCATTTGGCATTTAAATATAGTTGTGGAGTACCTGCACTGAAAAAAACATGTTCTATTTCCAATCGAAATGTAGTTGTCTCAACCTCGCCGCGGGGCGAGGAAATTGATTCAACATCTATATAGTTACAGAACGATGTAGTTGAGACAACCTCCCGGGGTGTTTATGTGAATATAAAATATAGTTCAATTAATTACAAATATTTCAATTTTGAAATGGAAAACTCATGATACAATGCCAAAGTAAATGTTTGTCATGGAATTATTTATTAACTTTATTCAACTACTTTTATAATGCATGTAACATTTTATATTTTAAATAAACCTCAATCTGCTGTCAGGAGAATATTTATATGTAGTTGTCCCAATCACATTGATATTGTCTGCAAGTATTTTTTCTTAGTTTGAATAATAAACTACCAACTTCGAGATGAGGTTGTCATTACTTCAACTTTTTTTTCAGTGTGTCAAAAGCCGTGTTCCATCCACTCTATCTATGCCTGCCGGGGAGGAGTGTTTTTTCCCAATTTTGTTTTACCATTCCTGTTTGTGCTGTAGAAATTAAAGCGACAAAAGAAGGAAACATAAATAAACTGACAACTGAACTGATCATTGCGGCATTAGAACGAGTTCATTGCGCGTACTAAAATTGTCGCACTGACATATTATAACATATTGTATACATACATCAGAGTTCGGCAACATGGTCAATCGGTTCTTATAGTTTAAAATGTCCTTATCCGTTCATAATATTTTTTAAGTTTTTTAAAAGGAAGTACAATATGGAATTTTAGTTTTCCTACCATTTGGCCTTGTTCGGTGATTTAATCGCCAAGAGCCACTTTGTTTACAGCTGGCAATAAAACTTTTCAATTTTTTAGTAATACTCTTAGCACCTGTGTTCCGTATTTAAAAATTAAATATAAAAGAAGAAGTAGTCACTCAAAGAGAAATCCACTACTTCTGAGATGGCTTTAAACTATGGAGCTGATATCGTTTTTTCTCAAGTTAGATCACACTTTGTCACACAAATCTCACAGTTGCTTTGGATTCGTTTAAACTTTTTTGGTTATCTACTGACAATGGAGCAACCTTGTAATTTATTGACTATGGAGCAGCCATTTCTAAGCAAATTTATAAAATTTGTAAAAGCTAGGTTCCCCTAAAATGCTTAGAAAACGATGGAAAAACTTAAGAGATGACAAACGAAGCCTTATTATTTAAGCAAATAATAAAATCTATCATTATCACACCATTCCGTTATTCAAATAATATTTTGTTTATATCATTTAATTTCAATTTAAAAACAACAACAACGACAAAACATATATTTTTTTAAAATTTTTATACAAATTGAAATATAATTAAATTATTTATCTTCATCCTAATTTAAATTACTATTAAAACACAAAGTCATGATAAAATTATAACAGCAAAAAAAACCTCATTCACAAACCCACACAACACAACAACAAAATATTATAATTTTCTATTCTAAAATTCTCTCTGGTTAGAGAAAAAAAAACATAATTATATGATAAAAGAATTATATAAGTATATCTATGAATAAAACATTAAAAAACACAGAAACCAAAAAAACTAGGAAAATAAGAAAATTGAAATACAAATTATTATCACAATATAAAAAGAAAATGAAAAATTATAAGGTTTCCCGCCCGAAATATTATTAAAATCTTTTTTTTTTGTCATAACAAATTTTTTATTAATTAACTCTTTGTTTTTTGTAATTAAAAATTAAATTCAACATAATTATATTATAAAAATGAAATTTTAGGGGAAAAATCTGTTTATCTTACATGAATGATTTTTTCTTCTTTTCTTCGTTTTGTATCTGACTCCATTTCAAGAGGTGATCTAGAACGATATTTTTGTTCTGCTGGTGAAACTGAGTTTCTCTAAAAATTGAAAAGAAACGCAATTAAATAATTTTACATTTTAATTTAATTTGATTTAACAAACCAAACGTTCTTCTGCTAATGGACCTAATGGAACTTTAATATCTTCTCGATGTAATTCTTGTGGTGCTTTTAATAAACCTTGTGGACCATGTGGTATTCCCATTGGACCAGAAAATGCACCTAATGGTCCTGCTAATGCACCCAATGATGGCATCGGTTGAGGTGGAGCACCAGGAATTTGTTGAGCGTGAATTTGTTGCTGAAATTGGTAAGAAGAAAAAAAATATAAAAAATATGTTTAAATAAAGAAAACATAAAGAGAAAAAAAAATGTATTTTTACAGTGTGGTTACTCAACATTTCACATTTTTGTGGTATGTTTAAAGTATACCATAATGTAAATAAATAGGTAAATGGTGACATAAGTTCCATAGCGGTTAAACCAAAAATACTATTTTACGAATAATCAATTTTAAGATGTTGAACCTCTATGAAACTGTACGATACACCTAGTAAAATATTTTTCTATGTTTTACATGACATAACATTTACAATAACATAAACATAAGCTGCAAGCAAAAATACAAAAAAAAAATATAAACAACATGGAGAGCTAGTAACAAAGAACACAATTGTTAGATTTTAGTTTTATTATAATATATAATAGTTTGTAATAGTTTTTCGGAATGTTCGGTAAACATTAAACAGAAATTGAATTTTATAGCCATGATAAAATATTTATACAGAACAGAATAATATGAATATATCGGTATATTAGTATTATCAGGATAGACGAGAAAGTACTGTTTTGGTTGGCTGAAGTTTGTCTGTTATTTTTAAAAAAGTTATTTACTGTAATTCTCCACAAATTTTTTTGAAGATAAAAGCACATCGCTGAATGTTTTGTTAAAAATTCACATAAGTAGCAGTTTAATTTTTTTCATTTTTTTTTTTCAAATCGTTCCATGCTGGAGTGTGCGAAGAGATAATTAAAAAAGTAAGCAATCAGTAGTTGTTGGGGACATCTCCTGTCACTTTTCTTAGTTCACTCCAAAAATTAATCAGTTCCTTCTAAAATATAATTGAAACCATTTACGAACGTTTCATTAAATTCGCCTGAAAATTGTAGAATGTATTGTCAATCCCTAAACACCTAATTTAATTTCTGTTCTGAGTAAGAGGACTTAGATTGAGGTTGGTTTCACGAATAATAAATAATAATATAGAACCACATGTAATTCTGTGTCAATAAGTCATAAGGGGATAACTAATTTTACTAACTTTTCTGGAGGGCGATTTTAAGATTAAAACTTTTTTATGATAAAATTGTACATTTGTAGATTGAAATAAATACCGGGATATGACGCGAAATTTTTAGCTTTGTTATATTTATTGATTGTTTTCTATCTCAGATTTATATTTAAGGAGTTATTGTGGATTTAACGTTTTATGCCCTTTTGTCAAATCAAATTTTGTGGTGCATCAAATTATAAGATGAGTTATTTCTATTTGTCAGAATAAAAATACTAATTTTAAATAAATATCTGGCCTTATGCCTTTATAGGCACCAACTATTATTTGACAAAAGAAAATAACTTATTTTATACTTAACAAGTTTAAAATTTATCGTTTGACATAAAGTAGTATCTTCAGATATTCATTATTTTTATATCAATTTTTTGCACATTATTTTAGATTTCACATCAAAAGTCGTAGGTGAAAACGGTAAAGAGTAAAATGTACTACTAACAAAGGCGAAACCGAAAAAAGCGGAAAGGCATAATGTCATAACTCGAGTTATCCCCATATGACTTATTGACACAGAATTTATAATCAAAAATTAACAAACAAGTTTTTTAGTATCACACACAATCACTACAAATATCTATCAATTCTTTATTCATGCAATTTAGGAAATCTATTGTGTATGTGTAATTAATAAATACTTATTACATTTAAAACATTTCCAAATTTCCAACGAAAATATTCCATTTAATTCCAAAACATCTTGATTCAGCCTTTATTTTTTCATTTTTTTGTTTTTATTTAATTTGTTCTAACGGTATACTTAGATAATAGTGGAGTCATATTAGATGAAAAAGGCCTTAACTTCGGAATAATTCCGCGAGCCTGCTTCTCCATATTGTTAATAAAAAATGCGGCTTTTTAAAAAAGGGTGATACTTGTTTATGTGCTTAATAACAACAAATAACTGCACATTTACTTGTAAAATGAAATATTTTATTTTACAAGTAAATGTGCATAAAAATATACACTAAAAAAACATGTTCTATTTCCAATCGAAATGCAGTTGTCTTAACCTTGCCGTGGGGACAGATATGGCAAGTCGAACTCCGAAATTGATTCAACAGTTGTACAGGTACAGAACGATGTAGTTGATACAACCTCATGTAATGTTTATGTGAAAATTAAATATAGTTGAATTAATTTCAAATACTTGAAATATTAATGATATAAGAACAAAGTTCAACTACTGTTATATTGCATGTAACACTTAATATTTTAAATTAGCCTCATTCTGTTGTCAGGTAAATGTTTAAATGTCCCAATCACGGTGAAATTGTTTGCAAGAATTTTTTTTTGTTTGAATAATAAACTGCTAACTTCGAGATGAGGTTGTCCTTACTTTAATTTTGTTTCAGTGTAGTAAAAAAAAGTCAGACAAGTGCGAATAAAATTCGCTCGTCAAGGGTTCCATGAATGTAAAAAAAACAATATCAAAATAATTAACATAAATTTGTGTTGTAAAGGGTTTATATTGCCAGACCATAGACACATAAAAAATAAATGGTTCATCGTAAATATCAATAGTAAATGTCAATCTCATCTAAAATTGATCGAAATGATATAAAAAATATTACTTTAGGTTAAATGTTATCCATAGCTGTTTGTTAATCAACGACGAAATTTAGGGGTTGAGTGGCGATAACACTAGAAATAGGACTTTTTGACAATAGTTCAAAATCTGTGCATCGTAAGATTATAAAAAAAGTGTAATGTTTCTAAATTTTGGTGTTCTTTCAAATGACACCCCACTCATGCAAGCCAAAAAACCTTTTTTTCACCTTTCTCCACTCCCACTCCCTAAACACATAGAAATAAAATCACTTGAGGCTTCGCTATATTTTTCGTTAAGGGTTTATCATATTTCCTATCTCTATGAATTTTTTCAAAATTTTCTGTCAATCAACGACGAAACGTTAGGGGGGGACCAACTTTTTGTTGCACTTTTTTGAGAATGATTTATACTGTTTCTTAATTATGGTGTTCTTTCAAATGACACCCCACTCATGCGAGCCAAAACACCTTTTTTTCACCCTTCCCCACTCCCATCCCCTAAACACATAGAAATAAAATTACTTGAAGCTTCGCTATATTTTTCGTTAAGGGTTTATCAAATTTCCTATCTCTATGAATTTTTTCAAATTTTTCTGTCAATCAACGAAGAAACGTATGGGAGGTACCAACTTTTTGTTGCACTTTTATGAGAATAATTCAAAAACGGTGAATCACAAAATTCTAAAAAAAATTGTACTGTTTCTTAATTTTGGTGCTCTTTCAAATGACACCCCACTTGACCGGGTTTTAAATTGTGTATTTACCGCTTCTCATATCCTCCCCTTAATAAATATAATTATTAGTATTTGGTACTTTACTATATTTTTCTTTAAAAACTTACTAATTTTTCTGTCATTCAAAATACTTTTTAAGATTTTCGATTTATTAGGCTCGGAACTAATCGAGGAAAGAAAACATACAGAAAACGCAATTATTTAGAATTACACAAAAAATGGTGGGGTATAAAATTCCAAAATACATTTTTTAGAAATACTGAAGTGAAGCCCTTTCATATGATACCCTACTTGACTCGATATAAAAATGTATTTTCTCAAAGGCCTCACATCGTAGCCCTGTTAACGATACGAAAACCATTTTATTTATTTTTCAACTCCTCATTTTGTGTGGACAGTAATCGAGATAAGACTGAATCTAACAAAATATGGTGTGCAATTTATGAAAATTTTTTTGCTATCCACAAAATTGTCGATCGATCTAGTTTCGAACCGATAAGAACTTTTTATTACACTTTAAAAAAGTATATCATTCTCATCAGGGCTAGCCGACTAGATACACTACCAAAAAAATTTTTCGCTATATAAACCTAAAATAGGTCACTACTCTAGCGAAGTATAAGAAACCAAAAAACTTTCATAAACATATGTTTATTAGATTCAGGTTTAGTCAATTTGTTTCTCTAGTTCAGCGGTTCTTAAACTTTTTTGTATTGCGACCCCAAATTTTAAATGCCATATTTTGGCGCCCCACCTATATTTTTTTGACAAATAAACGTTATTAAAAAAAAAAAAACGTTTAATTAAACAACAAAAACTATTTTATTTTCAGCTAATATAAAAATAAAAATTTATAACATTATTTCGGTCTGAAAGACCTATGTATGACATTCATGAGCCGAAAGTGAAATTCTTACCCCCACTTTTTTGGCATTTCTCGACGTTTTAGAACCTACTGATTCTAAAAAAGCAGAAAAAAAATGTATGTCTGTCTGCCGGCCGTCCGGCCGTCCGTCATTACCTACGCTGCAGGGAAAACCGCTGGAGGGATTTCAAAATTTTTTTTTCTAAAAATAGGTATACTCAAGGGACAGGTCCGAAAGGACGCTGTGTTCGATAACTGTACGGGAAGTGTGTCAAAAATATCATTAAGTGTGTCAAAAACAACAAAATTTCATATTTTTGACTTAAAAAACGTCCATTTTAAGTGATTAAGAGTAGGAACATTGAATTTGGAGAAACCTTGATGGTAGGGATTGGTATGTGAGATCAAAAACTATTGCATTATAGGTTTGTCAAAAAAATGTTGTCAAGTGTGTCAAAAGAAAGATTTTTAATAATTTTTTTACCCAATTTTTAGGAAAAAAATAAAATTAATTATTTGTTTAAATGAAATTTTATTATTACTATTCAGAATTATGGCATTATAAGTTTGTCAAAAAAATGTTGTCAAGTGTGTCAAAAGGAAGATTTTTATTGACGTTTTTGCCCAATTTTTCGGAAAAAAATAAAATTAATAATTTGTATGACATGAAATTTTATTATTATTATTGAGAATTATGGCATTCTAAGTTTATCAAAAAAATAATGTCAAGTGTGTCAAAAAATGATTTCATTTATTTTTTTAGCCAATTTTTTGGAAAAAAATGTAGCTGTTTTTATGATGTAAATGTAATTGAAAATGAAATAGGACATGGAAATTTTTTAATTTGTTATAGTTTTTGAAATATTTTTTATTTTATATTGAATTTTGAAAAAAGTTTGTATATTTTGTAATAATTTTTGCGATATTTTTAGAATTTTGGAAAAAGTTAAATTTTAAATTTTTGATATTATTATAATTTTTGGACTTTTGAAAAAAGTTTCAATTTTTGATTTTGTAATGATTTTTGTAATATTTTTAGAATTCTGGAAAAGTTTGAATTTTTAAGAATTTTTGGAATATTATTGGAATTTAGAAAAAGTTTAAATATTTTATTTTATTCTAACTTTTAGAATATTTTTGGAATTTTGAAAGAAATATGAATTTGTGATTTTGTAATATTTTCTCAAAACGCTAAATGGAGAGGTTTTTGAGTAGTTTGCTGAGTGTATCATCTTTTCACTAAATTATGTTAATTTATGATCTGTTATAATTTTCTGGCATCGTATTGATGTTTCGTGTTAGTTTTGTAATAAATTTCTAAACAGAGATAAAAAAATACTTGTGCTTTAACAAAGAGCTATGTTTGATATACATCGCTGCCCAAAACTAAAAACCATGTCCTCATAAAAGTTTTTTACCGAAAACTATATCAAAATCCTTAACCCAGACCGAAGTCTTGATATCTCAGAGCTGTGAGATTTCAGCCCCTCCATATTTTTCTAGTGAAAATTAATAAAAAATGAAGATTAATAACCTTTTCTAGTTATATTATTAAGTATTAAAATAAATAAAACATTAAAATATTTTTGTTTTACTACTTGCATGAGAAATTTCAATTATTTACTCAAAAACCCAAGACAAAAGTTATTTTTCTCAGCTAAGGTTACTAATAATTATTCCCCACACCTAAAAATAAGTATTTTAGCACCTTAGTAAATAATGAAAATATAATTTTTGTTCGTTTGTTAACTGAGTTCATCTTTGAGTTTTTTTAGTTTCTTCCTAAAATAATAATAATATATTAAAAAATAATATTTTGATTTTATTTTAATAATAATAAATAATGAATGAATGCAAAAATTTCTTTGCAACTATAGTTTAGTTTATTTGAAATTTTAATTCGTGTTAAACAGAATTCTGTTGAAATTTAGTTTAGTTGTGAGTTGTAGACTAAAAAAATTCTAAATTTGGCTCAACAATATTGAACAGATTTTCAATTCAATTCAATTCATGTCAAAAATAAATAAAAGCTATATTTTTTAATGCAAAGCATATGTGATTTTTATATAGTTTTAAGAAAATTCATTGAAAATAAATTTCTAACTAAGCAGCCCTGAATAATAAATATCCAATACGCAATCCAATGATATGATACACAATGTTTCACCAAATCAAAATTTTTATTTATTCACCATTTGCTTATTGATTGACATTTTATTTTGTGAATAGTTAAGAGTTTTAGTGCATTTTTTATATCAAGTAGTAAAAAAAATAGTATATAAACCTCGGTGAAGAAAATTTTCTCCATTTCGGTGCTTAATTCGCTCGAAACTTCGTTTCTCGCGAATTAATATCCACCTCAATGTAGAAAATTTACTTTATCACCTCGGTATATAATGTACTATTAATGTGATGGGTGTGCTTGCTTTTTAGAGCAAAGTAACGTTAATTGTGGCTCGATTTCCGAAAGCGCTGGTCTCAATACATTTTTAATGTTGCGCAATCGAGAGCGATATTTTGATTTAATATATATATATACAATAAGGATGAAAATGCATTTTCGCACGAATATGTGGTGGAAAATGTCAAAATAATTTGAACTGTTTCTCCCTTTTAATTGACAACCAAAAAAATTTCCTGGTATTTGATTCTTAAATAGTGCTTTCAAAGTACTATGGCAGGATAGTTCAGGAAATTCTTCTTGAGCTTTTATGTCCATATGTTGTATATCTTTAAGTTTTATGTTAAAACTAAAAGGTTGAATTATCCGACGGTGTTGTGAAATATTGAATTATGAATACTAGGAGGGCCCGGCGTGCTTCGCTACGCTTATAAATAAAGTTTTTGCGTAGACATTTTGCTGACGTAGAAGCAATGATTTCAAAAAGTGGTAATGAGAAATGCTAGCATATAATTTTTAATTTTTCTTTTTAAATATATGAATGAAAAATAATCAGAACTCTAGCTGATCAGTTCGGATATATGAAAAATTAGCGATCAAATAAGTTAGTGATCAAATAAGCTTACTTGAAAACTTATTTGATCGCTAATTTTTCATATATCCGAACTGATCAGCTAGAGTTTTGATTATTTTTCATTCATATATTTAAAAAGAAAAATTAAAAATTATATGCTAGCATTTCTCATTACCACTTTTTGAAATCATTGCTTCTACGTCAACAAAATGTCTACGCAAAAACTTTATTTATAAGCGTAGCGAAGCACGCCGGGCCCTCCTAGTTTCAATTATTCAGTTATTTTTCTTTTAACTTGCAAAAATATACTTAAGTCGGATGAAATTTGTGGCACCTATTCACAAAACATTGACACCAATACCAAAACTACGTGAAAAAGCCTCAAAAATTCAACCGCGCATAACTCCGATTCAGAGTACACAAAAAATAAAAGCAGAAATAACTTTTTTCCTTTCCTCAATACCAACAAAATATCAAAATTTCAGATTTTTTAAAAATCAAAAATTTAAAAATCAACAAACAAATGTACGTTTTCAAAATAATAGCCCTCCTATAATAAGAAAACAAAGAAAAATATTACGTCTATCGACCCCTAAATCAATTCATAAACTAAATTCTCTAAACTTCAAAGGAAATGTATAAACTAACTAAGAGAAAATAAATATAAAAAAAGAAAAAAAGTTTTAAGTTTTAAACCATTACCAAAACTACGTGAAAAAGCCTCAAAAATTCAACCGCGCATAACGCCGATTCAGAGTACACAAAAAATAAAAGCAGAAACAACTTTTTTCCTTTCGTCAATACCAACAAAATATCAAAATTTCAGATTTTTTAAAAATCAAAAATTTTAAAATCAACAAACAAATGTACGTTTTCAAAATAATAGCCCTCCTATAATAAGAAAACAAAGAAAAATATTACGCAAATATCTTTATATCAATAAACAAAATAATCGAAATAATATCGAAAACCGTCCTTGTTCAAAGACAAAAGACGACTGAAATGAATGATTTAAAAAAGAAAATAAATTTTTAAGTTTCGTTTTTGTTGTTCGTTGTTCGATAGCTAATATATAAAAAAGAAAATATCATTCATAAAATATCATCATAAATATCATTTATAAAATATCATTCATAAAATCAACATTATTACGCATATTACGCATATAATCTCTTTTATTCCGACGACTCGAAAACCGTCCTTTGTTCAAAGACAAAAGACGACTGAAATGAATGAGAAAAAAAAGTTTCGTTTTTGTTGTTCGTTGTTCGCTAATATATAAAAAAGAAAATATAGAAAAATAAAATAAATTTTTAATTTCGTTTTTATATGTATGTAAACTTATAATGCATATGTATATAAAAAGTTTTCCGTATATAATAACTTTTTTATTTATGATCCGATTTGTGTGAATCCGAATCCGAATATAGGTTACACTAATATCAGTTAGCTGTGAAAATTTGAAATGAATCCATCTGCGAATAAAAAAGCCTTAGGCTCCACAAAGTTTTGATCTAGCGTATTAATATATAAGAAGATGTAAACTTATAATGCATATGTATATAAAAAGTTTTCCGTATATAATAACTTTTTTATTTATGATCCGATTTGTGTGAATCCGAATCCGAATATAGGTTACACTAATATCAGTTAGCTGTGAAAATTTGAAATGAATCCATCTGCGAATAAAAAAGCCTTAGGCTCCACAAAGTTTTGATCTAGCGTATTAATATATAAGAAGATTGAATTATTGAACGATCAGACTACAAAATTGTATTATGCATTGTGAAATGTCACGAAAAGATAAGTTAAAACATTATAAAATTTAAAAAGTCATCCATTTCTAAAACCTTGAAAAATTAATTCAAAAACCTTGCAAAGTTTGTTAATTTAAGACATATAGGGAAAATTTATTTTTTTAATATTTATATTTTATATATATTTTTAAATTGGGAATTTCTCACGACCCCATGAAAAAATTTAACGACCCCAGTTGGGGTCGCGACCCCGAGTTTAAGAAACGCTGCTCTAGTT
This sequence comes from Diogma glabrata, assembly GCA_963693315.1. Lineage (NCBI taxonomy): Eukaryota > Metazoa > Arthropoda > Insecta > Diptera > Cylindrotomidae > Diogma > Diogma glabrata. The sequence continues at coordinate 78,650,562 of OY856188.1, forward strand.
GATCACTATTGTTGTTATACTCTAACCAGGTTAGAATTGGATAACAAACTTGTATCGGTAAGAAGAAGATGACCATCTTCACTTGTGTCTATCGACACATTATCTACAATTAATTCAATGAATTATTTGTGATATTACATCACTCCGATGGAAATAATCCCATCATGAATAATAAGACTGAATCTAACAAAATATGGTGTGCAATTTATGAAAATTTTTTTGCTATCCACAAAATTGTCGATCGATCTAGTTTCGAACCGATAAGAACTTTTTATTACACTTTAAAAAAGTATATCATTCTCATCAGGGCTAGCCGACTAGATACACTACCAAAAAAATTTTTCGCTATATAAACCTAAAATAGGTCACTACTCTAGCGAAGTATAAGAAACCAAAAAACTTTCATAAACATATGTTTATTAGATTCAGGTTTAGTCAATTTGTTTCTCTAGTTGATCACTATTGTTGTTATACTCTAACCAAGTTAGAATTGGATAACAAACTTGTATCGGTAAGAAGAAGATGACCATCTTCACTTGTGTCTATCGACACATTATCTACAATTAATTCAATGAATTATTTGTGATATTACATCACTCCGATGGAAATAATCCCATCATGAATAATAAGACTGAATCTAACAAAATATGGTGTGCAATTTATGAAAATTTTTTTGCTATCCACAAAATTGTCGATCGATCTAGTTTCGAACCGATAAGAACTTTTTATTACACTTTAAAAAAGTATATCATTCTCATCAGGGCTAGCCGACTAGATACACTACCAAAAAAATTTTTCGCTATATAAACCTAAAATAGGTCACTACTCTAGCGAAGTATAAGAAAACAAAAAACTTTCATAAACATATGTTTATTAGATTCAGGTTTAGTTAATTTGTTTCTCTAGTTGATCACTATTGTTGTTATACTCTAACCAAGTTAGAATTGGATAACAAACTTGTATCGGTAAGAAGAAGATGACCATCTTCACTTGTGTCTATCGACACATTATCTACAATTAATTCAATGAATTATTTGTGATATTACATCACTCCGATGGAAATAATCCCATCATAGTAATCGAGATAATCGAAATAATGTGAAAAACACGTTTGACTCTCAGCAATATTCTTTCGTATAAAAAACGGAACCCTAAAAACGAAAATTATTATAAAAGCAAAACCTACAATTGTGTACTGTACAAAATTTTGGGTATCATTAATAATTTTTCAGTTGTTTTGAAGAAAAAGCAGTTTTTTGAAAAATTACAAAATTAGTCTATCTAAAATTCCAATAAAAATTTTGGTGAACGTTTGTGGATGGGTGGGTGGGTTAATTTCATGATATTCTTGTATAGGATCTTGATGAAACTTTGGCTTATGATCCAGGTTCACTTGAAAATGGAAGATCTGGATACATTTCAAAATTGGACAAAATGGCGGGGAGTCTCCGGGCACCTCTAAGTTTAAATCTTCAATAACTTCTAAGCCTTATGGCTTATGATCTTATTGAAACTTGGTATATAAGGTTTTAGTACTGTTTCCAATATTTCTGCATACCAACTTCCGGTATGTCACTTCTGGTTAAGCCTACAATTACCGATCGATTTTCATGTATTTTCATATATAAAGTTTGTTGGAAGCATACAAACTTCGTTCATTAATCAATTTTGATATTTCTATCGTAAAAAATGGAGATTTAAATGACAAAGAACTGATTAGTTTTTGGACAATATTGGGATAAGTGCTGGGGGCCTCCCGAATACCTGTTTATTTTGTCACTATTTTTTCAATGTTTGTGATTTTGGAAAAGTGTCGAGAGTTCAACATACCTGTGCACCAACTTTTCATTGATTTCAGGCAGGCCTACGACTCTCTCGAACGAGAGACTCTATGGTCTGCTCTGGTGTCAATGGGAATTCCTGGCAAACTGGTATCACTATGCAAAATGACATTACAGAACTCTCAATACCGTGTACGAGTAGAGAACGAAATATCAAAGTTTTTTAAAGTCGACTCCGGTTTAAGACAAGGTGATGCTATCTCTCCTATACTTTTTAATCTAGCCTTAGAATATGTGTGCCGTCAAAAGAAATTACCGACTAATAACAATATCTTTTCAATAAACTTAGTACAGATGATTGCTTACGCTGATGATGTTGTCATCCTCGACCGAAGTGAAGCTGTTATGAGAGAGATTTTCAAGTCGCTTGAGAGTGGTGCTAGGAAAATTGGTCTGCAAATTAACTACAATAAAACCAAACATATGAATGTTTCAAGAGAGGCTGAGAAGAAAGATTTGACGTGCAGTGATGAACGAATTAAGGGAGTTGAATCTTTTAAATATTTAGGATCAATGCTTGACTCAAACAACAGCATACTTACAGATATAAAAGCTCGAATCGCTGCAGGTACTCGAACTTTCTACTCAATTAAACCTCTCCCTGGATCACCATATGTATCAACTAACATCAAGCTCAAGTTATACAAGACATTGATTAGACCGGTTGTGATGTATGGGTCACAAACGTGGACCCTTACACAAAATGACGAATAGCATTTATCTGTATTTGAGCGTAAGATCCTACGCTACATTTTTGGTCCACTTAAGACAGACGATGGAAAGTATAGAACCCGGTATAACTTTGAGATCAGAGACCTTCTTGAGGGTCCTGATATAATAGGTTGTATCAGTTCTAATAGGATTGCTTGGTTTGGGCATGTTCTACGAGCCGATTCACAGTCTGGAATGATTAGAAAAATGTACGTTAGTACCCCAGGGAGTAAGCGACCGCGAGGTACAACAGGTTTAGTTAATTTGTTTCTCTAGTTGATCACTATTGTTGTTATACTCTAACCAAGTTAGAATTGGATAACAAACTTGTATCGGTAAGAAGAAGATGACCATCTTCACTTGTGTCTATCGACACATTATCTACAATTAATTCAATGAATTATTTGTGATATTACATCACTCCGATGGAAATAATCCCATCATAGTAATCGAGATAATCGAAATAATGTGAAAAACACGTTTGACTCTCAGCAATATTCTTTCGTATAAAAAACGGAACCCTAAAAACGAAAATTATTATAAAAGCAAAACCTACAATTGTGTACTGTACAAAATTTTGGGTATCATTAATAATTTTTCAGTTGTTTTGAAGAAAAAGCAGTTTTTTGAAAAATTACAAAATTAGTCTATCTAAAATTCCAATAAAAATTTTGGTGAACGTTTGTGGATGGGTGGGTGGGTTAGTTTCATGATATTCTTGTATAGGATCTTGATGAAACTTTGGCTTATGATCCAGGTTCACTTGAAAATGGAAGATCTGGATACATTTCAAAATTGGACAAAATGGCGGGGAGTCTCCGGGCACCTCTAAGTTTAAATCTTCAATAACTTCTAAGCCTTATGGCTTATGATCTTATTGAAACTTGGTATATAAGGTTTTAGTACTGTTTCCAATATTTCTGCATACCAACTTCCGGTATGTCACTTCTGGTTAAGCCTACAATTACCGATCGATTTTCATGTATTTTCATATATAAAGTTTGTTGGAAGCATACAAACTTCGTTCATTAATCAATTTTGATATTTCTATCGTAAAAAATGGAGATTTAAATGACAAAGAACTGATTAGTTTTTGGACAATATTGGGATAAGTGCTGGGGGCCTCCCGAATACCTGTTTATTTTGTCACTATTTTTTCAATGTTTGTGATTTTGGAAAAGTGTCGAGAGTTCAACATACCTGTGCACCAACTTTTCATTGATTTCAGGCAGGCCTACGACTCTCTCGAACGAGAGACTCTATGGTCTGCTCTGGTGTCAATGGGAATTCCTGGCAAACTGGTATCACTATGCAAAATGATATTACAGAACTCTCAATACCGTGTACGAGTAGAGAACGAAATATCAAAGTTTTTTAAAGTCGACTCCGGTTTAAGACAAGGTGATGCTATCTCTCCTATACTTTTTAATCTAGCCTTAGAATATGTGTGCCGTCAAAAGAAATTACCGACTAATAACAATATCTTTTCAATAAACTTAGTACAGATGATTGCTTACGCTGATGATGTTGTCATCCTCGACCGAAGTGAAGCTGTTATGAGAGAGATTTTCAAGTCGCTTGAGAGTGGTGCTAGGAAAATTGGTCTGCAAATTAACTACAATAAAACCAAACATATGAATGTTTCAAGAGAGGCTGAGAAGAAAGATTTGATGTGCAGTGATGAACGAATTAAGGGAGTTGAATCTTTTAAATATTTAGGATCAATGCTTGACTCAAACAACAGCATACTTACAGATATAAAAGCTCGAATCGCTGCAGGTACTCGAACTTTCTACTCAATTAAACCTCTCCCTGGATCACCATATGTATCAACTAACATCAAGCTCAAGTTATACAAGACATTGATTAGACCGGTTGTGATGTATGGGTCACAAACGTGGACCCTTACACAAAATGACAAATGGCATTTATCTGTATTTGAGCGTAAGATCCTACGCTACATTTTTGGTCCACTTAAGACAGACGATGGAAAGTATAGAACCCGGTATAACTTTGAGATCAGAGACCTTCTTGAGGGTCCTGATATAATAGGTTGTATCAGTTCTAATAGGATTGCTTGGTTTGGGCATGTTCTACGAGCCGATTCACAGTCTGGAATGATTAGAAAAATGTACGTTAGTACCCCAGGGAGTAAGCGACCGCGAGGTAGACCACGACTACAATGGGAGACTGACGTAATAAACGACCTTAAAAAAATCGGCTGCCATGGTAATTATGTCGCTGTTGCGAATGACCGTGGTGAATATTCAAAGCTAATTAGCCTGGCAACGCTCCTACATGGAGCATGAACGCCTTAAAAAAAAAATCCATAATATGAGTTTGGTCATTTTCATTCATATTTATTACGGCAAGGTTTAAGAAAGTTTTTAACAGCGGCTTTCTCAGAAACGTTACTGCGCAGAGGTCTCCATTTAAAAAAAAAATAGCACATAAGTTATGGGTTGAAAAGTCTCTAGCTTAACAACTGCTCGGAGTTTGCTCGTTAGCGAACTAATTCAAACAATAACCCTAGTCCATATTTTACAAAGAAGTTTTGGTCTAGCTCAACAAATGCGATCGTGAAAGTGCCGGAGTACATATATGTACATGTATACGTTCAGGCGTTTTTTTAATTTAATTTTTTAATTTCCATCCAGGAAGAAATTCTAAGAACATGGAATTTTGGGTGAATTTTTTGTATCTCCAATGCTTAGATATGAGCCTATGGTACCGGAAAATAAAAAAAAATACCCTAATATACATATATGTATACATTTTTTTAATTTGCCGTCGCCGCTTATCGCATATAGTCAGTCGTACGATACCAAAAAATTTTCGAATTTCGGAGATAACGCACATTGGAAAAGATAGATTTTTATATGAAATCTACCTAAAACTATTAATATATGAAGAACAACAGTGGGAGAAGTAAAGAACGAACAAAAAATTATAAAGATTGGAAATGAAAAATAAGTACACAACAATGAAAACATTTCGCGTGCTCAAAACTATTTATAACCTAATTGCATGACAGTATTAATATGTTTTATAAAACATCTTGTAAAACTATTATAAATATGATTACAATAATAATCCTAAAATTCTTATTGTTATAATCAAAGGAAAAAATCTTTACCCTTCAAACGTTTTTTTACTGTGTTTAAGATTAATTTTAACATGCTATGTATATATAGTTTTTTTCACTTCTTTCCATTAATCATAATTTAAACCTATTAATTTCATATTCAAAATTTCCTTAACACCAAACAAATAAATCAAATCGATAAATAGATAAGAAACCATTGAAATTAAACAACATTAAAATGATTTCATCAAAATCAACAATCTTTACATAAAAAATAAAAAAAATGACACGCACATAAAACAACTACCCATGTACATGGCACCATATTGGCAAATAGTTTTAAGGAAAACAAAATAAAATTGTAAAGGGTAATTTTATTATAGTTAAAAAAATTTTTAAATGGAAGGGTGGTAGCATGTCATGACTGATATTCATATTTTTGTTTTTTTTTTAAATTTTTAAGTGCTAGCACATTTATTCAATTGTTATAGAAGTAAAACTGAATTAAAATATGTTTGGTTGTAATATATAAAAGTAGCGAGGTCCGTAATTTTAACGGATTCATCACAAAAACGACTTCGAAAACTACACTGAAAATGCACAAATAAAACACGAAATCGCATTGCTTCGAATACGAGAAGACATGTAAAAACATACAAACCAAGCAAATGACTACACACTATAGACATAGTGGCGTTAAAAGGGCTAAGATGACACGGAAATGAAATTTATATACAACAGCTAAAAGAAAAATTGTAACTAATATTGCAATCATCAAAACGGATGAGATTTTGGATGATTTTCGGTTGACTGCCCAAACAATATGCAGGTATTCTCATAAACAATACGCAGTTTAAATGTGATGGTGACGTGATTCGTGAGAAGAGAAACCAACGTGGCAATCAAATGATAGAAGAACGAATCTTCGAAATATTATGAGATTCCTATTTCAAAGAGTTCTATCAAGGTATAGGTAATATTCATGTTTCTAAAATTTATTCAATACGATCTCCAATATTATTACATACTTCACTTCTTAGATTTTGGAAGTCAAATCGTAGTACATTAATCCACGTATGAATTGCATTGTGCGGCATCAGATGCTCGGCTTGACTCGATCGACCATAATTAATCTTTATCTAAACTTATTTCTTAAGTTAAAACACGGCTGAAACATAAAATTTTTGAGATTTTATCTATGTGTCCAATTTTTTCCTTACGTGGTACCGGGTACGATTGTTCATTATTGTTTGTTTAAGGTTACGTTTATTTTTTTTTAATTTATTGAATTTATTTTGTATTTGGTTCATTGATCAATTTTAAGTTTTGTTTCTTTCATTATTGAGTTTAATACCGCATTCACAGCGACATAGCAAATTAGTAGATAGTATATTATAATTTGCATTTTGGCATATTTAATATGAGTTTAAAACGTAGATTGTAATTTGAATCGTAAGTATTTGTAATTGTTTGTAATTGTAGTAAGCCTAGATATCAAATTAGTTGCAAGATTTTAAAATAAAAAGTGTTTACAGCACAGATTTAAATTACATCTACTAATTTGCTACGGGTGTGACAACCCCGCGCACTCCAGTCCCTGCTATTGGAATAGGAGTTAACGTGAGATATCACATACCACTGGCAATAGCAGTGAGATATCACTAGCCAAGGTGATATTTTAGGGGTGCTGGCGGATGAACTGTATTCAGTCAACGGTAGCACTCTCAATCTTAGCTAATGAATATTCCTTGATGCTGGAACGCTGTAGCTTGCTCGAAGAAACGAGCTTTCATATAACTATATATCTGAGCTTTAATCATTGAAAAATATACTGCGTCCCATAATCAAGGATTATGCCATTAGCTGGACTATTGGCAAACCAATTTTAGTTTTGTTCCTGCAAATTTTTAAAACAAATTTGCTTTTTATCTCTTATTTTATTTTTATTTTCCCTATCCTATCACGAAATATTGGCCTATGTCATATTTTATATGTGATAGGATTTATAGTTTAGTTGTCCATTATTTAACAAAAAATATTAAAAAAACAAAAAAAAACAGATTTGCGTCCATTAACATCCTTAGAACGCATGTTGTTGTGGGACCTTGGTCTTAAAAGGTTTTATGTGTTGTTGTGACACATATTGTAATGCCTACTACACATCACATTTTATTAAAAAAAAAAAAAAGTCGCTGTGAATGCGGTATAAGATTCTTTCAATTGGAATGGCCAAATTGTCTATCAATTTCGTCAACATACGAGGATTAAATATTAATCTTAACTCAGTCTATTTTTGCCTAGAAAACTTCAAACCTGATATTCTTTTCTTAACCGAAATGATTATCGTTTTATTTCAGCATGGTGTTTGTGCATATGTTAGGGATACCATTCCATATGTAAGAATTAAAAATTTCGAATAAAATACAAAATATCATAATATGGTATCCCTTAAGCTTAGTGTTTCAAATCAAACATTATTTGTTTTTGGACTGTATCGCTCACCTGAAAACATAAAACTTATTTCATGACCTATCTGAAAAAACAGGTAGGTTGACTGATTATCCTAATGCCAAATTTATAGTTCTTGGTGACTTTAATGTCCATAATAAAGAGTGACTTATTCACAGCTCTATTACAAATGAGATAGGTAAACAGGCTGAAATTTTTGCTTTTTATAACAATTACGCACAGATAATTGACCAGCCTACCAGAATTTCTGACATTCCTGGACAAAGTAGTAACATGCTTGATTTGTTTTTAACAAATGATCCTTACTTGGTACAATTTAAAGTATCAGAGCCTTTAGGTGGGTCAGATGATAATTTGATCCCCACACAATTAAATATTCAGACCCCTAAACCATTTAATTAAAGCAAATGCTCTTTAATATGGGATCACAGAGCTGCAGATTGCAAGGACTCAAATAATTTTTAAATTGTTTCCATAGCGGCTATTAATTTTTCCGAAATAATTCACGAGGGTATGCGTAAATATATTCCTAACAGTTTAATTATCCCAAAAGCTGATCTATGGTTTTCGAATAAATGCATAAAAGCAAAAATGCTTTTCTTAAGTTTATGAATAATGAAACCGATGAAAATCTTAAGGAGTGTCTCGTATAGAGAGAAATTTATGTAGAAAATTAATAGATGTGGAAAAAAATCTATTTATAATAAGAAAAAAGCTATCAAATTTGATAGCATGAGCATCCAACTGGCTCGCGTAATTTTTGTAAGTCTTCTCTACCTCGTCTTATTGAAAGAGAAATACCTATCATTGATCCAAAAGAAAAAGCTAATCTGTTGGCTAATTATTTCTCTAAAAATTCTACACTTGAAGAACCCAATTTTCAACCTAGACCAATTCCCAGAGTATTTTATAAAATGGGCGTATTATTTTTCGTAGAAATGAGATCCGAAAAATGTTTTGAAAGTAAATACTAATAAGGTATTCGGGCCTGATCGTATACCTCCAATCATTCTTAAAACATATTCTAAGGAGTTAGCACCGATCCTCACTAAAATCTTTTGTGATATAAAAGAGGAATTTTCCCCGATGTTTGGAATATTGCTAGCGTTCAGCTTGTTCCAAAGAAAGGTAATAAAGCTGAACGTAAGACAATACAGTTTTCGTAAGGGATAAGCAACAGAAGATCTACTGGCATTTGTAACGCATGTCTGGAACAAGTCGCTTGATAGCCATGGCGAAGCTTTTGGCGTTGCTCTTGATATTTCCAAGGCATTTGATAAGGTATGACATTATGGCATTTTTTTAATTATTAATTAGTTGGACATGTTTAGCACACTAAATATGAAATTTATTTATTAGACTCTTTGAATATCCGAAGATACCATGTCAACTAGGAAAGATTGGGGATGGGAAAACGGAAAAGAAAGGAATGTCGATAGGGAAATAGCTGAGTAAGTTGTTTTAAATGACGATGGACATTTTCTTTAAAAGTCTGAGGAGCGAATTCGTCAGAGTTACCGATAGCAGCAATGAGTTCCACATTTTATGGTTACTCTATTGAAATAATCGTTCTGAATGGAAACTGTTCTACAATGGGATATCTGAACAGCAAATAAGTAGGACATTTCTGCAGTTCGTGTTTGTCGGTTGTACTGTACACACGATGGGAACATGTTTTAAATTTCTTAAAATGATGAATCATAGCAATTGTATTTACTATTTATAATACATTGACAGATCAGCAACACTTCTTCGGTGTTGGAGTGAATCAAGAATTGTTAACGCTGCAAAAATTGCTTATTTAAAGAAAATGAATTACCATAAATAAATAAGAATTATTTTAACATTAAACAAAATAATATGTTATTTTTCTTCATCATTACAGATCTTCCAGTAAAGCTAACTGTCCAGCCCCCACCAGTGAAAAGCGGGTTAGCTATTATTGAAAGTTTGCACACAAGTTGATCAGTTAACGCATGATTATCAATCAACCGTATTGCCTTTCTTTGCACAGAGTCTATAGACATTTTATTGTTGTTTGACAGGCACCTCCCCAAACATGGGCGGATAAATGACTTATAAATTAACAAAAGTTGCTCAGAGTTAAAAAACTTCTAAAAAATTGTAGTGTTTGCTAGACTAAACACATGTTTGTTCCATTTCATGTTACTTTCAACGACAACTCCGAGAAGTTAAATCGATTTAACCTCATGTAATTCCTCGTGGTTTATCATAATGGGCAACTCTTTGTGTCGTTTCATCCGTGAAAGGCGACATAACATGGTTTTGGTAGAGTTAAACTCAACAAGATTGGTCTCTCTTCATTGCATTATACGCTCTAGGTCTTCATTGATAGAACTAATTAACAGTTCTCCATCGTTAGTAGCTGCTACACGAGATCGACTTTTTAGAGATGCATAAGAAGGCATGCAATGTGCTGTCGTCTGGAAAACTGTAAATTGGATGCACTGTAGAGATAAGTAAATCATTTATATATAAACGAAACAAGGTTGGTGAAAGTGCAGAGCTTTGAGGAACACCAGCACTCGTTGTAAAAATATTGGATGTAATGTCATCTAAATTCTAAATTGACATGAAATTGGCGAACTGTAAGAAAACTATGAGTCCATGATACGGTAAGATCATCTATGCCATAAGATTTTAATTTAGCTATAAGATTTCTATGCCACACTTTATTAAAAGACTTTGAAATGTCCAGAGAAACACTGATGGTTTCTCCATGGTTCTCCAGAGATTTGATCCACATATGTGTGGAGACCGGCAGAATTGCAATTGGTCTATAATTGTTAGGGTCAGAGTCTTACTACCTTTTTTGGATATGAGTTGAACACTAGCCAACTTCTAACACTCGGGGAATATTCCGGTGTTGTAAGATAAATAGAAAATTTTGGTTAGAATTGGAGCTAGTTGTCTAGCAAAGTTTTTTAGAATAATGGGTTGACCATCGAAATCAACGGATTTGTTGATATTGAGGGATAAAAGCATTTTACGTATGATATTACTCCGAACAATAATTGGCTTCATTTTGGTTTCAGCTGGGGAACTGAGTATAGGAGAATGAAGAGGTTCAGTTATGTTAGAGTTTCTTGTAAAAATGCGACCTAAAAGATCCGCCTTTTCCTTTGAGTCACTCACTGGAATGTGTTGGAATTAATAATAATAATATTCGGCGAAATTGTTTGCTTTGCCTTTGATAAATGCGTTTTTGTTTGAATCTATTTTGAATTTACTCAAATTTCACGCTTTTTTATAGACATTAATGGTTTTGGGAGTTTTATTTGAAGGATAGGCCTGGAATTCTTTCCGTTTACTTCGCACCGCCTCATTAACATCCCGCGTAAACCAAGGTTCAGTTTTGAGAGTAATTAATCGATTTGGCATAAATCGCCGCATTCCATATGCTAGGATCCTGCTTAACACAACAAACATGTTTTCGTGGTATTTCGTCGTAATAGTTTCTTAGTCCCTCCCAATCAGCGTATTTATAAATCCAAACGCGACGAGAGTTGGCTTTAATTGGAATGGTAATGTGAATTTTACTGTTACTGATACTAACAGATGGTCATTTGTATGCGTTGTTTCTGGCTCGTTTGTCAAAAACAAATTCAACAAATTGATGTTATGGTTAGGATTATCTGGTACTCTCGTTGGATGCTCTATCATTTGGGTTAAACCGTGAAAGTCTGCCAGTAACAGTTCTACTTGTCTTTCTACGTCGTCGGTGCGGGATGAGTGTTTCAACTACTCTGTCTTATGTAAATTAAAATCGCCAAGAATGACCAGTCTTGCTTTGGGGTAATTTTCGATAATTTTATCAAGATTGGATGATAATTTTTCGAAAAAGGAACAACCTGAGGGGGAGTTCGGGGATGGGTATATTCCTATTATGAACATTTTTTCATCAACACCAGTGATCTTCAATGCAAGAGAGTTATGGTGCTTAGAGTTCAACTCGTAAGCCTTAATTCTCAAACAAGGAAGTGAATCTCGCACAAATACACAAACACCTTGTTTGTTATAAAAGGAGTGCTCCAATTCATAATCAGGCAGTCGGTATTTATCGAGATCCAGCTTCGATGCTTTGCCGCTGACAATTATTTCGGTAAAACACAATATGTCAGATTTCTTACTTTCAATGTATTGATGAACCTTATTCAAATTGGAATTGAGGCCTCTTATGTTGGTGAAATCGATTCTGATATGTTGCTTATTACTGCTTCTATCGCGTTGCGACAGAGATTTTCCCTTTGACACTGGTGGTCCAGTGAGTGAAATTTGGCCAGGCCTAAATTTTCACACTATACAACACATGAAAATTGGAGAGCCTCTGTTACGAAACAATGACAACAGTTATTATGCAACCGTAGCAAATCGTAAAAAGAAATACAAAAAACTAATCGACTATTTTAAAAAAATTAATTATAAATTAACAGGAACAGGATTGTACGGATCAAGAAGAATCGAATGCTGTAAAAATGATTTACAAATTTGAAGTTTTAATTTGCAACCTCTTTCCACACATTTGAAGTAGGAAATTGGTTGGGTAGACCTGGCTCTTAGTCTAAGTCTTATTTCAGTCCAAGCTTGGGCCGTTTAAAAATGTTAAGCATGGCCCAACCCCCAAAAGCTATGGCGCGGTCTTGGCCCCTTAGCTTTTTCTTACCCGGGTACTCTATGTGGTGTCGAATGTCTATTGACAATTTTTGAGAATATTCCAAAGATAATTAAATCTGGAAATTTGAACATTATCGGTGTGATTTCGACCTGAAATGTTTTCTATTAATTTTCGGGACGTATTTGACATATGTCCCCTCATGTGGCGGCGAAAAGAAGATTTAAACCACTGCTAATCTTTTTCGATACATCTGAGTGATCCCAAACAGGGGTTGCCGGCCTCTGTAATGACCAAGCACTGGCCCATTAATGGTTATCAGTACTTGGCTATTGTTATTAATCCATTAATAGAACCATGAATCGGCTGATCTACGGTTTATAGATAATAGCCTGTTCACTTTACTTTAAATGGTCAAGAAATGGGCGGCCGTCAATTGTTGATATTAATTGGCTATTTCTATTGGGCCAGTACTGCAATAAACCATGAATTGGTCGATCTATGTTATTTCGTTAAAATTCACTAGAGTAATATTTTCGAATATAGTTCGAAAATTTGTTCCTATAGTTTAGTTATCGCGTCTAGGCTGAAAATCTATGACGATATTGGTAAGATTCAAGGTTGGTATAAGTTTTAAATTATTTTATTAGACATTTTTATTTAATTTAATTATTTTGTATTTAACTTATTTAAATTTACAGATATTTTATATTTTTTTAATGTCCCAGTCATGGTTGTCAATACTCGGTTATTCCTGCATTACTGGTCGCTAGTAATGGACCAGTTGTACAACCTTGTATGGGATGTGATGTCATGGTCCATTAAATGTAGCTTTCAACTAAAGCAATTGTTTTTTGTTAAACTATTTTAAGATCTGACATCATGTTTTTGCCACATACACAGTTTTCTACATATAGTAAAAACTCATACGGTTAATCGCGGTGATCATAGCTCGAATATACAAAGTACATTAAGGCTTGTGCTAATCTATGAAAGTAAAAGAACTCTGACTCCCACCAATTGCAGAAGCATATCAACATATAATACGAACTTCTTTTTGTCTGACAGACACTGGCGAACTTGCATAATAATCCCTTCATGGAATATAATATACAGCAAGAGGGTGAGAACCACTCATCTTTTGTTATAGAAATGAGATCAACATATTGTACACTCTAATACATATCTACACCATCAACATTATCCGTTTTGTTTTTCAAGTTTATTATAATTTTATGGTTATAGTTTTATCAGTTATATTCTATGTTTCAGATCTACAATCGACATACAATTTTTCCAAATTAGTAGTTCAAACCAATTTCACGTTTTTTTATTCGTTCGCATAATCATCAACAGCAACAACAACAACAAGAACGAAGCTATTCATCCATCCCCTTATATTGTTTTAACTTTCAACTATAATAGGGGACGTCAGTTTATCTGTTCATACATAGTTTCAATAGGAAAACATAGAAACGTGAAATGTATTATGATAATAATAGTTCGAATGATAGTAATAATAGTGATATGAACAGTAAATAATAAAGTAGGGAAAGAGAAACTGGGTAAACAATAAATGTGGTCACAATTTTGAAAATCTAAAATAAAAGGAAATTTTATAATTTTATATTATTAGAACTGTTTTGTTGTTGTTGTATATGTATGATGAGGGGGAAGAATAAGTTCGAAACCATATGGTGAAAAATTTTGTCTATTTAAATTTAAATGAAAAAATTACTAAGCAATCAACAACTTGTAATTAAATTTATTTTAAATATTTTTGTTATTTAAAATTTAATAGTGTGATGTTCCGGATAATAAAATAAAAATAGTTTTTGAATTTTAATTAGTTATTTTGATGTTTTAATGTTATAAAGTAATTATGAGAATATTTTATGAGCAAAATGAGGTTTAAGTGATTTTTTTAGAGTGGTTTTATCAAAATTATACAAAATTATTAATAGAAGGATGGTTTGAATTTTCTAGTTGAGTGTCGTCTATTATTGGATTCCTTTTGATAGTATTTTCAGTATCAGTTTTGTATTTTTTGTACGTAAGAAAACGGCTAATGCTGCTAGATGAAGATTCTCTCGTAGAATTATACATTTTGTTGGGAAAATAGGTGCGGAAAGTAGGGCACAGTTAAATACAAAAATTTTTTCAGTATAGATTTAGGAGGTAGAAACTATTCATCATTCATCAGTTTAGGATTTAGGAGGTTGAAACTATTCATCAACATATTCCTGAACGTGTAAATAACTCAAATTTCCAGAAGATTCTGTCTCGGATCAGCAGCGAAGATATTGCCGTTTAAAAGATATATAAACATCGGGGTCACCAGTTTAGGATGTGTATAAGATAATAAATTTAACACGATGGATGTGTATAAAATAATAAATTTAATGAAAGTTTGTTATTTTTTAGGTTTTACAAAAAAATAACGGGTTCTTATAATGATTTGTTAGGACCCCTGAGTAGCCTAATGGTTGAGTAGCTTAACTTTAATATGAAAGAAACGCGATCGACGCCCTCTAATCAACACCCCAGTTTATTAATTAATCGAAAGACGGTTAAAAGATGGGATAAAAATATGACAGGTGACTAAATTGTTAAATGAAGTTGAGCGACACTTATTGATACTTATTAACTTAGTTCTCTTTGCTCCTCTAATTTTGATTGCACAAAAATAAAGCAATGGCGACGAGGTACATCAAGTGTATTGAAGAGAAACATATATTTTGAACTCACGAACTTTAAATCATCTGAAAAATCTAATTATACAAACTCACAAATCTAAACATGAAAAATCGACGCTATAGCTCTTACACTCTAATAATAAGTAATAATAAAAAAATCAGATGATAATTGAATGAATGAAAAACGATAAACGAAGAAGGAAAACTAAAAAAGCTTAGGGGGTAGAAATGATGATCATCATCATGAAGATAATAATGACAATAATAATAATAATAATGAAAAATAAGGGAAAATTGTATTTTTTTGCTGAGGACGAGTACATGAGAGTCAGGTAAGTATTTACACCATCCAACCAACAAAGGATTTGTCTATTATCCATTTTTCTATGTTTTTAAGTTGTTTATAAAAAACAAGGGTTAGAAAAACTATAGAATGAAAACACGAACATAAACCAGTTTAAATAAAATTATTTTGTTTTTTCTAATTGATATCTACATGAAATACAAAAACTATTTATGAATTGAAAATTGTGTATTTGCATTAAGTTTTGTTTTTATTAATATTGGTTTTGGGGTAATTGGAAAAATGAAAATTTAAATACAAAATTTATTATTGTTGTTGGTTATTAGTAATAATATTATGAAAATGTTTTGATTGGTTTTTCCATGAAATTATTGATGAAATTTAATTTTTTCTGTTACTATATTTGAAGAGATGATATAGATAGAGAAGTGGGTAATAGATTTCATGTAAAAGTAGAGGGTTTGAGAAAAAATTATGAAAATAAATTTTGTGTTTTATGGATATATTAGAAATTCATAAATAATATGGTGGGATTTGGTATCAAATTGACCGAATTTAACGTCCAAATAAAATAATTTAGAAGGAACATTTTAAACGAGAAAGGGAACGGATAATTATTAGGTGGTTTGACTTGGATCACGAGATAAAATAATGTTTACAGACAATTTTTAACAGTCGATTTAGAAAGAATAATCCTTTGGTATCAAGCTCCTACGAATAAGTGATTTTGAGAAATTCGCTAGTGTAAACGTACCTTGGTTTATGGAGATCGTAAAGTTATATCTCTCCAAACTAAGCGACGTTTTTTAAAGCTTATTACAGTAAGCTATTTAACAAGAATTCAGTAATATAATATTTTTTAAGAGCATGAACCGGGTCTGATTACACGATTCGTATAATATACCCAAACGACCCCCAGTTAACGTAATGTCGTAATAGTTTTTTGTCGGAATTACAGCAAATCCTATTAAAATCAATAGTCCTAGCTATTCTGGCTAATGACACCCCAACAAGTGTTCTAGGTATTGCTTTTGATAATTTTTTAACTGGAACAGAGGATATCGCAGTTTTCTAACTTTTGTTAATACACAGCCACGTACAAACGCTGCTCCAGATGTTAGTTTATGGGCGTTATATATCATTTTACGATATTATAACAAATATTAGGGACATACCGAAAGAAACTTGGTTTGATTACTATACTAAAAAAATTTCGGATGCAATTTTTGCAGAAAAATCTACCCCACAGATTAAGAAAAACATCCACGAGGTTATGGATTTCTTTCATATAAACGAAAAATGAATTTAACAATAGGTTAAATAAAAACATTTTACAAACCTAAACCTTAAAATAAGATTTATTTTAAGGGAAAAATTAAGTTGGGATGGAAACGTTACAAAAAGCACTAATCTACGATCCTCAAAGATTCCAAATAGGTGACGAAGCTCTGAGTCCTGGGCAGTAGGCGTAGAGGTACTTTCAAAAATGATAACCAAAATTCAGTTCTGTTTTCATCAGTCTTGTGAATGTAGCGAAATAAACTTCACTCCGAGCACCACGTTGTCTTTGTCAACCGGTAATATAATAAAGGTGATGCTTAAATAGATATCCTCAACACAATTTACGAACATGCCTTTGTGAATGAGGTAGGGATTAGGGATAGTAGAGTGAATGTAAGGAAGCAGATTCAATGCGTATAACGACCAACTCACAGTCAGACGGGAGGCCAAAAGATTGTACTAAAACAAGATGTGTACAAGTTGAGAACGAAATATTCATATTTTTCACGAATTCGGTCTAGAGTGAAATTTAATCCAGTTAAAGTGAAACAAATTAAAAATAGCATGTGAAAATGTGACGTAATAGAACCAACCGACTAACAACATTATCTTTTGAATCAAATCACTGCCGATGCTCAAAGCCCATAAATGTATTAGTCAGCCTAAGCTTTCCTGTGTGTCTACATCATCTTTATGTTTCATAGTTGACATCTTCGGTCACTTAACGCTATCATCAACACTATCAGTTAGTAGAAAATAATTTATATTAAAAAAATAAAGTGTTTATATACAATTCATGTTCGATCATATAATTCAATTTATAAACGAAACACACATCTGCTAATCCGATTTTGTTTCTCTAAAACCTATAATAAACAATCCTATGCCACCTTTACCCCCTATCAATTTTTCATACACGGTATATCAATAACCTTCAACTAACAACGACACAATGCTCACTAAATATTTTATTTCAATTAATTTAAATTTAATACCATTAACAAAATAACATTAAAAAAATGTTAAGGGGTGGAGTTGAGTAGCGCAAATCAAAAAAAAAATCTTACCCTAACCCTATTATGTATAATCAAATACAAAAAAAATTGATTTCAATCGGCATAAAAAAAATTATAATAATAGTTTTAAATTATTGAATTCGTTGAACAATTCTAATTGACATAATTGAACTATGTTTTGATTTTTTGTTAGATTTTTAGAATATAGTTTTTTATGGTAGTTGTAGCCCCTTACACACGAAGAATAAAAACAATTTGTTTAGCCTATTAATGGTTTCGATTCGAAAATGTATTTAATTGGATATAAGATGATTGGAATTTAAAATTAAATGATTATATGTTAGAAATAATGTTGGTGAGAGTTAACATTTTTTTTTGGAAAGCGAGTGTTACAATTAAAGTTGGATATTTTGTGAGCTGATAATTATAAATTGAAGGAGTTGTGGAAGATAGAGTGTAAGAAAAGGTTTATGGTTGAACAAAAATACCCACTCTATTAACACGCACAAATAAAATTCGGCTGGCGCTAATTTATTTGATTCTTTGAATTAGAGGTTTATTCACGTGTAAATCTGTTTCAGTGCTCTTAATCGAGTGCTGTTGTAGAACAGTGATTAACTTAATGAACCGACTGGTTGCCTTATTGAAATAGTTTTGGTAGTTTTGTAGAGTTGAATTTACTAGAACCGGTTGAACTGTAATGTGTTCTATGTTTGTTGAACTGTTCTATGGTTCACCCTCATGCTTTTGCCACAAAAGTTGGAGTAAAAAAAAGTCACATTGATGGTGACTTTCGTTACTGACCCTGCAACGTACATTGTTCGGGGAACGCTTTACTTCAAATTCGAAAGTTTTAGAAACTCCTAGAAAAATAACCTAGATCCAGTATTCAGGAGTTAATATGAAACAATTACATTTCAAACCTAGAATTGTTGAAAAACTTATAAGGGGGATGAACAACAAAGCCTCTGACCTGGAGAACATTCCTCCTGTTATTCTAAAAACATTTTCGAAAGAACTTACACCAACTCTCACCAAAATATTCTATAAATCCTAGAAATCTGGTATTTTTCCATCCAGTTGCAAGTTGGTTAATGTCCAGAATGTCCCAAAAAAAGGAACGAAATGTGATATTTCAAATTATAGACCAATAGTTGATAAAGGAAGTGAAACGTACGTTCCCGACTAGAAATTAGTTCAGGGAACCCGGATAATGATCTGATCCGGTTGATCAGGCTTACTGATCAGTTACTGATCAGCGTGCAGTGCTTTATTCGTTGATCCAGTCTTACGATCAGTGTCTGATCGAAAAAACTCATCTTATCCGATGTCCTGAACTGGATAATAATACAAAATTTAGTTTTTTACCTGATCCATTCTGTATATAATATTGCTCATTAAACAATAAATTCATTATTAATGGTATAACTTACTGTTTAAATATATAAGCATTTGAAGTGTACTTGAAATTACCCGAGCAGAAATTAGTTAGGGAAAACCTGAATACAGTCAGGGCGTGATCAGGGCCTGGCCAGTCCTACAAGGGCAATCCCTATTAGGGCAATCTGATGTGGGCCTGTTCCGGGCCTGATTTAGAATACCCTTTTAGGGTTAACCTTATTTGAATATATCCGGCCCTGATCAGGTTTTTCGTATTTGACCCTTAGCTGAAATTTAAATGGGTTAAAATTCACTAGAGTATTATCCATTTTAGAAATATATAGCTAAAATCGTTTCATGTATATTTTAGTTGTAGCTTCTCAGTTGAACGACTATAATAATATTCATTAAGGTGGTATGTATGTTTTAATTTTTTCCATTGTAATGTTTTTATTTTAATTTGATTAATTTATGTATATAATATATAAATATATATCAGGGTCTGGTCAGGATATCCCAATCTGGGCCTGATCCGATTATCCCAATCAGGGTCTGATCCGGTAATCCCAATCAGGACCTGATAGGGCAAAAGCGTTACACTCATGATCAGGGCCCAATCAGGCAGCCCTACCAATGCCTGATCCGGGTTAGGGCAAACCTGATCAGGGCCTTACTTGAGCCCTAACAAATTTCTGCTCGGGTATGAATAAAATTAAGGAAAAATGGTAATATTTTTTTCATTAATTTAATGTCAAATTAATATTTAAGAACAAAATTAATTCTAAACCTTTGAACGGATCTGGTATGGATCTCTTGACCAGACCCGACATGAAACTGTTGAATGGATCCGGCATGGATCTTTAAGATGAATCCGGAATAGATCTTTGAAATGGATCCGGAATGGATCTTTGAAATGGATTCGGAATGGATCTTTGAAATGGATCCGGCATGGATCATTTAAACGGATCCTGTACGGATCATATATGACGTGACGATTTTTAATCATGTCCGGATCAGGAGGCCTGATTCATCCCTGATCAGTCTTCAGGCAATCCTGATCCGGATCGGACCCTATACTGATATAATTTCTAGTCGGGTTATCGCATTAGACATCTCAAAAGTATTTGATCCAATCCGGCATGCCAAATTGATCAACAAGCTCTTTGGGTACAGTTTTCATCCCGCAGTCATGAATTTGATTCAAAACTTTGTGTCTAACCGTTATCTCGGGGTCTTTTCTTCTGAGTCTAAATTAATTAACGCTGGTGTACCCCAGAGCTCAGTTTTACCTCCCACTTTATTTTTAATTTATATCAGTTGAGTTGTTGAAAATCACCAGTAACCCAATAAATAGTTTTGCAGATGATAGTACACTGCACAAGTCATTCGTCCCCCTATCTTCAAAGGGTAAAATACATGAACGATTATTTCCCGCCCGAAAAGACGCTGCCGTAAATGTAAACGAGGACCTAGAAGTCGCCGATTGGGGTGACAAAAATTTGGGCAATTTTAATCCCACCAAAACACAGCTATTGATTGTTTCCAAATCAAAGACCGAGTTTCCCAATGATATATCAATTAATATGCATGACGAACAAATGTGAAAGCATTCGTTTATTGGGAGTCACAATTTCCAATGACTTACTATGGAACGATCATATAATGGCCATGGCAAAGAGCGCGTCAAGAAAACTCGGCCTCCTATAGATGTAAAAAATATTTCACTCCGTATCAATTACTGCACATTTAAAAGCCCTATATTGGTCCCTGTATGGAGTATTTTTGTCAAGTTTGGGGCGCTGCATCTGTTACCATTCTGGTTCGTTTGGACTCTGTTCAAAAGCGTGTTTTACGAATTGTTGGTAATCGAAATTTAACATCAAATCTTCATACCCTACCCTTCATACATCGTCGCACTGTTGCCGATCTCGTTGTTTTTTATAAATATCGACACCAGCAGTGCTCGCATAAAATTAGATCCATAATGCCACATATTATTTTCCCCGTTTTGCTCGTCAATCGGTTTGTGCAAACAGTCTAACTGTCGAGATTACTCACTGCCATGGTAACAAAATGCAAAGGGACTTCTTTGTGCATATATCGTACAAATGGAATGCTTTGCCTGCATCAATAGTCTCGAGTGCCTTCAATCCACAAACATTTAAAAAAAAAGCGTCCACCATCACCTCAGAACGCATGTTGTTGTGGGACCTAGGCCTTTAAAGGTAAATTTGTGTTGTTGTGACACATTTTGTAATTCCTATTACACAACGCTTTTTAATTGAATTCGCACCTTTTGTTTATTTTTAATTTGTTGGTTTTTAGGGTTCCGTTTTTTCATGAGACTTCGGTGTCCGTCCGAATTTCTACATAATCGAATTTCTCACAAATTATAAAAGCTATCAACTTGAAATTTTCTACAGTTATAAAATGTTTGTGTCCACGCCTACAGAAAAAATGACAAATATTTGTTTATACCTTTATTTTATAGACATAGATACGGAGTTAGTAAAAAAAAGTTTTTAAGGAATCGAGTTTGGTTTAGAAAAATCGAAAAGATTGAAATATTTAAAAAAAAATTCAATAAATTATCGACTGCTTAGTTTTATTACCAAAAACGTGAGTTTGTTTTCCTGACCCTGTCTGTCAAATCTAATTATTTGAAACGTTAAAAGATGAGCAGCTACAATTGCCATTTTTTGTGAGTGTTTAGAAATTTCCTGTTCTTCTAAGGCTTAGCACGTTCCATGTACCCTTTTTAAATAACTATTCGGATACACGTTTCTAGGTCGTTCTTGTAGTGATTGCAGGATGAGCCGAGGCCAGTGTACAGAGTTCACGCTACCAACATTTCCGTGAGCGGTTCCGTTTTAATCTTAAGATTACAGAAAATCTTTTTACGTTTATTTTATATAGAGAGTCGCTTGCTCCTAAAGAGACGCCGACTCCAAACCACTATTAACAGGGTTAGTTGCATTAGTTTTACTTTTAAGGCACCAATGCATCGTCATGATTTAGAGTCATTGAGTATAAGAAGTATTTACTCTGATCCTCTCAACTACACCAGCGCAATTCTGTCACCTTTATCCAGGTAGCACGGCGTGGACGTAGTATTTCGAATGTCGCTACCCTCGTATTTTCTTTAGCCACAAATATAAAGTGAATTAGTGGAATGGAACTTATCCACATTTTTAATATGAATTCTTTGTCTCGTTTTACGCGGTTTTGATTTACACGGCTACCCATGGAACGTATCTTCCACGTAAATCGAGGGATGGGTGTATATATATATATATATATATATATATATATATATATATATATATATATATATATATATATATATATATATATATATATATATATATATATATATATATATATATATATATATAAAGTAGGTAATACCACATTTTATGTGATTAATCAATAAAAATCAACATAAAAAACCAATCAATAAACTTCAATCTGTTCGATTTATTAATAATGCATGACATCACAAAATAACAATTATCCAAACTGCCGCCTTCGCTTCACGTTCTATTACAAAACCCAAAAAAAATCAATTCAATCACATAATTTATATATATAATATATCCTCCCATAAATAATCCAACAATAAACATTAAGAAAAATAAAATGATCCATCTTAATTAACCACGATACACACTTAAACAAGTTAACAATCAAGTATCAACAACAACACAACTTCAATAAATAAATAAATAAAAACGTCCTAAAAAGAAGAAAATTATACTTCTATAAAAATAAAACAATAAAAATGAATTACAAATGGGTGACATGAGAATGAAAAAAGGAAATTAGTTCACAATTTTCGGAAAAACTGTTTTATGGAACGGGAAACCGTATCATGTTTTCGAAATATAATAATAGTTTAAGGGTGAAAAAGTTGTGAATGTTATTTCTGCTTCAAATATTTATTTCAAATGAAATAAAAATATAAATAAATTCAACGTCTACATTATGAGGTTAAGTTGGTAAATATTCGGTCTAATTGTTATATTGTTTTGTCATGTTGGTATTCACATCAAAAATATTTAAAATACCATCCTCGTATAGATATGGATGTTTATCTATCTAGTTCAAATCAAAAGGAGGGTGATAAAACGAGATAGACTCACACTTTCCTTCTTTATTTATACAGAAATAAAAGTTGGTTTTTCTGGTAAGTAACGAAGCAAGGGAAAATGATTATCAGATTTCGTGATAAATGTGTCAAAACTTAAATGAAAAAACAATTAAATTTAATTTCTCGTTGTTGTTTGTCTCCACAATTTGAGAAAAAAAATGAAACGAGCGTCAGAGGGGATGTTTTATCATAATTATTATTTGGAAGAAATATAAAATATAAAACAAAAGTCAAGAAAATGAAAAAGTTAAATTGTTTTTTGTTTGTTCACTTTCGAAAGAAGATAGAAGGGGGTTCCCCCTTTTTAATGTTAATTAAATTATTGGTTTTAAAATAAACGATTATTTACTTGTTTCATATTCAATTAAATATTTAATTTAGTTTTTTTTTCTGGGGTGGATTGGGGTTGTTGTATTATAAATTAATTAATTTGAAGGAATTTTAATTTTATGTTAAGGGTGGTTAAATGCGTAGTTATTAGGTGGTTATTTGTATTGAATTAGTTGTTGATTTATGTGTTTGTACCACAGTAATAAAATTAACTATCTCAACAATCCTCAAAATCTTTGTTAAATTTTATTTTAATTGACTTTTTCCCAATCCCTTGATTTAACTTCAAATCACGTTGCTTTAAAAAATTTCCATAAAATTATCATAAATTCACAAAAAGAAAATAAATTATATAAACGAAAAAAAAAATTGTGAAATAAAAACATAATAAAAAACAAAGTCAACAGTATGAAGTCTATTTAATAATTTCATCCCTCTTGTATACGTGTTGTGTTCATACGTCGTACGGTATCTATGTGTTTCTGTTAATAAAAGGTCGACCGGATAATGAGTCGAAAGCAAGGAGGATAAGTAAAATTAAAAAAAATTAACAAACAAAAACTTTGGAAGGAGAAGCGAAAAAAGTAAAGTAAAATTAAATTAAACCAAAAAATATTCAAAATGCTAAATAAGTGATGAATAATAAGACTGAATCTAACAAAATATGGTGTGCAATTTATGAAATTTTTTTGCTATCCACAAAATTGTCGATCGATCTAGTTTCGAACCGATAAGAACTTTTTATTACACTTTAAAAAAGTATATCATTCTCATCAGGGCTAGCCGACTAGATACACTACCAAAAAAATTTTTCGCTATATAAACCTAAAATAGGTCACTTCTCTAGCGAAGTATAAGAAACCAAAAAACTTTCATAAACATATGATATTAGATTCAGGTTTAGTCAATTTGTTTCTCTAATTGATCACTATTGTTGTTATACTCTAACCAAGTTAGAATTGGATAACAAACTTGTATCGGTAAGAAGAAGATGACCATCTTCACTTGTGTCTATCGACACATTATCTACAATTAATTCAATGAATTATTTGTGATATTACATCACTCCGATGGAAATAATCCCATCATGAATAATAAGACTGAATCTAACAAAATATGGTGTGCAATTTATGAAATTTTTTTGCTATCCACAAAATTGTCGATCGATCTAGTTTCGAACCGATAAGAACTTTTTATTACACTTTAAAAAAGTATATCATTCTCATCAGGGCTAGCCGACTAGATACACTACCAAAAAAATTTTTCGCTATATAAACCTAAAATAGGTCACTTCTCTAGCGAAGTATAAGAAACCAAAAAACTTTCATAAACATATGATATTAGATTCAGGTTTAGTCAATTTGTTTCTCTAATTGATCACTATTGTTGTTATACTCTAACCAAGTTAGAATTGGATAACAAACTTGTATCGGTAAGAAGAAGATGACCATCTTCACTTGTGTCTATCGACACATTATCTACAATTAATTCAATGAATTATTTGTGATATTACATCACTCCGATGGAAATAATCCCATCATGAATAATAAGACTGAATCTAACAAAATATGGTGTGCAATTTATGAAATTTTTTTGCTATCCACAAAATTGTCGATCGATCTAGTTTCGAACCGATAAGAACTTTTTATTACACTTTAAAAAAGTATATCATTCTCATCAGGGCTAGCCGACTAGATACACTACCAAAAAAATTTTTCGCTATATAAACCTAAAATAGGTCACTTCTCTAGCGAAGTATAAGAAACCAAAAAACTTTCATAAACATATGATATTAGATTCAGGTTTAGTCAATTTGTTTCTCTAATTGATCACTATTGTTGTTATACTCTAACCAAGTTAGAATTGGATAACAAACTTGTATCGGTAAGAAGAAGATGACCATCTTCACTTGTGTCTATCGACACATTATCTACAATTAATTCAATGAATTATTTGTGATATTACATCACTCCGATGGAAATAATCCCATCATGAATAATAAGACTGAATCTAACAAAATATGGTGTGCAATTTATGAAATTTTTTTGCTATCCACAAAATTGTCGATCGATCTAGTTTCGAACCGATAAGAACTTTTTATTACACTTTAAAAAAGTATATCATTCTCATCAGGGCTAGCCGACTAGATACACTACCAAAAAAATTTTTCGCTATATAAACCTAAAATAGGTCACTTCTCTAGCGAAGTATAAGAAACCAAAAAACTTTCATAAACATATGATATTAGATTCAGGTTTAGTCAATTTGTTTCTCTAATTGATCACTATTGTTGTTATACTCTAACCAAGTTAGAATTGGATAACAAACTTGTATCGGTAAGAAGAAGATGACCATCTTCACTTGTGTCTATCGACACATTATCTACAATTAATTCAATGAATTATTTGTGATATTACATCACTCCGATGGAAATAATCCCATCATGAATAATAAGACTGAATCTAACAAAATATGGTGTGCAATTTATGAAATTTTTTTGCTATCCACAAAATTGTCGATCGATCTAGTTTCGATCGGAGTGATGTAATATCACAAATAATTCATTGAATTAATTGTAGATAATGTGTCGATAGACACAAGTGAAGATGGTCATCTTCTTCTTACCGATACAAGTTTGTTATCCAATTCTAACTTGGTTAGAGTATAACAACAATAGTGATCAATTAGAGAAACAAATTGACTAAACCTGAATCTAATATCATATGTTTATGAAAGTTTTTTGGTTTCTTATACTTCGCTAGAGAAGTGACCTATTTTAGGTTTATATAGCGAAAAATTTTTTTGGTAGTGTATCTAGTCGGCTAGCCCTGATGAGAATGATATACTTTTTTAAAGTGTAATAAAAAGTTCTTATCGGTTCGAAACTAGATCGATCGACAATTTTGTGGATAGCAAAAAAATTTCATAAATTGCACACCATATTTTGTTAGATTCAGTCTTATTATTCATGATGGGATTATTTCCATCGGAGTGATGTAATATCACAAATAATTCATTGAATTAATTGTAGATAATGTGTCGATAGACACAAGTGAAGATGGTCATCTTCTTCTTACCGATACAAGTTTGTTATCCAATTCTAACTTGGTTAGAGTATAACAACAATAGTGATCAATTAGAGAAACAAATTGACTAAACCTGAATCTAATATCATATGTTTATGAAAGTTTTTTGGTTTCTTATACTTCGCTAGAGAAGTGACCTATTTTAGGTTTATATAGCGAAAAATTTTTTTGGTAGTGTATCTAGTCGGCTAGCCCTGATGAGAATGATATACTTTTTTAAAGTGTAATAAAAAGTTCTTATCGGTTCGAAACTAGATCGATCGACAATTTTGTGGATAGCAAAAAAATTTCATAAATTGCACACCATATTTTGTTAGATTCAGTCTTATTATTCATGATGGGATTATTTCCATCGGAGTGATGTAATATCACAAATAATTCATTGAATTAATTGTAGATAATGTGTCGATAGACACAAGTGAAGATGGTCATCTTCTTCTTACCGATACAAGTTTGTTATCCAATTCTAACTTGGTTAGAGTATAACAACAATAGTGATCAATTAGAGAAACAAATTGACTAAACCTGAATCTAATATCATATGTTTATGAAAGTTTTTTGGTTTCTTATACTTCGCTAGAGAAGTGACCTATTTTAGGTTTATATAGCGAAAAATTTTTTTGGTAGTGTATCTAGTCGGCTAGCCCTGATGAGAATGATATACTTTTTTAAAGTGTAATAAAAAGTTCTTATCGGTTCGAAACTAGATCGATCGACAATTTTGTGGATAGCAAAAAAATTTCATAAATTGCACACCATATTTTGTTAGATTCAGTCTTATTATTCATGATGGGATTATTTCCATCGGAGTGATGTAATATCACAAATAATTCATTGAATTAAGTGATGAATGGTTGGATTAAAGAGAAATTAGTTTACGGAAAATATTTTTCGTTATTTTTTTTTTTTTTTTGATTAAAAGGAAAACAATAAACACAAAATAGAGTGGAGTAACATGATAAATTGGTTTACGCTAGGCCGTTTTTTCTCGTTTTATGGTTTTTAAGAGAGTTGATTTTTATGTAATATTGTTGGATTATTTTTTGGGTTATATGGTTTTAAGACAACTGTTATGATATTAATAGGGAAATGACACAAAAGGAATGACATAAACATAAAAGCTACCAAATTCATTAGGAAAAACAATATCAAACATCATATCTAGAGTTTCGAGTATCTAGATTTAACAGAGGTATTTGTCTGAATGTTGTTGACTACTTAGTTTTTCCGGTGTGGATACATAATCTAAATCACATAACATCTCGTTCAACAGGCTTTAAAACTTAACAAAATTTATATTTCTAAAACACACAAGGAAAAAAAAAATCCCACATAAAATCACCCCACTCCGCTCGTTTAGAAAACAAAAATAACAACAAAACGACCGCATAAATCAACAAACAAAATTAAATCGATTAAAATATTAAATTTCATTAATTTAATTTAAATTTAATTTTTTTTTTTTTAAATTTTGAGTTAATTTATGTTGGTTATTCTTTTTTTATTTATTTTTAAATAATTTGTGTGAATTGATTGTCGTTTTTTATTATTTTTGTTTTTGGTTATCATCTATACAATTTTTTAATTATGTTAATTTAATTGTTAATTTAGTAAAATTATGTTAATTTAATTTTTTTCGTAATTTATTTATTTGATGGTCAATTTTTGTGTGAAGTGATAAAAGTTTTTGTTTATGGTTTATAAATAATACGAAATTCAACTGGTTGGTGGTGGTGTATTTTAATTTAGTATTTTTGTGTGTCAAACAAAAACTTTTGAGGATACATAATTAGACTACATTTCGATACCATTGATAAGTATTTTTACTTTAAATTAGATTGCGTAGATTTTTTTTACCTCCATATCTGCCGATACCTTAAGCGGAAACAACCATAGAAAAGTGCAGATATACTTTCTTCTTTTACAGGCAATTGTATTAAATCAATATTAAAAATGTGTTTGACATGAAAAAACAGTGTGTCATCCGTGCAGTGTCTGCTAGAAAAACAAACCAACCTTAACCTAAGTGCGGAAGTGATGAATTTCAAGTTGCCAGATTGGATAGCAGACACAAACAACGATGGTCGATAAAACCTTAAAAACTATCATTTACGATAAATTTCAAGGTATCACTTTGTTCTTGGATTTCAAAAACACTTTGTTCTTGGATTTCAAAAAGAGGGAGACAAAACTGAGATCGATAAGTTCTGCCTTGTTCCGTTCCAGAGTTCTTTTCAATTCTTCTTGTACCTTCTCTTTCATAATTCTTCAATTACATCATCTTGAAATGACCTTTTACAGTTCTCCTAGGCGAACCTGATGTTTCGTCTTTGCAGGCAGTTAAGATAATATTCTCTTTTCTTCTGGATAGCAAACTAAAGTTCACGAAAGTCGATTTACGGATGCCTAATTATTTTAAAGGCTTAAAACAGTGTCTTCGATAAAATGTAAAACCGTATCGTACTTCTCCAAAAATATTGTCTAATTTCGCTAATATTTCTGCGTTCCTTAACTTGAAATCAAAAGCTCACCAAGTTATAGCAGACTCGACAATTTTCAATATAATTGTTTCAAAACATTCCTTTCCAGCGAAGTTAAATTAGTTATGCTTTATAAAAACCATAAAAACTCGTGCCATAAATGAATGTAGTCACCACACCACACAAATCGAAACAAAAATATTTTCAGATAAATAAAACAAAAACCACAAATCTAATCTTCATCAGCTCAATTACTTTTCAAACCACAAATAACAACCAACCAATTGTGGTCAAATTTAAAATTTAAATTTATAAAAATTTTATAATAACTAAAATTATGGTTTACAAACCATAATAACTGTTAATTAAAAAAAATAGTCACACACAAGCGCTAATAACAAAAAAGTTATTTTTTAAGAGTTTGAGCTTAACATAAAAATTCAATCTACAACAAAATGTCAACTAATAACTAAATTAAAAAAATTTAATTTTACAATAGTGGGAAATAATAATAAAAACGTTATCGTATACAGACAAACGAAAAAGTTGCCATACTTACAAGTTTAAGTTAAAACTATTTATCAAACTATATATTTGAAGAAGTTATCAAACGCGCAGAGTTGGTAGCCATTTATTGAACTAGTTCCTCGAAACCTGACATAGGTGCATCAATTGCACAATCAACAATTTGGCTATACCTCTTGATCTGAAATTCTGGCCATTTCATTATAACCTGGCCAAAGAAACAAATTAATTGATAGCTTGGATTGTTGTTAAGCTTCACTATATAATAATTTTTTTTTTAAATGGAAAGTGTTGTGTTATAGCTGGTTTACAATATGTGACATAACAACACACAAATACCTTTTAAGACGTAGGTCCCAAAACAACTTGCGCTCTAAGGTGTTGATGAACGCTTTTTTTAAACCTCTGCGGATTGAAACCACCTGAGACTATGGATTCCGACAAACTATTATATTTGTATGCAGTTTGGACAAAGAAGTCTTTCTGCGATCTGCCAATATGACAGCGCGGGATCTTGACCGTTTGACTAGTGGTACTAGCCGATTGCCGAGTGAGACGAGGGTAAGAATAATTTGAAGGCATGATGCTGCTGATTTCATCTTAGCACTGTTATTGACTATATTTGTAAAAAACAACGAGGTCAGCAACAGTGCGACGATGTTGTAGGGAATCTAGCTTTGATGTCAAAGCTCGATCACCTACAATTCGTATAGCACGCTTTTTTGAACAGCAAGAGGGCCAAGATGGAAACAGAAGCAGCACCCTAAACTTGACAACAGTACTCCATACAGGGACGAATATAGGATTTATAAACATGGAGCAATTAGTCTGGATTGAAATTTTTTTTACATCTATTTAGGAGGCCGAGTTTTTTAGACGCGCTTTTTGCCATCGCCATTACATGATCGTTCCAGAGTAGGTCATTTGAAACTGTGACACCCAATAAACGAATGTTTTTACATTCGCCTATTGGTTCATCACACATACTGAATAAAATATCTTTGGAGAACTCGGTCTTTGATCTGGAAACAATCAACAGCTGTGTTTTGGTAGAGTTGAAATTGACCAGGTTTTGGTCACCTCAATCGGCGACTTTTTTTAGGCCTTTATTCACGTATATGGCAACGTCTCTCCGGGCGGGATTAATTCGTTCGTGCATTTTACCATTTGAAGGAAGGGGCTCGAACGACTTGTGCAGAGCACTATCATCTGCAAAACTATTTATTGGGTTGCTGGTGATGTAATGTGAAAAAATGTGATGTGAAATGTATCGGTTGGATAGAAAATTTTGAATCAGCTCCACAACTTTTGGGACGAAAACCATACGTAACGAGCTTGTTGATTAAGTTGGCATGTCAGATTCGATCGAATGCCTTGGAGATGCCTAAAGCGATAACGTATGTTTCACCACCTTTATCAAGTATGATGTTCAAACAATGCGCTACATAGTTTAAAGGATCGGTAGTTGATCTTTTGTTTCGAAAACCGTATTGGCTGTTGGCTATTAAATGATTTACTTCCAGAAATTTTGAAATGTGTGTATTAATATAATGCTTAAAGACTTTCGATAGGACCGATAATAAAGCTATTGGCCTATAATTTGAGATATCGGATTTTGGCCCCTTTTTGGAGCCGGGCTGTACTTTTGCCAACTTCCAGAACGAGGGAAATATACCAGATTTGTATAGGATTGGTAGAATATCTTAGTCAAAGTTGGTGCAAGTTCTTTGGAACAGGTTTTTAAAATAATGGGTAGAATGTTGTCCATTCCTGAGGCTTTGTTGATGTTTAACCCGTTTAAAAGTTTAGCGACTATTTTGGGTTTGAAGTGGAGTTCATTCATATTAACTCCTGAAGACTGGATTTGGGGTATTTTTTTAGGAGTTTCCAAAACAGTTGAGTTCAGAGCAAAGCGTTCAGCGAACAAGTTAACGTTTCTTGCGGGATCATTGACAATTGAATCACCATCAATAATAAGGGGAATAAAAGATTTTGTACCAGAATTTAAAGAATTAATGGCACTGTAGAAACTCTTGCTAGAAATAGACATAGACGTAAGTTTTGAAGCTTTCGCTGTCATTTTCAGACTTTTCGTTTGAGATAATCTGGTTAGATCTTTTGTTGGCCTTTAGATATTGGGATCAATTAGCGGGAGTTTTGTTATGAATTCATATATTAAATGATCTACGTTTGTTGCTAAGTGCCGTTTTGGCAGTTTTCGAATACAAGTATTTCAGTTTGGGTTTTACTATGGAAAAAGGGACGAATTTATTGATAGCAAATTGGATGGTTTCTGTAAAGTTTTGAGCAGAAACATTTACATTGTCAGTGTAAAAACAATGACGGTCGAAAAGGGAAACCATGGAAAAACTTTGTGAGTAGTGAAATATTTTACGGGGTTTAGGAGCTGTAGTTTTAAGTAAATCAGTTTTGATGACTGATGAAATTAAATAATGATCAGAATTTCCAATACTACCTCTCGCGACATCGACACTCGTAATATCTGGCATTGTGGTAAGATAGAGATCTAAAGGAATAGAATGTTCGGTTTGTCGTGCTCAAGATGATGTTGCACTTGGTCATTTAGTGTTCAATCCGCAGATGTTTTGAACATATATTCTAAAATTTTTATTTGATTCATATATGTGTTGTCCCTGCAAATACCGTGGACATGCCGCTTTATGGGCGGGTATATTGCGCATATTTGCTTTACCACTTGCAGACTTATATCTTTTCTGTTGTACTACCATATATATGAAAAGGTTTATTTTTTTTTTTAGTTTTTATTAAAGAATGGATAACTAAGCAAAAAATCTTATCATACAATAAAATATGATATATGCCAATTTCATGATAAGATGAAGAAATAATAACAAAATAATAAGTGAAAAACAAACTGTGAGAAATTTGCAGAAAACAAAACAAACAAACTAATTGCCAATAATCCAGCTCACCCCAGATGCACCGCTCAACACCGCAATCGAGGCACAAAACCCAGACATAATTATATGTTGGTCTGATTCGTCGGAAGAGATACCCAAGTAGGTTTTGCCAGACATTGACATACGGCCAAGCCCTGGTCCATTAATGGTTAACAGTACTTGGCTATTGTTACTGGGCCAATACTAGAACCAATCATCGGCCGATCTATGGTTTACAGAAAATAGCCAGTATATTTTTACCGTTGAATGGCCAAGCACTGGCCCATGAATGGTAAATATTACTTGGCTATTGTTATTGGGCCAGTACTGTAGCCATGAATTTGCCAATCTATGTCATTTTTTTTAAATTTCACTAGAGCATTATCCCTTTTAGAAATACATAGTTTGAAAAATTTCACATATAGTTTAGTTATCGCCTCTTCAGTTGAAAGACTATGGTAATAAAGAAAAGGTTGGTATATGTTTTAATTAATTTTCATTTCTTTTTTATTTTAATTATTTTGTAAATAATTTATTTAAATTTATGTATAAAAAATATTATTTTATATTTTTTTTTATGGCGGAGTTAGGGCGGTGTTTGCCATTACTCAGCCATTCTTGCAACTGAACCAATTGTATGAGGAGTTTTGAATTTTTTCCGTCATTTTTATTTTATTTTAAATTTGTTTGTATTTAATTTATTTAAATTTACACATGATAATAATGTATATTTTTTAACGGCTCAGTCATGGTTGCCAGTATTTGGCCCAAGAATGGCAACCATTCATTGTCCGAAGTTATCATCCAGAAAAATTATGTTAATGGCCCAGTCGTGGTTGCCAGTACTCGCCCATTGCTGCATTACTGGCTGCCAGTAATGGACCATTACTGGACCAGTTGTACAACCTTGTATGGGTAATGAGCAGTACTACTACGGAGCGCTGCCTGGCTAAGACTGGGAGTGCTGCCGTTGACTGAATACAGTTCATCCGCCACCACCCCTAAGATATCATCTTGACTAATGATATCTCCTGCCATTGCCATTGGTATATGATATCTCACGCTAACTCATATGTCAATGGCAGAAACTGGAGTACGCGGGGTGGTCAGACCCGTAGATCAACTTTGATCATAATCGATCAAAATCGACCCTTCCTGCAAGCTGATTAGACTTCACGGCACATCATGGAAGATATCCCAAGTAGGTTTTGCCAGAAATTGAATTACGGCCAAGAACTGGCCCATTAATGGTTAACAGTACTTGGTTATTGTTATTGGGCCAATACTAGAACCATTCATCGGCCGATCTATGGTTTACAGAAAATAGCCTGTATATTGTTACCTTTGAATGGCCAAGCATTGGCCCATGAATGGTAAATATTACTTGGCTATTGTTATCGTTCCATTACTGGAACCATGAATCGGCCAATCTACCGTTTATATAAAATTGCCGGTGCAGTTTACTTTGAATGGTCAAGCAATGGCCCGTTAATGGTTAACATTAATTGGCTATTGTTATTGGGCAGGACTGTAGCCATGAATTTGCCGATCTGTCATTTTTTTAAAATTTATTTTCATTTCTATTTTATTTTAATTATTTTGTAAATAATTTATTTAAGTTTATGTATGAAAGTATTGTTTTATATTTTTTTAATGGCGGAGTACTGGCAGTCATTTTGCCATAACTCAGCCATTCTTTTCTTGCAACTGAACCAGTTGTATTGGGAGTTTTGAATTTTTTCCGTCATTTTTATTTTATTTTAAATTAGTTTGTATTTAATTTATTTAAATTTACATATGATGTTTTTTTTTCACGGCCCAGTCATGGTTGCCAGTATTTGGTCATTACTACAATGCAGGTCATCATTATTGACCCGTTACTAGGCCAACTGTACAACCTTGTATGGGCCATTGCTGTTTTTTCTCTGGCCCATGAATAACAACCATTTATTGACCGAAATTATCATCCAGTAAAATTATGTTAATGGCCCAGTCGTTGTTGTCAGTACTCGCCCATTGTTGCATTACTGGCTGCCAGTAATGGACCATTACTGGACCAGTTCTACAACCTTGTATGGGATTTTCTTACTTTCTTCTGGCACAAAATAATCATTTTGCTGAGCAATTGTTTAAGGAATATCACTACGTTTACAAGGTTGAAGATCGGAAAAGGCTGGTAAATGAGATGTCCATATGTGCATAAACGAATAAAATAAAATTGAATTGTCTTTCATTTATTAAGAATACCAATTAGTTACCGCTGAGATTGGTTAAATAAATATCTTATTTTTCGATTTTTTTTCAAACACATGCTTGATGCCGATTACAAATATCGTTTTTAATATATTTCCTCGAGAACGGCATCTAAATTAGTGGAAATTGTGTACTGCGTCAAGAAGCGTTGTTTCACAAATTCACATTAAAGTGGTAGAAACGCTTTAACTGGAAACAACCAAATGCTTCAGCGTGGAATTAATAATTGATTAAATTAATAAATGATTAAATTAATCAAAATACTTTTTTTTAAATGTGTTGTGTAGTAGGAATTACAATATGTGCCACAACAACATATAAAAACCTTTTAAAACTTGTTTCCAACAACAACATGCGATCTAAGGTGTTGATGGACTCCTGCGTGGAGTGCTCTGTTTTTATTGATTTGTAAAATTTTTTTATTTTTGATATATGGGTGTGACAACCCCGTGTATCCTTAGTGTTGACATACGAGTTAACGTTATATATCATATACCACTGAGATATCACTAGCCACGGTACCTCTTAGTGGCGCTGGTGGATGAACTGTATTCAGTTAGCTGAAGCACCCTCAATCTTAGCTCTATATCTGCACTTTAATCGTTGAGAAAAATAGTGCGTCACATCATCACATGATCTAAGAATATGCCACTTGTTGGATTATTGGCAACCCAATTTTAGTTTTGTTCATGCAGATTTTTAACACAAATTTACATTTAGCTCTTATTAACTGCCCGATATGGGAAGTTAATGTTTTTGAGTCGATTTTCGTAATCAGATTTTTTATGTTATTTTTACGTTTCAAGACCGCCTGAAGCTGTTTAGGTTTTTTTAGTTGGCAGTCGGAGTCTGTATGTATGTATCGCTGGATGTGAACCAAAGTTTGTCCAACCCTTTCTGAACAACGGATAAACCAACGGATTTCAACGGAAATGGTCACACCCAAATCCAATCTTAGCGTAATTTAGAGTCCAGTAATTTTGTACCGAAATCGACCAATTTGTATTTTAGTAGTTTTCAAAAAGCTGAAAAGTACCTCTTGCAAATATCATGAGAATAAATAACGCTATTATTGTC
This sequence comes from Diogma glabrata, assembly GCA_963693315.1. Taxonomy (NCBI): domain Eukaryota; kingdom Metazoa; phylum Arthropoda; class Insecta; order Diptera; family Cylindrotomidae; genus Diogma; species Diogma glabrata. Next base: position 78,686,800 of record OY856188.1, read on the forward strand.
ATCATGTCAGCCATTTATCATGAAATTTGTATAACCTATTTCTACTTTACTTTTAGAGTATTTTAAGAAAACGGATGAGATCTTGAGGAAACTTTTGTATAAAAATGAGCTGCAAACGGATCCGGGTTTAGTTGTAAATGGAAGATCTGATTTATTTTCAAAATTTGTCAAAGGGGTCAGAGAGTAGTTAGTGGATCGCCTGAAAAACTCAGTTCTGACTTTTAATTTTGTTGAAACTTAATGCATAAGGTTTTTGTAATGTTTATAGTAATTTTACCACTTCCGGTTAAATAGCTTTTTTATTCGATTAAGAATATCGCAACATTAGCCTACAGTTATGAAGTATTTTTGACGAATCTTTAGTAAAACGTTTCAGTTAATATGTGAAAGAACTAATTAGCTTTTGGGGTGTCTTGTACAAAGTGGTCGGTGTCAATCAAACAAATAATGATGCTTTAACTGACCTATATATAAGGTTGTTGTGTATGGGATGATTTCTGATATCGATATTTTAATATCTTCACGTTTCAAGACCTCCTGAAACTGTCTTGACAATTTGTTTTAGTTCACATTCTATAGGTGTGTGTAAATAAATAGTAATCCTATTTAAATGTAATTTATTACAATTGATTTATCGTATAATGAATAAATCGTAATAATGCGCTAAACCTTATATATTAACCGCTTAAGCTTATATATTAACTGTTTGATGACTTTCTTTGTTTAAATTTGTTTTAATATGTTTTTGTAATTTTTCTTTTTATTTTTGTTATACCTTATCTAGCAGTCTTGGCAACTGGTTAGTTTTAACTTTACGGAAGTTCTTGGCGCCACCCTTAAGGAAACATTCCCATCTCACAAGTTTTATTTTTATAATCTCTATCATATAATGAAATATTGGCCTATGTCATATTTTATATATGATAGGATTCAGAGTTTAGTTATCCATTCTGTAACAAAACACAAAAAACAAAAAAAATAAATTTGCGTCCATCAACACCTTAGAGCGTATGTTATTGTAGTACCTTTATCTTAAAAGGTTTTCAAGTGTTGCTGTGACACATATTGTAATTCCTACTAAACAACACATTTTATTAAAAAAAACTTTTAAGGGTTCCGTACTTTAAAAAAGTAAAAACGGTACTCTATTGATGAGACTTCGGTGTCCGTCCGAAGTTCTACATAATCGATTTACTCACAAACTATAAGTGCTATCAAGTTGAAATTTTCTACAGTTTTTAAATGTGTTTTCCCACGCCTACTGACAACAAAAAAATCAAATATTAGTTTTGATCTATATTTTATGAACATAGATAAAAACAAAATTTTTTTTAAGGAATCGAATTTGGTTCAGAAAACTCGAAAAAGATCAATATATTTCAAAAAAATTTCAATGATTTTTCGACTGCTTATTTTTTTAGATATTGCCAAGAACGAGTGGTTTTTTTTGACCTTGACGAGTGGGTGAATTTTTTTCGCACTTCCCTGACTTTTTCTTTTACTTTTTTGCTAAAGACGGATAAACAGTACTTTTATCGATATTTATAAATTGTATGGATCATTATTATTAAAAAATTCTAATTTTAAAAACATCTACTATTAAACTGTACGGTTAGTTATTCGTTTGTGTGTACTTTGAAAAAAAAAACACTCAAAGAAAAAATATGTTAAACAAAACACAAAAACAAACAAAATTTTCTTTTATAAAAAATACATAAAAAAACAAATTAGTTTTCAGACAATTATTATTAATTAATCAATTGAAAATTATGTTTTATTTATTAATAGGAAAGAAGGAAATTAGATGCAAGCAACAACAAATTCATGGAAAATTTTTGAATATTTAAATAAAAAACAAATTATTATTAAAATATTTCTTAGAAAAAAAAAAATATCTATAAACAAAAGATAGTGTGCGTGTGTGTATAGTTAATTTTTTTTAAACAATAACAAAAAAATAGTGAGCATGAAATTTTATATTTTTATGTTGGTGAAAATGTTAAGTTTTTTTTTAATTTAGAAAACTTACGATAAGTTGTTGAATTCCCTGTTGTTGATGCTGCTGCAAAATTTAAAAAGCCGCTTAGATATGGAAAAGAGAGCGGATTTTATTTAACAAAAAAAAAATAACAAAAGTTGATAAGAAAAGAAAATATAATGTAAAAAAAAAAATAAATAAAAAAAAAAGGAAATAAATGAAGAAAATAATTAAAAAAAAAGATCGATCTGTTCGTTGAAAGAGGGTGAACAATTGTTTTTTCATGTCGAATTTTGTATTTTTAAAAGAAAATCAACTAAGAAAATCAAAATACAAAAATACAAGAAAAAAACATCAACGATTGATTGTACTTACCCCAATTATTGCATTTAATTCTGGCATTGTTACTTGTTTTGCTCTTTCAACTGCTTGTGCTACTTGTTGTTGGTGTTCAGCTGCTAAGCAAGGTAATATTTGTCCGATAAGAGCATTTAAACGTTTTGCTATTTCTGTCTGTAATTAAAAAAAAGGTTAACATTATTGAATAATTATGTTGAATGAATAAATAGAAACGTGAAGTAACGTTTTGTAGCTTTTAGTTACGTTTAATTATTCATTATTCTTCCTTACTCACTTCAGTTTTCTAATCTCACAGAATGAAAATTATTTGATTACGGTTTATAGAATGTCATTTGTCAACCATCCTATCCGACTGTTGCTACCTAGCTTTTGTATAGGCATAAAATCTGAACCTCAATAACTGTTTTCTTTTTGAAATCCAAAGTCAATATATTTTATCTAGAAATCAAATTCAATGTCTTTTCATGTTTTTATAAGAACAAAATTATGTTTATATTATCTATTTTATTATTTAGTTAGCGTTGTTGACATTTGATCAATCAAAAGAAAGTAAACATTTTAAAATATTATTGAACGAAGTGAAACTATGCTGTGTTTAGAGATTGATCTCTAAGAACAACAGTAAAAAGAATTATAAAACTTCACGATTTAAACGGAAATTAGAAGTAAATTTTAATTTAATTTGATTTGATTTTTATGCATTCTAAATAACTAATCAATTGACAAGTTAGGACACCATTTCTGTGTTGATCGTGGCCCGTGGGCAAATATAAAACGTTAAAGTGAAACAAGGGCAATTAGACTTGACTCAGCATAGCTTAAGTTAGAAAGACTAGGCAAAATACAGAAACTTGTTTGTATCTGTATAACAGGGATCAAGGGAACATTTCTTACTGCGGTAGTAGAGGTATTGTTAGGATAAGATCTGTTTGATTTGCAAGCAACCGGTCTTATTACCACCATTTTCAGGCAGAGATTCACGAACTCGAAATATGTATCTATTTCAGCATAAGCACGAACTACCGCAAAAAGAGGATTGCCATTTTGTTTGGAGCTAAGCTCACACAGCAATTGAATAGAAACAACCTTAGGATACTGATTGGGTTTTAAGGGACGTTAGAGACTAAAAATCCCTACAGACGATCCAACTTCTTGGGCCACCAAATTGACTGTTACTTCCAAACGATCCAACGGATCATTCGATTCTCACAATTCGCTCTTGGATTTTGTTTTACCAATCTAATTTTCATTTAGTAAACATCACGAAGTTTAATTTAACTTTTCTTTGTTTTTCATTTTCTAAAATTTCTAATACAATTAAAATATAAAATCGTGCGTTAACAATACACACCAATCGATGATTACAATCGATTGGCCGGACGGTCGCATGCAATTTCCATCCGATACATCAAACTTAATTTTATCGAATCAACATGCATACACACTATTCGATTTTACATCTAATCCAACCAAATCGGTCCGATCGTCGGATCGTCTGTTAAGAAAACATCTAAAGGACATTGTATGGTGTTAGGAGGAAGTCCAAACTGTAACGACCAACAAAAATCTGATCAGCGGACATTTTCTTTTAAAATCTGAAAAAAACAAATGTTGTCTGGTTTGCCGACTCTAGAACGCACAACACATAATTGTCCATGTGAGAAACAAGCGGTATCTAGATCTAAACCACACACTTCTATAAATGTTTGGCCCTGTTGATGGTGATTGCAATTGGGAATTGAAATCTTTTAAATTGAAATGGCATATCCGTTTGGTCATTTTAGGTATGCGAGGAATGAAGACATCTTCACTTTTGAAAGGTCCAGTCAAGATGGTTGCTTCGACTAAGTTGGTCTTTAATTTTTTTTTGCTGCGAATGGCGTGCCATTGCAAAGTGAAGCAGAACACGCACATTTGTAGCTAATTCTAACCTTTTTACGTTTCGCCACAAGCTATAGAGTATTTCAGGCAAGCATTTATTTCATCTGCTGGTGTTGATCGTGGAACTACAGGTAATGTTTGTCTGAAATCTCCTGATGCAACCTATATTAATGCATTCCCAAATGGTCTGGTATTTCCACGCAAATCTTGCAATGATCGATCAAGAGGTTCAAGCGAATTTTGTGGTCCATTGAGCATTTAACGCAAGTAATAAGTTTACATTTCTGCAGTATTCCCATTCCGGGTCCTTTGGAAATGTTACATGTGGGAGTTTCAATAAATTGTATGTTCAATGTCAATTTGAAAGCGGAATGAGCAGTTCTTCCACCTTGTAGCAATTTCGCTATGTCATTTTGTGATCGAATGGCTGCTAGAATTAATCTAATTAGGAAAGTTTTATCAGTTTCTCCTGGCGCATGCAAGAAAAGAATTCCTCCAACCCTGTTATTAAAATTTTGCATTAGTTGATCGTAATTGGGTTTTTGTTCAAACGTTAGCTTTGGAGTATTTGAATGCACATACGACAAAAGATCATCCGGGTTGTAATTTTGTTCACGACGCAATTCTACATCGAAGGAAGATGCAGCTGCAGATCGATTCGGCGATGCCATGCCTAATTGATTAAAAACTTTGTTCGCGATATCTAAACACAAATCTTCAGTCATTATCAACGCTTCGCTGTAAGTATCTGTTGTGAAATCTATGTTTATATTGGCATTTTCCTTGGATATACGACGTAAAATATCTTCAGCCATGCGTGTGATTTATATTTTTTCCCAGATTTTTATTGGAGATGAAGAAGAGCAAGTGGTTAATATGATTGCAAACAAAGCACGAACTTGATTTGGATGTGACGTGTTGCATGCGTCATGAATGCATACATCCAAGTGCCGATCGTTCTCCAATAAATTCAAAGCTCGACATGCACTGCCGACTGCGTAAAGTGTTATGTGTAACGTTGTTATGTGTAGAGTTATCAACTCTAAATTGCTTAAAAGATTTTAAAACGGGCATATTTATCAATAACATGCGAAGAAAGAAGCATTCATCTTGATTGGGATGCACGATGTCAGTCTGCCTATAGTAATTTCATTGAATATGCCAGGGTGTCCTTCGACTCGTTCTCCTCGTTTAATATAAGTAAAGCTGCAATTTTGCTGGACCAGAGGCCATGTGTTGATTTTTTTTATAATTGTAGGCAGGATATAAACAGAAACCTGTTTATAACAAAACCATATATGATGCTCCAAGCAGGTGATATTTCGAGAATAAGCAGTTGGGGTATTATAGATCTTATCAGATAATCCTACGCTATCACAGCACCTTTTTGTCTATACTACCCTTAAATATAGATTTCTTTCTCGACTCCATGCCTCAAATATTAAAACATCATCATCAACTTATACTCCAAAAGTATCATCAACACTAAACCCATTAAAATACCTTTAAACTTTTTATGTACGTAAATCGTAAACCATACTTTACCTTTCTCATATAACAACACTTATTTAATCCTTCCTTACAAATAACTCGAACATCAACAATAATTTCTCAAAAAATGATAAAAAATTTAAACCATTTTCTTTCTAAGTCAACATATTTTTTTCTTTTTCATTTTTCCATAAAATTTTCCAATCCTTTAACAAACAGAAAAACAAAACAAAACCTTTTTATAAGTCTCAAGTTGTAGTAGTAGTAGCAATAAAAGTAGCTAAAGTAGGATATACACTTTTCTGAACAAAATAAAAAAAAATGAAAAGAAATGGAATAAAAGAAAGAAGAAAAAAGTAATTGTGACAATAATGAAAGAGGATGATTTTAATTTAAACACAAAAAAAAGGAATCTAAGGAAATGCTTTTATATATTTTATGATTATATTTGGTTAAAAGGTACTACGAAAAAAGGGGAACAACAAAAACGGTGAATAATTTAAAGGAATTAATCTGAATGTTGGGATCTGAAGGATGAGAGATAAACTCATTTTTTGGGTAAGTGAAAATTACGGAAAATAATAAATGTGATATCAAAAGTTTGGATTTTTGTAAGGATATAAAAAAGTTGTATATCGTTTATGAAATCATAATCAAACTCGTTAATCTTGAAACTGAAAAGATTTCGTATTTTCAGAATTCCCACAAACGAAAAAAAAAATTCATTCACTCAAACCAAAAACTTAAAATCGAACTTTTCCATTTTTTGACGAAATATTTTTTTCAAACCAAACCAACAAAAAAGGAAAACAAACAAAATTATGGAAAAAAGAAAAACTAAAAATTTATTTCACTTGGGAAATAAATTTAAATTTTATTTTTTAAAACAACAAAAAAGGGATAAATAAATAAATTTTTCATATCGTATAAAAAAACATTCAGATTTTGATTACAAATTTACACCAAAAAATAAAAAAAATATTTAAAAAACAAAAATTTTCATTAAACCATTTTCCTTTATCGTTCGAGTTTTCCATTTTGTTATGGATGAAAAAATGAACAAAATAAAAAAACGGTTAGCGAAAAAATATAGGAACTAAGTATAAAAAAATGAAAAATCGGAATGGTTGGGAAAATATACAGGGACGAGGTGATGTGATGAATGGCGAAAAATGGTAGGAAATAATATTAAAATACGATTTTTGTTGTTGTCAGAAACGACATCATGGAGCGAATGTTAAAAAAAAAAATTAAACGAGGATGTAAATAGGAAAAATGATTGATGTTAGTATTTTTTAACTGAATTTCATTACAATAATTCCGGAAAAATATTCCATTATACGATTTACAAAGGGCGTAGTAATGATAATATGTATTGAGGAATCAAAAATAACCGAAACTACTTTTGTGGTAGATGGCAGCATTTTATTAATGCTTTTAGAAAAACTAAGTTTTGTCTTTAAAAGTCTCGAAATAGATTAAATTGTTTTACTGTAATAATTGTTGAATTGAAAAATATAATCCACATCTAATCCAACTGGAATCCATATTCAGCCAAATCCAAACAACATTCAATCAATGTTCAATTCAGTCTATTATGCAATTTATCTCCAATCCACATTCAATCTGTACTCAATTCTTACTCAACCCATACTTATTTTATTTATAGCAAAAACAATAATACTAAGGTATTGACATATTCTTGAAAGGACTAGAAAAAACAATTCGAAAACAAAAATATATTCAACATTTCATAATAATGCCCGTCTCTATGTTGTAAAAAATCGGTTCCAATAGTTTCTGAGAAAATTGACTGTTTAAAGTCAGACCGTCACTAAAATATTTCCTCGAGAGTTCTTGGTTTTCCTTTTTCATAGTATGCAACCTTCAAAACAACAAGTTCAACAAAAATTCCATCTCAATTATTATAATTGAAGGTGCAACATCCGTTCTTTCGTCTTATTTGATATCAAATAATCGAAAACGGAAATCAATCACCCTAAATTTATTATTTTCTCTAGATCAAAGTTATCCATACTCTTTATCAAACATTTTGTCACACACAAAAGAGAAACAGAAATGAAACATAATCTTATAAAAAATTCAAATCAATTTATTATACGAAAAAAAATTTCAATTTTCCTCAAATCAATAAATCACGATCCATATCAAAACGACAACAAAAAAAAAATTAACATGAAATATAATTAAAACTTAAATCATCAACATTTATTTTAACACTTCATATCTCATTATCTCTTCATATTAAAAATTAACTCCCTCTATTAGATAATTACTAAAAGACACAACAACAAAATCGCATAACATAAAAGGCACAACATCCTACCTATCCCCTTTCCACAAAACATATCAATTAAAATTTAACTTAAAATTTGTTGTTGCAATCAAATTTTCCATTTACGTAGTTGTTGTTGTTGTTCTTTCTTGTTTAATTAAATAATTACTCGTGTACTTTCACCCTAATTTCAATAATAATATCTCCGATTTCAACCCCAAACAACTACACCAACCAACACAAGACATAAAAAGAAACAAAAATAAAATATTTATTTATATATTAAAAATAATCAAAAACGGAAACAAAAAAAGTTAAAATATAATCATGGGGAGGATGAGGAGATTAAATGGGGTTGTTGGAAAATTTTCTTTAAAATTAAATAAAAAAAAAGAAATTGAGGGTTAAAACGGAAAATTATATAGAATGAAAACATACAACGGAAAAATCTGTTAACCAAACAAAAACAGTGTCAAATTGTGAAAAGCTCATTCCAAAGTGAGTTTTCTTTTTATAGTTACACAACAGCAACAAGAAAAATGAAAAACGAAAAATAATAACGTTGAAGATTTTTTTTATAAGAGTATTTTTCTTTTTTTTTATATAACAATTTTATTTTTATCCTTTTCAACCTGAACCTAACTATCGTGTTTTGAAATACACAACCGTTTATAGAATATAAAAAAAAGTGGAAGCTGAATATAGTGGGTGGGATGGATAAAAAAAGAAAAACTATGAGAAAATAGATTTTGGGATTGAGAGATTTGTTTTTAGTTGGTTGGTTTTATGTTTGGGTGTATTAGCAGGTAGGAGAGATTTTTGGTTTCTATTTTGTAACAAATTGGTTACAAGGTTTATGTAGAAAAGTTAAGTGGTTATTTATTTTATGTTAGTTTTTATTATGATTAACTCGATTTTTTTTTGTTTTATTGGAAAAATTTTAAACATCATTTATGATAAAAAATACACTTGCTAACGAAAGATAATCACCGGTCTTGAATCTTGATTGAAACGAAATGAGGATTTTTTGTGGCTAGATTGAGTCAGATGTGTTGGGACAAATCATAGCAAGGTTAGGATTAATTCAGTAAATTATTTGTGTATATGTGTATTGAGTCAGCTGTTGACATTAGAATTGAATAAGTGAAGTGAACAAGAATCCTCTCTCACAACTGATTTTTTTCAACCAGATCATAATTTTTTCTCTATTTTAGAACTCTATTAAAATTTTATATTTCAATTTATACGAAAAAATTGATGGGTACTGTGGATAATTCACAAGCTTCGACTAATAATCTTGGAAGTCGATTTGTCAGCAAAGAAGATAACGACTAATATGTTGTAACTGTATGTTTTAGTTTGAATCAACAATATAGATTTATTTTAGGTTGTGTATTTCTTGAACATTAATCGATTTAAATTTATTTAATTCGTTATGTTGTGTTTATGTGTGTGTGTGTGCTACAAACTAAATACAATAATAATAATAATATATTTTATTCCAATTATATAATATAAATAAAATCTTACTTTATCGTTTCTTACGATTATTAATCAAAAGCTTCAGATTACATATAATTTTTCCAGCATTTTTACCAATTCTTTTCAAAATGTGGTTTGTTTTAAGAAAATGACATAATGAAGTTATGACCCGTCAAACAATGAACCAAATTCAATAAAATGAATGAACCCAATGAGCAAATATATAAATAGTTATATAGTCCGTTCACGTTTCAAATTTCCGTATTTCCAACATCAGTCCACCCGACATCGGCCTACCCATCTCTCCGTAAGAAGTCTAGTACCGTAGTTTTCGTGGCTAGACGCACATTAACACCGTAATTAGTTTTTATCGTTGCTTGACGAACATGTCCATCCTGCCCCGGTTTGGCTTCAATAATTCTCCCAAATGGACATTTGTTTCGAAGAAGTTTTTCATCAACGATGACCACTACATCACCGATCTCGATAGGCTTAACTTTGTCAAACCATTTTGTTCGACGAGTTAATGTCGGTGAATATTCAGCCACCCAACGTTTCCAAAAGAGTTCACCAATCCTTTGTGATATTTTCCAGTTATCGCGAAGTAAAAGGACGCGATCTGAAAACAATCCGGCGGGCTTGGCACCGGACGACGAACCTAATAAGAAATGATTGGGAGTAAGAGCCTCTGGATTTTCCGGTTTTACCGACATGTATGTTAATGGTCTCGAATTCACAACCATTTCGACTTCCATTAGACACCCACGAAGCAGCTCATCATTTGGTGTTCGGTGTGGTAGCACTCTCTTTAAATTAACTTTAATTACATGCACGAGTCGCTCTCAAGCACCACCATGATGCGGTGATAACGGTGGATTGAATTTCCATTTGATATTTAAGAATTGTTGACGTAATTTGTCTTCTTTAATCTCTGCGATTGCTTTACGTAGTTCGTGTTCGGAACCATGGAAATTTGTACCATTATCACAACGGATTTCGAGAGGAACACCACGTCGCGCCATGAAACCATGTAGACACAATTTGAACGAATCTGTCGAAAGACTATGATTTCTATATGGATTGCTCGAATAGTCATACATGTAAATAAAGCTCCATAAAGTTTTTCATGACGACGTCCATCCAAAATTTCAATCGGATCAAAGAAATCCAACCCCACATAAGAAAATGGACGATTGAATGTTGACAAAGAAATCCACCCCCCACATAAGAAAATGGACGATTGAATGTTGACAACCGAGCTGTTGGTGAATCTCCCATTTCTGGGGGACACGGTTTTGCAAAATCATTTTTGCATTGTTGGCAATTTGATTTCACTGAGTTTAATATTATTCGCAGTTGAGGGATCTCGAATTTTTGACGCACCTCATTGACGACAATCTCAGAGTTTTGATGCAAATGCTTCTCATATATGTCATTTATAATTAAAAACGTAATTCGATTTTCTCGTCTCCTTATCAAAATACGGTGATAGTTGCCGGATTTTGCTCGTTCGATCAATTGGTTTCAGTGGATCATCTCGGAGTTGTATGATTTCAGAACTGAAGTGATCCCATTGTGCTACACGGAACAAATAAATTTCCGATTGAACGATCTCACGATACAACAAAGCTTTGCTACCAACTATAGGCTTATTTCGCGATGTTACACGCAGATTTTGGCAATATCGGATCCACGCATTGACGTGCAATTGAGATAAAACATTTGTTACGGATTTTTCGCTTTTCAGAGCAATTTTTCATTCTATTCAATTGAATTTCTAGTGTCTTACAATTTTAAATAATTAGTTTTGTATAAATTTTATGTTTTACGATATAATTCGCTAGAAGTGTAGACTATTTTGGTTTATATTCAAAAGAACACTTTTCTTCACTAATCACTAATTCTCTGAAATAAGATTTTCGTTTCCGATTAATCTAATAGAAGCTATCCTACACCCTACTTAAATTGATAACACTCTGAAATTCTAGATGTACCTACACTTATAATTAGCATGGGTATTTCTCAACGTTCTTCTCACAAGCTATAAACCCAAAATTAAAATCTACGGTATTATTCGTTTTTGTTTATTTTTCATATTACATAATCGTACCCTTATGCACATAATAATAAATATGTAATCCCATTTTTCTATCCATATTTTCCTATGTTTGTTAGAATTTTCTTAATTTGTGTGCTGTTACACTAACATCAACAGCAAAAATCATACATCATTTTTTTTGTGTCACTTTTATATAACAAAAATTTTGCAACTCTATTATTTTTTAATAATTTAATAAGCGAGAAGAATAAAATTTAGTTAAAATTTCTTAAAATGGTGGAATGAAGTTTTCATTGAAATTTTGTTGATGAAGAAAAAAGTATACCAGGTTGGTTGTACGCTTTAGCAGGTAGAAATTAATTTTTTAGAAACTTATAATTGAGTTATTGCTGGTTTGTTGAAATAATACTTAATTGGATTAAAAGAAATTATTTTTGGGTGGTTTGATTGCTGTTGCGAAATAAGTTTCTCGTCGAAGAATAAATCGTTCATCGTGCAGTTGTTCACTATGTTGTATTATATATTCCAAAAAATATTAGCATGAGTTGGAAACCAGCTGCACAGATACCTCTGCTGGCGTACGCAGATCGTCATTTCTGTAAGACTTGCCCCTTTCCCGAAAAAACCCAAATTCGTTTTGAGCATAGTTTGTTTGAGCATAGTATCAAACAGAGGGTATTAAATACGATCGATGTTATCCAATAAGCCATCTTTAGCATTTGCTTAACTGGAAGTTTTTTCAGTTTATATAGCTTCTTAAACCTTTTCAAGACTAACGCCAACTAATCATATGGGTCATGCTGAGTTCAAGTCACGTAGATCTCAAATTCGCTACAAGAATAATATAAAACATGTTACACAAAAATCAATTCAGAAAAAATGAAACAAATAAATAAAAATAAATTATAAAAAGTAAAACAAATAAAAAAATTACACAAAAACCCTATAATTTCACAGTATGCTATATATATTTTATCTTTCCCACTAGTTCCTTCTTGTACAATATATTATAACATCATTTTCCACATATTTTGTTATTTATTTTTTCATTTTATTGGAACCGCAGGCCACAAGGGGTTATAATATACCTCCCAAATATTCTCTCATCCTCATTTCTCATATTTTTTTATTTTAATCCCTAAATGTACTATAACTAAATATTTCGTTCAACATAACCCCTAAAAATATAACAGCAAAAACAACAAAATATACACAACAAATTTCTATCCCAACATTTTTTTGTATGAGAACAAGAAGTATGCTCAGTAAACGGTTTTGTTGGTTATAAAGAGCGACACAAAAAGGATGAAAAAAATTGTTTTTCGAATCTGACTGTTTTATAGTATAAACAAATAAAGCAAATACAAAAAAAAATACTCCATAGTGATGTTATGTCGCAGAAAAAAATGGCAAACGAAAAATAGATTGTTTTTTATTTTATCGTTCAGTAGCTTTCTGATTTTTTGTTGGTGTGTATAAAAAAAAAATTGTAAATTTATAAGGTTGAGTTGAGTAGTTGCAAGCGTTTCGATTAAACAAATAGTTGATATAGATTAAATGATTAAAATAAATGTCGAAAAATAAAAAGGTGATAAACGATAAATGGTGATAGGCGATATATGATAAATTACTTTTCATCTCATTTTCATTTAACTAACAGAAAAATAATAAATCCCTATGGTAATATATGATTATTCATATGAATATAAATTTTTCTGCTTTGACGGCATTTTTTTGCGATAGAAGTTTTTTTGTTTCTAGATCATTCAAACAAATAAATTCGAGACAAAGTAAATTGAAAGATAATTTAATTTTTAAAAACAATTATATAGCTAATTTAATTTCATAGAATTGATATTGTTAAATGCACATGTTAATTTATTGCTTACCTGTTTGTGCATTTCTACATTTAATCCGTATGACATTTCATAGTACTGGAAAAATAAAAAAAAAAGCATTTTGTTAGAATTTGATATTAATGAACTGTTGTTAAAATATCTATGAAAAAAAAATATATTTATTCGTTTTGATGAACCATGTACAAAAGCCAAACTAATTTTTCAGTATGAGTATGTTTTAATACTCGACTTGTGCAAGTTTTGATGATCATCAGTTTATAATAAAAAAAATGATTACATAAATAAATAAAAACTTGAAGACCAAATTATGATTTTGATATGTTATTTAATTGGAAATAAATTAAATATATAACATAAAAATGTTTTACCACCTTACTTCGAATTGGCCTTACTCTCAACTCGATAAAAGTAATTCCCATATCTCTTCCTGAATTCGATCACAGATTAGTAGACACAAACACTAGGTTTTATTAAGTATTCAACACAGCTATTGTTTCACAACAACAGGAAATCAATATTCCTAACTAGAATATTCTCTCAACAGCTGCAGAAACTCCAACGGTTGATTGTAGAAATTTCCATTATGAACACAGCGTATAAAATAATACAACCAATATTTCTACTTGATAACAGCTAAACTTTATTCACAATTAAATTTTAAAATAACTTCTATTTACACGATTTTATATGCACGGTAACGCGGTACTTTTAAAATGCGATTTGCATATAACACGCAGTGAAAGTTGGGAGCTGTTCTCCTATAACACGACACATTCTCTTTATAACACGCTTTTCATTAAATTAAATTAATTAATGATAAAATTATTTAAATAAATTATATACTTTGTGACATTTTATATAATTCATTCATGAATTAATCACAACCTAATAATGCATAATAATGCATAAGAATGCAGTTTTTATAGATGGAAAATCGAATCAACGCCGATGATGTGAATCCGACCATTTCCGATTGTTTTTGAAACTTCGATAGTCGTTAGTATAATAAAAAAAAACAATTTTTTGTTCACTAGTTTTGACAATAGTTTTATAGGCGAACCAAGCCTTGGGAAGTTAGCTTTGGTTTCAGTCTGGACCAGTTGTAATACCCAGGGTATTATTCGATTTGATTAATTTTTTTTGTTTGCAAGGGACTTTGGTACTCTTCGATTGTCACTAAACTTCTTAGGAAATTTCGAGACAGGTGTCAAAACTAGTGAAAACATAAAAAAAAATACATATTAATTTTTTTCATTATAACAACGATTACCGAAGTTTCAAAAAAATCAAAAATGGTCCTGTTCAAATTTCTTATTTTATCGGCGTTGTGATTCGATTTTGCATCTAGCATCGTTTATTTGTAGGATACCAATTTCCATGCAACACGGTACGAATTCATTAAATTTATATTAGTTCTCAGTTTCTTACAACGCGTTTTCCATATAACGAGAAAATGCAAATAACGCAAATATTGTTAATAATAACGCAAATAAGTTAATATGATTTGTTTTCTATATTTTTTTGTTTCTTATAACGCGGTACGAATTAATCGCGTTATAGGAGAGTAGATTGTAATTGCACTTAAAATCATCGCAGTCTAAAATAAAACTGACTTAATTTTTCAAGAGGAATTCCTTATATACAATTCTGCATAATTTATCGATTACTCGAGGTCACTTTCTTTACGAAGAAACCTCGAGAAAAGTCTAAGAATATTCGATAACATTATTTTACCTAACATGTTGAATTGATAGAAAATAATTCGATTTTGTTTCATGTTGTTGTTGTTATCTTTATAAATTTGTATTTCAATGTGATTTTGTTAAATTGAAACATTACCCTCTACCTAAGCCTGTTCGTCCCGAACCGGTTCTAAATCTCTTCAATTGTTGAATCTAAACTTTTTTTCTATCTCTCAAGCTATTTAAAATTACTTCCTGTTCTTTTTTCAGTCCTTGGCCATCACTTTGTTTTAGGTCGGCCCACCTTGTTGAATCTAGCTTCTTATTCCTTTTCAAGTGCTCCTTATATTTTCTGTTTGAATCTTTCTGCATGTCTGAACCACTCTTATTTTCCTGTTTCCGACTGGGACTCATTCCACATTGTAGCCGTTTGAATCACTTCATTTACGTTGCTCACACGATGCATTCGAATATGTTTCCTTTTTAGTTTTCGGCGTTTGTTTAAATGTTTGCGTCGGTTGACGTTTCTTTCACTCATTTGTTCGAAAAATGGAACTGGATTTGCCTTTGAAATGCATAGTTTCTCTTCGCTGCCAATATCTGTGAACTCTGCGTTATTAAACAGTAGTGGCATTTGAACATTATTAATCCCACATCCAAAACCGAATCCCTTCGCCTTTATGAAATCTTTCCCCAAAATGACTTCATCCATAATGTTTACCACTAGCACCTCTTGTTGATAGCAATTATTTTCTATTTTTATTTCAGCGGTTTTTTACCTACTACTTCAGCGTATTTTCCATTTTTTCACCATTTACTACCATTCTCGAAATTAAGATGTAGATAACATTCTCCTCACTTGTTCGCTTCAGAAGATGAAGATCTTACACGCTTCCTGTTCCAGCAGTTCTCTGAGATATGGCCCGATTTCCTATATACCCTTCGGCTCCTCTGCTCTTCACGTAATCCGACGATCTTTCTGCTTCCCCATTTTTCTTGCACTCTTGTGCCATGTGACTTTCTTCATCACATACCCAACATCTGATGGCACTTATTATGCACCAACATTTGGCATTTGAATGAACATTTAATCTTATACAAGAATGTTAGAGTACTATAATACTGGACAGAGTGTTTTGTAAAGGAAAATCATCGTTGGTAGTCAATAACTACTGATAGACAAGAATCATTCTCCAAGACCAAGCACTCCTCTATCTGTTATGCCCGAACATTAGGCACACACAATTCCTACATAATAGGCTAAAAATCACACATTCAATTAAACCATTTCAAATAAAATTGAAAAATAAATACAACGCGTTCAACTGGTTGGATTAATTAAGAAATCGTTTTTGAGTTCCTGGAAGATTTGTTGCAACAGGGTGTACATAATTACGTTTAATATCATAGTGGATACTAAAACTACTCCTATTATTCTGAATCCAAACATCTGGGTAAATGAAGAAACGGAAGCTACAGAATATGCAGTCTCTCAGTGTTCTGTACCGAATTCGATTTACAAGTACAATAACAACATCGAAATATTAATCAAGGTTATAACATCTATGAACCATTTTTAAGTTAAGTCTTTTTATATACAGGGTGAGTTTTTTAAAAAATGCCAGGCTTTTATCTCGAGAACCATGCTAGATGGGACAAAATAACCCAAGGTGATATTTGTTAAAGGTCGAGGGGGACGTCTAGTGGTAATAGTGAATGATCTTGAAACTCATAAGTATTGGAGATATATGCTAAAGTAGGGTGTTTTTTAAATTAGAACCCATATATTTAAGGGTTTTTTAAATTAAGTAAATCAAACTACACACTTTTTGCTTACAGATTTTTTTGTAAAGTGCACGATTTAGTAGATATGATTAACATTGATTTGCACTAAGGCAAACGTGTCTTCGCTAAGTTCTTCAGTAAAAAATAAAATTTCAATAAATTAAAAAAACAACAAAAATCAATTTCACGCAGCAGACCACGATGCAATAATATTTTAATTAATGAATGATTTTCATTGTTTTTTTTTAATTTATCGAAATTTATATTATATTATTATATTATATAATATAATATTATATTATATAATATTATTTTCTGAAGACCTTAGCGAAGACACATTTGCTTTAGTGCAAATCAATGTTAATCATATCTACTACATCGTACACTTTACAAAAAAAAATTGTAAGTAAAAAGTGTGTAGTTTGATTTACTTAAATAAAAAAAAACCTTAAATGTATAGGTTCTAATTTAAAAAAACCCTACTTTGGCATATAATTCCAATACTTATGAGTTTCAAGGTCATTCAATATTACCACTAGACGTCCCCCTTGACCCTTAACAAATATCACTTGGGGTTATTTTGCCCCATCTAGCATCGTTCTCGAGATAAAAGCCTGGCATTTTTTAAAAAACTCACCCTGTATATATTTAATCTCTTGCATTTTTTTTTGTTATTTTCTTATATTTTATATATCTTTCTCGTATTATATGTACATTGTACATACATAAATATTTTTTTTGGTTATATCTTTTTTTTGCGAGGGAATGATTTGTTAAAAATTTTTTTAAAGAGATTTTTTCCTGCGCCAGAGGCCACATGTATATATGTTAAAATGCATTTTTTTCATCTCGGCATAACTGAATTAACACAGTTTTAGCACCCCTCTATCTCTGTGTGCCAAAACTTCTCCTCTGATGTTCACCTCTACATTCCATTTTCTCCATTCAGCGGATGCCATACACATTACACATTCTCTGTACCATCTCTTATTACATTGCGTATGCGACTGTTTCATTGAAAGTCGCCTTGAGTGTAGCCTTTATTGTTAATCTAGTTTCTGGATCTTGGACTTCGTCAATGAAGGCTTAGATCTTCATCTTCTGCATAAAAAATGGTGGAGTATTCGAGTGTGCCAAATAAACACGGCGTTCCACTGCCGAGGAATAGTTCGGAAGGCTTTCTCCATTCCGCTGCAACTGACCTTTTAACTCAATCCTGTACAACTCCCTTTTATGATAACTATCATATTTACGTTCTAATGCATCTATCACCTCTCCATAGCTTTTACGGTCGTTTTCCGGCAACGCCTGTTGTGCTTCAGCTGCTTCTTCTTTAAGCGGAACTATTAATACATCTAGACGATTTCCAGGAATTTGAAGATCCCGAATGAAGGTGCACCGTCATGTGATGGTGGTTTTAATTTTATTTTTGCTACTTGTGGAACCAAATGTGTAGTAATTTTAGCAGTTTCAACATCTTGCAACGGTTTTTAGAAATCATTTACTTTGGATAAAACTTTTTGCTCAAAATCTTCACTTTGAATCTTCTCGACTTTTCTATCGAATGCCGTTGACATTTGTAGAAATTTCTCATCCAAGTGTTGTTGTATACTAATGATTTTTTCTTTAGTAGCAGTCATATTATTGTTGACTATCTTTAACTATTGGTTGATTTTAATACTTTGTTGATCAGATTTTTGATTCAATTCATCTTTGTTTGCAGCTATCTGTTGATTGATGTACAGGGTGATTTTTTGCTAGCAGCTATCTGTTGACTAATGTTAAGCCTAATTTCCTCCTTATTTGCAGCCAAGCTTTGATTCATATTTTAATTCATCTGTTGTATCATTGCCATTAACTGCATAAAATCATAGTTTGCAGGTGGTAATGAAGTTGTTTCTGCGACAGAACTGCTACTATGTTTTTTCTAACAAGCAAGGCCAAACCTCCCGAATAACTCAACAAAACCGATTAGTTCAGAGAAATACACTCTAGATCATACATTCGTTTCTTTTTCTTGATAAAAAATAAGCCATAAATATATTAAATCTTCTTAATCTAAAATCCATCCGAAATAAATATCTAAACACAACTTTATTAACCTCTTCCTAAACGAAAATCCATCAAAATCTCTTTTCAAGTTTTTTTTTATTCCTAATGACCCTTAATATTTATTACCAAAATATTTTTCCTTATTATTACCTATGTTATCCTCATCAACAAGGTTATTTCGTATAACAACAAAATATAAATACGATAATAGTCTAAATAATAAAATCCATTTTTGTTCGTTTCCATGTGAATGGGAATTTCGAGTATCAGAACACATTTATTTGTATTAAATTTTTGGAGCGTAAACATAGGTAGGTTTTGACGGTGGAAAGAGTTTATTATAATGTAATATGTATTTGGTTAATCTTTTTTAAGGATAACTCTTCTTTACAAGGGATTTTATTTTATAAAACGGATGAAATAAATATAATATGGTTTAATTCAAAATGATAGATCGATCGATCGAAAGATCTTTGTTATCAAAAAACGATTTTTCAATTATCTCTAACATAAATAATTCCAAACGAAAAAATCTAAAAATAAATCAAAATATTTCCATTTAAAAAAAACACAAGTAAATAAAAGAACCTTTAAATCACTAATCATCTCTTTCCCCAATAATTTCCAGCTCAGTAAACATTTCCCTCACAACGCAAACACACTCTATCTCATTCCAATTACATTTCTGCTTTTCAACTATCATTCTTCAAAATATTTAAACATTAATATATTCACTTAATTTAAGCAAATCATCGTTCATCATAAATTGTTAATTCCCTTTCTAACATATAAAAAAAAAATAGAAATGAAAATATTGAATGAACATACAATTTTCATGCTTTTTCACAGAATAACGAAAAAAGGAAATACAAAAACGTATATAATCAAAAAAAAACAATAACATAAAAACAGAAAAGGCAGAATAAACTGAACATCATATTTTAGATTTCCTTTTTTTCGATCTCTTTCTTTCTATATTTTATTCACTCAATTTTCGTTCCTAACGAAAATTTCCCATTTCTGTTATTCTTCTGTTTTATTGTATATCCGATAATTTTTGATTGATGATTCAGTAGGAAAAAAATGGGTGGAACGAGTCTCACCACCTCATCCCCAATCTACAGTCTCTCTTATCTGAGAGAAAATCTTTTTTGTATAATTTATATTGATTTTCTTTTAGTTTGTTTTTTTATGTTATGTTATATGTAGTAGTAGTACAGTGGTGATAGTTGTTGTGTTGTTACTATTCAGAATTGATAGAAATATACAAGAAAAAATAAAAATAAAATGAAAATGAAAAATGATATTTGGTTGAATTGTTTATTTCTTTTTATTTTATTTTCATGAGCTTTTTATTTATTTTGAGGAAATATTTTTGTTAAGTTAATTTTGACATAATGTTTTATGTTTTTCGTTTTTCTTTATTTTGATTGTTTGTGGTATTATGAGGAAAATTAAGTTTAGAGTAAAAAAAAAGATTATTGTGTTTGGGAAATGAGTTGAATGTTAGACGATGAGAAAAAAACAAACAAATATTAAGTAATAATATAGAAATTAATTATTATTTATGTTTGGGTTTATTAAAATTTGTTAGTTTGATTGATGATGGAAATTTATATTTCGAGTTGGTGGTATAAAGTTTGATTTTGAATTTGAAATATTTGGTTTTATGGTTGCAGTATAATTTTTTTTATTACATACAAACATGATAACATTTAACTTAACTATTGCCCTAATTTATAGGAACTAAAAGAAAAAGATGATTTTATTAATCAAAATTTTCAGAAACGGGCATATTTTGTATATATATACGATGTCGTTGCAATGTAACAGAGTTGATGCAAAATTACTTTTGGTCACATAAGCTTTTCAGGTTCTGTAGCTATGCACTACTGTATCAAATCAAAAACAATACGACTGATTACACGGTTTGCAAGGAGCTCCATATTGAGTTTTTTGATTTTCAAAATAATTATCGCTTTTTTATTGACAATCTTACTTATTAAACGAGCATTAATGTATATTTGTACATTTTTTCTCGAAAACGGCATTATAATTTTTTCAGAAAATTGACATACTACCATTTTCCGGTGTGAAAAAACGATCTAGATAGGTCACGACTTTGGGAAAAGTTGTTTGGGGCCTTAATTTTGGAAAAAAAATTTTCATGTGAATGACGTCGCAAGTACTTGGAATAGTTATAATTTTGCTGAAGATGAGTGTCTGGTGCTCAATATTTTAAAAAGCACATTACAATTTAATTTGTTGTCGATAGTACAGAATAATTTGTCGGTATAAATATGCAATCAATGCATTATAAGTTTGTCAAAAAAATATTGTCAAGTGTGTCAAAAGATTTTCATTTTTTTGCCCAATTTTTTGAATAAAAATAATATTAATTATTTGTATGACAGGAAATGTAATTGAACATGAAAAATGGAGACGGAAATTTTTAATTTTGATATAATTTTTGGCATCTTTGGAATTTTGAAAAAAGTTTGTATTTTCGATTTTGTTATAATTTTTGCAATATTTTTTTTAATTTTGAAAAAAGTTTCAATTTTTTAATTTGTTAATTATGAATTTTGCAATATTTTTAGAATTTTGAAAAAAGATTCAATTTTTGATTTTGTAAGAATGTTCGGAATATTTTTGGGATTTTGAAAAATTTTAAATTTTTGATTTTATTATTAAAAGTTTGTATATTTGATTTCGTTATAATTTTTGCAATATTTTAAGAATATTGGAAAAAGTTTGTATTTTTGATTTTGTTATAATTTTTGCAATATTTTGAAATCAATCTTTGATTTTGTAATAATGTTCGCAATATTTTTAGAATTTTGAAAAAAAAGTTTAAATTTTTGATTTTATTATAATTTTTAGAATATTTTTGGGATTTATGAAAGGAATTTGAATTTTTGATTTTGTTATATTTTCTCGAAACGCTAAATGGAGAGGTTTTTGAGTAATTTGCGGAGTGTATCATCTTTTCAATAAATTATATTAATTTATGATCTGTTATAATTTTCCAGCAACGTATTGATTGATGTTTCGTGTTTGTTTTGTAATAAATTTCTAAACAGAGATAAACAAGTATAGATAAATAAACAAGAGTTTTGTACAAGTATTTATACTTTTGTTAAATTTTTTCGTTTGATATACATCGCTGCCTAAAACTAAAAACAATGTCCTAATAAAATTTTTTGCCGAAAACTATATCAAAATCCATAACCCAGACCGAAGTCTTGATATCTCAGAGCATTGAGATTTCAGCCCCTCCATATTTTGACATTTAGTTTTTGATCGAAAATTATTGTATCAAAAACCAAAAATCTTTTGTGAAATAAAAATAAATAATAATTTGCCAAGTAATAAAAAAATTAAATTAAAATTGTTTTGCGAGAGATAAAAAAAATTGTCTTTGTTTTCACCGAGCTTAGCTCGGTCCCCTGGTACTGGTTTTATTATATTGACAATGGTTTTATTTTTATCGTACGATTTAGTAATCGAAACATGCTTGAATTGGTTTGAACTTAGAACTAACTAATAGTTTTGAACTTCAGACGGTCAGACAAATTTTGAGCTTAGAATTTCGAAATGATTTTTATGATGAGAATCTGTTAATATGTTTTTTGAGGCTTTAGAGCAGGAGATAAAAAATAGATTCTTTTAAATTTTTTGAAACTTGAATCTTTGAAAACCAAATTCTGTTTGCGGTACTACTACGGAACGCTGCCTAGCTAACAGAAAAATGCTACACAAAAATATCGAAATGTTCCCGGGTAACTTAACCGAACTTGCAATTTTAACATTTTTAACATGGAATTTAAATAAAAATTATGATCATATTTAATTTATTGTATTTTTGTATTAACAAAATTGTTATTTGATAAATTGGTTTGCCAGGCTTGACCCTAGTCTGATTTGCCAAGCTTGGCCCTAGTCTGATTTGCCAGGCTTGGCCCAAGTTTGGTTTGCCAGTCTTGGCCCCAAGACATCATTACAAGTTTGGGCCAAGGTTGGGCCGTTTGAAAATGTTAAGTCTGGCACAAACCCCAAAAGCTGTGGCGCGGGCTTGGCCCATTAGCTAATTCTTACCCGGGTTGTAATCTGATTCTGATCAATCTGAAAAACAAGAAGATAGCTATTCCTTATGGGAAGCTCATCATAAATTAATGAACCAGATTTGGAAGTTAACACAATCTGAGGATTTAATTTCTGATGACTTATCTATTTACTTGCGTCCAGGAGGAGGAAGGCTCAACATAATCCTTTGAAAATCTAGCATGATCTACACAGTTAAAAAAAATTGAATATGTAATGCAAATTGCTACACATATAGGTCCTACGGAAGTTTCTATTACAAAACAATACAAAGCTTGCTATATAAAGTTAAACTAATGCTATTTGCATCAATATTTAACAGAGTACTTGGAGCAAAATATAAAGCTTGTTGTTTAAAAATGTCTGTTATTTGCATTAAATAATATTACGCGCAACATTTTTTTTAGTATGATATTTTAATGCAAATTACATCATAATTTCGTATGATATTTTAATGCAAATACATCATAAGCTGCCTAAATTAATAAAATTAAAATAAAAAAATAACAATGGAAATAATTAAAACTTACATACCACCTTAATCACTATTATTATAGACTTTCAGCTGAGAAGCGATAACTAAAACATACATGAAACGATTTTAACTATATATTTCTAAAATGGATAATACTCTAGTGAATTTTGAAATTTTATTAAATTTTTAATGTATTAAATTGTATCAAGGTGTATTAAAACTTCTAGCTGATCTATAGAAATAAATTATGATGCAAGAGTTGTTTTAAATTTTATAGATATGCATTAAAATTAGGTTTAATGCAACATTTACTTTACAATTCAATAATAACCTGCAACGCATAGCTCCTATTGCAAGACTTGCTTTAAATATTGCAGTTACTTTTTCAACTGTGTAGGAATTCAGTTTTCCAAGCTGTACTAAACTATTGTAGGAACTTCTGTTTCATATGAAAGCTTGTTTTCATAGGCTGTCCAAATAGTCAATCAGCAAAGAAATAGAGTGAAAAGAAAACGATTACGTAATCTTTTGTTTCTGCAAAGTTTACCTAAAGAACATTGGTCTTAATGGACTAACATTTCAACAATGGTACCAACATTTCAAATATGCTACCTGGGTTTTTTTATTTTTTCGATTGTTTGTTATTTTGACAATTAATTTTAACTTTGAATTTCTTTATATTCTTTTTATTGTAATGAACTGTCTAAAATTTTAATGAAATAATTCTATTTGTAGTTTTTGTTTCATTTGAAAAGCGTAACGAAGGACTATTTCGATCTTTACCTTAAAATAATAAATTTCATATTTATAGAAATTCGCTAATGATTTGCTGATTTGTTTCGGTTCCGGCCTTTAAATAAAAATAATTCATTTCAGCAAACATAAAATATTTGTGTGTGCTACAAGCAAGTCAATAATATTTTAACATTTTATCAGTTAATTGCTTTGTTGCGTCACAATATCAATACAATACAATACACAATATCAATTAATAATACAACTTTCTATCAACATAAATGATGAACATTTTTTTGTAAATCTTAGTCATTACATGTAGATGTAATACGGTTGTTCCAATTTGTGTAGTTGTAGAAGCTGTTCATTGAAATGATATATGGAAATGGGTTAACTTACATTTGTTTATGAAATTATAAACTTGTGTACGATGTGTGCGATGAAGTCGAGTATAGTTAAAAAGAAACAAGGGATGAAGAATCTGACTATTTACACTCGATCATTTGTTCGATCGACAGGATTATATAAATTTTGATCAAATGGTTAACATTGATGAAAATTTAAATTAAAACAAAAAAGATTATGGTGTAATTTGTGATCAATAAAGTTTTCAACTTTGAAATGTGCAGATAAAAATTAAAAGTTTTAATAAATTGGATTACAAAATTTCATTGAAATAATTTCCATTTGTGCTGTTCTGTTAAAAATACAAAATAAATAAAGAAGCAATTTGTCTTTAGTTTGTTGGTTTATGAAAAAAAACTAATTTTTCCTTACATTTGAAAGTTGTGGTTCGAACAACACAAAATGCTGATAAGTAATCCAGATGTATTGAAAAATTGGCTGACAATTATATTGGTGCACTGACAAGAAAATAAATTTACGACAGGATCAGTGTATGCAATGATTGCAATGATTAATTTAATACAAAGGAAGTATACATGGAATGCAGCGTCCAGTCATTTATCTGGCTTATGTTTTATACGGTGAACTATTAATGCAGTTAATGGTAGCAAGTTACATGAGTTTTGAAGTGAATCATCATATTATACTGTTACGTTTTTCTAACCTTACTTCGAATTGGCCTAACTCACAATTCGATAAACGCAATTTACAAATCTCTTCAGAGTTCGATCACTGATTATTAAGCACAACCACCAGGTTTTATTAAGTATTCAACACCTTAATTGTTTCACAACAACAGGAAAACAATACAGCAAACAATATTCCTAACTAGAATATTCTTTCAAGAGCTTCAGAAACTCCAACGGTTTATTGCAGGATTTTCCAGTACACCACGTTCAAAATAATACACAAAATATTTCTACTCAATAAAATAACACTTATAACTTTATTGCACTTATAACTTTACACAAAAACTAATTTAAAGATCACTTTTATAATTTTAACTTCACTATCGCAGGTTTAAAAATAAAACTAATTCTGTCTTGCAAGTTATCCCTCTTTATATACGATTTTGCATTATCTAGAAAATTCGAGGTCACTTTTTAGAAACCTTTAGAAAATAGTAGAACATTCGATTAATTTACGTTATGCTGATTTAATTCATAAAACCATTCAATTTTATATTGACAATGACCCTAATTCTAAGAACAGGACAACAAAAACAACATTATTCATTTCATTAATTTGTTGTAGTATTTTGTTGATTTGATTTTCTTGGAAGTGACCGTGATCGTCTAGCTAGATTTTTCTGTAATCGTCTAGATTTTTCTGTAATCGTAACAATACTTATATAATGTTAGCCTTTTTTTGTTGGTTTGATTTCTTATAATTTTTGTTAATTTTCTTTGTTAAATTACTTTGTCATTCAGCCATGATTCAAGGGATTTTCCAGTCAGGATTCCCGTTTGTTTTTATATAAAAGTGCAATCGTTTCAGCTCATCTCACTCATACAGTTCTACTAAACCAACACTCAAGAATTAAACACATCATCACAACTATACTTCTGGTATTCCTATGTTACTCTGAGTCTGCGTTCACGCGTACCGTTCCAAATGAAAGAAAACGAACTTTTAGCGTTCAACTTAAAAAGGATATTATTAATACTGTTGTGGAGTTGAGTTGAAAAAACATCGAGTATTTAAGCGATGTATCGAAAAACATCGATGCAGGGTTAGATGTTTTACACCGAATAACAACATCGATGGATTTTTTAAGTGGACACCCCTACTTGAAACCTTCTTTTAAATCAAAATGACGTGACCAATCTTCTATTCACATCCAGTGAAAAAATGTGTGCGTAGACCATGTTATTCAAATTATTTTGTATGTCTGTGTACTCTGCACTAATAAACTGCATTCAGGATAGAGGCACACACAAGAGACCATTTTACCTAAATTGTCTATTTCACTTGCAAACAAGACAGTTGGCGAAAAAGATAGCTTTAATATAGTACTGGAAAGGCTTGGTAAACAAACCCCACAACACACAACTTTAGTGTTGTATTTGGGGTTATCCAGGAGGTAAATGGCACAAAAGGTAATGCTGATGTATACGGAGCAAACTTCAAAAAAGATAATACTATCCACAAAACATTCAAGATAATCAAAACATTCAAAACACCCAGACAATTATAGTTGTTAGAAAGTACAACTAATCAAAACAGTCAAGAAAGTCAAATTATTATTGTGCTACTTTAGTAGTACTCATAAATTCTCAAATCTTCTACAAGACTGTAGAACTATAATTTGCAACATCTAGGATGATCCGATTAAACGACCGTCTTTTGCTTAAAAGTAAAGTCATGCTAATAATCTAAATTTTTTCTACATCATCCAAACAAATGCAATGCCTTCTTCATCCCATAATGTTTCCCTTATAAAATCATCCATTCATCTATCTACAACATAATATTCTTCAAGCACATTTTCATATAAAATTTTTATTACACTTTTCTTTTCACAAATTTTCCAACCATAAACATCTTAAATCTTTTAGATACTCAAAAAGTAATAAAAACCCAAAACTATCATCTATTTAATTATTCACACAAAATTAAAATATTTCATTCACCTGATTTTTCTTCATATTCACAAACAATGCAAAATAACAAGAAGAAATTAAATAATCCAAATTTTCAACAAACAATACACTTGTATTTATTTCTGTATAATATGAAAATGTTGAAGTCACTTGAAAAAGTGGTTAACAGCCACAATTGTAGTTCACCACAATATTTTATATAGATATAAATTTTCTATCTTGTCTTCTATATATTTTCTATTTTCTTTTCTACATACATATTGTTAAAATATATAAACTAAAATCTATATACACAACATAAAGAACAAGAAAAAAATAACTCAAACAAATTAGAAATTTGATAAAACCATCTCATAGTCTACAAAATTTATTCAACAAAACAAAACCGAATCAACCAAACCAAACCAACCAACAACCTATCCTCACTTAATTTTTCTTTATTTTAAATCATTTTCCTTCTGAGTTTTTCTCAATGATGCTCATATTTCTATATATGAAGTTTAAATATTTTTCATGTTTATTATTTATATAAGTAAACTATTTTATCTATTCATCTCTTTTTCATAAATAATAATAATAATAATATCAAAAACAACAACTGTAATGATAATAACAATAACAAAAACCATCATCACTAAACATTTTCTTTGTAGAAAGAAATAAGTGGAAAAAATTTGCTGTTATAAAATAAAATTCAAACCCCAATTTTATTATAACACCCCAAACACACCACCCTTGTATTTATGTATGTACTTCTGTGTAACAAACATATGAAAATTTTTTAGTTAAGAGAAAAAAGAATATCATAAAACACTACAACAACAACAAAAAATACCAAAACCACAAACACAAAACCACTCAACTAAACTACTAACACCACCCGATTTTTCACTTTATTTTGTGTTCTCTTTCTATGTTAGTTTTTCTATTTATACACAAAAGTCATTCAGTATCACATAATATATATTACAAAGAAGTTTTATTTTTCAGTAAAATGTTAGTTTTAACTATTGGATGATTGGTAGATGACTGGATAAATGAGTTTTATAGTCGGTACAATATGTGTAGTTGTGGATAAATCTGTTCCTAAATTTTATGGGTTTTGTTTTTTTATTGCTTGGAGTTGTATTCCATGTGATGGTTTAATCTCGACTGCTGCCTTTCAATACAAAGTTGGCCACACTGTGAACATTTAGCCTTTACGCCTCATTTATATGGGGTTAAATCTTTCCACATCCAAAAACAGGTGAAAATCATTTTTTTTTACCGGAAGTGACAAATCGAGAAAGGGTTGTGATGTGATAGATTGGTTTTTAATTTTTAAGTGTTTTTATACCAAAGTTTTATCACAACAGCTTATCAATTATCTCTACAACTGATATTACTATTATGAGATGTTTTGTGGGATTCCTACATAAAAACACTAAACATTGAATTTCCACAAAAGGACCTCCAAAGGGTGTGTGTGTGTAAATAAAGAACAATATAAAAAAAAAAATAGTGTGTGTACCAGAGTACACAGGTAAGAAGTGAAACTTCTTTATGATATATCATTTTTCTACTATTTAGAACTTCACAGCAACTGGGTAGATAAGGCTTAGGAAAAAAAACGCCGATTATTGATAACCAATTGTTTGGTGAGTATTGTATCTTCGTATATATCTCTGATACACTCCAATTCTACATAACCACCATGACCACATTACCACCATGAGCAGCATGACTACCTTGACCACAATGACCACCATGACCGCCATCACCAACATGACCATCATGACCACCATGACCATCATGACCACCGTGACCACCATAACCACCATGACCACTATGACCACCATGACCAACATGACCACCATGACCACCGTGACCACCATAACCTCCATGACCTATGACCACCGTGAACACCATGACCACCGTGACCACCATAACTACCATGACCACCGTGAACACCACGACCACCATAACCACCGTGACCACCATTACCACCATAACCACTATGACCACCGTGAACACCATGACCATCGTGACTGCCATTACCAACATGAACGCCATAACCACTATGACCACCATGACCACTATGATCAACATGACCATCATGACCACCATTACTACCATGACCACCATAACTACTATGATCACCATGACCACCTTGACCACCATGACCACCGTGAACACCATGACTACCATGACCAGCGTGACCTCCATGACCACCGTGACCACCATAACCATCATGACCACTATGACCACCATGAACAACGTGAACACCATGACCACCGTGACCACCATAACCACCATGACCACCATGACCACTATGACCGCCATGACCACCATGACGACCGTGAACACCATGACCACCGTGAACACAATGACCAGCATGAATACCGTGACCACAATGACCACCATGACCACCTTGACCACCATGACCACCATGACCGCCATGAACACCATGACCACCGTGAACACCATGGCCACCATGACCACTAAGACCACTAAGACCACCGTGACCACCATGATCACCATGACCACCGTGACCACCGTGAACATCATTACCACTATGACCACCATGACCACCATCTACAATCGACACATCCAACTCATATAACATTTAGTACAATACTAAATAAATTAAAATAAAAATAAAATTATCAAAACAAAATTAAGATTTATAAAAAAACCACGTAACCGAAAATCGTGACGATTTTTTTAAATTTTACACTGCTTTAAAATTTCTCTCATACGCCGATAAAGAAGTTTCACTTCAAAAATTTTTTTAATAGCTAAAATTTCTTGTAAGGCAAGAATAAAAATATTTTTTATATTAATTAGTTACCAGAGTCGGTAGTGAACACTTGTGTTAATCAAATATAAGAAAAACTAATTTTGTGAAATTTATTATTATAAATTTAAATAATTATAAAATATAAAACAGATAGTATTTATTTAGTGCATTAACCGCTACAAGTGGCGACCCCGTCGTCGACGTAAACTTATCGGTGGGGTTCATCGAAATTTAAAATGAAAATAGAAAAAAATTTCATTTGCAAAAATTGTTACGTTACAACTTATCAGGGTACTTGTCACAACGTCTGTTTGTATTGGTCCTTTGTTGGTTAATTTTGGTTGTTATCCGAAACAAGAAACTGTTTGATCCGTCAACCAACGTATCTGTCAAGGCTGGGAAAATAATGTCGGGGAAAATGGATATGGTTCTCTCCTTCGTGAATTTCCTACACCGACTGAACCACCTAATTATAAAATTCCAGTCAAACATACGGTGGTCCATCATATAATCACTGAAGACCGACTACCTTTCTCCCGCCGACCATGTAGACTTGAATCAACAAAACACAAAGCCGCACTATTAGAAATACACACATGATTGACCTATGTATCTGACAACCATCATCTTCCCCAGTATCATCAGCTCTGCACATGGTCATTAAAAAGGATAATAATGATTGTCGAACTTGTAGGGATTACCGTCGACTCAACGCGATAACTATTCCGGATCGTTATCCAATTCCCCACATGGAGAACTTTTCGATTCACCTAGTGCAACATTTTTTCTAAGATCGATCCAGTCAGGGCTTATCACTTAACTCCTGTAGCTGCCGAAGATTTGCCTAAGACGGCAATTACAACCCCCTTTGGATTATATGAATTAAGTCGTACACCATTCGGTCTTCGGACGACATCCTTATGGCCAGCGAAAGTCAGTTCATTAGATTTCCTCAGCCATAAAATCACTCCCGATGTTATCCATTCATCTGAAGAGCGCGTAAAAGTAATAAATGATTTTCTTCCACCAACATCCATAACAACAATTCAGCAGTTCGTCAGTATGGTAAATTATTACGATCGATTTATTCAACGGTTAGCCGAACTGGAAGCAACAATTCAGGCACACCTGACCAATCTATTGAAGACGCCTAAAATTCTAAATATTTTTCGTGTCCAGAATCACGTCAAGATTCATTCACCAGCACCAAACGTGCACTTGCTATAATGTTAAATTGTTAGCACACCCATAAAAAGACACTGCATTCAGCATCGCTACCGACTAAAATATTGCCGTCGGAGCAGTGTTGCAACAGCGGAATTATAGTTGTTGGGAACCTTTAACTTTCTTTTCGAGGAAACTTTCTACAACCGAAGTAAAGTATACTGCCTTTGATAGAGAGTTTCAGGTAATTTTCCATGCGATGAAACAGTTCAGGCATTTCATGCAAGGTCGCATATTCGCATATTAAGTATTTAGAATTTATACATATCAAAAAGCTTCGACTAGAGCAATCGAATCCAAAACAGAACGAAGCCCACGTCAAGCACCATCTCGATTTTATATCTCCATTTTCAACGAACATCCGACATATAAAAGGAATTGTCAACGTAGATGCTGACAATTTGTCACGGATAAGCAACCACAAATCATCCACACTTGTGCATACTAGTCTAGATCTAATTACTTTAGCCTAAAATCAGCATGCAATTTCAGAGTTTGCTCTCAGTAAATAAATCAACTCGTCGTTCCAATTTTAAACTAGAACTTCGTGAATATCTCGATTTTAAAATACATTGTGAGACATCTACGGGAAAGAACCGTCCGTATGCTCCAAAAATCCATCGTCGCGCAGTATTTGATAATTTACATAGCATATCCCCTCCTGGAGTAAGAGCATCCCGAAAACTGATCTCATCGCGTTATTTTTGGCCGAAAATGAATATTGATGTTGCTCATTGATCAAAGTCATGTGTCTCCTACCAAAGGTCAAAATTCCACAAACACACTAGATCCGTGCTTATACGTTTTATCTTACCTTCTGCCAGGTTCGATCATATTCCTATGGTCATCGTCGGTAGATGCCTCAATCACAAAGTCATTCATATGTTCTCACGATAGTTGATAGATTTACTCGATGGCCAGAAGCATATCCAATGCCTCAATTGCCAATATGTCAATTTCAACATTTGCTAGAATTGTCATCGAACAATATGTTCCAAGGTTTGGCATGCCTTTGAAAATCACGACGATTAGGGAAGTCAGTTTAAATCAAAATTATTCTCAAACGAAAACATACCACCCACAATTTAATGGTATGGTAGAGCAGCTTCACAAACAAGGTCTTCGACTGTCAGGAGAACTTTTCATTCCGAACCAAATCACTACAATCGACCCCAATACCACGTTGACCAGCTTCGCACTATAATGAACAATGTTATTTCTACAGATACGCGACACTCTGCTAATAGAGACACCTTCATTTAAAAAACGTGAGGCACTTTTGAGCACGCTTTCGTGCGGGTTGACCTTGTAAAACCAACCTTTTCTACCCCGTATGAACCCCGTTCATCGGTTCCGTAAATATTTTATATAGAACATAAAAGAAAAGAATTTGTTAATCTCAATAGATTGTCTTAAACCACCGTTTGAAATTTTCGGTGTTTCCAAACAAAATGCACACTTAATGTATATCGAACATTATCGAGATTTTCAGTAAGGGATAGCACATTAAGCAAAATATTAACCTAGTTAAATTTAAAACATCACGTTATAATTGTTTTTGTTGTTACTAGGCTATATATCTGGCACCACTAATTTAAATGTGTCAAATGAACGGGCGTTTGGAATGTGACATTTCAATTTACATTTTTCGTAAAATCAGTTTTATAATTCGTCCTTTGTGTAAAACGCGATATTTGTTTAAAAACGAATGAATTTTCTGAGGAAACATGATATGTTGTGCTTTTTCACTATAAAAAGGCAAAAACGTTGCAAAGGATGCAAAAAAAAATTGTGAAGTTTACGGCAATGATGCTGTAAGTGGAAACAGGCCCCGTGGGTGATTTAAATATGTACCTCACTCGCTCTGGTCAGACAGTTATGATATAGCGGATACACTAAACCAAATGACAGTTTGGAATCATTTAATAAATTCTGTTTAGCAAACAAGCTTGATGTTTGGGCGTCACATGAATTCAGCAAGGAAATTTGATTAACCGAGTTTCCATTAGATGAAATCCTGCTATACCCTAACGAAATCGAACCATTTATGAAAATTCACGGGTGGTGTAAAACGGAATAAATATGATATTATTAAACGCAAAGAATCATGATCAAAGGCCGGTCTCGAACCACAAAAGACTCCAAAGCCTGGTTTGACGTCTAATAAAGTGATGCTGTGTGTATGTTGGGATTGGAACAAAATTTTTCATTATGAACTGCTCCCTTCTGACCAAACGATTAGTTCGGTCTTCTACTATCAAAATGGTGTTGTCGTCCATTATGACAATGCCAGAGCCAGACCCCACACATCTTTGACGAGCCGCCTAAAAATGATTAGACATGGTTGGGAAGTTTTGATTTAATCGAAATTCTGTCCATTTAATCCTGTTTATCCTGTCAAAACTCCCTAGATTGAAAAAAAATTGCCGGTAGAAGACCACTGAAAATCTTTTGGCCAAGTTTTTTACGTATAAACCACAGAAGTTCACAGAAGTTGGAATCATGAAACTACCCATAAAATGGCAAGAGGCTGTAGATAATATGGGCACAAATTTACTTTATTAAAATTATATATCAATAAAAAAAATTTTAAACATTCATTCAAACATTGAACAAAAAACGACGGCTACTTTTTAAAATCAACACCCTTGTCATAGATTTAGTTTTTTATAATTTTGGAAAAAATTATTTTAATAAAACTATAAATAACAAAAATAATTTTACTGTATGTGGCAAATCAAAAGTTGGGATATAGAAGTTCGTGAGTCGTGCAAAAGCTAGATTACACATATATCAAGTTCCATCAAAATCGGTTATCAGCATTTGAAGTTTTTTTTTTTTGTTGAGTATGTGTGTTCCGTAAAAGAACGTAGATTGTTAACAAGCGTTTCTTACTAATACATATTAATTTTCAATTCGCTCAATTTTATGGTCGAGCTTCACTTGAAGACTGAAGAAGAGAATGTTCTGGGAGTGCAACCCTGGTCTTTGGATTTCGAGTACAGTTTTCTAGGCTGTTGACTACCTTCAATCAAAGTTTCATCAAAATTGAGTCATGTACGAAGCCTGACACAATTTTTTTTACCAGAAGTGACAAACCAAAAGCAGGGATGGAGAACTGTTAAAAATCACCCTAAAAATTAATTGAGGTTTTAAATAAACAAGTGCTCGGGAGACTACCTTCCCAGTTCCCACATTATACTTTACATTTATACCACTTTATACCCCATATGGCTCAAAAACTAATCATTTTCTTGTAATACAAACCTACATTTTTTGCAAAGTGCCATCAAAATTCATTGAGGAACCTACGTTGAATTGTAATTTCCAAACAAGCATAATAATAGGGTGAAAACATTCAACCGTTTTATGAAAACATTCAACCGTTCCACACCACTTTGTGCATTGTACCCAAAAAGCCAAACAAATTATCCACTCGATGACTGAAATATATGTTACAAAATTTTTATAAAAATCGATTTATCTAATGAGGCCGTACTGTGGAAAAAGGCCTTAAAAATACAAATAAAATGTCGTATTGGGAATACGGTTGAAAAAATTACAAAAACCTTATACACCAAATTTCAACAATATTAAATATTAGGACTAAAAGTAATTGAATTTTCAAATAAACATTGGTCAAAACTTTATCCAAATGAACGAACGGAGATCATATAACAAATTTTCATCAATAGGATAAGCGTTTGCGTAGGTATTGCCGACTATAAAATAGAATGTAAAGCAAACTTCAAATGATTCTGGTTTTGTTATTCAATCGTCAAACGAGGATATTAATGTTCGTGTTGCCACACATACAGAGGTTTTCTATCATTTGACTTCGAGTATAAACACACATATTGCAAAGTATTAATATGAATTGCGTTAACCAATGGAAGTAATATTTGGCAACTGAAAACCAATGACTAAAGAATCCTGTCAACATAAGAGAGGACGGTAATACGAAGAGCAAATGAATCACAAAACCACTCAAATTCGTAGAGGCTGCATTATCATGTAGAAAAGTCCCCAGCACACTTTATGATGCAAAAAATTTCAGTAGTCGCGTAATGATGAATGACATCATTTAAGATCTTTGTACTTTAGAATTTCAAACCCGAAATCAAATTGAAATAAAATATATTGCGCTGATTGTACAGATGATACAAAGAAGAGCACCAAAGAGAACGGGAGACAATTGACTTTTGAAACCTAACAACCTCTTTAAAATTTTTGTGTAAGGATTCAAATACCTATTACGAGAAATATCTCACATAGTAATCTAGTTTTAATCGTAACCGAAA
Organism: Diogma glabrata; assembly: GCA_963693315.1. NCBI lineage: Eukaryota > Metazoa > Arthropoda > Insecta > Diptera > Cylindrotomidae > Diogma > Diogma glabrata. The sequence goes on from OY856188.1 coordinate 78,722,351, forward strand.
CATTTTCCGCCTAATTAAATCCATCACTCCTATCAATATCACACTAATTTTCTACAATCTTTATTTCCCATACATACATTTTATAACAATTACGTTTTATCAATTGACCATATGCATCATCAACTTATACATATTTTTAATTGACCAACAAAACAATCGACACAATTAATAAAAGCACTCTACCATAAAAAAACAACAACAACAAAAATCAACCCCTCTAAATTGAATAGAACAACCAAATAATATTAAAAACGAAAAATTAATAATCACATTCATCTAGAAAGCACTCAAAATGTTTTTTTCTTTCATTTTATTGCAATCAATTTATTGATTCTCCCCTTCAATTCCGTTTCTTTTATAGTTTATTCTTCTTATTTATTTTCCTTAATGTCAATTATATTAACACTTGAATTTCACAGATTTTGTTTTCCATTTCTATCTTTCCAAGAGGGAGGGGGAATCAAACCAAATAGAAAAAAAATTAAATAAAAATCAAGAAAATAATAACACAAATAAGAACAAAACTCCTTCATTTACGAAACCACCCTTCCACCACATATTATATATTTTTATTTCCCTTCCGTTTTTTTACTAATTTCATTTCGTGTATCTTTTCGTTCTAACCAATTTCGTTTTCAGGGGGGTGGGTAAGAGCAACAAAAAACATCAATATCGAACTCAAAGACGAACATAAAAGCTTGAAATAAAATTCTGATATAAAAATCACAAATTGAAAAAAAAAAAAAATTAAAAAGAAAAACCAAGAGAAAAAGAAAATCAACGATTTCAATTTAAATAAATTTTTTTCCGAGCACCAAAAACAAAATTTAATCTCTCACTTGAGTAACAAAAAAAAAATTAAAGAGTTGGGTAAAAAGGGTTAACCAACTACTACTTTTTATTTTATTAATTTTTTTACTCTTTGAGTGTAAATTTTCAAGTATTAATTCAATTCGAAAATAAAAGAAAATTTTTCGTTTTTGTTAAAGTTAATTTAAAGAAATTTACTTTCGGAAATTATAATTATTTGTACAAGTACATCTATAAGAAAAATTACTTTGTAAAGATGAGAGATACGAATAAGGTGTAAGAAAATTGTAAGCTAATTTTTAACAAATATTTTTTTGTCTCAACCACAGAATTTGAAAATATCAAGAAAATTTGTCATTCGTTTTGGAGTTTGTTTGAAAAATAAAAAACAAGTTAAATAAATGGGAAAATAAAATTAGAATAGAAAATCGATTTGATGTTGTTATATATTATATAGATGAAAATCTTTGGTTACGTCATGACAAATGGGAGCAAGGCATATGATGAATTTCTATTGTGTTTGCTCGTTTTTTATAATTGTTGTCACTATGACATAACTGAGGCATTTAGGCAAAGGCAAGCCTAAGTGAAGTATGGTATGGTTTAAGTGAAATATGGTATTTCAATCCTGAAACAGAGATAGAGCGACAGAGAAGAGGGAGTAAGATAGAGAAGCAAGCGAAAGAGAAAGAGAGAGGAGAACGAGTGAGAGAGAGATTTAGTATCATCGAACAAGGTATGAGTTTACATAAATTTACTTTAGAAATCAAACTTCCAATTCGACGAGATGCACACAGTAAACATTTAAAAACGAAGAGCAAATAAATTAATATAAAACTTACCATTACATAATGTCGTTGCATTTCTGTTTTTTCATTAGCTAATTTTTCACATTCCATTTTAATTCTGCAAAAAGTAAAAAAAAAACGAAGGCATTAAAATTACATCAACTGATTAACTGGTAATCTTGTCTTACGTATGATACTGGGCTTGTAAATAATTAAATTCTTCTTTTATCCTTTCCAATGTATCTGCTATCGTAAACTTTAATTGGCCTTGTGGAGGCGGTCCCTGTAACAAAAAAAGGAGTTATTTAGTAATATATTAAACAACTATCATATCTTCCTATCACTGATCACGCCATCTCTTTATACCACTATACAACATCATAATTTATTATTTACATTTTATATTATACTTCCTAACCTTTTATCATGAAATCCTCGTGAATAAAATCCATTCTATTAAACAAAAACATGAACTCAAACCACAAAAACAGAACCGAAAATAAAAATAAAAATAAAAAAAAACTTATTCTTAAAATTTCCGTATTTTCCCATTCGAAACACGAAAGTAATATAAAAAATAAGCTTTTGTTAAAAAAATGAAATTTGACGACACAAAAAAAAAAAACAAAAGAAAGTTTTATGTTAAATTATTTTTTCTGTTGTGAAATTGAAAAATATACGATAGGATTTTGTGGAAGCAAATAAAAAAAATTGAGCAATTTTCCTCACCCCAACTTTTTTGCTTTTTAAATATACTCATCGTCATTGTTGTTGGTTTATACTTTGTAGTATAAAGGATTTCCTTTTTTTCATTCTTCACCAATAAACAACGATTAGTTTGGTAAGAAAGTCTTCTTATTAATTTTCTTATTCCCTATTAAATTTTTTAAGATTTTGGAAAGAGAACAAAAATTTTATAATAATTGACCGAAACAAAAGAAATTAGTAAAAATTAATTAGAAGAAAACTCAATTAAGAAAAAGATGGTTAAAGGGGGGCTGCATGTTATTGTATACAATAGAAAACGACAATGGAAAGGTGGGGAATGACTAATGATCATGATGATTAAGAGAATGGAAATTTAATTTTTGATTTCGTGGTGAATTAAGAATGTGTTGGAGTTTTCTTTTGTTTCGATTATTATAATTGTGGTTTCGTGCTGTAAATGGTTTGAACTGCGTAAATGATTTTAATTTAATTTATCAAAAAAGTTTTTCAGGTTTTGAAATTTAATATAAAATTAATGAAAAAAAAATCAATGTGATTTTTGGTTTGGTTGAAGAAATTAAAACTAGGTAGTTAAGGAATTGTTTTTTTTTTTTCAATTAAACGTCTATGGAAATTTTTGCTTGGTAGGCAAAAGGGGATCAACAAATCGATTATCAACAATCGATATGTGAACAAAGATACACTTGAGGATACATACCCTGTAAGCATTAATATCTTTACATTTAAATAATTAATTTCTACAAACATAAACGATGACTTAGCTTATTAGTGACACAAATCGGTTAAACAAAAATAATAGCTTATTCTTGTTAAACTGATCGAAGTCACGGTACAGAGGATATATTTCTAGAGGGTGTCCCAAAATTAACGCAAGATTTGAATTTGTGCAGTAAATTGTCGGCAACCCTGGAAAAACCAAATTGTTTGGTTTTTCGTTACCAAATTGTTTGGTTTGCAAAATCATCCTATGCGATGAAGTACATTTTCACCTTGATGGCTTTGTTAATTGTCTAAACTGCCGTGTTTGAGTTGGGAAGAACCAACATGTGATTGTCGAAAAACAAATGGACACACAACGTGTCACTGTTTGGTGAAGATTTTGTGCTGAAGGCATCGTTGGAGCATACTTTTGTGAAAATGAGGCTTTTAAAGCACTGACTGTTACTGATGCTCAATATCGCAGCTTTATAACACAGTTCTTTTTAATGAAATTGGATGATATTGATGTGGCTAATCTGTGGTTTGAACAAGACGGTGCCACATGCTATATAGTCAGTAAAACAATTCAATTTGAAGTGGTTATTTGAAGTCAAATATCTATGACAACAAGCCCACAACCACCCGTGCATTAAAGGAGGAAATTAAACGCTGCATTAACAAACTTCAGTCATATTTATTGCGAATGGTTATGGAAAATTTCAACCAAAGAGTGCGTCTGTATCAAACGACCAACAAACTTCTCATTAATTGTACATTTATTCCGTAAAAGATTCGTTTCATAAATAACATCTGTCTGTTTATGACGTTTCACTGTAATGTATATCGTCGCAAAAACAACCAAAAGGCTGTAAAAAAGCCGCGCCATGTTTTTCTTTAGCTTGAAACTATCTTTTTAACTATAACAAATAAATTCTTGTATCTTATTCTTTACAAAAGCTTCTCAAATCATAAAGCACTAGTTATAAAATTTCTTGATGGCATTTTGTTTTCTAAACATCTAGCTATATTATATAATTTAAGTAATACTCTAGAACTACATATCATAATTCTAAAATATATAATAAATATGGACATATATTAAAATTTATTTAAGCAGAGGAAATATAATTTATTTTTTTTTCTATAAAAAACCGCTCACTTTCACTTACATATTTCTTGAACAAAAACCTTGGCGCGACCTTTTCTTAATATGACAATAAAGCCAACCGCATAGTGACAATGGTTGACTCATAATAAACATTATATTGAAATAACCATTGATTAAATAGCAATCTTAAATGAATATCAATGAATGTTAAAATTCAGTACGAAAAGAAATTTATTGATAATGTTATTTCATAGTCATCGTTATATTGTTATAGTTGCCATTTGCTAGATATTCTTACAGCAAATCATGTCTTATATAAAATTAAGCATACCGTAATAATATAAAGGGAATTTCAAATAGATTACTATACTTCAGGAAAATTGTAGAAAATATGATACTGACTTAATTAATATAATTAGAAGTCCACTGTTTAATTCATCGGCTTTTCACAGTTGTCTGAAAATAGACCTTAGGAATGACATTATTAAATTAATTGAGAAAAGGTCGCACCAAGGTTTTTGTTCAAGAAATATGTAAATGAAAGTGAGCGGTTTTTTATAGAAAAAAAAAAAATAAATTATATTTCCTCTGCTTAAATAAATTTTAATATATGTGCATATTTATTATATATTTTAGAATTATGATATGTAGTTCTAGAGTATTACTTAAATTATATAATATAGCTAGATGTTTAGAAAACAAAATGCCATCAAGAAATTTTATAACTAGTGCTTTATGATTTGAGAAGTTTTTGTAAAGAATAAGATACAAGAATTTATTGGTTATAGTTAAAATGATAGTTTCAAGCTAAAGAAAAACATGGCGCGGCTTTTGTACAGCCTTTTGGTTGTTTTTGCGACGATTTGACTGTTTTTTGTAAAGTCATAATATAATATGGGAGAGTCAAATTATTATTATTCATACAAAATGTTTTCTACAGAGAACTTTGCTCTCGATTTTTTATCAATCTAGGACCTAGGTGCAATATTTAAAAAAATAAAAGTATCGTTTTTATGTAAACAGGTCTCAACTCATGATATGAACAACTCATGAAAAAGTAAAAGAAATATTCGAAAATAAGCCTAAAGCAATGCATTCGAAAATTAATAAAATTATTACATACAACGGAAACACACACATAAAAACTATAGTCTTTGACTAATAATTTTAAAAAATTAACATAACAATTTTATAAAAGTTCTTGAGGATAGCATAAAAGCTTAAATCGATTGTTATTTACTCTAAATAAATAATAAACAAAACAACATTGTGCAAAAAAAGATGTGAAATTAAGTGTTTCGCAATTAAACAATTTTTTTTAAAAATTCTTGATTATGTTCAGCCAAGTACCATTGGTGTGTTCCATAAACTTTATAGTCTATGATTGACTGAAAGTTTTAAAAAAATTCAGTTTTTACGGTTATATATCACCTCAATCTCGAAATCGGCACATATTTGTCATTTTCGCCTTATCTTACCACATAAATATACGTAAATACATATATTTTCATTTTCAGTGAGAAAGTCGTTGTGAATAATGGATAATAAACAATCAAGTCCTCACCATAAGGGTTTTGTTCTATTTTTTCAAAGTACGGAACCCTTAAAATAATAATAAAATCTTCTCAAATTCTTTTCTTTATATCTCATAAAGCTTAAAAACACAAAATTTTAAAGCCTACTAAATTATTTTTTAATCTCATCACTTCAAAATAACTACCAACGTTCTAAAATAAAATGAAATAAAAATTAAAATTTATTATCGATATAACATTTGTTGGGTTCTCTCAGATAACAAATTTACATAATAGACCAAATACATGTTTTCACAACATCGTTTTCTTAACACATCAATAATAGGTCTTTTTACTGAAAGCATATTCTAAATATATTCTTTTTTCTAATACCTTTATAATTACCAACTTCCAGTTAATATATTAATAAAACAGTTAATATATTAATAATTTTTCTCGATACAAACATAACAAATATTTTTATCGAAAACAACTATATATGTTTGCAAACTAATCTGGGTTCGTGTTTAAGTTTTTTAACTGTTGTTAAATATTACCAATATTGAGGGATAATAAATTTCAATTCGCATAATTTTGTGTTTTTCAATTCTGTACATTTGGTTGGTGTTTGAAAATTCGCCAAAATGATACTAAATTACTACATTCATATCAATGCTACCAACGTGGTATAAAAATTTGTAAAAACATTTTAATTTTACTAAAAGTTTGGGAAAGCAAAATTTTAATTTTATAAACTTTCAGAAAAAAGCATGAATGCTGACTTTTTTTACTAATGAGAAACATATAGTTAAATAAGATATACTTTTATTGATAACTTTGAATACAGTTGTAGAAAAAATGCAAATTATTCGAAATGAAAATTTTAACCTTTAAAACCTATTCGGTGCACAGTATATATACTAGTAGTGTCTTTCAAAACATGGCGCGCAAGACACTACCGCGTCTCTTGATCTTTCATTCCAAATCAATTAACGGATATTATATTTCGGTGTATAATAATTGTTTTATTTTATTTTTTCAATTTGTGAAACACATATATTTTTTTGTTAAACAGATATTAAAATAAAGTTGATTCTGCGCAGGCGTTTGTGTTGAATCATTAATAACGTGCTTTATTTTCATCATCATTAGTGCTCTGCTTGTGCAGGTCTCTGATGTTTCCGCCACTGGTATCACTCCTGAGCCGTCTCTTTCATCATTCCGTACCCTCCGTAGCCCGTTTTTATACTGTCCCTAATTTTTTTCTTTTTCTTCTTCCCCTTTTTATTTCTTCCTCCAAAATATCTCTTAACAAACATTGCTTTCTTAGTACGTGTCCGATCCAATTCCTTTTTCTTTCCTCTATTGTCTTTACTAGATTACGTTCCTTGCCCACTCTTCTTAGAACTTCATTTTTCCTCATTTTTCACCTTGTCTATCCACTTGATCTTAAGAACTCTTCTACAAATCCACATTTCAAAACTCTCTAACTTACTAATTTCCTTCTTTGATAAAGTCCACATTTCACATCCGTACAAGAGAACGCTCCACACAAAGCACTCTATCATTCTTTTCTTCAATACCATGTCTATTTTACTGTTTAACAGCATCTTCTTTGCTCTGAGAGCCTGCTTTGCCATACCAATCCTTGCTTTTATTTCTCTTATTCCACTCCAGACTTCCGTCACCTCAGTTACTAGATATTTTTACCTTTCTGCCTGTTCTAGCCTTTCTTCATCTACAATGATGTTTAACACTTCTTTCTTTCCTATTTTCATTACCTTTGACTTTCGCACAATAATTCTAAGCCCATACACACTTTCCATATCCTTTAGATGTTTCAACATTCTGTTCAGTTCTTCCTCACTTTCTGCAAAGATCACCATATTATATGCTCACTCCTTTATCGCTCCTCCAGCATTCCAACACCGTTTCGTCCATGTAAATAAACTACATCCTTGTTTTACTCCTTTTCTAATCTCAAACCAGTCTGTCCTGCTGATGTCAACCCGTAAAGTTACTCTCTGGTTCATATACAGCTTGCCTATTAACCTCTTTTCTCTCCAGTCAACTCCTTTCTGTTTTAATATCTCCTACAGTTTCCCCCACAAAGGACAGTCGAAGGCTTTTTCCAAGCCTACAAAGAAAAGGTAAACCTCCCTGTCCCTTTCTGTATAGCGCTCCACAATGGACCTTACGATTCCCAGTGCATCCCCTGTACCAATGCCCTTTCTAAAACCGAACTGCTCCTCGTCCACTCTCTAATTCATCACTCTTGTCATACGCCTATTTATTACTCTCAGCAAGATTTTAGCAGCAGGCACACCTAGACTGATGGTTCTGTGTTCGTCACACTTCTTCGTTCCTTTTTTCTTAGCCAGTGGATTCATTTCGGATCTCAAGAAGTCCTCTGGCCACTACCCACTTTCTGGTATCTCATCAATTCCTGCTGCCTTGCCACTTTTCATATCTTTAATTGCTGCTCTCACCTCATCCAGTATAATACTTGGGCCGATGATATCTCTTGGTACTTCCTCTTCTCTCTCTACTTTTAAAACCTTAGGTTTTTCCTTTACCTTATAGAGCTCCTCCATATATGCTTTCCATCTTTGCAGAATGAGTTTTTCTTCTTTCAGAATTACAAACGCCTGACTCTCCACTTCTTTACATTTTACTCTGTTCCTGTCTTTGGTCGTTGTTAGTTCTCCCACTTTGTTATATACCAGATCATGCCTTCCAGATTTAACCATTTCTTCAATTTCTTTACACTCATTATTAAATTATGCCTTCCTTGTTCTGTCAGTTTCCTTTCTCAATTCTGTGTTCATCCTTCTACACTTTATTCGTCCTTCTTCAGTATTTTGCTTTTTAAACTTTCGTCTTTCCTCCATTTTATCTATTGTACCTTGTGTAATCCACGGTTTCTTTGGTCGAATTCCTTTCTTGTATCCTACACTATTTTCACACTGTTTTTATACTTTGCTTTATTCTTTTCCATCTCGTCTCAATATCCTCTACTTGTTGTTTCGAATTCCTTTCTTGTATCCTACACTATTTTCACACACTATTTTTATACTTTGCTTTTTTCTTCTCCATCTCGTCTCACTATCCTCTACTAGTTGTTTTATTCTCATTTCACTTTCCATATCCAAACCTATTTTCTCGGCATCCAGAGACTTTAATCTATCTAAATCCCATTTCTTGATTTTTGCTGCTTTCTTTAAACTTTTAAGTTTTATTTCCAAAACTGCTAGTAGGAGCATATGATCACTGTATATATCTGCACCAGGTAAGGTCTTTGCCTTCTTCATTCCATTCCATTCCATAAAATCTATTTGTTTTCTATAGAGATCACCAGGTAGGTGACTTCCAAGTATACAACCTTCGTTTATGATGCTTAAACCACGTGTTGGTAACTATTAACTTCTTTTCTTAACAAAATTCAATCATCCTTTCTCCTCTTTCATTTCTCAACCCCAGACTAAATTTTCAACTACTCCCTCGACCTCTTCTGCCCCGTCACTTGCGTTCTAGTCCCCCATCACAACGTGACAGCAACCCTTTCCTTCCTCTTTCAGAATCTCTTCAATCCGGTCATAAACCGTTTCCACCTCTTCGTCATCATAGTCACTTGTAGACATGTACACTTGAATGACTAAAATACTCTTCGGAGCGCTGTTTATCTTTAATGCTATAATTCTATCACAGTCATATATTACCTTACCAATACAAGTCTTTAATCTGTTATTTACAATAAAACCCACTCCGTTCTTTCCTCCACTGAAGTAGAACACAGCGTCTTCCATATGTTCCTCACTGACTCCTGCCCATCTCACTTCACTAATCCCAACTATATCCATGTTATTCTTAATCATTTTTTCCCTTCTCAAGTTTTCTAGCTTTTCTTCCTTAAGCGTACTTGTTACATTCCACGTTCTAAACCTAACTTTGTTATCACTTCTCCTCTCCTGATCACATGAAGTCTTTGTACACTGCTCCCCGGAAATCCGATTGGAAAAATATTCCGGTATTGTATTTAGTATTCAAAAAACTCATGTTACTTTTTCTTCCTCTCCTACACCTTTTCTTGGAACACCTTTTATGTCTTTAATGGAGTGGTTTCCGTTGCCTTTCCCATCCTGATGCCGTTGCCCAAGTAACAATTCTTAGAGCTATTAGTATCAAGATACTGTACTGAAGCTCTAGAGAAGATTGTATGTTGCTAGTTGCGCGTTTTATTTGTCGGGTGATACTTGGAGCTCTAAACAAAATTATTGTTGCTTTATAAAATAGTTTTCGAAAACTCATAGCTCTAATAAAATATAAAGCAGGCAGTTATTAGAATAGCATTACAATAGCTTTATAACCTAATATAGAGCTTTTAAACTAAAGTAGTGCAGCACCACTTATTATAGACCTATGAGCTGTATTTCACCGTTACAACAGCAAAGCGAGCTATAATTGAGCTTATTTAAAGCTATAAGCATTATAAAATCTTACTGTAATATAGCGTTAATGTCTATTTGTAAACTGCTTTTTTCTAATATAAAAAGACCTCAAATATAACAGAGCTTATTTTTTACGTAAATTTTGAGTTATTGCGAGTTTTTGAATCTTCAATAGTTCAAAATGGTCGCATTTTTCAGTCAAACGTTAGTTGAAATTGAAACATTGACATTTGATTATGTGTGACATTTTCCTTAAAATTTTAGAGCTTTCTTAATCACACTACTTCTATATAAAGCTATTTGCTTTGTAACATAATAAGATTATTATACAATAAAGCATTTGTGACACAAAAAAAAAAACAGTTTCACAGAGCAAATAGCTTTATAAAAAAGTAATGCGATTGTGATAGCTCTGTATTAAAATAAACCGTTATAAATAGCATTATAAAGGAGTAATATGTAATAGGTAGCTCTATATTGGTATAATTTGCTACCATCTTCGTTTTAATAAAGATGGAGTAAAAAATATCACCATAATGGCCAAAAATGTTTTAATAATTATTTTTGCTAATGATGTATTTTGCAAATATGACATATCACGATAACTGGATTTCTATTGTTAACCATTTATAACTAAGAATTTTTTTAAAGATGAATTCACCAAAATAAATTTATTTAACAAACCTGAAACTATGAAAAATGTTTCAAAATATTAAAAAAAAATTTATAATTTTTCTATTTTGCCACCAAATACACAAAACTAATAAGGGCGCACTAAAATTTTAGTTCTTTACTATCACTATTCACCATAAAAAATAAATGGCACATAAAATTTGTATACATATAGTATTTATTTAAAATATAACAAATTGCCATTTAATTTATATAAGAATTTATTTGACAGAAACCATAACATCAAAACATTTTAAAATCATGTCGATATATATTAGTTTATGTAAACATAAAGTTTCATTGAAAAAATTACTTGTTTTTGTATTCAAAAAGTAATATTAGCTCTTAAAAACTCTAACAGTCAACCTTTATACAGCTAAGATAGCTCTATTAAATATTATTAAACAACTTCTTTAGAGGAAATAATGCTGTAAAAGTAGCAAATTTAGCACCAAAACAGCTCTGCTAGAGCTGTGGCAGCGCTGCATCAGCAAAATATAAAGCAACCAGCTGTATATTATAGCTCTAGAGCACTAGAAGAGCTTATATAAAACTGAAATTGTTACTTGGGTGGTCTCGAAGGACTCATCCGCCTTTGAGGACAGTTTCCCACCCCCAGGACAACAGAGTGCCCCGTTCTATCTTTTGGGTTCATCCGCTCTCCGAGGATGCCGTTGACCGGAAGTTGCTCGGTCGTCAGTTCCTCGTTGGTCAGAACAAGGTATACCACATGAAGGTTCGAGGTTGATATTTTAGAAGGTAAAACTTACTTATTTATTATAAGTTTTGCTGTTCAATGTATACACCTTTGGTACATACACTGAATCTGATCTACGCGATGAAATTTCCTATCGTCACTGGTTTTATTGGTTGTAAGAGTTTGCACTACAAATGAAACACCAAGCCTTAGATCAAAAAATGTCTTTTTTTATTACAAATATTTCGGTCCTTTTTTTGGGACTTTCTTCAGTGTAATTCTTATGTGTTATCCTGAACACTCATTTAAACTTAATACTCTGAGGAGGAGTAGGAGGACCAAAAAAAGGACCGAAATATTTGTAATAAAAAAAGACATTTTTTGATCTAAGGCTTGGTGTTTCATTTGTAGTGAAAACTCTTACTACCAATAAAACCAGTGACGATAGGAAAAGTTACTTATTTATTAAATTTTTAATTTTGAAAGATAATTTTCTAATGAAAATAAAACACAACCGAATATTTTGACAGCTAGTCTACTATAAATGAAGAATTATAAATGAAGAATGTACATATGTACGCAATGTTAATTGTAAGGTTGAATTGTAAGGGACCTTTAGATGTTTTTTTTAATTTGAGTATGGGACGGTTAGTTAGATTATTTTTTCTCTGTCTGTTTCATTTGTTTTTTTTTGTACACAGCAGATTTCCCTGTATGGGTAATATTTATTTGCAAAATACATTTGAAACGATTTTTAGTTTTGTATCGAGTCGGTATTCCTGCATTTTTCATAATAGTACATTTACTTTTTTTACAAACATTTTGATACAAGATATCAATAGTATAAATGATATTATTTTTTTTGAATGGCATATGAAAGGTGAATTTTTTTCTAGTCCAAAATAATTTTTTGTGTAATTTTCAAAATCGCAGTTTTGAGTTATATTCAAAAATGTGAAAAAATTTCCTTCCTTCCTAGTTGAAGTTCAAATCCTGTTGGTATGGTATACCAAATGTTCAGTAGACAAAACACTCGAATGTGTTAACAATGCACTCGTTGGCAATAATTTGACCGTTTGACTACACTTTTTCGTCCAGCTATTGTAATAGGTGACTTTAATGTTGGTTTCAATAAAAATCCTCAAAACTGGCTCTCAAAAGATTTTCTACAAAAAAATTTACAAACGGAAATTCATGAACCAACAACAGTTTAAGCTACAACAATTGATAATTTATTTTCCAATATAAATAATTTATAAGCTGGCGTTATTTAAGTTTTCTTTAGCCACCATAAACCGCTTTGAGTAAGATGCAAGCAAACGTGAAACTATGCTAACAAAAACTGTTGTTTTCTCAAATATTATATACACGGAACCCTCAGCGAGCGAATTAGATTCGCACTTGCCTGACTTCTTTTTCTATAAAATTCTTTTTCTTAAATTAATTGAATTAAAGATTTTCCTGAGCCAGAGACCATGTGTTAATTTTTTTTCATATTTGTAACATCCAGGTATAAACCTGTTTATGACAAAATAAAATTCTAAAGAATAAAAACTGTGTTGTCTTTTTAATTCAAATCTTGCGTTAATGATCCAAAATCGTTGCAGGCTGCAGTTCGGAATCAGCAATTTCAAAGAAATTCAAAAATATAAGCTCGACTTTTAGTATTAGAACAAGCATCAAACCGAACATCCTAGTAAAAAAAACTAGCCACTCTGAGATACTTAGTCTGAAATTGTAAGAAAAATAGAAAATTAAAATAACAAATGTCTTCGGGGAAAATGTTACCATGAGAACATCACATCGACCATGTAACGTATTAAAAAAAACACAAAAATTCAAATATATATTCGAAACATATTTTTCCACCCATCATTGTAAAACATAAACCACAAAACGAACAATAAATCCTTAAAAAAACTGTATCCTTAAAACATACAAAATATCTGAAATAATATCATTTCCAATATATATTGATTTTATACAAAAAAAACATAAATAAATAAAATCTAACTTTCACGAATCATGACATAAAGAAAAAAAATAAAGGAAACAAAAATATTATTCCATACATTTATCCTATACCAACCAAATACTACACACCTCCCCCTTCTTCTTTTTCTTTAGAAATCAAAATATCTATATACAAAAATAAACTCTAACAAGAAAATAATTTCTTTGAATTTGGTTTAATATTTATTCTTTTATTCCCATTTCTAATCCTCCAACTCACAATTTTTAACTCAATAACTCATTTTATTTTATTTTTTTCCCCACCCCCAAAATCACCTTATCATCAAAATTTAATAACATAATATATAACAAAGCAAAAAAAAAGTGTAGTGGCAGAATGAGTTGTATGTGCAAAATGTTTACATGTACGGTGAGGTTGTTTTATTTTATTTTCATCTCTCACATTTTCAATGATTTTCCACATTTCCACATGCAGTTTATATATTATAGGATATAGGATACAAAATTGTATAAAATTTATGTTTGTTTTATAATAAAATATACTAATAAAAGGATATACGGATGTACATGCTCGTTTATATCAACGATATAAGTAAAGGATATATAGAAGAAAACTATCGTTATGGAATTATAATTGACAGAAAAGTTTGTGGATACATATTTCGTATGTCTAGGACAAAATATTTGATGTAATTACCATGATTTTGATAGAATTTGCATGAAAATGGTTAGAATTTTGATTTTCATTTTTGAGACACGAGTTTTATGACGAATTCCAATTTTATTTTATGATTTACTAAATAAAAGTCGGCAGCACTAAAAGTTTTTGACGGCAAATCTCTTATTGAATCCCAAACCTAACTTGTTGGGAGAACTTAGATAAATATAAATTGGAGACAGTATGAAACGCGATGATGACCTTTAACCTGTTTTCACGAAAAAAATTATAAAATACAAAGAAACCCACAAATGTTTGTTGAGTAGCCTAATGGTAAGCCAACTGAGTTTGGAGGACTCGGGTTCAAAGCTCAGTTTGATGAAAGCGTCTTTATGGGGTTAATTAAGAAATAATTCATCACCCATAAAAACTAATCGATTAAATTAGATTACATACATTTTATTGCATTATAAATAGCTTGCTCCATTATCCGTCAAGATCCGTGGTTAACTTTTCATGGCTATATATGGGTCATTCATTTACAAACCGAACACCTTTCTAACCGACACATTTTTGATTTGACTGAATTTTTTTGACTGTATCGAAAAAAAGATATATGCGTTCGAGGATTTTTTTTTAAATTTAAAAAAAAAAGAGCGGTTCCAAATTTCGAGAATTACTTGATGTTTGGCATGAAGACTTATTTTCAAAACTTCATAACGCCGGTTCTATTAAAGATAGATATGTACTTCTTTTAATTTAAAGTTAAGAGAATAAATTTTCTAAAAAAAATATCGTCAATAAGAATAATTAAAAAATTTCTATTATTATAAACAAATAAAATTTTTAACAATTGCACCACCCTCCTAACGAGTGTTTAGAATAACCATCGTATTCTATGCTCAATAGACTGGTCGATAAAAATTAAATTTTTCGAGACGCCTCTTAAAAAAATTCTTTGTGGTTAAAAAACCACCAGGGCAATTTTTTTTAAATCAAAAGAACACGTACCGCAAAATCATTGAAGTTGATTTTTGATAAAATTGTTAATATCTAATAAAAAAAGAAGATCAGAAAGAAATCACTAACATTTTTGAAGGAAATTTAATTCTCTACAAAAAAGTTCCAAGTCATTTTTCTCCTAAAACGTTTTTGATGATATTTTGAAATAAAATTCGAAATTCTTCTAAACTCGTAAAAACAAATGATGTAAATATTGACGAAAAAGTATTAATTTTGATTTTTCTTGTCACAATTATTTTTTTTTCTTTTTATTCTATAGCATACGAAGAAAATTAGGACTATTTGATCATCTTTATTTTTATGTATTAAAATATCTTGAAAAACTATACGTTTTAGGAAAAACATGACTTGGACCTTTTCTGTAGAGAATTAAATTTCCTTCAAAAATGATTATGCGATTTTATTTAAATCTGCATTTTTTATGAGATATTAACGATTTTATACAAAACTATTAATATGACTGTTTTTTAAATTTGCATATTTTATGAGATAATTCAACAAATCTACAATTTTATCAAAAAATCAACTTCGACGATTGTGCGGCGTGGCGTGTTCAACACGATTGTCGTGTTCATTTGGTTTAAAAAAGAAATTACCCTGGTGGTTTTTTGACAGCAACGAATTTGTTTAGGGGGACGTCTCGGAAAATTTAATTTTTAACAAGCAGTCTAATGCTCAATCCTATAAAAAATGTATATTTATTTCAACCAAATCAAAAATGTGTCGGGGACATATTTTGTCCAAATCTGTCAAGTTTGTAAACGAATGATATACTTGATTTCTTATGTGCGAATATTCATGTTCAAATGTGTATAGACGACTGCTTATGCCAACCTACAAAATCTGATTTTTATCTCTTTTCCTTCAACCCAACCTCTCCTAACTTCTGTTCCGCTTTGTTCTAAATCGCATTAATACAAAATTAAATCAAAACACTTCATCTTCAAAAAGCCCCTTCTTACACAAAATCAAACGAATATTTTCCTCTATATCACTTTTTAAGTTTTCACTTAATTTACACAAATAAATTAAAATTCAATTTAAAATTACAAAAATAAATGTCCCTACTACTTGACTCAATTTTATTTATAAAATAAAAATATAATGTAATCCTGATTATTTTCTGGAATAAATGAAATAAAAAATATTGAAATATTGACTGTTTACACTTTTATGTTCAATTTTTCCTTTGTTGTTATATATTTTTATTTTTCATAAATCATGAAATTCATATTTTTCCCTATTTTTCCTCTTTCAATTTTCTTTTTGTTAACATTTTCATTGTATCAAATTTTCCATTTGCACCCATTGATAAGGATAAAGAATGAGAAAGAAAAGCTCATAAAAAAAGAGCGAGTAAGAAGAGAATGAGAGACTACGAAAACATGTATTGTTTCCTTTGTTTGTTCTGATTTAATCTTGTCGGTATTTTTTTTTGTTATGATTTTCTTTTCGGAAAAAAAGAAATCGATAGAAAAAATAAAAGATAATGGAAAAATGTTTTTCTTTGTATATTTTTCAAAGATTTATGTTCTCTTGAAAGGAACAAAAATAGAATGATTTTTTCAATTTTTTTTATTGTTGTTGGGTGAGGATTTGAATTTCATAAATATTTTTGATAGGTATAAGTATTTTATGTTTAAGATTTTAGAAGATTATCTCGAAGATTTTTTTTGAACGGGATCCAATAATGGGTTTTGAAAGTTGAGAATGAAACTCTTGATAATGAAACTGGTAATGATGTTAAACCTTGTATGCTGCTTGCAATGCTTCTTTAGAAACAAAACTTCCAAATCATTTTTAACATATATTATTTCCGTTAATTTAAAAATCATAATAACCCAATCAATTTCTTTTTATTCCAAATATAAATCACCTTATTCAAGTTTGTGTTAAATCAACAGTGATAACAACAAACAAAACGTCTATCAAAATAAATCAATAATCAATTTACAATGTTTATCAACCACACACCTTTCACTATATAATATAATTATATTATAACATCAAAGAATATAACAACAACAAAACTATAATTTGTGATGACGATTACAATTATTTATAGTAAATTAATCAGATTAATCTCTTTCTACAATAATTTATATTTGTTTTTTTTCTATTTCTAATTATGGTTTTGTTTATATAGGAATAATATAATAAAATGTCAATGAAGTGTTATCATCTTGTTTTTTATAGAAATTAATTGGAAATAAATGAACCAGTTATTTTGTTATGTCCATATTAAGGTTGATCATTAAATGATTAAAGAAATTAAAATAAAATCAAGATTCCTATCCATCAAATTAGTTCATTTCACTTCTAATTGCGCCACTTGTTCATTTCTTTGAGATTATAAAACAATAATTCATCTTCTTTTAAAAACAATAAAATAAATTACGCTTATTCCATAGAAAAAAAGAAGAAAACGGAAACAACCTATAAACACATCCATCCAATGTTTACAACTTTAGTTGATTTACAATCGTTATTACAAAAATATACAATTTAATATTCCGCTTTCTAAAATATTAGGTTGGTTCGTATATTATTCATTCATACTTTTAATGTATATTTTTGTAAATGTATTCTAATATTTTCTTATTCTATTTCTGTATGACGACTGTTTCTAAATATGTCACATCCAAGATTTAAAATATGGAGGGGCTGAAATCTCAAGCTCTGAGATATCAAGACTTCTGTCTGGGTTAAGGATTTTGATATAGTTTTCGTCAAAAAACTTTTATGAGGACATGGTTTTTAGTTTTGGGCGGCGATGTATATCAAACATAACTTTTTGTTAAACTACATGTATTTTTTAACTCTGTTTAGATATGTATTACAAAACTAACACGATACGTTGTTGGAAAATTATAACAGATCATATTGTTACGTTTTTCCAAACTTCCTTCGAATTGGCCTAACTCACAATTCGATAAACGTAATTCCCAATCTCTTTCTGAGTTCGATCACTGATTAGTAAGCACAAACACCCGGTTTTATTAAGTATTTAACAACTTAATTGTTCCACAACAATAGGAAAACAATACAGTAAACAATATTCCTAACTAGAATATTCTTTCAACAGCTTCAGAAACTCCAACGGTTGATTGTAGAAATTTCCAGTTCACAACGTTGAAAATAATACACAAAATATTTCTACTCAATAAAACTTATAACTTTATTACACTTATAACTTTACACAAAACTAATTTAAAGATCACTTTTATAATTTTAACTTCACAATCGCAGGTTTAAAATAAAACTAATTTTACATTTAATTTCACTTTACTGTCGCAGGTCTAAAATAAAACTAATTAAAAACTACAATAGGTAATCTTCTTATATACCTTCTGCAATACTTCTAGATAATTCGACATCACTTTCCAGAAACCTTGAGAAAATATTAGAATATTCGATTATTTTACGTTATGTTGATTTGATTCATAAAATCGTTTATGTTGACCCTATTTCTAAGAAGAGACAACAACAACAATATTCATTTCATTCAATTTCTGTTATGTTTTGTTGATTTTATTTTCCTGGAAGTGACCGTAATCGTTTAGATCTTTCTGTAATCGTCTAGATTTTCTGCAATCGTAACAATACCCTCCACTTAAGCCTGTTCGTCCCGAACAGGATCTAGCTCTCCTTTGTATAAGGCCAATCTTTCCAAATGTACGACTTTCGCTTTGCCCCGATGGCCTTTCCTAATTCTATAAACCACGTCATTCAACTTGGTTATAATGTTGTAAGGTCCTTCCCATGCAGCTTGCAGTTTTGGTGATAACCCTCGTTTTCGTTGTGGGTTGTGTAGCCATACTAATTGTCCTTCTTCAAAACCTTTATTATTAGATCGTATATCATATCGGGCTTTCATTCTATCACTGGTCAGTTGTATCTTCTGCCGAACAAGCTTGTGAATATCCTCAAGGTTCTCCCTGATTCGGTTGACGTATTCTTGCGCAGACAATGATGTTGATGGTACCGCTCCAAATTTGAGGTCACCAGGAAGTCTTAAATCACTTCCAAAAATAGTTTGAGCTGGTGTCATGGTCGTGGTGTCATGAACTGCTGATCTGTATGCCATCAAAAATAAAGGAATATGTTGATCCCAGTTACGTTGGTTCTTACTGACCATTTTAGCTAGAAATTCCTCCAAAGTAGCATTGAATCTCTCAACCATCCCATCTGACTGTGGGTGTGAAGCTGTCGTACTCGTTTTGTTAATCCCCAGCATTTGACAAATTTCCTGGAATACAGCTGACTCGAAGTTCCGTCCCTGATCGGTGTGGATCTCCATAGGAACTCCATAGCGGCTAATCCAATTATTTATCACAGCTTCAGCGATTGTGGTTGCTTCCTGGTTGGGAATCTCACACACTTCCGGCCACTTACTGAAGTAGTCCATGATCACAAGCACATATTTATTCTGATTAACAGTTGTTGGAAATGGTCCCGCTACATCCATTGCGATCCTTTCAAATGGAGCACCTACATTGTATTGCTTCATTTTTCCACGACTTCTTCGTGCGGGTCCTTTCACCGCCGCACATTTATCGCATTTTTGACACCACTCCACAATTGATTGCCGAGTCCCTGACCAGTAAAACCGTTGTCGTATTTTTGCAAGAGTTTTGTTGATCCCAAGATGACCTCCACTCGTTCCTTCGTGATACTCTTTCAATACTGCTGGTATTTTCCCTTTTGGTACCACTGTAAGGGATTGCTTTATCTTGCCATCTGAGCTTTCCCATACCCTTTTTAAACATCCATTCTCTAGCTGAAGACTGTCCCATTGCGCCCAGTACGCCTTCAAAGTTGGAGTTTTATCAGCAATATCTCCCCATACTGGTTTGCAACCCTTTTCCTTGGACTCGATGATCGGTGCAAGATCCGGATCTTCTAATTGATCTCTCCTTATGGCTTCAGCAGTCCATTCATCGTCAGGTAGCACTTGTAGTAATCGGACATCGATGATGTTCTCCTTATTTTCTTGACGACTGCAATGCTTACATTCAACTTGACAGGGTCGTCTCGATAATGCATCAGCGTTCCCATGTGCAGTACCTTTTCGATGTTCAATGTCCAAATCGTACGCCTGCAACCGTTCGATCCAACGTGCTACTTGTCCCTCTGGATTTTTGAACTGGAGTAACCACCTTAACGCACCATGGTCAGTTCTGAGATGAAATTTCTGACCATACAAGTATTTATGGAAATGTTTGACGGATTCCACAATAGCCAATAATTCCTTTCGAGTTACACAATAATTCCGCTCCGGCTTGGATAGCATTTTCGAGAAATAAGCTATCACCTTTTCCTGACCATCTATATTCTGCGACAAGACTCCTCCTATACCTTCATTACTGGCATCAGTATCCAAAATAAACTGAACATTTGGTATAGGATAGGACAGAATTGGAGCCGTACATAATCTCCTGCGGAGCTCCACAAATGCTTGTTCCTGAGGTTCATTCCATTCAAATGCCTTATCTTTTCTGGTTAACTCATGCAGACTTTTGGCAACGTTGGCGAATCCTGGCACAAACCGTCTGTAATATGTGCACAATCCAAGAAAGCTTCGTAGTTCATGTAGGTTCTTTGGTCTTGGCCAGTTCATAACTGCTGCAATCTTGTCGGAATCTGTATGAATTCCCATTGCCGTAACCTTGTGTCCCAAATATTTTACTTCTTCCTTGAAAAGTGAACACTTTTTGGGACTTAACTTTAAACCGGCTGCTTGCAACCTTTCCAGTACCTCCGCCAAGTTCCTCAAGTGGTCATCAAAGTCTTTTCCCATGACGATGATGTCATCCAAATATACAAGGCATGTTCTCCAGTACAAGCCTTTTAGTACCCGTTCCATTAATCTCTCGAAAGTTGCGGGCGCGTTGCATAACCCAAATGGCATGACATTAAATTGCCATAGTCCATTCCCTACACTGAACGCTGTTTTCTCCCGATCTTCATCCGCAACTTCAACCTGCCAGTAACCACTCTGCAGATCCAATGTTGAAAACAATTTTGAGCCCGATAATGTATCCAGTGTATCATCAATCCTAGGCAATGGGTAGCTATCCTTCTTAGTAACTATGTTTAGTTTCCTGTAGTCAACACAAAATCTCAAGCTCCCATCTTTCTTGCCAACCAACACCACAGGTGAGCTCCAGGGACTGTCTGAAAGCTCAATTACACCAGCTTCTTTCATATCTCTTACCATTTTATCAGCTTCCTCTCTTTTAGCCAATGGTAATCGTCTTGGTGCCTGGCGTATCGGCTTTTCTGCTCCGGTGTCAATACGATGTTTTACCATATTGGTTCTGCCATTCCCTTCAGGTGTACTACAGAATACAGACTTGTGCCGCTCCAACAATTGACGTGCTGCTTTCTTCTGTTCTTCTGAAAGCCCTTCTGTCCATTTCTGCATAAGTTGCTCCATTTCTGCTTTTTGTTGTTTTGTGTTGACCGAGCAATTGATGTTTTTCTGCTCGCACTTTATTATTTTAGCTACCTATTCACATTGTCCTATGATTGATCCTTTCTTCATTGTTTTCTGGGTATCTGACAGATTTAAAACTCTTACTGGTATTTTGTAATCAGCATCCGATCTAACTAAGGTTTTTCCTATTACGACTTCTTTATAATTTTGATCTTGTTTATTGGCTTCCACAACCCACAACCTGGGTGACCCAGAACCTCCTTCCAATTTTCCCCAAATGATTGTTTCTGATTGGGGTGGCAGCTTTTCTCTGTGATCTAATATTATTCGACGGACACAATTTGAATCTTCACCATTAAATTGGAGTGACAACTCGACATTTCCGTACGTGAGTACTCCTTTGCCAGCATCAATAACGAATCCATTTAGCCTCATGAAGTCCATTCCTAGGATGACTTCATCCACAATGTCAGCTACAACCACTTCATGTTGAAAGTGAGTATTCCCTATTTCAAAGTTGACCACTTTCTTTCCTTTAATACTTGCACTTTCGCCAGTAGCTGTCTGCATTCGGCATCTTCCTGCTGGTTTTAGTTTCCCTTTCACAACATCCGTGCGGACAATTGTATTTGTTGCTCCCGTATCTAACGTGATGACACAACTTTTTCCATCAATATTAGCCCTAACAGTAAGGCTGTCCCAGGTAACAATTTCGCCTAAATTTTTTAAATTATTCCAACTTAACTTGAGAAAGCATTGTGTAAGACCATATTATTCAAGCTTTACCTAAAAAAAGCTTGTAAAAGACTAGATTCACTAAGTTTCTTATATAATTCCTTAAGTAAAGCTTAATTCAATAATAAATATTTAGGGCATATTCAAGCAAATGTTACTCAAGTATAATACCTTTTATAAGGTTTTATTCACATATAACTTTTAAGGTAGTATTCAAGATGTTTTTACTCAAGAATTCTATCCCTTATATAAACCTTCATTAAAGTACAACTTTTAGGAAGAATCCAAGAAGATTCTTACCCAAGGATAGTTCCTTGTATACGACTTTATTTATGTATAATAATTTTAGTAGTATTCAAGAAAATTGTTACTCAAGTAATATTTCTTATATACGGCTGTTTTCAATGAATATTAAAAGATTTACAACAAATCGATCTGTCAATATTTTTGACAGTTCGTTGTTTAATTTTGCGATTGTGTGTTTTTTTATTAAATCACTTATCGATGTGTTTAAAAAGTTGACAAACCTTTAAGAACTTTAACAAACTATTATTGATTAATACAAAAGATTATTTCAAAATAGTAGAGATATTTTCGTCAATGGAAATTTGCAATTGCCATTATTCCGCAACCATTTAATCAAACGTTTCTGATGATGGTTTATATATTGACTGAGATTTACCATTTCTGATGATGGTTTATATAATGATTTGAGTTGGTCAACAAATAAATAAACTGATGATAATTTGTCATACAATTCGTTTTTGTATTAAATGTATGTAATCGCCATATTGTGCGCAATTTGCTTGGGAAAAAAATTATAGCAAAACTTGCAACAGATTGCAACTGACTTATGGAAAATATAACGTAGAACGTTTATTTAATATTATCATTTAACATTTATTTATTAACCAGCCAAATTGTGCAACTGAGCGTAATGCCAACCACAGCATACTATACCCATTACGAGGCTTGAGTAATACTTTTATTCTGTATTGATTAACGTTTTATTCCTGTCGTGGAAATTGATTTAATGAACGAGTGCGTAAGGGTAAACGATGAGGAAGTCGTTATCGGACCTGTGTTCGATTCCTGCCAGGCACGTTTTTATTTATGAATTTTATTTTCCTTTTCCTTTTTTTTATTTTAGTTTTATTCTTTAATCATTTTTAATCGTACAATTGAATGGAAACACATGCGTAGATATCGTATATGAATACGCAAAATTATTTTCATTTCGAGATTGTCCTCAATCATAACCAATATTATTTTTAACAAAAACCCATATATTCTAATTTTAGGAAACCATTAGTACACTTTTATATGTATTAAGAAAAATTAATCCATAGTCGTGGTAGTGGTCCGAAACTTGAAATGTGTACAAATAATTTGTTAAACAATAGTGATTAAGTTTCAATTTTCTTTATGACAGCTGCTAAATAGAGAAGTGGATAGCGTACGGTCCTGGAGAATCAAAGGTTATGAGTTCGATCCCCGCTACAGGCGTTTGTAAATATGCGAAATGTGTAAAATGTATTGTAATTTCCGATAAAAGATTAACTCAATAGCAGCAATATACAAAAAAAAAAGGAGTTTAATGCGCCAATTAGCCAAAATAACTAAAGGAAAGAATCACCAATTTTTTTTCAATGGCATCGCTTCTTGAATAGGCACTGAGTAATTTTCTTGAGTAAAGATTTACTCAAGCACTTTATTCAAGTAATTTTGACAGTATTTGAATAAGCCTTGAATAACAACTTTTGTACAACTTTATTCAAACACTTATATAAAACATGTATAAAGCATTATATATGTCTTCTTGAATAAAGAATATTTTTTCATACGCCTTTTCTCCTTGAGTAGAGCTTGTATAAAACTTTTATCATGCATAGTTCAAGAATTTTAAATTTCCCCTTCCATTTTAAATTCCTTTTTTAAAGCTTTACTCAATGATTACCTAGGTTAAATTGTTACCTGGGTGTCACCTCCCCTTGTCAATCTCGAAACATGGATGAAGGCTATGGGGCAATCGGTTGTGGGAGCCAGCTTACGCCCCTTTAGGCTGACTCGTTGTAGTTTAACTGATGCGGTGCTACTCCATTGTCTTCCCTAGCTTGCTGCACCCGTTCTTCTGCTTGACGTCGCTGCATAGGCGATGCTGATCTTGCTCGTTTCCTTCTAACATCTCGACATTCTCTCGAAATATGGCCCAACTTGCCACATAACCAGCATCGTATTCTGTCACTTCGAATACTTTCTCGTACTCTGGGCTTGTAATTGTTATCATCAGCCAACTCTACCCGGCGTATTTTAATTGATGGTTTAATAATTGCTTGTGCCGTTTCATTTGTTAAGGCATAAGCAATGGTTTCTGCGAATGTTGGTTTTGGCGACAACATTACAGCTTTCCTTGTTTCCGGATCACGAATACCATCAGTAAACGCCTCGATCTTCATCTTCTCCATGAAATATGGTGGTGTATTTGAGTGTGCTAAATGAACAAGCCGCTCTACAGCCGAGGAATAATCCTGTAGAGATTCACCATTTCGTTGCAAGCGACCTTTTAGCTCAATCCTGTATAATTCCTTTTTATGGTCGCTGCCATATTTTCGTTCCAATGCATTCATTACTTCAGCATAGCTTTTTCGGTCATTTTCCGGCACTGCCTGTAGTGCTTCAGCTGCTTCACCTTTAAGCGCAACTATCAATGCAGCAAGACGATTTTCTGCGTTCCAAACATTCTGGTCTGCTGCTGTCTCAAACTGGAACTTAAAGATGCCGAAAGATGTGGTTCCGTCATACGATGGTGGTTTCAATTTAATATTAGCTACTTGCTGCACCACCTGGGAAGTAACTTTAGTCGTCTCAACATCCTGCAACCGTTTTTCGAAATCATCAACTTTGGAAAGTACCTTTTTGTTTTCGTCAAGCACTTTTTGTTCTAATTCTTGGATATCGTTTTGAATCTTCTCGACTTTTCCATCGAATGCCGTTGACATTTGTAGAAGTTTCTCATCCATAATTTGTTTGACTTCATCGCGACTCATAGCAATGTTTGTGTTTATTGCTTCTAACTGTTGATTGATGTTGAGACTAATTTCTTCCTTAGTAGCAGCCAATTGTTGATTGATGTTACAACTAATTTCTTCCTTGGTAGCAGCCATTTGTTGATTGATGTTACAACTAATTTCTTCCTTGGTAGCAGCCAAGCTTTGATTCACATTGGAACTTACAACATCCAGTTTTTGATTCATATTGGCATTTACGGCAGCCAATTGCTGATTCTGTTGACTGATGTTCAAACTCATCTGTTGCATCATAGCCATTAACTGCGTAAAATCACAATTTGCAGGTGGCAATGAGGTTGTTGTTTCCGCAACAGAACTTTTCTCTTCATCAACTGTTACTGAATCAGCATTCGTACTAATCCCTCCAAACTGGTAACTTTCCACAACTACTCCACTAGCTTCCATAGCTTCTCGAAGCCGTATAGTCAATTCAGTTTTGTTGCCGGTTGTTGCCAATCCACGTTGTTCTAGTTCTTTCTTTAACTCAAGAACCTTCAAATCACTTAACAAAACCATTATTAACAGCTAACTAATCCGCCGATGTCACCAATGTTACGTTTTTCCAAACTTCCTTCGAATTGGCCTAACTCACAATTCGATAAACGTAATTCCCAATCTCTTTCTGAGTTCGATCACTGATTAGTAAGCACAAACACCAGGTTTTATTAAGTATTCAACAACTTAATTGTTCCACAACAATAGGAAAACAATACAGTAAACAATATTCCTAACTAGAATATTCTTTCAACAGCTTCAGAAACTCCAACGGTTGATTGTAGAAATTTCCAGTTCACAACGTTGAAAATAATACACAAAATATTTCTACTCAATAAAACTTATAACTTTATTACACTTATAACTTTACACAAAACTAATTTAAAGATCACTTTTATAATTTTAACTTCACAATCGCAGGTTTAAAATAAAACTAATTTTACATTTAATTTCACTTTACTGTCGCCGGTCTAAAATAAAACTAATTAAAAACTACAATAGGTAATCTTCTTATATACCTTCTGCAATACTTCTAGATAATTCGACATCACTTTCCAGAAACCTTGAGAAAATATTAGAATATTCGATTATTTTACGTTATGTTGATTTGATTCATAAAATCGTTTATGTTGACCCTATTTCTAAGAAGAGACAACAACAACAATATTCATTTCATTCAATTTCTGTTATGTTTTGTTGATTTTATTTTCCTGGAAGTGACCGTAATCGTTTAGATCTTTCTGTAATCGTCTAGATTTTCTGCAATCGTAACAATACCCTCCACTTAAGCCTGTTCGTCCCGAACAGGATCTAGCTCTCCTTTGTATAAGGCCAATCTTTCCAAATGTACGACTTTCGCTTTGCCCCGATGGCCTTATATATTAACATAATTTAGTGAAAAGATTATACAATCAGCCAACTACTAAAAAACCTCTCCATTTAGCGTTTTGTAAAATAAAAAACTCAAACTTTTTTCAAACAAAATTCTAAAAATATTGCAAAAATTATAACAAAATCAAAAATTCTAACTTTTTCCAAAATTATAAAAATTTTAATGAAATCAAAAATTTAAAATTTTTCCAAAACTATTCCAAAAATTCTTACAAAATAAAAAATTGAAACAAAATTCTAAAAATATGTACATATGTATATTCAAAAATTCATTTTTTTTTTTCAAAATTCTAAAAATATTCCAGAATTAGAATAAAATCAAAAATTTAAACTTTTTCTAAATTCTAATAATATTCCAAAAATTCTTAAAAATTCAAACTTTTTCCATAACTCTAAAGATATTGCAAAAATTATAACAATATCAAAAATTGAAACTTTTTCCATAATTATAAAAATTATAATAAAATCAAAAATTTAAAATTTTCCAAAATTCCAAAAATATTTCAAAAACTATAACAAATTCAAACGTAAACAAACAGCTAAAGTTATTTTTCCAAAATATTATCTAAAAAAATAAATGATATTATTTTTTTGACACACTTGACATTATTTTTATCACTAACTTCTAATTCTCAATAATAATAATAAAAATGTGGAGGGGCTGAAATCTCACAGCTCTGAGATATCAAGACTTCGGTCTGGGTTAAGGATTTTGATATAGTTTTCGGCAAAAAACTTTCACGAGGTCATGGTTTTTAGTTTTGGGCAGCGATGTATATCAAACATAACTCTTTGTTAAAGTACAAGTATTTTTTATATCTGTTTAAAAATTTATTACAAAACTAACACGAAACATCAATACGTTGCCGGAAAATTATAATCAAAATTCCAAAAATATTGTTAAATTAAATAAAATCAAAGTTTTTCAAAATTCCAAAAATATTCCAGAAATTAGAATGAAATCAAATATTTAAACTTTTTCTAAATTCCAATAATAATTCAAAAATTCTTAAAAACTCAAACTTTTTCCAAAATTCTAAAAATTTTGCAAAAATTATTACAAAATCAAAAATTGAGAATTTTTTCAAAATTCCAAAAATTATAATAAAATCAAAAATTAAAAATTTTTCAAAATTCTAAAAATATTTCAAAAATTCTTACAAAATCAAAAATTAAAACTTTTTCCGAAATTCTAAACATATTGCAAAAATTATTACAAAAGCAAATATACAAACTTTTTCAAAATTTCAAAAATATTTCAAAAACTATAACAAATTCAAAAATTACCGTGTCCAATTTCATATTCAATTACATTTACGTCATAAAAACAGCTACATTTTTTTTGCCAAAAAATTGGGTAAAAAATAAATGAAATCATTTTTTGACACACTTGACAACATTTTTTTGACAAACTTATAATGCCATAATTCTCAATAATAATAATAAAATTTCATTTCAAACAAATAATTAATTTTATTTTTTTCCAAAAAATTGGGTAGAAAAATAAATAAAAATCTTTCTTTTGACACACTTGACAACATTTTTTTGACAAACTTATAATGCCATAATTCTCAATAATAATAATAAAATTTCATTTCAAACAAATAATTAATTTTATTTTTTTCCAAAATTTGGGTAAAAAAATAAATAAAAATCTTTCTTTTGACACACTTGACAACATTTTTTTGACAAACTTATAATGCAATAATCTAGTTTTTGGTCTCACATACCAATCCCTACCGTCAAGATTTCTCCAAATTTAATGTTCCTACTCGTAATCACTTAAAATGAACGTTTTTTAAGCCAAAAATATGAAAATTTGCAAAAAGGTCCTAAAACGTCGAGAAATGCCAAAAAAGTGGGGGTAAGAATTTCTCTTTTGGCTCATGAATGTAATACTTAGGTTTTTCAGACCGAAGTAATAAAACATAAATTAAATTAATGTTTCAAAGATATTGGAGGGATATAGAGCACTAGAGCAGTGTTTTTCAACTGATTTAATGCCACGGACCAATAAATATTTAAAGATTCTATTGCAGACCTTGCAAAACTGTTTCATATTAAATGGTGGGAGGAAGTGGGGTGGAAGTGCAGGTTATATCTTGGTCACACTTACATACATAATGTAATATAAAACAACAGGGATGGACGAAATAAAACAAAAAAAGAAAAGAACAAACTATTATGAGTAAAAAACAGAGTTCAAAACGCATATCACTAATTTACTCTGTTCTTTCAGAACGAATAAGATAAAAAATATAAAACTCCCAAATATAGGAGCAAAAATAAAAAACAATCATTCTTTCTCCTAATTTGAAATAATAGTAATTTATTGTTTAAGTATAAGCGAGCGAGCATTGCGAATTTGCGTGATAATAAAACTCATTAAACACGAAACCAAGAGTAAATTTTTGTTTATTTCACTCCTTTGGAGTTGATTTTATTATTTTTGTTCATTCCGTATGCAGAAAAAGAAATTTAATACTTTTTCGTCATCCTTTTCATTTATTTTAATAACAATACTTGCATAATTGGACAAACCACTCAGAAAAATAATCCTGTTTTAATTTTAAGACGAAA
This sequence comes from Diogma glabrata, assembly GCA_963693315.1. NCBI lineage: Eukaryota > Metazoa > Arthropoda > Insecta > Diptera > Cylindrotomidae > Diogma > Diogma glabrata. The sequence goes on from OY856188.1 coordinate 78,751,679, forward strand.
GAAAGCATCAAATTTGAAGCAAAAATGAGATCTGTGAGTACTTGAAAAACAAATTTATCCTTCCGACAACAACAAATATGTGTTTATTTTGGTTTTTCTACAACCATAATTGCGTTATTAGTCTTAATAGAATACAATAAACAGTTAAACTTGGAGCGGAACACTAATATTAGCATTTTATTGGGTGTTCAACGATATATTTTATTTTTGATCAAAACTTTAGAAATTTGCGAGAGAATAAAATTCATTAACCACGAACCCAATACAATATTTTATCCTTCAGAGTAACATGTATTAATTTAAATTGAATTATTTTAAACTATATTGATAAAACAAGTAACACGAATAAAAATAAACAATGAATTTTATCTTATTTTTGTACCATTAACTCCAGATAATTAAATAAATTGTATTCAACTTCAATACTTATTTAAAGGTTTGGTATTTTGGTATGAAACACATCAAAGTTCTAACTAGTGATACTAATGAGAATTGAGAAACCAAAAAACAATCATAAAAATGCCTAATTTTTTCACAATTCATTTTTTCACCAAATTTCGTTCAATTTAACTGTAGAAGCAGCCTTTGCCTTTTTCAATATTCGAGAGAGGAACATGCGCATTAGTTTGAATTTATTGTTTTTTATATAATCAGAGCGAAAATGTTTTTGATGATTTTTTTACTACGAATATTGAAAAACACAAAGGCTACTACGATTAAATTGTATTGAATTTCTATTGTGGAAAAAATTAGTTTTTTATGAATGGTTTTTGGTTTCTCAATACTCAACAGTATAAAATTTGATGTCTTTCTTGGTAGGCAGGCTTGCATAAAAATTTGATTTTCTTCGATTTAAATCGTATTTTTTTAATTTTTATAAACATTTATTTTGATTTATATAATTATATATAATTAAGAAGTGATCCTATTACTAATATCCATTAAATGTCAAATCTAATAAGCAGTTTTGAAATACTAATTCAAGCGTACACTGAAAGTAATTCGGTCACTATACAACCTATTTTACGCTAACCGAATGTTTCCTCTCACAATAACCACAAATTCGGTTGTCTTATCTTCAAAAACTAAATTTGAAGACACAAAAACCGAATCGAATACACAACAACTGAATGTGATGTCATCGCGACCGCGTAATCACTGTGCCAACAAGCCAACAGAATGATCGAATTATTCTTTCAGTGGAAGGTTTTCCTTTGATATCAAAAAGCATTTTAATTCAGTTTTTACATTCTAAAATATCTCAAGAATTGTATTGAAGCTACGTTTACGACTTTATATAAATAAATCATTAGATTTGTTTATATTAATTCGATGGGAAAGGTAAGACAAATAAAGGAAGAGTTTCTACACAGATAAATATGTGTCTGTCGTTTCTAGTCACACGATTTTTACACTGGACTACTGATTGATGTTTTAGCGACGAGAGGAACGTTAAGATTCAAGGAACTTTACGAACCTGAAGAAATGGATAACTCCGAGAACACTGTGAGGCAGTAAGAAAGTTTTTGAATTTGGAAACGCAGTTTACCAAAGAATGTTTTCCTTACTCGGCAAGTTCCTCGCATATGTAGATTTATGAAAACATTTAGATTGGATTTAGATTTTCTATTGTATTTTCCGATTGGTATTGGTGTAGTAAAACTGTTCGATTGAATCATAGAACATCGCATTTATTCGAAGATTAAAATTAAAAATCTGCGCATTATTTTTCAAAATTTTGTGCATTCAGCATTTACGCAATTTCTTTTTTCAGTTTTTGGAATTTGTTTAAAATTTTTAGAAATTTGTTCAATTGATTTGAATCAATGATTTTTTTTTAAAATCAAGTTGATTTAAATTTGATTTAAATCAACGCAACCCTGATTGTAGGTCATTTCATTTTCAAAATACCAAACAATAGGTATAGAAATTGAATAATAGTAGTTTAATCAATGAGTGAATAATGAAGTAGTTTATTCTCAAGCAAAAGTTTAAAATTTGAGCGAGGCACGAGCGAGAATTTTAATTTGCTAGAGAATAAAATTCATTATTCACGAATCGATTACAATACTTTATTCTCTGACAAAGATTTTATTATAAAAAAAGAATTGTGTATTATAAAAAATAAAAACATTTTCTTCAATTAAAACAATAAATCTTTATTGTTTTAATTGATAAATCAAATTTCTTAATAAAAAAACCCTGATGATAAAAAACGCCCTTCTCATACAATCAACCAAGCTCAACTAAACGAAATAAGAGAATTTAAATTAAAATTTGATTTTCGAACAAAACTTATCAAAGCAATTGTGATTATAATTTGAAAATAATTTTAATGAAATCAAAACAATTTGACCAATTGGAATCATACCAATTGAATAAAATTTTCATTAGACAATAGGTTAAGTTCATTAGGCTATAGGTTAGAAAACAATTCAATAATACATACTATTATTATCGAAAAAACATACAAATAAAGCTGATATAATTAAATGGAAGAGAATAAAATTTATTTAATTGTTTGGAATTAATGGTACAAAAATATAAAATAAAATTCTGTTTTTTTATTCGTTTTACTTGTTTTATCAATGAATTTTAAAATAACTCAATTTAAATTAATATATGTTACGCTAGCGGAAGGATAAAACTGTGTAGTGGGTTCGGGTTTAATGAATTTTATTCTCTCGCAAATTTCTAAACTTTTGATCGAAAAATAAAATATATTATTGAACACTGACCTAATAAAATACTAATGTTGGTGTTTCGCAGCAATCGACCAACAGATTAAGATTAACCAGCTGTTTATTTTATTCTATTAAGACTAATAACGCACACAATTAAGTATGGTTGTAAAAAAACAATAATAAACATGTATTTGTAGATGACGGAAGGATATTTTTTTTTTCAAATTTAATTTTTGCTTCAAATTTGATGCTTTCCTTAGTGTTAAAAATAAAAATAAAATATTTTTCTGAATGGCTTGTCCAGTTATGCAAGGATTGTTATTGAAATAAATAAAAAGGACAAGGAAAAATTATGAATTATTTTTTTCGAATGAAAGAAAATAATAAAATCAACTTCAAAGGAGTGAAATAAAAAAAATATAATTGTTTAAACTCAAATGTTTATATTTAACGTTACATCTCTCGCGTAACAAAAATTTCAAAATAATACCTCGCTAAAGAAGTTTCACTAAAAAATTTTACTATTACGAGTAAGAACGATATTAAAAATATGCAGTACAATGTACATTTTACGGTTTTTTTTGTGAGTGAAAATTTGTTCAAGTTAACGTAAAATGTTTTCATCTCGTGTAGAAAATGCAATTCTTACTACGATAGTAAATATAAAAACGATATTTATTATAAAGTATTAAATTAGAAATCGACAACATTGCATTCAAAATTCATATTTTATTTTTTCAGACGTGCTTTGATTTAAAAACTTTATTTTGTAAAATAGTATTCACATTTAAAGAGTGGAAAAACCGCTCGAATAAAATAAAATTCGAGGACCACTTAACTTTTTCTGCGGACCACTAATGGTCCGGGAACCAAGGGTTGAGAAACACTGATATAGGGAGTAAACTAATCGCAAGCATTCATTGAGCACAACTACAACCAACAAAGATGCTTGTGGCAGACATTGTAGATAGAGTTCAGGTGAAGTGACTCGTTTTTGATTTTGGAAAATTTAATAATGTGGTGCCATTACTGTTGAAAGAAACATCACTTCGAAATGCCCAGAAACGATATCGAAAAAGCAGATTAATCTAAAGTTTTATTAAAACGTATCATTCAAACAGAGCTGTCACGTTGGCATTGTGCTTGCCGCTGTTGTACATTGCAACGTGATAGAACTCAGCAGAAATTTGTTATTACAAAAATATATTTTTTTCTTTTATGTTTAACGAATATCGAAATTTCAATGTTAAATAAGTTTGTGTTGCATTGCAATTTTGAATTTAAAAAATGACTCAATTGCAAACGCTTAGTTTCTAAATTCAATTAAATTTTAGATTTTCAAATTTATGAAATTGTTACGACACTGTTTACTCAGGTACAGAAGGTTTATGTGTTGAAACGTTTGTTCTTTTGTGACGGTGACCGAGAGACTCTATGGTCTGCTCTGGTGTCAATGGGAATTCCTGGCAAACTGGTATCACTATGCAAAATGACAGTACAGAACTCTCAATGCTGTGTACGAGTGGAGAACGAAATATTTTTTAAAGTCGACTACGGTTTAAGACAAGGTGATGCTATCTCTCCTATAGTTTTTAATTTAGCCTTGGAATATGTGTGCCGTCAAAAGAAACTACCGACTAACAACAATATCTTGTGAATAAACTCAGTACAGATGATCGCTTATGCTGATGATGTTATCATCCTCGGCCGAAGTGAAGCTGTTATGAGTGAGACCTTCAAGTCGGTGCTAGAAAAATTGCTAGAAAAATTGGTCTGCAAATTAACTACAATAAAACCAAACATATGAATGTTTCAAGAGAGGCTGAGAAGAAAGATTTGATGTGCGGCGATGTACGAATTGAGAGAGTTGAATCTTTTAAATATTTTGGATCAAAGCTTGACTCAAACAACAGCATACTTACAGATATAAAAGCTCAAATTCGCTGCAGGTAATCGAATTTTCTATTAAATTAAACCTCTTCTTGGATCACCGTATGTATCAACTAACACCAAGCTCAAGTTATACAAGACATTGATTAGACCGGTTGTGATGTATGGGTTACAAACGAGGACCCTTACACTGAATGACGAATCGCATTTATCTGTATTTGAGCGTAAGATTCTACGCTACATTTTTGGTCCACTTAAGACAGACGGTGGAGAGTACCGAACTCGGTATAACTTTGAGATCAAAGACCTTCTTGAGGATCCTGATATAATAGGTTGTGTTCGTTCCAATAAAATTGCTTGGTTTGGGCATGTTCTACGAGCCGATTCACAGTCTGGAATGATTAGAAAAATGTACGTTAGTACCCCGGGGAGCGTGCGACCGCGAGGTAGACCACGACTCCAATGGGAGACCGACGTAATAAACGACCTTAAAAAAATCGGCTGCCATGGTAATTATGTCGCTGTTGCGAATGTCCGTGGTGAATATTTGAAGCTGATTAGCCTGGCAACGCTTATACATGGAGTATGAACGCCGATAAAAAAAAACATTCCAAATTTTCCAAATTTCCAAAGAAAATATTCGTTAATTCAAAAGAATAATGACTCAATTTTGTTTTTATTTAAATTTTGCAAAAAAAATAAAAACTGAAACAAAAGAAAATGTATTTAATATTTCTATGGGATATTTTTATATTTTTAAGGGATTTGTTGTTGAAATTGTATGGCGTGAGAGTGCCATGCATTAGATTAGTATAAGGCTAATTACATTGGAACCTCTTGGTTTAGAATGCTGAAGGTCTTTGAGGAATGAAAAGTGTATCTAAAGGAAAATAGGATTTTAAACAACATAAACTCAAAAATGATGAAAGCATGACCGTTTGCGTTTGTATTCGTTTCAACAGAGTTAAGGTCTCTACATCTGCACTTGCATAATTTTAATTTTGGAAATATTTATATGTTGTATCTATGTGTCTAAAAGTTTTCAAATGTGAGCTTGATAATTTTCATCTAGATCAAGGACAACAAATTTTATTAAATTTTTAAAACATCCGATTTTTTAGAAACCCTAAACGCCAAGGTTGTCATTCGACAAAATATAATAAAAAATTTTATTTAGTTTACCAACTTAAACACTTACTTTTACAAAATGAAAAATGTTATGGTGGAAAATTTAGCATTGCGAAAATTACTGTATTGGTTGGTGCGAACAGTACAGGTACTAAAAAGTTGAACTTATTGGTCATCGGTAAATCAAAATCACCATGTTCGTTTAGAAATATACAAAGTCTGCCTGTAAATTATAAATCAAATCGAAGAGCTTGACCGGAGCCATTTTTGAGCAGTACATAATGGAGTTAGACACCCAATCTGAACTTCAAAATCAAAAAGTTTTATTTTTGTGGTTAACTGTCCTGCTCAGCCAAAAGCACTTACTAAAAAGTTAAAAGCAGTAACGGTGGTATTGTTGGTACAGGTTGATAGCAATCGCAAACGAATTCTTTTGCTGTATACATTTCTGTTTTGCTGAAACCATTTATCAAAATTATTATTGAAAAACCGCCGTAAGAGTAACGAATCCTGGCAAGTTGTTATCTCTTACATTATAAAAAAAAATTACGTCAAAGTAGTAATTTGTACATGAAAACGCAAACCGACCCATTTTCACTGGTAATGATTTAAAGTGTTAATAACACTAAATTACCACAATTAATAAGTTGAAGCTGTTGACCTAAAATGCAAATATTTTAAAACCCTAAGTAAATATTATTCACAATATTTTTGAAATTAATTACAAAAAATCACTCTATCTCAAAATATTTTTATGTTCTCTTGAGATTTTGAGAGTTGACTGTATGTAATTTTTTTGTTTTTCCGTCTCCGCTTATCATATATAGTCGTTTGGCACCAAAATGTTTCCGAAATTCCGAGATGAAGCACATTCCACATTCTATTTATATATGAAATCTACCTAAAAATTACGTTCATCAATACCTTAGAACGCCTGTGTTGTGGAACCTAGATCTTAAAAGGTTTCTATGTGTTGTTGTGACACATTATCATATTGAAATGCACATTATCATATTGACACATTATCATAAGACCCACCCTCTCCACTGAGTTCTAGCCGCCTTTAGACAACTGCTTTCCGAACAAATAAATAGATATGTAATAACATTTTTGTATAAGACCACCAACAAAAATCAAAGACGGCGAAACAAACACACGGAGAAATGCAGTATCCTAAGTCCAAAGAGTACTTCAGTAAAAATAATATTAAAAGAATATAGGTCTACTATAAGGGTGACCATAAAAAAAGTAAAGAGAGGAAAAATCAAACACCCAAATCATTCAAAAGCAGCTAAAGTACAAAATTATTAGGAAACAAGTATTGCAAGTGCTGCAAAAAAACACATTTTCTATTTATCTACTATTCTATTACATTACGATAACTACTTCAAACAAACAATTACCTATTTTAAAGTTTACTTAAACATTTCGTCACCTATTTTGAAGTATTTATTTTGAAGTATCAACTTATAATTTAAGTGTTACTTGTACAAAATAACATAATATTATTTTATTTGATAACTTCAACAATTTCTAACAAACAAAACAAACAAAAATTATACCACTTGAGAACACATTTATTTTTTTTTCTGTTACTGATTTGTAAGAATAATTTCAGTTAAGTAATTTTATTTGTTTGAATTTAGAGCCGGTTTCGAGCATTTTTTCGTTAGTGCAATCCACCGCGAGGCACTCTGATAGTTTTCCACATTCGAAAAAGTCGCCTGTATCTTGATTTTAACCCGGGTAGGAACTGCCAATGTTAAACAACGGACCAATATCGGGACAGTATTGGCGAGCCAAGCCTTGGCTAGGTAGCGTTGGGCCAGGTCTGGGCCAGTTGTAAATGCCAGACTGAACCAAGGTTCAGTTTATTATATTACGCGTTATTAACCACATAACCAATATTATGTTTGTCTTTATTTTCATATATATGTTACTCTTTCTACAGCCTCTTTTCATCCATTTAAAGGAGGTCTGGGAAAAAATTGGTTTGGTAGACCTGGCCCAAGTCTTATTTGCCAGACTTGGCCCAAGCCTGGTTTGCGAGACTTGGCCCCAGGAAATCAGCCAAAGCTTGGGCCGTTTGAAAATGTTAAGCATAGTCCAACCCTCAAAAGCTATGGCGCGGTCTTGACCCAGGCGTGGCTCCTTAGCTTTTTCTTACCCGGGAAGAAGAAATACCGCTAGATTTGTTCAACATTTAATTTTACCAGATTGATATACAATTCAAGTCGTTTAGCATTCCGTTCAAGCAACTATTCTTGACAATCTATAAACTCGCCTGGCTGCTACAAAATCAATTTTGAAATATAACAATTTTGAAATAGAAAAGCTACCATAATATTTATTTCCTTTTCATAATTTATTTATTAATATATCATTTTCAATTTTCATGCTATCAAATTATATACCGTAATAATATTGTATTGACTTGTCAGAAATAGTATATTCTTCAACGAAGCCGAAAACAGCATATGTATTTTGAAACGAGAGGACAGTTTACCAGCCGAGGCGGTAGTTGGTAATGGTCGCGAGATTCAAAATATGATTTTCGGCGAGTAGAAGACTGTACTTTTTCTACTACTTTTTTAAAAATTATTAGTAATTTTTAAACATTTTCATTTATAATTACATACAATTCATTTTTTAAAACATACACTGTTACAAATTAAAATTGTATATGTGTATTTATATTTCTGCTATTAAAAAATAGATGACTCTATATGAATAAAATATCCAATTTTTATGTCAAAGACATAGCTGTCTTTAATTATAAGCCTTATTGTTTTTTTCGTTAATTTTTTACATATCCATACATATAGTTATTCATGATGTTATATTTTTATTCTCTTTACACTACAAAATCCTATATTATTATTCTATTTACTCTAAAGTTCTTAAAATCATTAAATAATACATCTTTGAAGGTTTATTGTTTTTGAATTTTGCGTCTAGTAGGCTTATAACTAAAGACGGTTTGTACTTTGTCATAAACAAAATCAAATTCAGATTTCTAAAATAAAAATATCAGTTTTGATTTAGTTTTTGAATGGGTATGACGTTACGTAAATTCTTGATATATTTTATCACAACCTAAATTATTTTACGTAAAATAAATATTTTTTTTTCATTTTTGTTAAATAAATAGGTGAAATAATATTTTTTTAAAATATCTTAACACCAACTGTTTTTTATCATACTATTTAAAAAGAAAAATGAATAGTATATATTTAAATTTAACTATTATTATTTTTACAATTTTAATGTAAATTGTGTAAATTGTCCGTAAAGAATTCAAAAATAAATTAACGTCATCCTCCAAACAGAGACAAATTAACACTAACAAAATTATTTCATTCAATCAATTGATTGTCTTAACGGGTATTCTAGGATGGTTTATTCTAGTTAAGAAATTAAAAAATAGATGGCTTTTAAAAAATTACTTTCGTCACTAGGTACGAAAGTAATTCGTATAGGTTTTTTTATCACCGGTGACGAAAAAGAAGTTTTCGATTCAATGAACAAACATCGAAAGTAGATTTTTTATGTTGGGTAGTAGAAAAAATTTTTTGTTTATTTTTGTAACAGATTTTCATCTACTACATTTTATTTTCATACTAATGTATTAATTCGAAATAAATTTCAAATGTCAAACAAATAATTGTTGATAATTTTAGTAAATTTATTGATCCAATCCAATCAAATTATTTATTCTATTTGGAAAGTAAACAAAAGCAACAACCTACATTAATTTTTCCTTTTTTCACTGACAAGCATTTGAATTGTGTGAATTATGAGGTTTTTTCTATATGTACTTATTATATAAAAACCTTTTTTTTGTTATTTGTATAAACCAAACATTATGATTATATTAAATAATTTAATTTTAATAAACAAACAAATTAATTTTGTTTAATAATTAATACACAAAAAATAATTAAAACCAATATTTATTTATTAATTGATTATTGAAAATTAATTCATTATGAGGTTTGAATAGAATTTTTTTTGTATATTGTAATAATTTTATTTGAGGTTTTCGTGGTTAGAATATTGAAAGCAATTCGATAAACAAAATTAATTTTATAGTAGTAGAAATATAATTTTTAAGCTTTATATTATGATTACCGTTATTTTTTTTTATGAATATCATTGATGTTGTGGATAAATTTGTTATTTGTGAGTTTAGACACGATATTTTTGCACGATAAGGTGATTTTTCATGTTTACTGATTTGTAAATAAACATAGTAAGTTTCGTTTACAAATTGCAGGTCGGTAAGTAATTACTTACTGACCATGCAGGCGGTAAGTAATTACTTACCGGTAAGGGAGACCCCAGGATGTGAATAAAAACGACTTTTATTGAAATAATTATGTATAGGTTAATTTCCTAACCGCTATACTTTAAATAATATTCTTTTAAAAATATTGCAATTGAAAGATTTACAAGCAATTTATTTTTAAATATTATACGAAGAATAGCTATTTATGTACCAAGGGCGTTATGTAGGTTATTGCGCCCGAAAAGCGACGTAATCTAGCCCGAGGTTGGATGGCGCTTGATGGGCGTAATACCCAGTAACTCCAATGGTGCATACAAGATTTTATGCTTCACTTAATAAGCTGAAAACTAAGAAAGAATTTAAATTGTTAGTCTATATTGATATGCGAAAAAATACAAATATATTCTAAGACCAGTTGTGAGGAAAAAATTAGTAACAGGATGAAAACTATTGGATATATAAGAAAATATTGCGCAAATGATGGGAAACAAAAACTAAAGGTGCTCCGAGTTGCGGTGGTGAAATGGGGTGAGCTTTTAGGGGTAGAAAATGGTTTTTCATGATTTTCAGCGAAACTAGACCTTCTATCGAAAAAAGTTTAAAGTAAAGGTTATAGGTAATAAAAAGGTCTATAACTTGTGTCCCTAATACGCTGTAATTTTTTGGAATCAAAATATTTATTTTTACGTTTAATTTTGATTTTAAGCCAAAAAAGTGACCTCATTTTCACACAAAAATTCTCCCATATAGGAAACAGTTTTTTCAAAAAAAAAACATTATTCATTATGTTTGTTGAAACGTCTACTTTTAGATGGTGTAAAATCAAAATAAGCATTACCAAAGAAAACTATTCCCGGAAATGCGAAAACTGAATAAACTTGATTTTAAAAAGTTATTTTGCAATCATTGTTTAAAATTTTTCATCATTTGTTAAAATTTACAGTTGAAATACTTAAAAAATATAACATCATTTTTTTTGAAATTTTGTGAACAATTAAGCTCAAGTAAGCAAGAAAATAATTTAAATTTTTCAATTCGTTGGGTTGGAAATGTCTTAGAAATGTCTTAGAAAAAAACTCCATTACTAATTTTCGTGTTTCGGATGAATTCGAACCTCATCAGGCCATGTTCGAATCCGTTTGTAGACATGCTATCAATTACGCCACTAAGGCGACGACTATTTTGCAATTGAAAATTCATCATTTATTTATTTAAGTTGAATTTCTCCTCTGTCATTAGACTCCTTGAAAATATTTTTACATTACATGGTAATTTTATATTAAAGTTATAGTATTCTACATTACTTTTGTGTAAATTCATAGGATGGGGAATATTTCTATTCTAATTAACATCCTAAGTCACGATTATATAGTCATTACTGATTGTTTCCAATCAACGTGATATCAATGACTGAAACTCGGTCAATTAAGATATAATGTGACATTAATGAATTAAGTAATTAGAAATCGATGTAGTATGAGGTTTACAATATATGCGATAATATATAATTTGCCTGGTATTAAATATTATATTTGAAATGGTTTCAGCCAGAAAAAAGTGTGTCTACAAGATTTTTAGATATACAAAAATTATAAATTAGATTCAAGTGACATTTATGGAAAAGAAAATCTCATAATAAAAAAAATGCATTTATAGCTAATTTTAGTAATATTCAGTAATATTTAATTTTACAAAAAATTAATACCTAAGATTATAAACTATTAAATATAAATCAAAATTATTACTATCAGTAGCATTATATTTATAAATAGTTCATAACGTCGCTTTAATAATGAAACAACGTATTCGCAAAAGTGTAGTTTCGAGATAATTGGGTTTAAAGATTTTTCGATTTTCTGATTTTCGTAAACTCGGCAGCACTATTGAATGCATAAAGATATTGAAAAAAAATTTCTGCCAATTAATCTTGACTAATTTCCCTACAGCATATTAAAATTTCACATTGGTACCTGCTGGCTTTTCTACCTAAAAAGAGGTGAAAAGTCAATCAGGTACCTTATACGTTATTTCATATTTCATATACGTTATTTCATTTTGCATAAAAGTACGATTAAGTCTAAAACTAATTATTATAAAACTAACGCATAATATTCTTACAATTTTTTATTTATATGAACCGGCATATCATGTACTAGGTCATTCAATAAGTCCGTAGGATGACACATAGATGGCGTTACTAGAATTTTTTCCATATGATTTTTATTTAGTACTAACCTTCAAACGATACGTGTATAAATTTGACAGCAATCTGACTATTTATTCGTGAGTTATAGCATTTTGTGTGAAGCAACTTTTGTTTTTGAAAAAAAATGGAAAAAAGTGAATTTCGAATTTTAATAAAGCATTGCTTTTTGATGAAAAAAAACACAGTGGAAACCAAACAATGGCTTGATAAACATTATCCAAACTCTGCTCCATCGAGACAAATGGTAGAGAAGTGGATGGCTGAATTTAAATGTGGTCGTACCAGCACAAAAGATGCAGAGCGCAGTGGACGCCCAAATGAGGCTGTTATTCCAGAAAACATAAAAAAAATCCACAAATTGGTTATGAACGATCGCAAATTGAAGGTGCACGAAATAGCTGACATTGTAAAGGTAGCAGATGGTAGTGTTTTTACCATTTTACATGAACATTTGGGTATGCGAAAGCTCTGTGCAAATTGGGTGCCGCGTGAGCTCACAGTCGACCAAAAACAACAACGAATCGATGCTTCGGAGAAGTCTTTGGAACTGTTAAACCGCAATAAAAGGGAATTCTATCGTAGATATGTGACAATGGATGAGACATGGCTTCACAATTACACACCAGAATCCAAAAGACAGTCAGCTGAGTGGACAGCAGTCGACGAACCGAATCCAAAGCGAGCAAAGACGCAACAGTCGGCCGGTAAGGTGATGGCATCTGTATTTTGGGATACGAACGGAATAATATTCATCGACTATCTCCAAAAAGGAACCACCATCAACAGCGAGTATTACTGTGAACTTTTGGATCGATTGAAGGCTGAAATCGCAAAGAAACGGCCACATTTGCAAAAGAAAAAAGTGTTGTTTCACCAAGATAATGCACCGTGTCACAGATCGATGAAAACGATGGCAAAATTGAATGAATTGGGCTTTGAATTGCTTACCTACCCACCATATTCTCCAGATTTAGCCCCCAGCGACTTTTTCCTGTTTTCAGATCTCAAGAGAATGCTTGCTGGAAAGAAATTTAAGTCCAATGATGAAGTAATCGCTGAAACTGAGGCCTATTTTGACGAGAAAGAGAAATCGTACTATAAAAGTGGTATAGAAAAGTTGGAAAATCGCTATACTCGTTGTATCGCCCTCGAAGGCAACTATGTTGAATAAAAAAATCGAGTTTTGTCAAAATGTTGTTTTTTTCTTACTTATCCTACGGACTTATTGAACGACCTGTTAGTAATGAATGATGCTTATACAATATTTTAGATTTACCACTTCGTGTGGCGATCGTAATGTATGTAAAGTATACGACACTGATTTTACCCAAGTTATTATTCTGTAGGAATTGAAATATCGTACATGCATTTACGCTGTTTCAATATTTAACCGAAATAAAATTTGCATGTACGTTAATTAACAATATATTAATTTTCAACCCCAGTTATAAAAAAATTGGAAAATGTGAAAATGCCACTTTATAGACATCCTTATGGGGAATGCAGCGCACCCATTATATAAAAACAACGTATATATGGCATATGTTATTTCATTATTAAAGCGACGATAACATAATATAATATTTGGTAACACGTTAAATCGTTGTCACAGGGTAGAAAATTTTCATAAACATACTTTGTTTTTTGTTTCAAACTGTTCATCTTATAAGATGATAAGATATCTTACAAGATGACAAAGCAGAGTATCTACGAAGTACTTAAGTTAATACCAAAAACTTTGCTCGTGTTCCTTTTTTTTATTATCGTTTTTAGTTCTTGTCATGGTTGACAGGGGAGCGTACCTGGTTGTTTTGATGGGAAAGACATTTTCACATTTTCGGATATAATAGCTTTATTAGAACCTGGAAAACACATTCTGTTTTCATCTTGAAAGAAAGGGTTATGTACAAGTTTTGTAAACTTTGTTTTAAATCTTGTGTAACTAATAATTAAATCACAAATATAAATTTATTTTATAACTAACTAAACATTATGCGAATGTAAGAGTTTTTTTCTGAAATGAATTATGTAGCAGTGTTAAATGAATCTGTGAAGGCAATTTGCACATAGATATTGATGTAATGTGACAACTTCGGTCGGCAATTTATTCGTTTGTGGATCAGCCGCATCAATTTCAGAATCTCAATTCGTCTCAATTTCAGGAAATTTTCTAAGTTTCTAGGAAATAATTTTTTTTACACCATCTAAAAGTAGACGGTTTTTTCTATTTTCACGACAAATTTTAGGTTAGGTGAAAAAATGGCCGACAAAAAAGTTATAGACCTTTAGATAGAAGGTCTAGTTTCGCTGAAAATCACGAAAAACCATTTTCTACCCCTAAAAGCTCACCCCATTTCACCACCGCAACTCGGAGCCCCTTTAATTTTTGTTTCCCATCATTTGAGCAATATTTTCTTATATATCCAATAGTTTTCATCCTGTTACTAATTTTTTCCATTTTTTGCCTGTTTTTAAGTTATCTAGACTGGTCTATCTAGTATGCCAAGAAAATAAACATTTTGAAGTTTTAAATTATTATTTGTTGTTTGTACGTTGTTATGTAAACAAATTTTCCTAAATTTTGTAGCGTATGACAAAAACAATGTATGACGTTTAATAGTATATTATAGAAGAAGAAATTAGAATATAGAATTTTATTATATTTTATTATATTTAATAGTATATTATAGTAGTTGCACTTTTTGTGTTGAGTCTATAGTTTGGCGGCCGACCGTAGGGAGGCCGACATTATAGACGAAACACAAAAAGTCACTTTAGCTCCGAATTCAATACACTATTTTTTCGGCAAACGTTTAAATTTGTTTAAAAATATGAAATTAATGCATCAAATTTTTTATAAATATATTTTAGGTATTAAATTTCCTGAAATTAATTTTTATTGATTTTAATTCATTAAAGTTAACTGAAATGCATTCTGTTTTGAACAAATTATTAATATCATGTTATTTTACTTTACTGCCGCCGTAAAAATATGAAAATTACTTTACTGCCGCCGTAAAAATATGAAAATTACTTTACTGCCGCCGTAAAAATATGAAAATTACTTTACAGCCGCCGTAAAAATATGAAAGTTGCTTTACAGCCGCCGGCAGACAAAATAAAAATGGCGTTACTTTTGCAGCCGCTTGCTAAAAAGTAAGTACTTTAGCTACTCCCCAGCGGCAGTAAAGTTAAACTTTACAGCCGTTTGCCGAAAAAATAATTTGATAGTTTTGGAAAATCATATGAACATTTAATATAACTAAAATGTTGCTAAAAATTTGTAAACAAATGTAAAAATCTTTTACTAGCTTAAATTGAATAAGAATTATTTACATTTTTTATACAAAACTACAGTAAAAATAATTTTATTTAGTTTTATAGCGTCTCAATAGCGGGCGTTATGAATTTATAATGCCCTTTCATAACGGTGGTTGATCTTTTGTTTCGAAAACCGAATTGGCTGTCGGCTATTAAATGATTTACTTCCAGAAATTTTGAAATGTGTGTATTAATATAATGCTCGTAGACTTTGGATAGAACCGATAGTAAAGCTATTGGCCTATAATTTGAGATATCGGATTTTGGTCTCTTTTTGGGAACGGGCTGGACATTGGCCAACTCCTAGCACGAGGGAAATATACCAGTTTTGTAGGATTGGTAGAATATTTTAGTCAAAGTGGGTGCAAAGATCTTTAGAAAAAGTTTTTAAAATGATGGGTGGAATATTGTCCATTCCTGAGGCTTTGTTGATGTTTAACCCCTTTAAAAGTTTAAAAGTTATTTTGGGTTTGAAGTGGAGTTCATTCATATTAACTCATCAAAATGCAACGTATTTTTGTCTCTAAAAGCCACAATTGAGTTATTTTTCACTTTTTTGTGCCACTTTTGTTTTTTCTGAAGTCGGTTCTATTTTTTTTAAAAAGGTTTATATATTTTTTTTATTTTTAGTGTAATCATAAAGCAAATGTCGGCTAGAAAGCGTTTTTAAAGTAATAACTTCAAATGCTGGAAAAGCTTTCATCAGTGACAATCTGTTAATTATGGTTTTGCGATTTTTTGCAAAAACGACATATTTCCAGTCTTAGAAAATTATATACGACCACCTCGACATGTATAGCAATGTATTACTGCCCAAACCAACCAAACAGATTAATATGTTTTGCCGAAATCAGCGGAAATACATAAAAAATATGGTTTTTCAATTTTCAGAATAACCGTATTTTTGACGTCATAGAAAAAATTATGCGACCCTCTGGGAATCAACCGAAATAGAATACAATTTAAATCATCCAAATCGAATGAGCCGTTTTTGAATCGGTGAACATACATAAAAAAAACCCACAATGAAACACAGAACCTCCTTCTTTTTCAAAGTCGGTAAAACACTCTTACTGCCCTTAATACTTAAACAACTGTTGTAGAATGTAGGAAAGTTAGTAGAAATAGTAAAAAAAAATGTGGACGGTAATTTTGGGATAAGCGCTAAGGAAAAAATTAAAAAAAATTGATCTATTTTGTGAGGCAGAACGTGTTGTCTTTATTTAATTATAAAAATTAATTATTAATTGTTTATAAATATTCGCTTATCGTTCATCTACGCACGGTTATTTCCATCAATAACCATATCAAAATAGTTAATTTGATTATACTGCGGCAAAACCCTAGGTCGAAATTTTAATTACTCAAGATATCGAATTTCAAAGAAATTTTTTAGTTCATTCCTACGGTTGTTGCCACATTACTATCTAACATTACTGAGATACTACTATCTACTCTGATTCAAGATACTGGCAATGAGGAATGGTAATACGGTAATGCCCATATTGATAAAGTAAAAAACTACGGTATTGAAAGCTCTACCTCGTCTTTTAAAATTTAAATGCGATCAGATAAATTTCTCAAAACACGTTTTGCATTGAGCCAGTCGGCAGTCCTAGTGTCATTTGATTTAGAAGGGATTCGCAAATGTTTACTCACAAAATAGTGACAAAGAAAAATTAATTGTATTAAGCCTAAAATCTTGTGTGTATTAAACCTGTATGT
Source organism: Diogma glabrata (assembly GCA_963693315.1). NCBI lineage: Eukaryota > Metazoa > Arthropoda > Insecta > Diptera > Cylindrotomidae > Diogma > Diogma glabrata. The sequence continues at coordinate 78,768,921 of OY856188.1, forward strand.
TTGCAACCCCACCATACCTAAACTTCTGTTATTTGATATGTATTATTTAGTTTTCAAGTATCTGGATTACCAGGGTAATAAAGAAATAAAATACTCGACCACCCGGATATTTACAAATGCGAGTAATTTGGATTGGATTTATATACAGACAGCAGTTTGATCTTAGAAATCGATCGCTATATTGCCACTACTTTTCTATCGGGATGAACTTCAATTATTTTTGGGTGAAGTGCAAGTGCACCTGTACTCTGTAGCAATATTGTTTGCGGTAGTAAAAGCGAATGCAAATAAAAAAGATTTGATTTTATTATGATATTGGTCTTGCCGTGCTTTTGCTGGATTAGGACACACCAACTTTCAAATAATTTTAACTACCATCGGTATCGAATCACCAAATTCGCACTTGTCGATTGGCAAGACTTCTTCATGCCAACAACAAGCAAAGTTGGCCCATACGGCAAACCAATTAACAAAGCAGACTCACATCGAGTAGCAAAACCGTTTCGTGCCTTTCAGCTAAATAGAATCCCAGCCATTATCAAAGCTAGGTAGTTAGACCAATCAGGAAAGCGAAAAGTTGAAAGCAAAATCTGTTGTTACGAATTATATTCTTTTCACACAGTTTAACAAAAAATATACCCCAACGCCATCAAGTATCTCATTAATAATATCAACAATATTTCTTAGTTCCACATTAATAATTATAATTAGATCATCATTTCAATTTCAACAAACTCGAAACAAAACAAACAAAATAACAACAACAAAAACTGATTCGCGATGATTAATTATTTTAAATTTTACAAATTCAACATTCTTAGAACCAGATATAATAATGATCTGGTCATTAAACAAAAAACAAAAACATATTCTTTCATTAAGTAAATATATCTTACACAAAAAAAAGATTCTGGTGTTTTTGTCTTATCTTTAATAAAATAAAAAAATATAAATACTTTTTAAACCAACATCAGCTCTCAAAGAAACAAAATTGTTGTTGTCATTTTTTTTATCACGTTTATTTACAGAATTTTTTTTATTTATTTGTGTTCAGTTCACACAATCAACAACAAAAATACATTTTTAATTATATCAAATTTCTTATTTTATAAAAATTATTTTTTTATAAACAGAAAAAAAAAATTAAATAAGAATTTCATTCATCTTTTAAATTACTGTAAAATTTATTTGAAATAGAACATTAACATTTACTTCATCTTTGGCTTTGTACTTAAGATGTACAAGAGTTAGTTGATAATTAGATGACATAGAACAAAATTAAAAATAGATATTTGGTTGTATTTGCACTTACCCCTACATCTGCACTGATTCATTTGGCAAATATATCTAATTCTTTCATACAAATTTATACTTGGTGCCAGAAGGTACCAGGAGTCCAGTAGGCCAAGCTAACCCATGCCGACTACGGAAAAATTAGCATACTACTCAGCAAAGGAAACCCATTCCGTTGTTTGTATATAGGTATATAGGAATTAAAATGTGCACTAAGCAATAAGCATTCAATTCAATCCAAGGATCCGGGGGTCAAGTCTCTGTTTCGGCACCATTTTGTAACAGTACTCTCTGGGTTCGCACGTTGTGACAAAAACAGATAGCTTCTAGGCTGGGAGGGTTTGAATTTTTCCGGAGTGAATGACTGTTTAAACTCCAGAACAAAATTTACGTAAAATCCACCCACCCACTGACAGTAAAAAACAAATTTATCACAGTACTACACAAAATTAAACTCAGTCCATCCTAATGCAATTGTAATTGAATCGGTCATTTCAAAAACCTCATAAGTCACTCAATTAGAATTTTTCAGAAATCAATAAAAACTGTTTCATACGCAAACAAATGAGTTTTAAAGGACTTTTTTATGTTTAATTTAGTATTTGAGTGGTAAAAAATTAAAATAGCGAATAACCTTTACAATTTATTAATAGAAATAATGAAAAAAACCTGAAAAACAGTTCTTGACTTATGTTGTTTTAGCAAGAAATAGGGTTAGTAGTATAAAGTTTAACCAAAAAAATCGTAGTAATCATATTTTTTATTGCTTATTATTGAGAATTACACTTAAAAATAATCTTATTAACATTTTACATGTATTAATTTGTCATGTTTTAATATCTTTATGGTACATAGTCATATTCTCCATCATTCTTAATTATGAGTTAATTCATATATAATAGTATAATATGTATATAATTCATATATAATACGAATCCTCGAAAAGAGGACGAGTGTCATGGGTCCGTACCTGCGGTTCCTTTCGTCCTACGCGGGAATGCAGGAATGCTATCGCTATCGACTAACGTGGTTTTTACCCTGAATACGCATCTCCCTTAAAGGAACCATTTTCTGCAAAAAGAGCATGTTGGTAAAAAATGTGACTTAAGAGGTTTTTGAAATGACCGATTCAATTTTTATTGAGATTAAATATGAAATGTTTTTATTATAGTTCGGAAAAGTACATCAAATTAATTAATTGTCGGGCGATGTAAATAAAGAAAGTGTAAACCCAGCATTACTGTATTTTCATTAGGCAACTATCTTCACATGACACATATCAAATGTGAGAATTTGTTGTGCGTTGTTGTGAAGCAAATATCCAAATCAAAACTCAGTCAATCTCAGTGGATTATTCATAAAATTAAAATGGCATCAACATCGATCAGCGTTGTACGCAGTTGAAGATCGCACACCGAAATTTATTTAGTCGGATAACCATGCATAAAAATAATGGGAATGAAATTACCGTCCAAAAAGCAAGTGCTAGAGGTGTACTTTTTTGTACTCGAAGCCGTGGCATGAATGCCGACGACAGTGCCTACTTGGTGACTGACGCTGTAATGATTGTTTATCGTCGAGCGTGTATTCCAACAAAATGCAGGGCCACGTAAAAACAGTGGTTTCTTTATTTGATGAATGAAGAGGCTTGCACAAGGGAGGGAAGAGCATGCAAATAAGCGAATGCAAAAAATGAAGGACCGAATGAATTCAACAAACAAAATAGACGAGCGGGACGAGAAACAGCAGAAGAACAACGAAAAAAGAGAGCAAAACTTGAAGCAGAAGCTACAGCAGCGGGTAAGTTATTATGATTATTGCAATGCATATGAACATTTTAGACTCGAAATTATATACGTGTATTGTGTTGTCAGATTTTATTTCTATCGAACCAGAAACCTGAGCACAACGCGAAGACTACCAGCAACCACAGGAGATCGTGCGTAAATTGCATGTTGTCAACGACGCTGCCGAAAGAGGCGTAAAATTCATGGAGGAATATAACGTGTTGTGCCCAGACGAGAGGTAAAGCAATTTTTCCTTCACGTCGTCAGGGACAATTGCAGGAAATATCGATTTCACGATAAAAACAAATTATTTTGATCTACTTTTCCGAGCAATAATAAAAACATTTCATATTTACGCTCTATAAAAATTACAATTGCATTTGGATGGATTGAGTTTAATTTTCTGTAGTACTGGCAGTGATAAATTTGTTTTTATTTTGTTTACGTAAACTTTGTACTGCTGACACTCACGGTTTGAGATAGTGGGTATATATATTCGAGAAAAATGTTCAGGGAAAAAATAAATGGAGGTTTTTCATACATTTAACCCCTCTAGGAGTGACTTCTAGGCATCTGCAGCGAAATTTGTAAATTCCCCCCTAATTTCTTTTTAACTTTGACCACGATGCGACGTCATTGTGTTGCTTCTACCAGAGGAAAAATCATGAATCCCCGCAACGATCGGTTCAAATTCGTGTAAACAAGTTTTCTTTAGTAATTCTGTTACGAAGCTCTCCCCCCGTGAGAAAATAAAAAATGAATCAATGTTTTTTTTTAAATTAATTACTTGAGAATCCATGCATTTTAAAACAATCCATTTGGCATAAGTCAACGCGTGCTATGCAATTTATCGATTTAATTATATTATTCTTCAAAATTGTATTCTCCAATGAACATTTATAACTTTTTATGCATGAGTCGACGCGCACAATTTAACTGATCGACTTTTGTCGATATATATTTTTTTCAGTGTGTTTAATATTCTGTCTCGTTTTAAAATATTGTTGACTCATGAAATTTAGAAGACATTTAGTTCGACATTTTTGGTACATGATACCCTGCATTTACTCATGCTTATAAGTTGCAATTTTTTTGGTTATATAAATTTCGACAGTTTTGGGAAAGCTCAAAATTTATTTTGATTACGGCTTGTTGTAGTTAGTTGGTTTTATGGCTTTGGGCCATATGCAAAACATGGTCACATCACGTACCTTTCGCTTTATAATGTGAAAATCAGATTTAAAACGATCCAATGTGTTAGTTGGTGACAATTTGTATTTGTGATTTTTTTTGTTAATTCGATAAAATATCGGTTTGTAACTTTTTTGTTGTTGTAATATTGATAAATGTCATATATTGTGTGTGGTTGTCATATATTATAATGTCATATATTAAATTGTGGTTTGTTGCGTTAGAAAATAAAAATAAAGTAGGTTTGTTGCGTTAGAAAATAAAAGTAAAGTAAGTTGTCTATGGTATAGTAGTTAAATTATTCAATAGATAAAATGATATAAAAATTACAAATCATCAGAAATAACGTGTAAATTAAAACTTACAGAAACACCGATATGTGAATAATTTCGCGTTTGTTTCTTCTATTTTTGAATAAGATATAACACAAAACAATGAGGTATGGATTTTGAATATTTATTCGTATATCCTCTTCCAACTATTATTGTTAACTTTATTTGTATGTTTTTCCCATAATAATAGTATGTATGATTGTATTGTTTTCTAACCTATAGCATAATGAACTTATTATTGCATAATGAATCTATAGTGTTATGAAAATTTTTCTATAAAAAATTATCATAATTCAATCATAACTAGCCACACTCGAATTTGAAAGGTTTGTTTAAGAATAAACTATTACATTAAACACTCATTGGTTAAACTACTATTATTTGATCAGAATTTGATGTAGATTTGTAAATAGAATTTTATCGAAAAATGGTTGCACAATCGTGTCAAATAATGAGTTTAGCCAATAGTATTAATAGTGTGGGTTATTTTTGGGAATAACTAGCTAGTAATAGTTTGACAAGGATATCTTGTTTCTATTTGATTAAATCTGCCGTTATAACACGAAGATGGAATTTTGAATATTTGCGTTTTTTACGTTGCAGCGTAACTTTGAATAACAATTGTTGGTATTGTGAAGGCAAGGTTTTTATACTGAGAGTGGAAGAGTGGAACTCGTGGCTGACATCATTGTTTGAGGGTATAACGGTTCGTCGGTTGATGTATCTATACCAAAATTCCACAATTGTCCACAGCAATTTTTTTTATAGTTTCAACATAAATTTTATAAATTCGAGAATTGCCTTTACATTCGGCGCAACAATTACACTGAAATAATATTATTTCTTTTTGCTTATTGTTCAACAATCGTCTTTACAATTGGCGCAACCTTTGCAATTGGTGGAGAGGAGTTGGATCTTCTACAATCATGGGTTGAGACTTGAGTGACTCACATATTTACTAATTTTTTTTATATTTCAATATAGTACTAGGATTGGTGTGAATGTGTTGGTTTGGGCTTCCTCGGTATTCTGGGGTCATCAGAGTCTATTTTCCTTGTTTCATTTTTTTCTTTCCCGATTATACCGTCTCTTTAGCGTGCATATCTGTTTATTTGTGCGGAACAAGAGGGGATATTCATACTTGAATCTACGAGACTGAAGCTTATCGGATAAAACCTCGCTTGTCACGCAGTCCCTTCGTTTACTTAGTGGTTCACTAGCATGTTCAGTGTTCATTACAATAATTCCGAACAAAAACAAATGAGAACTTTCAAGTTCGATTTCAATGGGTTTTAAGCCGAGATCATTCAAATACAGCTTACTAATCACTATGATCCCTCAGTACATCGGAGATGTACGCAAATATTATTGGTCCCAATTCCCAAACCACAAATCCGATTAAAAACACAGATAATCAGAAAAGCAGCACACGTATGCCTATTCAACAAGCAACATTATTTCTTGAATTCAGTATTTGTTTTAACAAATATGTGAATCAGAAATCAAGGATGTTCATGCTATTTTTGAATCTGCAAAACGGGTAAAGATTTTCTCCACCAGCAGAATCGATCATTGAAATTTAAAGCTCTCTCTCTATCTCTGTCCCTATCCGTCGATTTTGCTCCTTTGACATCCGGCAGTACTAAAAATTGGGTGGGTAACTGTCTTAATATTATCTCAATTTTAATTAAAAATTAGTGTCATCAGATACGAGCTCAAAAACTTATCATCCTCATTTCGTAAAATCGTCTATAAATAAAATGACGAAAAAAAATTATAATTTAAATTATTTTTTGTTTTCTTCTTAGTTCATCTTTCTTTCATCAACATATTACTCAAAGTTTATGTTTTTATTTTTTCGTTTTGAATTTTATTTTATTCTTCAATTATCGCTGCCGCAAAGCGACAAATTAATGTTATATTTCTCTATCGTTTTTTGTTGTTGTTGTTCTTGTTTTTATAAAAGAGATATATCTGTAGATATATTTTTTTCTTATTGGTATGTATTTTAATCAATTATAAGAAACAATTAGTATATCTTCGCGATATAATGTGTAGATTGTGAGATACGAGAATGGTAAAATGGATGGAATTTTTTTTTATTTTCGTTTTGTTTCGAGTTGATTTTTTGTTGTTGTTGATTTTAATGATGATGATTAGTTGTATGAAGATTTTAATTTTTTTTGGGTAATGTCTGGAACGACATCAAAAAGATTTCGTTTAATAAATAATAGCTTTGTCAGTTTGTATTTGGGTGAAGTTTTATTTGAATTAAAATGATGAAGTGTTTGAGTTTTTGATTAAAATTGTTCGAATATTTGAATATTATGATTGGTATTATTTTCTATAAATTTAAGTAAATAAACATCTTGAACCTCGTTAATTTTTTTTGATGGTGAATTAAATATGATAGATAATCCATAAAAAAACAATAAAATTTTTCATCTCATATAAAAATACTTGTAACAATGGATCAAATGTAAACGAAAAGAAAAAAAATATAGAAATTTCAAAGTGTTTACATTTATTAAAAGATAAATATTTACAGTTTCAAGTAAATTTTATTATAACACAAAATGAAGTAAAATTTGTGAAAAAACAAACAAAAATATTATAAATCGTTATTTTAAGACAAATGAATGGAATATGAGATTAAGATAAGAAATGGATTGTTCAGTTTGGTTGAAATTTATGTTTAAATAAATATTATCAAAACGGTCACCTCTGAGTTTTAATGGTGAGATTTTTGACAAAATATTCTGGTTGCATTTTGAGTGCACATATGACGTCAATCGAATAAATCTGACACCGTTTATTAAACTGCTTGAGGCAAATAAATTCGCATAAGTGAAATGAGAGTCACGGTTTCTTAAAGATTTATTTACTCAAAATCCTATTAGTGACTAGCCCTTTATCGTAAACATTAGTCGTCGCCGAGTGTACGTTTTTTATTTTCGTTAGGGTTTTTTTTTTCGTTAACCAATGGTTTGCCACAGGGTTCCGTCCTGACATTACTTTTTAATTTGTAAATTCATGGCATTCCTGACACAACATCAAAGAAATTTGGTTACGCTGATGATTGGACTCTGGCCACCCAAAATAAAGACATGGGTGTCTTCAGTCTTGGAAGATTTGCTCTCAACTGACCTGGCGATAATGAATGACTATTTTCGAACGTGGAGCTTATTTCCTAATCTAAGTAAAACCGAGAGTTCTTGTTTCCACTTAAACAACAAACTGGCAAAACACGAACTATCAGTGTTATTTAACGGCACTGTTATTAAATACAATCAACAGCCAAAGTACCAGGGCAATACTATCGATAGAACTCTTTCTTTTAAACTCCACCTAGAGAGTACGTCAAAAAAACTTAAAACGAGAAACAATATATTGCACAAACTGGCAGGCTCGACATGGGGTGCTACTCCAGCTACTCTCCGCACAACTGCTCTAAGTCTGGTTTACTCAGCGGCTGAGTACGGCGCACCAATCTGGTTGAATAGCACACATGCTCAAAAAGTTGATTGCCAGCTACATGCCACGATGCATACTATAAGTGGTACTATCAGGTCTACTCCGTTACCTTGGCTCCCTGTATTAAGCAATATCGCTCCACCTGCACTCAGATGCACACATACGCTCATGCGTGAACATCAAAAGGTAACCAACAGCATCACGTTACCCTTGCACGAGTATTACTGTGACCACACTAGTTGTCGATTGAAGTCAAAAAAGCCTCCACATAAAACTGGCAGCAACTTGCTGGCAAGTAATTTTAATATCTTGGATGCCTGGGATACCTCCTGGCATCATTACAACACACTTGGGCTTTCTATTACTAATCCGACTTCTACCCAAGCTGGTTTCGATTTGCCACGTCATACCTGGACCACACTAAACCGAATAAGAACGAATCATGGACGTTGTGCTGATTCTTTCTACAAGTGGGGAATTTCAGAGTCACCTCAATGTGACTGCGGAGCTCCACAACAAACCATAAAACACATTGCAACTGTGTGTCCAATTCGACGATACAATGGCGATATCTCAGACATCCATTTGGCAACTCCCGCTGTAGTAGCATGGATAGACTCACTCGATGTAAACATCTAATGTTCAAACGTACTGCCCAGTTTTATTTTTATTTTTTAATGTGACATAAAAACCATACGCTAAATAAATAAATGAAAATTTTCGTTAACGATCCACGAAATTTTATCTTAAGGGGGTAGGGTGTTAAAATTTTTTTTTTTAATTTTTTTAATTGAATGCATATTTTAAGAATATTGTGTCAAAATTTCAAGTCGATTGGAGCGAAATTCACGAAGTTACCAGTATTTTTAAATTTGCTTATGAACGTTTTATATCAGATTTTTTATTGTTCAAAACTTTAAAGCGTTTTTCCCACAATTCACGTTTTCAAAGTCGGTGCCCCTCATAACTTCAAAACTACTGCACCGATCCTTTTGAAATTTTGAACACTATTTCCGTACATAATTTACGAGGTAACGCTGGAGAGTTTTTGCAAATTTTGTTAATAATTTTTATATTACAATAACAAATTAGCCGATTTTTTTCGCAAAAAATCGCGTTTTTCCCTTCAAAGTGTTCCAAAAAAGTGAAAAATTAAAATTTCAAAAAACTTTCCCAGCGTTACCTGAGGAAAAGTATTATCTAACGAATGAACTTTGATTTCGGATGATCCAGCACCAAGTTATGAGAAGCACCGCAATTCTACTTTTTTCCGAGACTCGTCCGAATAATTTCTGCCATTGCCTTGTTTTTGAATATTTCTTCCTGAAAATTTTATACAATATTCTTCAAATGTCATACTTTAATGTACTATTGGTTTTAATAAAGAGATTTTAACTGTGTCGTCACAAAAATTTCACAAAAACATTCGTACGAATTAACCCTACCCCCCCCTTAATGTGAATAGCATTCGGTTGGTTCAAAACAGGGCTACATTGACTGATTTCCTTTACAAATTAGAAATATGTGTTTTTTAGCATAACATGAAGTTATAAAATGATATTTGATATAACCCTTACTAAAAAATCAGAGAAGGTTGCGTAATAAAAGGGAAGTAGTGCTTCCCTAATCCCTACCATCCAAAAACGCTTCATCTATACGAGTGTCTGTTGGAATATATTGTAAAGGAAAACGTAGGCGTATGTAAAGTTGAACTGGGAAATGTTGAACTGGGAGCAAGCAGTAAGGACTATTAGACATTGCAAATTTGATTCACAATTTAAGAAAGCGTGATATCCTCATATATCCGGGACCAATAATCAAGTATTTTCGCATTATAACATTTTTCTCTAGCCCTTAAGGGGCAGAATTCTAAGACCTGACGTAAATCAAAATAAGAATCAATAATAAATAAGATACAAAAAATATTAAGGCGCAAAATCTAAGAACTGCATAAACTCCATTGGGATTTATTATTCAATATGCCTCTTTCGAACATCTTTCTTTTTTTTTTTACCTTTAATCCATCAATTATCTGCAAAAAAAAAACTACGTAATTACGACCTCATCATTTTAATTGAAAACCATCACTCCTATTCATTACATCACATTCAAATATTCAATTCAATAAATTTTGCAAAAAAACCTACAAATTTACGTAATAAAATTTTCCACACTTTTAATTTTTACTTCTTACAAAAATCTTTGAAATAAACAGAAAAACCAATATTTTACGTATATGTATATAAACGTACACATACAAATTATATCTATTATTTTTTTTGCCAACATCAACCTTCTAAGAAATGTTTGGGTATATACCCCGCAGAGTTATTTAAAGTTAGTTAAATTCTGTTTCTTATTCGTATTTCTCTCAATCATATATCTTTTATAGGGTTTTTTTTGTTATCATTACAAGGATTCTTTCTTTCTTAATAAAAATTGTCCTTTTTCATTTCAAGGAATAACAAATATATAAAAGATTTAATTTGGCAGCATTTCAATTTTGACAAAATGATTGAATCTTTGTATTAGGATATAAATGGAAAATAAAAAAAAATAATTCCAGTCTGAGGGTTTGATGTGATATTATGTGATAGCATAGAAGTATAATTTCATTGAAAATTCCGGTTTCAGGGTTAGAATATAATCAATGTGTGTACGCAATAATCTGGAAGGTATTATGATTTTAGTTTTATTTCAACGTGTTGTAAGATCAATAAAAATTAAAGCTACTTATTCAACTTTCCAAAATCAATAACAAATCAAAGAATTTATTTTATAAGTATCGTATGAAGAGTATTTTATATACGGAGAGAAAGATGTGATTGCAGATATAGTCACATCCGGTGCAACAAAGCTACAGATTTAGCTACAAATAGTTCAAAATGCAAAAGTACAAATTTCGAACTGGTCGTTTTAACAGTCATAAACAAATTTAAATCACGACAACCCTGCAACACATCCCCTAGCGGTAAACAAAAAAAAAACAACAACTCCCTCAACCAAGGAAAAAATGTTACTTTATTTTAATCTATGTCAACAACAAATGCTCCCACACAAACAACAATAAAAACATTAACCTTTCAGTATCATCCTGTTATATTTTAATTTATTATTTTTTCACACAAATCTTCCCAAAACTATTTGAATGTAAATTACCATTTTTTTATTCAAAACTATTAAAAAAAATTAACTAATTTACATAAAAACACAAAAAAAATACAAACACAGACAAAATATGTTCAATAAAAAACAACAATCCTAACAAAATTCTTTTCATTTTCTTTAAGACACAAAAAAAAATTCATCAATAATCTGAGACGATATAAAAACAGAGACCAAAATGTATATATACATTTTTCTTTTTCTAAGCTAAGTATATTTTTTATTTTTGTACAACAAAAAAAACAAAATCAAAAGAAGTGAAATTACAATTTTAAATTTTTTTTATTTTTCAACGTATCAAATCACCGAATAAAATACGAATTTTTCTGTTGGTTCGTATTTTAAAACAAACTTTACTCCACGTGGACTCAAGCATACTCTACTTTTTTAAGTCATTTGATTTTCTTAATTTAAAATTAAAAAAAAACAGAATAATAATAATTTTTTTTCTTTTCTTTTATTCAATTTACGCAAAAGCATTAAAATTCTTCTTTTTTTTAATAATATATTAACGTATACATGTGTAAAGTTTAAATATGTGTTAGTTATACATATTATGATATACATATGTAGACATCTGTCGTGTCAAATTATTGAAATAAAAAATAAATAAATAAGGTTAAAAAGAAAACGAAACAACAACAAAAATATGTTGACTCCGTGCTTTGACTTGTAGCAAATATAAATTCTTAAAAAAGAAAAAGAATATGTACAAAAGTTTGTTGTATTATTATCATTTTTTTTTTAAATGTCGATCGTAAGTATATTGCAATAATAAAAGCAATGATATTGCAAATATATAAAAAAAAATAAGCTTATAGCATAAATAATTGCTTTATAGTCGTTTACGAAACGGTGAGAAAAGATTTAGCGTTATTACTGTTATGGTGATAAAATTGAGAATTAATATATAATATTTAATTATTATTAAGAAAACGAAAAGTTTTTCTATCTCAATTTGTATCACTACATAACTCCCCCACCAGTTTTATAAATTTGTTTATAATATAAAACTGCAAACTCGGTTCCGAAGGTTCAGACTTTGGTCTGTGGTTAGGTTGACGACCACCTCAAGTTTGGCTTAAAGTCTCCAGATTATACAAGAAAATTTCTTTTCTCGGGGTTTGACTTACAGAACCTTCAAATAAGTTCAAATGTTGCTTATTATATCTGATTAATGCAGCGTTTTTTTAATAAAATGTGTTGTGTAGTACGAATTACAATATGTGTCACAACAATACAAAGATACAATTTTAGACTTAGGTCCCACAACAATGCGTTCTGAGATATTGACTAACGTTTTTTTTAAACTTTTATAGATTAAACGCCCCAGACTATTGATTCTGACAAAGCAATCCATTTGGACGATGTGCATTCTGTCACTATGGCAATGAGTGATCTCCACACTTTGATTGTTTGCACAAACCGATTCATGAGTGTATCATGATGGATCCAATTTCATCCGAGAACTGCTGGTGACGATATTTATAGAAAACAATGAAATCAGCAACAGTACGACGGTGTCGTAGGAAATTAAGTTTGGTGTTAAATTTCGATCACCCATAATTCGTATAGCACGCTTTTGAAAAGAGTCCAAAAGAGATGGGATGGAAAGAGATGCGGCGCTTCAAACTTGACAGCAATACTCAATACAGGGAAGAATATAGGACTTATAAATGAGGAGTATCTAATACGGAGTGAAATATTTTTTACATCTATAGAGGAGGCGGAGTTTTCTTGACGGAGTTTTCTTTTTTTTATATTGTTTTTGTTTAAATAACATGCATCTATAATGCACAAAATTTAATATTTAATGCAGGTACAACCGTAATTAAGTGAAAGACAGCAGTAGAAAGTGGGGGAGCAAGATATCCAAAGGGATGGTAGAGAAAAGGGAAAGAAATGTGTAAGGGTGGTGGTAAGACTTCTAATGTGAGAAAGTCAGTTTCTTTATGTTAAGCTTAAATTTCTGTAGGTTGTAGTTAGGCTGAAAAGCAGTGGAGAGAATTCCACAATGAGGTCGTTTGTTTGAAAAAAAGAGACATATTGCTCAGTTCGGCCAAAGAATGGCGAGTGCTCATGAGAGTTTATTGCTAAACGAGTAGTGCAAGAGAGCTGGCTTCGTTTAGACATTAGAGCTTTTATCTTAGCTGAACACTTATCATAATATTATTTGTAAAATACACAGAGGACTCCGATATTGCGTCTAAATTTGGGGAAATCCAAAGAGTTTATTAAATTAGCATCATCAATTAGCTTGCATGCCCAGCGTTGAATTCTATCGATTGCGACTAAATGAGTTTTTGCAGCTCCCGCCCAAAAATGGCTATTATATTCCATATGGGGTTTCATGTCAATCAACAATTCAGAGGGAGTGAAGTAGAATTTGCTTATTAGATAACTGAAACATTTAGCTGGAATTTTTTCCTGTTGAGTAAATATGGTCTTCCAAAAAAGTTTGGAATATATTTATAGACCGAGCATGTGAGCCGATAGAGTTGTTAATTGGGGTGCCCCAAATACTGGGTGAATGTGAACAAGAAGACATCATTTCATCTCGTTTTGAAGCGACTGTGGTTGAGTTGATGGGGGTACGATTGTGAAAACTATACCCAGAGAATAAAGTACTATCATCCGCGTACAATTTGACTGGATTAAGAGTGGATAGTAAAAGATCGTTTATGAAAATCAAGAATAGGGTGGGAAAAAGAATGGATCCTTGGGAACACCAGCGTGAAGAATATGGGAGTTATAGCACCATCGACAGCTACCTGAATTTTGCAGATCTTCAGAAAGCTTTTAATCCAGGAAACTAAGAAGCTAACAATACCCAATGCCGTTAGTTTCACAAGCAGTGACTTATGCCAAACACGGGCAAAGGCTTTAGAGATATCCAAAGCGACTATTTGCGTTTCACCTTTATTAACAATATTACGGTTCCATAAGTCAGTCAAATACATCATTAAATCACCCAGAAGATCTTCCTCTTCGAAATCCATATTGGCGATCCGAAAGTAAATTGCAATCCTCCAGATAGTTCATTAGATGAAAATTTGTTATTGACTCCATTACTTTGGAAAGTCTGGAGACGATTGCAATCGGCCTATAGTTGGAAGGATCGGCGGTGTTATTTACTTTTTTTGGAATTGGATTTGGGGACAATGGCGGTTTTCCAAGATGATGGAAATGTGCAAGTTGTCATAGAAAGGTGAAATAGTCTACATGATGGTTTAGCTAAAGAGTGATGACAGTTTCTAAGCACGATGGCTGGTATACCGTATGGATCCGTATATGTGTTTACATTTAACTCTTTAAGAACTTTAGATACAACTCGGGTGCGAAAATAGACTTGTTTCATAGAGTATTTACCTATTGGATTGGAAGGCGACAGCTGATTTGAAGTTAGCAGTTGTAAGGCGACAAAATGAGAAGCTATAAAAGATCAGCTTTTTGTTTAGATGAGGCATGAATTATATGGCGAGATTTGAAAGGAAGAACTTGTGATGCCTTTTTCCCATGAAATTTCTTTGTACCAAGCCAGCAAATGACCAGAAAGATTTGAGGTTACTATTACCAGTTAGGATTTCTCTGATTTTGTCACCGGTTTTCAGGTCCTCTAATCGTTTGGCATTGTTCATAGCATTTTTCGCATTTCTACGGGCAGCTATCAGAAGTTCACGATTGTTAGCGGTAGGTGTTTGTTGAAATTGTGCGTGAGCTCTATGTTTGGAGTGTATTGTTGACCGACAAGCTTCATAAAACCATGAGGTGTTTGCGGTCTTCGGATTTTGAATGAATGATAGAATGAAGCATTCCGTATCCGATCGAATGGCGGCTGTTATTCTCAGCAAAATTCATGGCACGCCAGTTCGCATTCCTATAATGCCATAAATTTCGTGAAGGTGGAGTATTATCTATTGCAGATGGGATTTATATAAATTCTGCCCTCACCGGACAATGATAAGAGGAGCAAATAGGCGGATCGACCATTATTCTATATCGAGGTGAGTAGAAAGGAATAAATCCAAAAGATGGGGTATGTGACGGCTAATGTCAGGAATGTGAGTTGGTTTATTGACTAGCTGAGCGAATTGAAGTGAGGGAATTGAGATCTACAAACAGTTCGGCGAATTAACCTGCGCGGTTCCGAGAAACAGAATGAGGAAGCCGTGAGTCATTTTGTACATTAAAATCACCCGCTATGTCTATTTCGGCTTTAGGCGACATATCAAGAATTTTTTCTATGAAGTCTGACAGGGCGTCAAACTGGAAAGTTTACATGATCTTCATCATTATTTGCCGTAAAATTGCTCAAAACTTGCGTTTGATTTGCAGGTGTTGATACTGGCTACTGCATTAGAGTTTATCACTCCAAAGCGATTGATAACTTTCTCGCATACATCGTTTGCTTCAGATAAATTGTTCTATCCAGTTTTTGATGAATTCCGAGACCTAAACAGCATTTAACTTCAGAAACTATTATTCCGAACTCTTTGCTTAAATAATCTATCACCAGTTTAATGTCTTGTCCATTATCACTTGCAAGAAACCCATCATCTACATAAATTGCGTATATTGTGATGCTATTGTTAACATTTCGCACAAACACACATTCATCCGAAGCACACGCTTTGAAGCCAAAATTACTAATAAAAGTTGTGAATTTCTTATTCCAGCTTCTTGGCCATACAAACTTTTTATAGTATAGGATCCGAGTATACAACGACCTTCACCGAACTGGTTAATGGATGAAAAGCATTTTATATTAAATTAAATATGTTAATAAATATATTGCGAGTGGGTTGTCTAAAAAATTTCGGTCCAGAATATGATTAATTAAAAATTTAAAAATTAATTTTTTCTAAACATTTTACCGTTTCGGTTAATAGTCAAATGACATACCAATCAAAAGTATGAAGCCTTTAGAATATGCAAACGATAGGTTGTCTATTTTTTTCCCGTCATAACTTAGGGTTGGCAGGTATAAAAAGGCAGATCGAAATTAGTAATTTGCACCGGTCTGGTTAATGAATAAACTTTATGTCAAAATAAAGATTATTTTATTACAAACACGGTGATATAGGGTTGTCTGCAAAAAATCAGTCCTAAATTAGGGTTGTCGAGTTTTAAAAAGTACAATATTCCTACGAACGAATACGTGCGACAGAGAGGTTCCAGCGAACTTTTTGTCTGTGAAAATAAAAAGGATAGCGATAGACTCGTAAATGCTGCGCATTATTTTGGAACAGCTTGCCACAACATTTAGAATTGAATTGAAAACTACTAACCAGTTTAATGCACAGAAACATTGTCTTTCGTTTCGTTCTTTATACATTCAAATAACATCTAGAATTATTATTTACAGTTAACGTATATTGTATAATTTAGTATGTATAACTTATTTACATTTCAAATATGAATTAAATAAATTTAGAATACAAGAATAGTATATTAAGAAACTAGTTTCATAATCGACGATTTTATCGCACGCAATCTGTTTAGAAAACGACCCGCGCAGCGGGGAGTTTTCTAAAGGATAAGTGCGATAAAACGTCTTATGAAACGAGTTTTTTATACTATTTTTTCTATTTTGCATTTTTTGTCTTGAAATTTAAAAAAATATTTTTATGTTTTAATGTTTTAAGGAAAATTTCTAAAAATTTCAATTCAAAATAGTAAGCTCTGCGTTTCATCATATTTCTATATATTTTTTATTGCAAAACTAGCTTTCATAAAATCTGTATTTTATTAAAATATAGTCAATTTGATATTTTGTCATTATTACTAATTATTTTAATTAATTAAAATATTTAACACTAATTTAGATTATTCTTTAATGATAAGATTAATTAATAAGAATAATTTTATTTATATAATTATTCGTTTTAACTTTCACTGACGTTTGTATGCCCAATGTGACCAACCTTGAAAAACAAAACTTTGCGTATCTTAATGAAGGCCATTTCGATACGCATTTGGGTATCGAAATGACTTTATTTTAGACGCAAAATAGAAAATAGTATATTAAGAAACTAGTTTCATAATCGACGATTTTATCGCACGCAATCTGTTTAGAAAACGACCCGCGCAACGGGGAGTTTTCTAAAGGATA
Source organism: Diogma glabrata (assembly GCA_963693315.1). NCBI lineage: Eukaryota > Metazoa > Arthropoda > Insecta > Diptera > Cylindrotomidae > Diogma > Diogma glabrata. Next base: position 78,786,275 of record OY856188.1, read on the forward strand.
AGTGCGATAAAACGTCTTATGAAACGAGTTTTTTATACTATTTTTTCTATTTTGCATTTTTTGTCTTGAAATTTAAAAAAATATTTTTATGTTTTAATGTTTTAAAGAAAATTTCTAAAAATTTCAATTCAAAATAGTAAGCTCTGCGTTTCATCATATTTCTATATATTTTTTTGTTGCAAAACTAGCTTTAATAAAATGTGTATTTTATTAAAATATAGTCAATTTGATATTTTGTTATTATTACTAATTATTTTAATTAATTAAAATATTTAACACTAATTTAGATTATTCTTTAATGATAAGATTAATTATTAAGAATAATTTTATTTATATAATTATTCGTTTTAACTTTCACTGACGTTTGTATGCCCAATGTGACCAACCTTGAAAAACAAAACTTTGCGTATCTTAATGAAGGCCATTTCGATACGCATTTGGGTTTCGAAATGACTTTATTTTAGACGCAAAATAGAAAAAAAATTTTAATTTCATTTTTATCGCAATGGATAACTAATTGCAGCAAATAATTTGTGTTTAATACAGGTGCGTCACTGAGAGAAATAATATTCTAATATTAAATAAAAGCTTTTCTCAAATACAGAAACTCTTAGTTGATGAAAATTCGAAGCTGATCTTCTAGATTATAGAATAACTGGTTTAAACCGAGAGAAGTTTTGTTAGTTTTATCAATAAGTCCAATTTATAGATTAAGATTAACTTATTCAATTTCATTTAATTACGATATTCTCAATTTAAATCATCAACAATTATTTAATTGTTAGCAATTGGTATGTCATTTGTCTATTAACCGAAACGGTGAAATGTTTAGAAAAAATTAATTTTTAAATTTTTAATTAATCATATTCTGGACCGAAATTTTTTAGACAACCCACTTGCAATATATTTATTAACATATTTAATTTAATATAAAATACTTTTCATCCATTAACCAGCTCGGTGAAGGTCGTTCTATACTCGGATCTTAGACTATTAGCAATTTACATACTCGTCCGTTATCACATCATCATATCTCATCGGTTGGCTCATAAAAACGACTTCATCCAACTTACAGTTTAGAAACGCAGTTTTTACATCTATTTGTTTGAGCACGTACATACCGTTCAACATTTTCACTTGAGTTTTGTTTTATTTTGAAAACCCAACGATTATCGATCACTTTATGGTTCACTGGCGGGTCAACCAACATCCCTGTTCGATTTTTAATGAGTGCTGTAACGAAATCATGGTCCATAAAGGCTTAATGATTTCGATCATATGTTTAATGTTTTATCTACACCTACAGTAAATGCAATCATAATTAGACTGTAAAAAACGTTATGTCTGTTAATGATTATATTGTCTCATTTTTTTGGTTTCAATTATTTATATGATCGAGTTTTAGTTGCTAAAGGGAGAAGTTGTAAAACTGGATAAAGTTGAAATTGCTTTTGGCGGATTTTTATTTGGGTTACCTTTTTGGAAAAAGATGTTTGATAGGGGATTCGGATTTGTGCTTTCACCTAGTAAAGTTGTGTGAAATTTAAAAATTGAAAGACTAACTTGATTGTTAGAGTTTATGGTGAAGTTTATGTTAGCTTAATCATTAATTTATTTTGTGGATGAGTTCTAATAGTTAACTCAAGATATTTATTGAAGTTGAAAAAATTCTAACAAATTTATGCAATTTTTATTAAATAAAAAAAATAATTAATATATGTTATTGTGTTGTGCTATACACCAAATCCGTGCACTATGACCTATTTATTAGTTGGGTAAACTATGGTTTTAAATTTCGCTTGAATAGGATAATCCTGATAGTTAAAATTATTTGAAAACAATAGAAATAAATAGTTAGACATAATATTTTGTCACCAATAGTGAATATATAATGCTATAAATTATTCAACACGTAAACAGTAATTGCCATCTAGACTCTACAGTTTTTGATTTTGTTGAGAGGTTGTGATAATAAACTGATTGATCATTTAAAACGGCAAGTAATATTGAAAATTCATATTGGAAAATCAAGGAAAATGAAATAAGTAGCAAAGGAGGATGAAACTAGAATTATTACTATTAACTACATACAACAACAAAATAGTGAACCATTAAACAGAAGATAAAAAAAGATTGATGGATGTTTGTATTGTGTTTGTGCTTTAAATTTATCGTAAAAATTTATGCATATTTTGTTTAGAATTTGTTTTGATTTAGGTTATTTATTAGGTTACGCTGAACCACTTCAAGCGCTTGGAAAGGTCAGGTAATTTTTTTATTGCTATTTATTTCTTTATTAAATAATTTTTGAATAACTTTCTTAAATAAATAACTTATTTAAATAACTTTTAAATAACTTTCTTAAATAAATAACTTATTTAAATAACTTTTAAATAACTTTCTTAAATAAATAACTTATTCAAATAACTTTAAATAACTTCTAGTTAAATAACTTTTAATTTAAAGTAAATTTAAATATTGAAAGCCAATTTTTTTTGTAGAATTCTAAATTTAAAGAATCAAATTTATTCCTCTTATAATTTAATAAATTGTTAAAATGAACGTTGGCGTCATATTTTACTTCTTTAATTACTATTAAATTTTCAGCATGAATCATTAAAATATTAAGGGTGATCTGTAGAGGAGATGACGCAGGTATAAGTAGGAATGGCAAGTAGGCAAGTTGGGTATTTATTTAACAGCACATATGTTTTTGTAATAGGCTACTTAGGCTCTTGGTCAACGAACGGCCCAGCCACTGACGCTATCCGCAACAAAATGTGCTAGACCAAGAGTGGCTGTTACAGTGCACTATACTCCTCATTCGAAGCCGTCCTCCATTCATCCTGATTTGATTCCATTGCTTCTTCAAAGGTTCTAGATGTTTCACAAATAGCCAACATCGCTGCATGACTTGTCGTACCATCGCAAAAATTCACTAATGTTGCATTATTTTTTCATAATCGAGAGCTGACGATATTCGTAGTGTTCACATTACATATTGTGCTACCATCTTTTCTGTCACCATTCTCATCTACCGGTTGAATTGTATGACAGGTCACTTTTAGAACGTTACATTTATGATCCATATTTTCATCTACTTCAGAGCTCGATGTAGTAGTTATTATCTCTAGACAGTTTTGGAAAGTTACAATTAAATTTCTTCCAAGAAAATTACATCGCGCGCTATTTCAATTTTGTTAGTTTCCCTGCCATAAGCCATACGGTATCTTGTTTCGAGCAGTGCCTGTGCTTCGATTTAAAACGTATACCGCAGAATTGACATCTTCTGCCCAGAATTTCGGCTCCATCTGTTTTGAATGAATCATTGTTCGTGCAGATTCCATAACTGTGCGGATTTTTCGCTCCGCACTTTCATTATGTTCAGGAGTATACGGCACAGTTAGTTGACGTTTGACGTCCATTTCATCAAGAAAATTTATGTACCACGGTCTGACCGGAAAATTGGAATATTACGACCGTCTTCACGTTGCATCAATTTAATGAAACTCTTGACGTTCATAACAACTTTTGATTTCTGTTTTAGAAAATAAACAAAACGAAAATGTGAGTATCATCTTTCAACAATAGAAAAATACCTGGAGCCTCCAATTGAATTGGCTTGCATAGGGGCGAATACGTCAGCATGGATAACTGCACCCCAAGATTTCGACTTTTCTTCACGAAGATTAAAACTACTTCAATTATGCTTCCCAAACACACATGCTTCGCATAAAAATTCTTGATTAATAAATAAAATCAATCTCGTTTTCCCTCAGAAAGGTTTTTCATATGAGCTACGTTTTGATGCCCTGAGCTCTCATGCCATGATTGTAGAGGTAATCTTTTGACAGCAACATTTGCTACACAATCAGCGGTAATAGTTGGTTCAATCATTTTGAAGAGCATTTGAAATAAACGACCATTATGAACTTCCACTGCCTCAGTACTTCCATTTCTTAACATTTCACAACTCTGATCCGATCGCAATCGGTACGCGCGATCCATCATCTTTACAGACGGGAGGAAATAGATTCATGTGAATTTCTGGCACCTATAACATATTAGCAAGTTAACAAATGAGCACGCAGGTTTGATAAAGTCTGATCATCTGCTGCCGTCGATTTTCAAGCACTATGAAGGTCCATGAGCTTTGAATAACAAATACCTATGTCATCATTTGGGTCCTTAGCAAAACTATTAAACTTTTACTGTAAAAACAAAACTTTTCATTTAGGCGACTGCTCATATATACTTTTAAGCGCTGTCCACAATTTGTTTGACGACTCGCAGTTCATGATTTGGAGTAAAGGCTGTCTTCCAAGTTGCAATTGTACGTCTAGTACGTGCATCGCATTTCTTCCTATCTGCTATTTTTCAGAATCTGTGTCATGGAGTCACCTGTGGAGTGGACACTTTTTATCACTGGTAGGCGGTAACAGTGTCAAACAGTTCGCTGGTTTCTAAAATTTGACGGATTTGAAATTTCCACACAAGCAAGGAACTCCCATCAAACATTTGACATAAAAGTCCTTTGAAACACCAATTATGTCCAGAAAGTTTTTGGAATAAACTCAGAAACTATTAACACTATTTTTTTTTTAAATTAAACAAAACACAAAATTTGTGAGGTTATGTTACAAAAAAATTTCTTTAATAGCAATTCACGTGTACCGTAAAAAAATGCTTCTTTATTTAAAACACACTTTTTCTTTTAGGCATGGTCTGGGCCCATAACCTGTTAAACAAAAATGTTATTTAATCAGAAAAGCCTTCAATAAAAATATAGCTCAAGAGGAAAGTTTTAGAAGATGTTTTTTAACCAAAAGAATAAAGCTGAATGAACTTTATTCGTGCAACAAACAAGCGAATATTTCTTTATTGTATTTGTGATTGTTTATTGTTTTTGGAAGCCAAAACTGTGTGGCGTCGTTACTATAAATAAAATTTAGAATGCAATTAGGGGATTTTTACGACATCTGCAATATTTTCTTCAGTTTTCAAATTGAAGAAATTTTTCGTGGTTTTACAGTTTTTTAAAGCATCACTTTCTTGTTGTTTTTTTTTCATTTTTTTCTATTTTCTATGGGTGATTGTTGTACCAATTTTTCTATTTTTTTTTAAAGAACGAATGAATTTTTTGTTTCTGCGATTCTGTACAATTGTGTTTTATCGTGTTACCCGGTTTTTTACGACCCTGCTTGGTATACTTCAGCGTTTATTAACTTAGACCCAAAAGAAGAGCCATCGATGGATACCGAAATGTATCGCTTGGAACGAAAATTTTGAATCAGCTTAACGATTGCGGGGTGAAATGCTATATAAATTAGGAATACATTTAGAAAATTTTCGCATGAATCTAATACTATAAGTAATAATTCTAATTTATTTTCTCTATCATGACCATATATGACGTTCCTTGATTGAAAAGGAAGTTGAGTTAGTGAAATATAACACCACAACCCATACATACATATTTTATAAAACAACACAAAGTAATATTAAACAAAGAAATTTAGTATTCGTTTGTTGTCAGAATTAATTAATATAATTAATACAAAAAAATAATTTCTTGACAATTTTTTAAGTAGAGAAAAAAAAGTTAACAATAAACCGATTAATTATATGAATTATAAGTGTTTTCTCTTTCACACTATTTCATGTTAATTTGAAAAACCAATTTTGACATATCGTGACTTTTTTTGAGTTAATATTCGATATTATAACAACTTTTTTTGCAACTTTAATTACGTTGGTATTAATGGATATAAGTATATAAACGTTTGTCAATTATTTAATTTTATTTTTTCTAAAATTATACCACTTCATAGAAAGATATACCAATTACCAACCAACTCATAAAACAAACAAAATTGATTTTGTTTGTTCTTGTTTTTTTTTGTAAATAATTCTATCAACGCTTTATTTAAAATATAAAGTTGGTATAACAAAATAAAAATAAAATGAAATTAAAAAATAATGAAGAAGACAATATGGTTGTTTGTATAAAAAAAACGTGTAAATATTTATTTTAGTTTTGTTTTTAGGTCGCACTTTTTTATGTCGATTTAATTTAGAGAAATAATTTAAATTTTTTGTTATAACATAATTGAATTAGCGTGTTTTGTGTACGATTTGAATAATTGAGACTATTAGTATAGGGTTTTAAAGATGGTGGCGCCACAAACAAATTAATGTTAGGAGCTGGATTTATTTTGATTAAGATCAATAGATGAGTTAATGATTTACTAGAAGAGTGATTAAAATTCAACAGAAATATAACAATCATTGAAAAACTAATCGATTATCGATAGTAAGTAAAAATATTGATTTGTACCGGATTGTGACCGGATGAAAAATGTAGCCTGACTTCGAAACTGCTCTAATGTTTTTATAAAGTTACCTGACATACCGAAATTCAGAGAGATGACAATCATGGTAAGTAGTACACGAAATTGTACATAAAATTCTAATACTTTTAAGACCATTATAATACATAATCAAAAAATAAATTTGCCATCCAACCAGCTTTTTGACCGACTGTATATCATAAATAAATAAACAAAATATGATAATATAAAAACCAAAAAAAAAATAATAATACATTTAATTTACAAAAGATTCTTTTAATTTACAATTAATTTCTCACCCACACAAAAAATAATTATTATTTTTCTTATACATTAATTTCTTATTCTTTTTTTTATCTTCTTTATCATCTACACAATTTATTATAATAAACAAAAAAAAAGTTAAATTTATATCCAAACAACAAACCATCCAACCACTCAATTTACTATATCGTGAAAAAATATGTATGTACATAAGAATAACGTTCTAAGAAAACGATAAAAAAATTTTGGAATGGTTTAAAGGGGTTTCAAATATATGGGGATATACGTAGTTATATACAAACCGGCGTGTAATAATTTGTAATAAAAATTAAACTTCACCTATCACTCTCACACAGCTATCATTAATCAAAACCTTGCTCTCTTAATGTTGGATTTTTGTTTTTCGATTTCTTTTATTTATTTTTGTTGTATTTTTTTAGTTATCTAATTTTGTTGTTGTTGGTTATAAAGTTATTTTGATTAGTAAATCAGTTTATATTGTGGGATTTTTCATCCATTTTTTTATCTTATAATTAAATATATTTGTTTGTTGTTGTAGAATGAATATCGAAATTGTGGTTTTGATTTTAACATTATATTTGTCTAATTAAGTAATGATCAACAATAGGATCAACGAACAAGCGAGAGTGTACAGAGCGGAGCTACCGTTCTAATAACATTTTATTTAAAATCTTTACGTTCGACCATTTTTTCGATTGCCTGTTTTATATCTGTCAAAATAAAATATATTACAATGTTATTTGTAGTTTCATGTACAATTTTTTTGTTGTTATTATTCTGCAGACATGTTAACATAATCAATTTATTTTTTGTATTATATGGTTTAATCGATTTCCAAGAAACAGTGTTATGGAAATAATATAAAAAAGTTGATAGTTTTGTGTGTAATTTGTTTTTTTTATTTTATTTTACGATAAGATATAAGTATTGCTGTTTTTGTAATTTTATGATTGCGCTTACAAAAACATGCAGGTAATCATTTATTAATTATTCATTTATTTGATGTAATTAACTTTTATGAACTTTAATCTGTTTTAAATGAGAGATTTGATAAATGCAGTATTTGCTTTACGTTTTTCGAATCTTTGGTTTTATTATAGTTTAGAATCTTTTCTATACGCTTATATTTTGTTTGTTTACATTTCCAAACATATGTTCTTGTTAATTTTTGTTAATGAACCCCTCATGCTTTTGCACTTAATGCGACAAAGGTGAAATTGGATTAGGATCAAAAAGAGACATTTATTTAAGTATCTTTATTTCTTCTAACAACACAATAGTGCTCGAATGAAATCTGAGCTCCTTTAAGCTGATTTTATTGAAACCAAACACATTTCTTTCACTTTAGTAACAATTAGAGAGGTAATAAATAGGATCATCTATCACTCCTTCCAATTGGGACCTAAAGCAAAAACAGTAAAATCTAAAAAAAACCGGTCAATTACCTTTCGCACTACTAGAGCATAATTTGTAAAAAACCAAAATCGATCCAGAAATTAACAATAAGTTCAGCCAACTTAAGGAGAAATGTTTGCTTTTATTTTGATTTGTCATTCAATATGACAAATCAAATTAACAACTGAAAATAATTAATCAATATTTAATTGTAACCTACAGCAAAAATAAATCACTAAAATGATTGTAGCACTGCCTATTCAATTTATTTACCGTAATTTAACTGGTCCCTATTTCGGCGCCATTATTATAGCATGATTACGTTTAAGTGACACTTATTATCAACGAAGACATAATGATTTAAATAAACTCTCGCACGTTGTATGACCATATGTACCAACGATTTAAATGCGCTCATTTTATTTTTATCTCAAGACAACACATCTCCTTTATTAAGATAACATTTGAATCAAAATTTCAGAAAGTGCAGCTGAAATAAATTATTTTTCTGCAATAAAGACCGAAGGACACAACAACAACACAACACAAAGATTAAGTACATCTAAACGATATCATGATCATGAAAGAAAACATTATGCCATTAGCCGAGTTATCAGTTATCACGATCAAATATGAATATAGTGAGCCAAACTTTTCGGCATAAACTTTAAAAAAAATTATCAATCAATAAAAAAATATTTAGCGGTTCCGAAAATATTGTCTTTAGTTAAAACAAGTTACAGTAAAATTAAAAAAAAATTTAATGGAAAATTAAAAATTGAGTCTTAAATTATTCGTCAAATTTACAACTGAAAATAATTAACCGATATTTATTTGTAATTAAAGACAATACATAGTTTAATAACTGCGTGTTCAATTTATTTGCCGTAATTTAATTAGTCCCTATTTGGGCGCCATTATTCTAACGTGAAAGTGACACTTATTATCAAGGAATAAATAATGATATAGTCGCTCGTTATATGTGATATCTACCAATGACTTAAATGCTATAACTTCATTTTTTCTCACCTCATCACACACAGAGAACCCATCTTCTTTATAACAATGACATTAGAAAAACTTTTTTGAAAGCGTTGGCGCAGCTGAAATACCTTTATTCTGTGCAATAAAAATTAAAACCAAAGTGGACACAACAAAAAGATTCTGTACACCTTTACGATATCGTGAAAATGCTCAAACTTCATAATGAACCAATTTATTTACCGTAATTTAATTAGTTCCTATTTGGGCGCCATTATTCTAACGCAAAAACGACAATTATTATCAAGAATAAATAATCGTATAGTCGCTCGTTATATATGATATTTATAATTGAATTAAACGCTTTAATTTCATTTTTCTTACCTCTTCACACACAGAGAGACAATCTCCTTATAACAATGACATTAGAATTAACTTTTTTTGGAAGCGTTGGTGCAGCTGAAATTTTTTAATTTGGTGTAATAAAAATTAAAAACCAAAGTGTACATAACAAAAAGATTTTGTACGCCTTTACGATATCGTGATCCAGGACGAAAACATGGCATTCGCCAAGTTATCACGTTCAAATATAAACATAGTGAGCCAAACTGTCCAGATATTAAAATGCTCAAACTTCAAAATAAACAAATTTATTTACCGTAATTTAATTAGTCCCTATTTGGGCGCCATTATTATAATGCGAAAGAGACAATTATTATCAAGGAATAAATAATGATATATTCGCTCGTTATATATGATATCTATAATTGAATTAAACGCTTTAATCTTATTTTTCTTACCTTTTCACATACAGAGAGACAATCTACTTTATAACAATAACATTAGAATCAAATTTTGGAACCGTTGGCGCAGCTGAAATAGCTTAATTTTGTGCAATAAAAATTAAAAACCGAAGTAGATACAACAAAACGATTCTGTACACCTTAACGATATTGTGATCTAAAACAAAAACATGGCATTCGCCGAGTTATCACGTGCAAATATAAACATATTGAGTGAGTCAAACTGTCCAGATAGATAACAATATGCTAAATCTTTAAAATCAGCCATGTTTTTTAAGTTTATGTTCATGCAAGTAAAGTTACTTAAAACAAGAAAATCAAAATTCTGACTCCAAAACTGTGCCCTTTAGTTACGATAAGTTACGTAATAAAGTAAACATAAATAAAACATAAAACCTCTACAATCATACAATTTTGTTAAGAGAATTCAGAAGGGTGTAAAACTCAACAGTTAAAACAAATCAATATTTAATTTCCAAATGAAAATAAAAAAATTCTAATTCGCATCACCAATAATTACATAATTGCCGTACAAATAAAACGCGATATAATAAAAAATTTAAAAAAACGAAACATCAAGTAATGGTAAATTGGGTAGACTTATTTCCCAGATTTCATAATTATCACGTGAGAGAACCATATTATGTTCAAAGTTTCCGATTTTTTTGTTTATAATTAAGTACATAATTCTATTTAATTTATTTACAGTATAGCGTTTTACTTGATATCTGCAAAAAAATTAATTTACAACAATTTTGTCTCATTTTTTAATTTATTATAAGTTCAACTATCAAGCAAGCATAACTAAAACTAAAACAAGGCATTAACCAAAAACGAAATGATGCAGCACATTGAAGTTTACCTTTAATTTTTAATTAATATTAATATACGATTGTTTTTTTTATCGGTTAACGAACGGAATAAATACTCATTAACTTAATATATATATTTATTTTAATTTTGGTGTAGTTTAAATACATGTAAGTCAAGGCGTGTGAATATTTAAATTAAAAATTGTTTCCAATTTAAGTTTAATTGGCGCCTAATTTATTGCAGGAAATTGAAGATATTGCGTTTTAGTATCCGGTATAACATGCGTTGTAAATTTTTTAAAGACGAAACGCTTTTTGAATTTAATTTAAATTAAGAATTTTATCGTCATTTGTTTCTAGTTTTAACAGGAAATTTATCTAAAAAAAATTAAGTAAACAGAAATAATTTGTTTTAAGTATAGCTGCTTATCATAAGTTTCGGTTGTTGATATTAATTAGGTCGAATATTAATTAGGTATTGTCTAAGTGATTGAGATAATGTTTTTATTTTTATTGAATAAAAAAGTGATATGTCATATTCATACGTGGAATCAATCCACTTACAATCAACGATAAACAGTTGATCATTAATAACGTTCATCTTGAAGGTTAAACTTAAAGTTTTCAAGTGAAAGCAAAACACTTGCTGCTTGAGACAAAATTCATGTCAGGTTTGGAGTTTTAGTGATTTGTTTAAATTTTTGTTTCTCACATTTTATGTGTCACCGTGGTGAAGATATTGTTTAACTATTTGCGTGCAAATTTTGATCTGCTACATGACCCAACCCCTCCAAAAAAGAAGTCTACTTTTCAGTATTGGTTATAATATCTTTCTATCCAACCGATCAACACAACTAGTATTTAGCTTGTCAGACTTATGTCAAATCGTTTTTTTTTTCTGTTTTGCTCTCTTTGCTTCTCTAATAAAAAGTTATGTCTTCCCATATACGTGCGTAACTTTAAGTATTAGAAAAAATTCCTACCACAAAAAGAATAATAGTTGCCTGCGACTGTAAAAAATCTGACATTTTGGTCTTTAATTTCATAATTTTTTGATATTGTATCAATAGAAAATAAATTTGTTCATAATGAACAAAGTTTGAGAGCAAATTTTCATAATATACTTTGAGATTATTTACATATCTTAAACATTTGTTCGTGTCGTTAGAATAGAAAATATTGTTTGTCTTTTATAAAATATTTGAGTTAAATAATAACTGGAAATCACACAATAAATTTAAATTACTCTCGTAATTATTGTCATTCATTTTATAAAAATTAGCACAAGTATGAAGAAAACATTTAATATTTTTTGACATTTTAAATTTAGAATTGTTTTTCATTTATAATTTAATAAAAAAGTTTTTGGTTGTAAATAAAAACAAATCAAAATGGAAAAAAGAGAAAATGACTATGACAGACAATGTATCACCTTTTTTATGTCTCTCTTCATACAATTTTAAAGTTATGTTTTCTCTATATTTATATATACTCTTAGTTTCTCCCCCTACTCTATAGTATTGTATGTCTGCAACTGTGGGTGATTTTATTCACCTTTGAATGACTTGCTGAGAATCAAACACAAGTGATAAGTTCAGAAAGCAGTTTTTGCATTACTTCTGGACCGTATATTTCCCAGGTAATGTTTTGGACGGCTCGGCAGCATAAATTCAAAGGCAAATTTTGCGTATGCAACCAAAGGAGGAAATAGTACTACAGCTATTAGGGAAAATATAGTAATATAACGTTAATAACGAAAAAAATCATAACATGGTAAATAAAATAATAAATCATAACTTGAAAAAATTAATAAGAAATTGAACTTAAAGGATTTAAACTTATAAATGCAATTTCTGTATATTTTCATATTCAAGGTTAGCAACTGCTTTAAACCTACTGTCAAGTTGCTATGTAAAAAAAAAGTTTAACAGTGTTAATAACATTGCCAACATTCTTTGTAGACCAGTCTAGATACCTTAAAAACATGCAAAAAATGGAAAAAATTAGTAACAGGATAAAAACTATTGGATAAATAAGAAAATATTGCGCAAATGATGGGAAACATAAATTAAATATCATCCGAGCTACGGGTTTTCATGATTTTCAGCGAAACTAGACCTTCTATCGAAAAAAAATTAAAGCACAAGTTGTAGGTAATAAAAAGGTATATAACTTTTATGTCGGCCATTTTTTCACATAACCAAAAATTTGCCGTGAAGAAAAACCGAGAAAAAAAGACTTTTAAGTTTTTAATTTTTATCTCCCACAAAAAAATTTTTTTTTTTCACACAATTCGGTGGAAACTTACCTTATTATGTCCCTAATAAGCTGTAATTTTGTTAAATCAAAATATTTATTTTTACGTTTAATTTTGATTTTAAACCAAAAAAGTGACCTCATTTTCACACGAAAATTCTCCGGTATAGGAAACAGTTTTTTCAAAAAAAAACATTAATCATTATGTTTGTTGAAACGTCTACTTTTAGATGGTGTAAAAAAAAATAAGCATTACCAAGGAAAACTTTTCCAGAAAATGCGAAAACTGAATAAACTTGATTTTAAAAAGTTATTTTCCAAACATTGTTTAAAATTTTTCATCATTTATTAAAATTTACATTTGAAATTCTTAAAAAATATAAGATAGATATTAATTAATTTTCGTTAATTATTTCCTAGAAACAAATTGACTCTACCCAATGCAAATAAATTTCACTTTAGTTAAACGAAGTCTATTTTTATATATTGATTGACGAACATTATACAAAATTAATAAATATAATTAACAACCAACGAAGTAATTAATAATTTTGTCTAACATAGCATACAAAAAGTCTATTTTCATGCCAGGTCTCCTGTAAATTTTTTTTTTTTTCAATAATGTTATAGAATTTGGCAAATTTTGCTATAACAAGGGATAAAAACCACGTTTTTTCGTGAGTGAAAATTTGTTAAACGAGAAGCGTTATGAGCGTCAAGGGAGGCAGTTTCACGAACGTAAAACGTTTTCAGCTCGCCTAGGAAATGCGTCTATAGCTTAGCGGCCGACGAAAGTGGTCCTGACAGTTATAGACGAAACACAAAAGGTCAATTTAGCTCCGAATTAAATACACTATTTTTCCGAAAACGTTTACATTTTTATAAATTTGAAATTAATACATCAAATTTTTTATAAACATGTGATGAGCTTTTTTCAAAATAATATGTTACTTTACTGCCGCCGTAAAAATATGGAAAGAAAATGGCGACAGTTTACTGCCGCCGTAAAAATATGAAAGTAAAAATATGAAAACTGAAAAAAAAATGAATAAATTGCATTACTTTGCAGCCGCTTTGATTATATGTCAAAAAAGTAAGACTTTAACCTTCTCCCTACAGGCAGTAAAGTTAAATTTTACAACCTTTTGCCTAAAATAGTACGTTATGATGCAAGGACGTAAAGCTCAGGTTTTTACATCAAGTCCAAAATGGCTTACGTATGTGCATCACATACTTTTTTTTTTGCCGCAAGCAAAATATTTAAAAAACTTTTTTATAATCAAAATTAAAAATTTTATAAATTTTGAAATAAAGTTGATTGGAAACTAGGGTTGCACCGATTGATCGCAGGGCTCCCGTTTTAAAGTCAGATTGAAAAAAATGGAAAAAATGGAAATTTTTCGCTAAAAAAATGGAAAAAATGGAAAAAAATGGAAAACAAACAATTTAAAATGTGTAATACATAGGGTATCTTAGAATATTACGGTAAAAAAAATCCCTGTTTTTTCAGGTTATCCAGACTCGGTTTTTAATTTTTTCAGAAAATGTTTAAACTACGGTATTTTATAATTGATAGAAAAATTAATAAAAGTGTACATTTATTCATTTGTTAACACTTTTAATCGTTAATATAACAAAAACCTTGACTCGAAAATTTCAGATTGAACGATTCTCGTACATATTGTTTTTAAAATTGAAATAAAATGAATTGTTAAATTATTTTTATGAAGAAATGTAACTAAAAGATTATTTGATTGAATCTGAGTACAAAATAGTTGCATTGCATCTCATAAGTAAACAATATAAAAACAGATAATTTTTAATCCAATAATTCATCTTTAAGTGTTTCAGAAACTAAATTTTTAGTTTTAGTAACTTCATTAACATATTTCTTAAAACCAGGTGAGAGTAAAGAGACTTGTTTAACCATTTTGAACAAAGTTTCGTGAGGAATATTTTAATATTTTTAATATATAATATTTTTCATCGGCTTTTCGATTAGGAGCATTGAAAGTAAGCAAATAAATTATAAGCGAATCAGATCATACAAATTCAACCACAGATCAATTCGTTGCTTTAACTCCAGCGTTAAATGCATTACTAATTTTACGTATAAGCCGCAGCTGCCCAGATTCAGAATTTCTTTATTACTCGAATCATGTGCTAAGTCCACCTTTAGATGTCAAATAGATTTTAAGTTAACATTAGTTCCGTTCATCGAAACTTGAATCCAAGTATTGGTTCATGGAATACATAATATGAAAGTTTCGAAAGATTGATATTAAACAGGTAATCGTTCGTGATTTGTTTTTATCACCATTCTATATACCATCATTCTTACAATATACATTTGCTGCTTTAGACTCTCATGCAAATAAGTTACAGCAAAATATATTTTTTGAATTGAGTCGATTCAGTTCGATATAATTATTAATTCTATATATCATTGTACCGGTTACCTTGGAATTTAGTTAGTTTTAATTCTCGTTCAATTTCACTGACAGAAAACATTGTCTTCATCATAGAAACGCTAATTACAAAGATCAAATACCACAATGTAACACAGTCTTTTAAAAAAAATTTCATCGTGTTGGACAAAGCGAGGCACTTGTGAATAATTTAGGTCACGACAAGTGGCATACAATTATAAACTTTTTATTTATAAACTGTTCCTAATAGGAACGATATTCTTTTTAGTATTTTTTGGTGAAAATTTATGTTTTTAATTATGAATAATTTATTTAAATCTAGCATAAGTTGATCAATATAACACGTAGGCTTTCTATCGTCTTGGACTTCACACAGTTCGGAGTTTACTAGCTTGCAGTTTCACACCTGCATATTATACGAAGTGAAAGTAATAACTGCAAGTCTGGTTTACCATCATCATCATGAACCGTACTCCACTAGGAAGCATATGGAAATATATTACGGAAGCTTTTTAAAATACATTTCTTTGCACATTTTGTTCTCATTTACACATTTAGTGGTTGCATTCGGCACATTTAGTGGTCGCCGAATTACAATAACATATTATTGTATGGGCAATAGTATTGCAAACCTCATGGATAATTTTTTAATTAATTAAATAATTAGAAAAATACTAAGATCCATTTTATGTTTCCCAAACCTTCGCCGTAAATCGAACGCAGGTGTTTTGTGTTAAAAGGAAAGCGTGTTAACACTTGAACCACTTCTGTTATTTGGATTTAATAATTGTTCATATTATATAATCATGTAGTATAGTTGTAATTGAAGCCATTTTGAAAACATTTTTCGTTAATCGATTCCACCAGTATACGAAATGAGAAAAGAAGGAATTGGTATAAATAGATGTTTCCACATATGAGACCTCTAAGGTATGCTTATAAGAATGCCAAGATTGGCTTGTGGCTCGTGAAGATCTACATAATGGAGGCATTAAGTGATTAATTTCTTTAGAGCATAGCGTAGTATAATGTAAATGCTCCAACAACTCTTGTATGATCGGCTTCAACACGCCTATGAACTCTGTCGACAAAATTTAGATGTTTCTGGTATACTGCAACCCATAAATTGGGGTAGAATTCGTGGATTGGTCGTATAAATTCTTTATACATCGTAGTTATTTCAGATGGAGACAAAAATTTGACTACAACGTACGAAGCCAAGTCGTTGGGACTCTAATTTCGCCACAGAACAAATGTGATCATGCCATTTTCGTTTGTGGTTTATATTAGTACGAAATAGTTAAGTGCAGGTGAGTTTAATAATGCTAGTCTGGAAAACTTTTCAAAACAGGAGCTATAGAGTGAGGTTTTATAGGACAAAACTAGAATTAAATGTCATAAGGTTCAGTATACACCAGTTCCGATTGATTCAAGATCTAGATTTTAGTCCAAAATTGATTTAAGATCCAAGGATTGAACCATTTTTCTACGAGTATAATTAGCAGTTAGACTAGATGGCTGTTTCTTCTTTTCTTCTTCATTCTCTTAATATATGAATGTTAGATAGAACTTCGGAAGAGCTATATATTGGGTTTGTGGTGCTAGATAACAAACCGTTAAAAAAGATCAGAAAAAGGGGTGGCGAAAGAACCGAACCCTGATTAATGCAGGCTTGAATTGAGAAATTATCCGAAACAACACCAACTACTAAGAGATCTCTGGAATAAAAAGACTAAAAATAAAATTAATTTGTTGATAAGAGCCGATGCCAAACTCTATCAAACGCCTTGGATATATCAAGGGAAATGTTATGAGACTCACCAAAGTCATGAATTGCTACACCCTATTTCTCCGTGAGGACTGGATTAGGTGCAGTGATGAAGATGTTATCAATTGTGTCTTTAAGAGAATTAAACGCGTCCAATGGGGTGATTATGGTGGTAAGGATAACTACGGTGTAAATAACACAAATAGATGTCATGTTTATTTGCGATGACTTTGAGACAGATAAAGCAGAATACAGAAATACTACTTGTTTCATACTGGGGGAGCTTTGTATGTTTAAAATCCTTGTGTATATATGTATATCATTACAACACGGTGTTTAAAAATGCAAGCTCCGGAGAATGATTTTTACAGCCGAATCGTACATTATTGATATTTGAAACTTGTGTTTCACCTAGCTCAAGTAAATGAGGTTTGTTTTGGTTGAGATCGTATTGGATGCCAAGAAAGTTTTTTGAGATACCAAGGATGTTAATGATATCGATTACGAAGTTGGAGAACGAAGTTAAATAATGGCTAAATAAACAGATTAATAGGAGAAATAACAAATACCAAAACCAGAAGGAAGAAATAGAGTAACACAACAAAGGCTACAAAGATTCGTTTGTGGAGAAAATAAAAGGTACTTCAAAAAAATTGAGGTTGGGGATGTGTACAATTATTTCTCAACAAGTGTACAAGCATTTCTCAACGTTTTGGATCATAACCAGTCTAACTGGGCAAACAAAAATGTCCGTCTGTATGCCATTGAAATGTTTTAGGGAAAATTGAAAACGACAGATATTTCAGTCTTCATCAATCACTATACCAAACCCTTCGGCCTTCCCACAGACCAAAGTTTTTGATATATCGGAGTAGGAGGTTTTAAGTCCATTTTTTATAAATACTTTGAAATTGTTTATCGAAATTTATGATATTTAATGAAATCTTCGGGTTTGCATTAGATTTATTCGGGTTTATGTTTTGTAGTAGTTGGCAACCCAACCCTATTCTAATATAAATGTCCATGCAAAATTACATTTGTCTGCAGGTTAACAGAACAATATTTTAATTTAAGTTTTCAGCGTTTTTTATAATAAATAAGGTACTTTTTGTCGACTTTGTCGGTGTTGTTGGATGCCAACGTTTCGGTAGCGGCTTTTGCTCTTTATATATTAAGGCAAAATTAACAAAACTGCAGTCAAATTCTGTAACTGTGAAGTGGTGAAGTGATAAAAATTTCTTCGTTTCTTTTCATTAAAAAACTTATCATTTCACCGCTTCACAATTACAGAATTTGGCTGCTGGTGCTGGACAGAGCAAACAAACAATTTTCATTTTGCTTCACTTTCAAAACGACAGCATCTAAAAAAAGCACCAAAAGTGCTTAAAATTTAATTATTATTCTGTTAACTTGTAAACAAAGATAATGATACATGGACATCTATATTAGAATTAAAACTATGTTTATAACTTTTAATTACCATATTAATGTACATAAACATTATCTGCATTTCATGAAACAGTGTGATCCGGATCCGCTTAAGTTTTACATGTGAACTGAGATCCAAAAACAAAGTTGGATCTCATTTTACATGTAAAACTTATGCGAATCCGGATCAAACGGTTTCATGAAATGCAGCTAATGTCTTTTATATAAACAGAAATATCCATTCAAATAAAATCTAGAATATAAATTGGTTTAGTGCCCATCTCAATTAGTTGGAGATTGTAGTCCAAACTCGTAGATCAGTAGAGTATGGAAAACATGTAATTCTACTTATGGCCCTGGTATGGAACCACGTATTGTAAGTGCCACTATATTGTGGCTTGGACTTTTTAAAACAACAGAGTCAATTTATACAAAACCATAAAAACCGTAAAAAATCTATGAAAATGTGAAACAATTAAGTTGACTTTGTTACGCAAACGCATTGGCCTTTGATGAAATTTTGATATTTATATGCCGAAGTTTCATCAAAATCACATGCGTTTTTATATATTTACTGGACTTATAACACTATAATTAAAACTACTGCGAGATACGAGTTATGTCTCACACGAAATATGACACCTTAGGAATCTCTTATCAATTTCGGTACCTAACCTAACATTTAAAGTATTACAAGAAAAGAAAATTCAATAAAAAAACATTTAAAAATAAAGGAAATACCTTATCGTGCAGTTGTTGATAGTTGAGTTTTATTTCTCCTGTTTATATCTACCAGAGTTTTGTACCACTTCGATTGTTTCCTTCCCAAAATTCACCCTTTTCTCAAAATTTCCGTAGTATTATATCAAAACTGCCTCCAAAACTTGTTACAAAACACCGGTTTTTTCTTCCATTAATTATGATATCCACCATTACTCACGTCACGATATATCAAAATCCATCATTACTGCTATCACAAAAAGCATTTCGATATGATAGAAATATCGTACTAAGAATAGCCACGGATAATGTTTATTGTTGATTTTATCCTTAAATAGGTGCATACACTTGTCTTAAATTTTTCATTGGTAGCTTATACATACGTTCACTATTATAGTTAATGTGCCTCACCAATAAGAATTTGACCATTAAATCGATGCTTCTCGATATATGTATATTTTATATAAAAACACCTTTTTATTCAACAAAACATATGAAAAATGAACTTTATTTATTATATATTTTTTTCCCCTTTCTTCTTACTTTATTCACATTTTAACCGAAAAGAAAATACTATTAGCATTTAAGGTTAAACCAATAACAAAAAGCTTTTGTTTTAATTGGAAACGTGGAATCTTTTCCTTTTAATTTTAAAATCGTTTTTCTATCTCTTATGTTTCTTCTTTTCAATCAAAACTTGGAATCTTTTTTAAAATCGAAAAAATGTGATTTTTCTTTTTGACATCTTCCGATGTCAAAATAAATCGGGTAACATCCAAAATTCAGTAAAGATTAATAACGACAACGACATCTGTTCGCCAGAATTGGAAACAAAATTGAGTACGTTCGTTTGCTTTTTATAGTATATTCAAAATTTAACTAGCAGTTAAGTTTTAGAAAATTTTAAAATTATTATTAATGTAAAAATGAACGGAAACTAATGAAATGCATTTTTATTGAATTGAAAACGAAGATGAACTTGGTTTTATTATTGTTTTGCGATTATTGCGATCGTTACAAACAGTAAAATATGTGTTCGTAGAGCAAACTTCAAACTAAACAATATACACTAAAATTGAAAATTGAATAAAAACAACAATATCTAACTTATGTAGATCTGATAAATGATGATGAAATTTCAACGTCAAATAGCATCGCTTCATATAGAAGAGAAATGGAGTTTTACTCTCACAAAAGTTGAACATATTCGAATTTCAAAATATTTGAATTGCATAATTCAAATTGCTTTTTCCTTAGTTACTTGGGTTTAATTACTAAAACTATTAATTGATCGACGAAAAGGTTATCGAAGTTTATATCGATAAATTAATTATTTGCTCACATATTCTCCTACTATTTCCCTGAATTTGCATTATATATAAAAATAGTTGATGAATAACGATGGAAAAGTTTTTTAATTAATATAAAAATGTGTATATGTATTTTAAAAAAATGTTTAAAAAAATGGAAAAAATGGAAAAATGACGGAAAAAATGGAAAAAAATGGAAAAATTGGAAAAACTGGATTCAGCGGGAGCCCTGTGATCGGTAATCGGCTATATCGGCCATTTTGCCGATTAATCGGTATCGGCTTTTTTGTCCGATTAATCGGCCGATTAACAACACATGCGTTTTTATTTGTTTATTGTATTTTAAACACAACAAATTGAAAATTCCAAACTCTAAAACACCATAGTCAGCCATAGTTGAAAACCTTTTTAAAAAAGTATAAGATTGAGGGCTGTTTAAAAATACGACAAATCTGTTTATGTATTTCTGCATTTTTTTGATAACTTCAAAAGTTCAGTTCAAAGTTAATTTAAAATAGAACTGTTTTTAAATTATGTTGTTCAGTTGTTAAATGTCCATGTTCAGGTTCAGGAACTCTACTACTGCCCTTGGGTGGTACCACAAATCTTCCTTCGTCAGGTTGATTACATTATCAGGACGCCCTCACACGCGGGACACTTGTCAATAGTTTCAGAAACAACTCTACTCATGTAGTTGATTAGGATGCGAGACCAGCTGGATCTTAGTTGGACTAGGATTGATCTGGTGTTGCGAGGTAACTGGACTTCCTCGTCAGCGACTTTTGGTGGTTTTCTATTTAGAGCTCAATTTGGAGCATAGTTTCTTATTAAGTTTTCAACAGTTTTGGTGTGGAGTGCTTTTAATCCAGTTCTGTATGTAGATTGCAGTTTGCTGGCTTCTCAATATGGACGGGTCTACGCCCCAGAAGCACTCGGAACCCAATTCCGACCAAGCACCATCACAATAATTTCGACGAAAGCCGCAAATCCGTCGCTCCATCTTTTTGGTAAAGAAGCAGCTGTCACTGGCCTCACTACTTCAAACACTCCTCGACATGGTTGGATTGAAAGAAATCCGGGACCAACTAAAACATGGCACTGTTCAATATGTAAAAACATCTTAAGGGCAAATACAACATCTACTCAGTGTAATACATGCAAGGAATTGTGCCACCTCAAGAACTGCTCAGGTCTTGTCACACATAAGCAATGGACCAAGAACTACATAGTGCCATGTTGTCAAGCATCAAGTTTAAATACCAACACGAGCTCGCAACAAAACACAATTCGAATGAACACGCTACCGGAAACCACGAGTGATGTAAAAATTATGCAACTAAATTGCAACGGTCTCACGAATAAGATCGACGATATAATAAACTATATGTGCTGTTTTTAAATAAAGTACTATAGTTACTGGCAACGACATATGAATTTTTTTTAAATTTTACCAAACTTCTTGCCACTCTTAATTTGTTCAAATTGATTTATATGTCAAGTTCGAAACAAATACTAAATAGAGATCCATACATACATATACATATACATAAAATTGCACTTTTGTGGCATTAATTTATCAATAACCACGCCATTTTGTGTGGACAGGTTAGTTTTATACGCATCTTAAATTTCAGGGCCATAAGTTTATAGTTTATGAGATACTCGATATAATGGAAAAATTCGTGTATGCTCAAAAACAAACAGCATATCATCAGAAATATCTTCAAACCAGTAAAAGTATGGTTCCGAGAGCTAAACAGCCTGTAGGGTTAATAAGGGGCAGTCGGCAGTACCCAGAAAATATAGAAAGTGACCGAAAATAAATTTATAAAGAGTTCAGAACTAGACTCATCGTATACTATATAATTCAATTGGCAATAAAACATTAGTTTGGCTAAGAAACATGAAACATTCACCAAGGCAATTTTGTCTGGACTAAAAAACGATGAATACGTTAAAAGAAGTACAGTTTCTTTCGGATTCGAAAACCTCGATTTGTGTTCAAAAATTCGGTGCAAAGTTTCTTGTCCGGTCAGCAATGGCAGTGTGATTCTCGAAGTTTGCCATTTGTCAATAATGACAACGAATCCGTTCCCAGATGCATGAATCCACCAAATGTGCCACAGTCGATCTAGATATTGGGTAAAAAATAAGCCGAGGACTGCAGATTGTTTACCTACGAAAGGAAAATATTTGCCAGAAAAATGCAAAAAAGCACTTTCAACAGTTACAAAATTTTTTTATTTAAATATTGCCGAACTATAAATAAAAAATAAAAGCGACAATTGCATAACATTTTAAACTAAGGTTGCAAAGCGTCCGAATTTTGGTGGAATTGTCCCGATATGTGAAGAAAAGTCCCGCGTTCTAATTAATAGTCTAATTAAAAAATTCTTTGTGCAGATTTGTTTAACTCATGTTCATCAAATAATCGGCAGCCGATTAATCGGAATCGGCCGATAAAGAAAGCCGATTAATCGTTAATCGGTAATCGGCAAGATTGCTTATCGGTGCAACCCTAGTTTATTATTATGTTGAAATTGACTGTTAGTCCCTGGGCCGGCGCCAATTTCATGTGATGATTACCACATATTTTATACTTCATGAGGCGCCTGTCCTTGACGAATCCGAAAACTTTTGTTCTGCCATTTTTCTCGATTCGGCCGCTGTTTCGTTTGGAAAGTTCCGAAAAATGCCGATTGCCTGGGATCTTGTAAATTTTTTTTTTACTGTGAGGGTTGGTAAACTGTTTTACAACACGAGGGTAACCTTGTCCTACCAAAATTTGTCCGTTTTGAGTAGGATTGCACCGATTAATCGGTAATCGGCCAATTTGCCGATTAATCGGTATCGGCATAAGTATTTGACCGATTAATCGACCGATTATCAACATATTTTTTTTTTTCCATCGGATATCATATTTTAAACACAACAAACTCTAAATTCTAAAACGCCAGAATCAATTATAGTTGTATACAATTTAAAATTAAGGACTGCGACATTTCTGGTTACGGTGAACTCTCCTAACTCGGCGAATTTTCTGAAAATATTATTATGAGTACTATATAAATTTCATTTGTATATTTCAGTGTAATTCATTATCTCAGTATCTTTATCACTATACACAATTTACATATCTTTAAATCTGGGGTCCAGTCAATTCTGAGTTCGCTTTAACTTCATAAAAACCGATTTTAATAAAATGTTATTCAAAAACGCTGCAGTGTAAAATAAATAAAATGTATTGTTACTCAAATTGAATGTTCTTTCAAATGACACCTTCCTCAACCGAGTAAAAATATACTTTAATTCCCATCTCTCTCGTACCTTACATATATAGAACTGAGACCATTTATTCTTCGCTATAGTTTCGTTTCGTTTGGTTTTTAGCAATTTCTTTTTATAAACTTATTCAAACTTCATAGCCCATTTGGTTCGGAACCAAGAGGACATGGTTAGAAAATAGAAATGCACGTTTTTGATAACATTTCAAAATCCGTGTGGTGTAAAATAGGCAAAAAATTGCAATCTTACTTAAATTACAAACCCGCGGGTTACAGACCCTGCTATTGACACCCGAGATAACGTGAGTAGTGAACAATTTTTTCAATATTTTTTTGTGCTGTTGATGCTCCACATAGAAGTCTGGCTGTCCTCAAGGTTCCTTCATCTATATTAGTTTTAACAATTAAATCTATTTTTTGGTTGACTTTCACTTTAAGACTTAATTTAATCGATTACTTTTTTATGGATGGTAAGCCCATAAAATGCTCTTAATGACAAATACTTTAATCTGAATGGAAATCGAAATAAAGCGCGAGTCCGTCGAGTTCAAATAAAATTACTCCACCACTCGGCCACTAAACACCTCAACTGTCATATGGAGAGTAAACATCATCAAGAAATATGGCACATATTTGAAAACTTATAACTCATAAGCTTATAATCTGCTTGGACAATGAAAAAGATGTTGAATTTGTGCGTTATAATATTAAACAACGATTATTGAACTTCTTTCGTTGACTGACTTAACAATTTTGTAGGCTTATTAAACAATTTATTAATATTACGATTGTTTTGGTAATATTAATTAAATGTTCATTGAGCCAACGAATTGTGCCATTCAAATTGCTATTTATGTTTATAAAAGTAGTTTATCGTCTTTTCAGTAGATGAAGGGCTTGCAAAGGACAAATTCATTGACTCATTTTCCATCGTTTATATACTACATTAAACAAAATATTAGGCAAATCAGTTAGCCTAATAGAAGAGCTTATATCTCCTTAAATAATTATCGTAATGAATAATGAAAGAAACACCGTTAGACAACTGATGTAGTCTGACTTATTCAATAATATGAAATACCATCGAATTCAGCATAGAGCAAACTTTAACTTAATTTCAATTTTATTTTTCAATTCAAACGCTCATTTAGCTTTTCCAAAGAGTTTTCTTAATATCATGGTTCGAGCTAGAAATCGCAGAGTGAAAGCCTCCAAAAAGTTGGATTCTAAATACCACATATAGTTGGCACATTAAAATTTTTTTAAAACGCATAGTATAAACAAATAATCGGCAGCCGATTAATCGGTATCGGCCGATAATGTAAGCCGATTAATCGGTAATCGGCCGTTTTGCTTATCGGTGCAACCCTAGTTTTGAGTCTAGTCCGACAACCAAAACATCCAAAATGTCAGTTGTCGGACTCGTCAATAGCAGACACATTTTGGTCGGATAGGCTTACCATCGTGTTCTAAAACAAATTTCCAACCGCCACAGTTAAAAAAAAATGTGGTAGCAAATTTACAAGATCGCAGGCAATCGACATTTTTGGAGCTTGCCGAAAGAAAAAGCTGCCGATTTGAGGAAAATGACAGAACAAAAGTTTTTGGACTCGTCAAGGACAGACGACACACGAAGTATAAATATTTGCTTCGCGCAAAAAATCAAAAATCAAAAAATAAAATAATTCGTTTTTATTTAAAAATCAAAACCATAAATAATTCTACAGTCCACAAAGCTCTCTTAACTAAGTTTACACCTACCATCACGGATCACCCTATAAACCCTAGAAGAATATTTCTTCCCATCAAACAAATTCTGAAGTCAAAAAACCAAAATCGCCCACACTTCTGCGGCAAATTTTGTTAAAAATAAAAAACATAAGTATTTCACAAAAATAAAAATCACACATAAACTTAATTAAAATAAATTTTGTTGCTACGGTTAATTAATTAATTTGAATAAAAATAATTGAACAAGAATCATTAACTTACCGCTGCTGGCGGATGTCGTGCCGGTGTTGGATACATAATTATGTATTTTGTTTTTTATTGTTAAAAAATTCAACCACGTGACACTTTTATGTTTATTTTTTTTCTTTATTACAACATAATTAATTAATTATAATAAATAATCAATTAGTTTTCACAACAACAAAAAACTTCACATTTGACTTTGAATTTTTTAAAAGAAAAAAAAATTTACACCCTTAACACTTTCTTAATAATAATGCAAAAAACAATCACCACTCCACCACCCTTTTTGTTATAATTATATTCCGTTTTGTTATTACTATAGACCTTTTTCCCGAAAAAATCTTGACATTTGTGATCAGCTGATTTGGATTTCGAAAACTTTAAAAAATTGTTATTTCTTGCATATCAAGATTGTTTTGCGTTGTCTTTAAGTTGTTTTTTACTATATTTGCATTATTATTATTTTTGCAGTAAATTTTAATACATAATTACTGATTTCTAATTATCGTTTGACAGATGACATGCAGCAATCCATGCAGCAATACAACGATTTGAAGTTTAAAGAAAAAACTCTATATATAAAAAAAAAGGGTCATTGTATTCATATTACACAAATACATAAACACACTTTTTGTTTTTATTCAATTTTCTGTTGCTAATTTCGTTATTTTTGTTTTATTTATTTATTTTATTAAATTTTAGTTACGTAGGTTTTTTTTCTTTAAACACAATAAACAACAAAACCATTTTTTATTATTATTTTAAAAAATTTTTTATAAAAAAATTCACTGATATCCTCTAGAAGTTTCTTGGAAAAAAAAATGATGACGATGTTGAATAAAATAAGAAAAAAAAAATCAACGATGATCGATTTTTTTTCCTTTTGTTTTATTGAACGATGACGATGATGACAAGAAGTGCAATTCACAATCGGATTAACACATAAATGCTTACACAAACAAGATTATTTGTTTAATGAACTATTTATTTTATATCTTTTTTAAAAGTTATTAATTTTATTTAAACTAATAACTTAACTATTAATTTATTTTATAATAAAAACAAACCCGCCGGCTCACAAATAATTTGCGTATTCACAATAAATTAAAAAATACAAAACAAATTTTAATTACTTTGATTTTTATTATATTATTAATTTTTTTTGTTACCGTCACCTAAACCGCACTTATTTAACTCAAACGACTAACTAAAAATTTTGAGAGAATTACTTCAGTGAGAAATGAATTAATTTTGAAAAAAATTTACCGCCGCTTGGGTGGTTTTTTGTATTTTCAATGAGTAAAAATGGGAGAGTTATATCAATTTTATGAAATAGAAATAAAGCCGCATCGGCGTATACAATATTAACGAAAAAATCGAAACAATAACGGAATTCATTTGTCAAATGAGCTTGAATTAAATATGGATTGTTTAAATTTTAAGTTTTTGTTTTTCAGTTTGATAATAAAATAAAAGTTTTGAATTTATTATATTTATATTCTAATGAGTGTACTATATTGTGGGAAGTGATACAGACCATGTGAAATTTATTATTATAGAATCAAAAATATTGGGATGTTTAAAATAACGTTTAATGAAAAGCTCCATCTATTAACAATAGATATAGGCAGAAATATCTATATTATATTTAAGCTTATTGATTAAACACAACAAATAAACCGATTCACAATCATTCATTATTTGTGAGCAACCAATGTTATTTAACTTAAATATATAATTTGATCAGTGAAACGCTGGAGTTCGTTTCGAATTTAACCACTTACCTCAATTAACCATAGGGTAATACTATCACTAATTTCATAGTTAAAATAGTGACGTCAAATAATATTGAATTAAAATTTTCATTGTACACCTGTCGAAGTTAAATTGTCAAAGTAAAAGACCGTTAAAAATTCAAAATGAATACAAACTAATGCTAATTACGATAAACAAAACTAAAAATGTAGTGTAATATCTTGTTCATGTCGTGCGTAGTGTAGTTTTGCGTATTTCAAAAACCGCCCGATGAACACAGAAAAAACTACAACGTCCATTCTAAATGTGTGGAGTGTAGTATAGTAGATTTTGAACGCCGTACCACGTGAACACTTTCGTAGCGTAGCGTTGTATGTTTTGATAGATTGCCGCCATTGCTATTAAACAATTTGTTGTGTATTATACATGCAGGTGTCCTTTGAGTTATGCGGCACTTGAATTATGCGATTTTGGTTATTTGCGGTTCAAATTTTGCGTCGAAATTTTAAATTATGCGCTTAAATTTTAGTTCAGTGCGATTCATCTCTTCCTTACAACTTTAACTATAATAAATAATACTTATTTATTTTCTGTACGCACATTACCAGATTTTCGTTTATTCTCTTTTTGCCTTTGGATAAAAACATTTACACGTTTTTCACATTTCTGTTCAATATAAAACATAAATCATATAGTGTATTCTTTTCGGCTGTACCGAACAAATTTCAGTACAATTCCAACACCGAATTATTTTTTTTGTATTGAAATTCATTTCAAAAGAAAACAAAATTCAATAATTCATTGTTGGAACTTGTTCGGTACAGCCGAAAAGAATACACTATTATATTCCTATCACAAAAGCAGATGATAATTGAAGGTGGACAAATACTTAAAGCGCTAGATTGCCCACACATCTCAAAGCAAGGAAAAAGCACAAGGGTTGTTAGTTCTCGTTTCTTTATTATTATAAAGTAATCGATCAAGTGATCTTATAACAAAAGCATTAATCACCTATTTTTGATCTTTTTCAAGTATTCAAACATTTTGATATGAGTTAATTACCCGCTGTGTATTCCTTCAAAATGTTTGCCCCAGAAGTTAAAAAAAAAGGTTTTCAAATCATTTAAAATCATTGATAATGCTTTTGGAATCCAGTCGATCTCAATCACTTTCACCACTGTGGTGACATAGTCAACCTATTTATAAATAATAGATGGCAGCACCCACTTCCATATAATATAGAGCAGCGGTTCTTAAACTTTTTTGTATCGCGACCCCAAATTTTAAATGCCATATTTTGGCGACCCACCTATATTTTTTTTGACAAATAAACGTTGTTAAAAAAAAAAATTAGACAACGAAAACTATTTTTTCGGCAAACGGCTGTAAAGTTTAACTTTACTGCCGCTAGGGAGCTAGCTAAAGTCTTACTTTTTAGCCTGACAGCAAAAGTAACGTCTAGCGACAGTAAAAGTAACGCCATTTTTATTTTATATTACGGAGGCTGTAAAGTAGCATTTGTTATTTGTTAGTTTGTTATTTTTTCAAACATATTGTATAACCATGACAACAAAAAATAAGTTGATTCTCATATTATGAAATTTTGAAAAGGCTGCTTTGATAAAAAAATTTTATTCATACAAATTTAAATGTTTTTTTTTTTTTTTGGAAGTAATTATGACGATGCAAATTGATATTTATAAAAAGTTTGTTGTATTAATTTCATATTTATAAAAAATTTAAACGTTTGCCGAAAAAATAGTGTATTTAATTCGGAGCTAAAGTGACTTTTTGTGTTTCTTCTATAATTGTCGGCCTCCCTGCGGTCGGCCGTCAAACTATAGATTCAACACAAAAAGTATCACTTTAGCTCCTAATTAAATAATGTACTATTATTTTCAGCTAATATAAAAAAAAAAATTTATAACATTACTTCGGTCTGAAAGACCTAAGTATTACATTCATGAGCCAAAAGTGAAATTCTTACCCCCACTTTTTTTGGCATTTCTCGACGTTTTAGAACCTAATGATTCTAAAAAAGCAAAAAAAAAAATGTATGTCTGTCTGCCGGCCGTCCGTCATTACCTACGCTGCAGGGAAAACCGCTGGAGGGATTTCAAAAATTTCTAAAAATAGGTATACTCAAGGGACAGGTCTGAAAGGACGCTGTGTTCAAAAACTGTACCGGAAGTGTGTCAAAAAATCATTAAGTGTGTTAAAAACAGCAAATTTTCATATTTTTGGCTTAAAAAACGTCCAGTGATTACGAGTAGGAACATTGAATTTGGAGAAACCTTGGTAGTAGGGATTGGTATGTGAGTTCAAAAACTAGATTATTGCATTATAAGTTTGTCAAAAAAATGTTGTCAAGTGTGTCAAAAGAAAGATTTCTATTAATTTTTTTACCCATTTTTTTGGAGAAAAATAAAATTAATTATTTGTTTAAATGAAATTTTATTATTATTATTGAGAATTATGGCATTATAAGTTTGTCAAAAAAATGTTGTCAAGTGTGTCAAAAGAAAGATTTTTATTGACTTTTTTTCCCAATTTTTCGGAATAAAATAAAATTAATAATTTGTATGACATGAAATTTTATTATTATTATTGTGAATTATGGCATTATAAGTTTGTCAAAAAAATAATGTCAAGTGTGTCAAAAAATGATTTCATTTATTTTTTTAGCCAATTTTTTGGAAAAAAAATGTAGCTGTTTTTATGATGTAAATGTAATTGAAAATGAAATTGGACAAATTTTTTAATTTGTTATAGTTTTTAAAATATTTTGAAAAAAGTTTGTATATTTGATTTTGTAATAATTTTTGCAATATTTTTAGAATTTTGGAAAAAGTTTTAATTTTTGATTTTATTAAAATTTTTGGAGTTTTGAAAAAAGTTTCAATTTTTGATTTTGTAATGATTTTTGCAATATATTTAGAATTTTGGAAAAGTTTGGATTTTTAAGAATTTTTGGAATATTATTGGAATTTAGAAAAAGTTTAAATCTTTGATTTTATTCTAATTTTTAGAATATTTTTGGAATTTTGAAAAAAGTTTGATTTTATTTAATTTTTACAATATTTTTGGAATTTTGAAAGAAATATGAATTTGTGATTTTGTAATATTTTCTCGAAACGCTAAATGGAGAGGTTTTTGAGTAGTTTGCTGAGTGTATCATCTTTTCACTAAATTATGTTAATTTATGATCTGTTATAATTTTCCGGCAACGTATTGATGTTTCGTGTTAGTTTTGTAATAAATTTCTAAACAGAGATAAAAAATACTTGTACTTTAACAAAGAGTTATGTTTGATATACATCGCTGCCCAAAACTAAAAACCATGTCCTCATAAAAGTTTTTTGCCGAAAAATATATCAAAATCCTTAACCCAGACCGAAGTTTTGATATCTCAGAGCTGTGAGATTATAGCCCCTCCATATTTTTCTAGTTAAAACAATATGAAAATTAATAAAAAATAAAAATTAATAACCTTTTCTAGTTATATGATTAAGTATTAAAATAAATAAAACATTAAAATATTTTTTTCGGCAAACGGCTGTAAAGTTTAACTT
Organism: Diogma glabrata; assembly: GCA_963693315.1. Classification (NCBI taxonomy): domain Eukaryota; kingdom Metazoa; phylum Arthropoda; class Insecta; order Diptera; family Cylindrotomidae; genus Diogma; species Diogma glabrata. Next base: position 78,817,397 of record OY856188.1, read on the forward strand.
TACTGCCGCTAGGGAGTTAGCTAAAGACTTACTTTTTAGCCTGACAGCAAAAGTAACGTCTAGCGACAGCAAAAGTAACGCCATTTTTATTTTATATTACGGAGGCTGTAAAGTAGCATTTGTTATTTGTTAGTTTGTTATTTTTTCAAACATATTGTATAACCATGACAACAAAAAATAAGTTGATTCTCATATTATGAAATTTTGAAAAGGCTGCTTTGATAAAAAAATTTTATTCATACAAATTTAAATGTTTTTTTCTCTTTTTTGGAAGTAATTATGACGGTACAAATTCATATTTATAAAAAGTTTGATGCATTAATTTCATATTTATAAAAAATTTAAACGTTTGCCGAAAAAATAGTGTATTTAATTCGGAGCTAAAGTGACGTTTTGTGTTTCGTCTATAATTGTCGGCCTTCCTGCGGTCGCCGTCAAACTATAGACTCAACACAAAAAGTATCACTTTAGCTCCTAATTAAATAATGTACTATTAATGTGATGGGTGTGCTTGCTTTTTAGAGCAAAGTAACGTTAATTGTGGCTCGATTTCCGAAAGCGCTGGTCTCAATACATTTTTAATATTGCGTAATTGAGAGCGATATTTTGATTTAATATATATATACAATAAGGATGAAAATGCATTTTCGCACAAATATGTGGTGGAAAATATCAAAATAATTTGAACTGTTTCTCCCTTTTAATTGACAACCAAAAAAATTTCCTGGTATTTGATTCTTAAATAGTGCTTTCAAAGTACTATGGCAGGAGGGTTCAGCAAATTCTTCTTGAGATTTTATGTCCATATGTTGTATATCTTTAAGTTTTATGTTAAAAGGCTGAATTATCCAACGGTGTTGTGAAATATTGAATTATTGAACTATGAATATTGAATTATTGAACGATCCGACTACAAAATTGTATTGTGGATTGTGGAATGTCACCAAAAGATATAGACTAAGAACCCGCGACGGCCAGACATTCGTTATTTTATAAAAGCTGAAAGTTTCTCTTCGCATACCCCCCACTCAGGTAGGAACAATTAACGACATATGAAGTTTGGATCATAGTGGCTTTGGCAGGGAGCAGGTTTCAAAGGGGCCTCCAAAGTTTCGTGAAAGTATAAAAGCTAATTTTTTTATATATTACTCGGGATAGTATTAGAAGTCACGTCACCCAATGCCAGACACTTACTATCGTGGAAATCCCCTGCCAGACACCCTTAAACTTTAAAATTTAAGGGTGTCTGGCAGGGGGTTTCCACGATAGTAAGTGTCTGGCATTGGGTGACGTGACTTCTAAGACTATCCCGAATAATATATAAAAAAATTAGCTTTTATACTTTCACGAAACTTTAAAGGCCCCTTTGGAACCTGCTCCCTGCCAAAGCCACTATGATCCAAACTTCATATGTCGCTTATCGTTCCTACCTGAGTAGGGGGTATGCGCAGAGAAACTTTCAGCTTTTATAAAATAACGAATGTCTGGCCGTCGCGGGCTCTCAGTCTAATAAGTTAAAACATTACAAAATATAAAAAGTCATCCAATTCTAAAACCTTGAAAAATTAAATCAAAAACCTTGCAAAGTTTGTTAATTTAAGACATATATAGGGAAAATTTATTTTTTTAATATTTATATTTTATATATTTTTTTAAATTGGGAATTTCTCGCGACCCCATGAAAAAATCTAACGACCCCAGTTGGGGTCGCGACCCCGAGTTTAAGAAATGCTGATATAGAGTGTAACTCGAACTATATAAAAATAGATGAAAGCCGTGTTCGATTTGACTGAAGCAACTGAATCAACTGAAAAATTTAATGCAATTGTTGTTGTTTTTTCAGTTGTTTCAGTCAAATCGAACGCGCCTGAAAGCTATATGTCAAATACGAGTTACACGAGGCATTATAAAATAGAACTTGTTAATGTAATGTTTACAATATGGATTCGTATAATAAATGAATGTTTAACAAATGTATTTAAGTTTATTTAATTATTTCCTCAAATGAAATACACCACATGGCGCAGTTGATTACGCGAAATAAATACATTAAAACAGTTCAAGTGAAAGTTTTGTTAAAGAAAAGCTACAGTTTGAGAACGTGGCACATTATATTAAAAACAATTGAAGTGAACTTTTCTAGAAAAAGCCACAGTTATAGAACGTGGTAGTTCATGAAAAAAAAAACAATTCAACTGAATTCTTAAAGAAAAGATACAGTTCAATAACGTATCATAAATATAGTAAAAACAATTAAATTTAATTTTTATAAATAAAAACAACCTCAGTTCAAGAACGTGGCATTTCATATTAAAAACAAAGTGAATTTTTCTAGAACAATCTAAAGATTAAGAATGTGGCATAACAATAAAAATAATTCTAGTGAATTAAACAGTGTTTAAGTCTAGTGTTTCATAAACAATTAAAGTCAACCAGTGTTACTTAAAAGACACAGGTATATAATTACGTGATATAAAATATTGGTTGAAAAAACAAAACAAAATGGAATTCTTGAGGCCGCCAGCTCCATTGTGTTGTGATGGAAATTTAAAAATAAATTTCGAAAAATTTCAAAAACAATTTGAAATATATATGAAAGCAACAGCTTTCGACCAAAAAGAAGAAAGCGTTAAAGTGGCAATCTTATTAAACATAATAGGAGAACAAGCGAATGAAATATTTGACACGTTTGAAGAAGATGAGGAGAAAAAAACATACAACGGAGTGCTAGCACGATTTAAAAAGTTTTGCATTCCTAAAATTAACATTTTATTTGAAAGACATACCTTTTATCAAAGAATACAACTGGAGAATGAACAATTTGACAACTTTGTCACAGCAGTTAAATCATTAGCAGAATCATGTGAATTCGGAAGTCAAAAGAAGGGATAGAATTGTTTTTGGTATCAACAACAAGGAAGTACAACAACAATTAATTAAACTGGGCGACCCAGACCTTGAAAAAGTTATTGAAATAGGAAGAATTGAAGAAAACTCAAAAATTCGAACAGAACAAATGGAAAAAACGGTAAGTATCAATAAAATTCAAATAAATAGAAATTTTGATAAATTTAGGCATAATAATTATAACAATTTTAATAAAAAATTTAATAATAATAATATTTGTAGTAATAGTAATCACAGAGAGACACATCAGTCACCACAAACGAATAATATGTATGAAATAAAATGCGGTAGGTGCAATGAAGCACATATTAAAAATAAATGCCCTGCGTATGGGTATCAATGTAAAAAATGCAAAGGTTGGCACCATTTCACAAAATGCTGCAAAAGCAAAAATAAAAATATTCATCAAGTTGATGAAGGAACGGATAATTTTGTTTGTGATGAATTTTGTGTCGAAATAATAAGTAAATTTAATAAAGAAAATGTAAGCAATATTGATAAAAAATATATATCTTCCATATCAAGTCATGAAAAAAACGGGTGGTTCGAAGAAATAAAAATTGAAAAATACGAAACGGTGAAATTTAAAATTGATACTGGTTCTGAAGTAAATGTCTTACCTCTCTACATATTTAGCAAATTAGAAACAGAAAAAGACATCACGGAAACGTCCGTCATGCTACAAGCATTCGGGGGTACGAAAGTCAAACCATTGGGACAGGTAGCTTTAGAAATAGCTTTTAAAAATTATAATTTAATAGAAACATTTATGGTAGTACACATGAAATCGTCACCCATAATAGGTCTGCGAACTAGTGAGAAACTGGGACTAATTAAAAGCATAATGGACATAGGGACAGAAAAAGAGATTTTTATACAAGAAAATAAAGAACTCTTTCAAGGAACAGGAAAATTTCCTGTTAAACTAGATCTGAAAATAAAAGAATGTGCTATACCAGTAACAAGACCACCGCGTAGAATACCACTGGCATTAAAAGATAAGGTAAAAAATTCTCTAGAATTACTGGTTAAAAATGACATAATAGAATTTTTACAAGAACCAACTGACTGGGTCAGCAACTTAGTAGTTGTACAAAAGCCTAACGGAACACTAAGATTGTGCCTTGACCCGAAATTCTTAAATGAAAATATAAAAAAGGAATATTATGAGATTCCTAAGTTAGAAGATTTAAGTACAAAACTAATAGATGCACAATATTTCACAGTACTTGACCTAAAGGATGGGTTCTACCAGATTGAACTCACAGAGGAAGCATCGAGATTGTGTGCTTTTAGTTCTCCTTTTGGGAGTTACAAATTCAAAAGGTTGCCATTCGGGATAAATGTGGCACCTGAGTCGTTTCAAAAAATGAACGAAAAGATTTTTGGTGATATTGAAGGAGTAGTAATCTACATAGATGACCTACTAATTTCTGGGCGCACTGAAGTTGAACACGATGCCCGTTTACGGAAAGTAGTAGAAAGAGCAAAGGAGGCAAATATTAAATTTAACCTAGCCAAACTACAATATAAAGTGCAACAAGTTAGTTTTCTTGGACATATATTTGAGAAAAACGGTATGAGCACGGACCCAAAACGTATTAAAGCCATGGTAGATATGCCAGATCCAACGTCAAGAAAAGAGTTACAATGTTTTCTGGGTACGGTAAACTACCTGAGGAGTTTCATACCAAATATGGCAGAAAAAACAGAACCCCTTAGACAACTATTAAAAAAGAATTGTCATTTCGATTGGATAGCGAGACTGTAACAAAGTTGAAAGAAGTTATTACAAAATCTCCAATACTTCAAAGACATGATCCAAAAAAGAAAACAATAATACAAACTGGTGCAAGTAAAAGTGACATTGGATGTGTACTGTTACAAGACAAAAAGCCCATAGCATATGCTTTGAGGAGTCTTACAGACACTGAACTCAATTACGCTCAAGTCGAAAAGGAAATGTTGGCTGTAGTATATGCCTGTATAAAATTCCATCAGTATATATACGGGAATGAAATTGACATACACTCGGATCACAAACCATTGGTGAGCATAATGAAAAATGAGTTACACAAGGTAAATTCTTCACGTCTTCAAAGAATGAAGTTAAAGATAATTAAATATAAAATAACCTTAAAATACATACCAGGGAAGGACATGCACATCGCCGATCAACTCTCTAGGGCATACTTATTAAAAGAGGAAGCAAAAGAGTTTACTGAACATGATGATGTCGTACTCACGATAAATATAACAGAGAACAAAAAATCGGAATTCATAAATGAAACCGAAAGAGACGAAACATTAAAGGCTTTACTAGAAGTCTATCAAAACGGATGGCCTCACATAAAGAAAAAATTACCCGAAATAATAAAACCTTATTGGAAATTTAAGGAAAACATCTTTTGTGAGGATGGTTTAGTATTTCTTGGAAACCGAATAATGGTACCAAAAACTTTGAGAAGGGAAATGCTAGAAAAACTGCATGAATCTCACATTGGAATAACAAAAACCAAGCAACGGGCAAGGCAAATAATATATTGGCCGGGAATTGATACGGAAATTGAAAATCACATTAGCAAATGTAGAACATGTGAGAAATTTCAAACAAATAACATAAAAGAGCCACTAATTCCACACCAAGTGCCTGAACTGCCCTTTCAAAAAATAGCATGTGATATAATGCAAGTAGGAATTAAAGAATATTTGGTCATAACAGACTACTACTCAAAATGGATAGAAATCATACTATTAAATACAAAACAATCACAGGAAATCATACAAAAATTGAAATCAGTTCCATTTGCCTCAAATGAGTTTAAAAATTTTAGCCAAGCCTGGCAATTTGAAATAAAAACGTCAAGCCCAACTTACCCTCGTTCAAATGGACAAGCGGAGAAGGCAGTTCATATAGCAAAGACTCTAGTAAGAAAATCAATCGATGACAATAAAGATCTGGATTATACACTGTTAGAATACAGAAACCATCCAGTAGCACAAATGAAAGCATCACCGTCTATGCTTCTAATGAGCAGAATTACAAATACTAAAATTCCTATTAAGAACACGCTACTAAAACCAAAAGTCGAAACTAATGTTCGCGAAATGTTATTAAAAAATCAGAATAAAGCGAAAACAAATTATGATAAAACCGCAAAAACAAGACCTGAGTTCTATAAACATGATAATGTAGTTTACAGAAAAGACAACATTTGGCAACCAGCTAAAATAGTGCATGAACATGAAGTCCACGGTCGTTCATCATTAAAAATGAAGAAGGAAGAAGTTTAAGGAGAAATACATTTCACCTTAGAAGATCAAATAATGAACCAAGAGTTAGAAATAAAAGCTTCAACTACGAACAAAGTAATACTGAAAATAATTCTTATAACAATCATATAACTTCAAACGATAACGAAAATTTTAATTCTGATCAAGTGTCAAACAGAATTCTTTACATGACTAGGTAAGGAAGAATTATCAAACCACCAAAAAGGTGGTAAAAGATTATATGGTAAAAGATTATATAAAGTAAAAAAAAAAAAAATTTTAAGAATGGAGATAAATAGATAGAAGAATCTTAAGTTTAAATTTTTTATAAACATTAATTTTTAAAGTAGAAAAAGGGAGATGTGGTGACATAGTCAACCTATTTATAAATAATAGATGGCAGCACCCACTTCCATATAATATAGAGTGTAACTCGAACTATATAAAAATAGATGAAAGCTATATGTCAAATACGAGTTACACGAGGCATTATATAAAATAGAACTTGTTAATGTAATGTTTACAATATGGATTCGTATAATAAATAAATGTTTAACAAATGTATTTAAGTTTATTTAATTATTTTCTCAAATGAAATACACCACAACCACCTAATACAACTATGCTGCAGTCGTTGGATTCGAGGATTATTATTAAAATATATTTGCATGATAAATTATACGTCTCTTCTGATATAAAAGTAAGTAAACTGTTGAAAGATTACACCATGAGAAATTGTAACACCCTATATTTATATATAGAGTTTTTTCCTTAAACGTCAAACTTTAAACGTCAACATTTGTGCATGTCAAATCATCAAAATTTATTGATTTCCCTTGCAAATTTGGTAATTTTGATTGTTATTAAGTGTTTCAAAAGTGAATTTTTGAAAACAATAATTAATTAAATTGTTAATTGTGTTGTGCTCTTAAGTTTTTAATGCATTAAGGATACTGAAATAATTAAAATCGCATTAAAATATGGAAATTAAATCAGCCATTATTTCTTCAGAAATGAAGGTTTATTTAATTTCCAAATTTTTATTTCGGTTTACTTACAAAAAACTAATATCAAATACTTTAGTTTAGTGTAAAATAATAATGTAAAATAATAATAAAAAAAGTTCAGAGACAATATTATATAAAATTCTGAAGAAATGAAGGTTGATTTAATTTCCATATTTTTACGCGATTTTAATTATTTCGCTATCCCTAATGCACAAAAAACTTAAGAGCACAACACAATTAACAATTTAATTAATTATTGTTTTCAAAAATTCACTTTTGAAACACTTTTAATAACAATCAAAATAACCAAATTTGCAAGGGAAATCAATAAATTTTGATGATTTGACATGCACAAATTAAAACAGCTGGTTTGAGCTGTCAAAATATTTTCGGGAAAAAGCTCTATATATATATAACTATCTTTGTTTCTCGTTTTCTCTTTTCGTTTCATTCTGAAATAATTACAACACGAAACAAAAAAGAATTAGAATGATCGTGAACGTTGTAGCTTACGCTCAATATATTTTATTTTATATAATTATATTTGAATAACTAAGATAATATTGTTTAAAGTATGAATTCTTATTAAACGATTGTATTTAAAATTTAAACCAAATAAAATTAAGTGTTTCTTAAAAATATATATAATGAAATAAAAGTTTAAAAATTAATATCTTTAGTTTTCCCAAACAAAAAGTAAGATGTGTCTTACAAAAATGGCGTCCCAACGTGTGGAAAGCTAAAGAAAAAGAAAAACATTTAAAAAAAAATAATAAGTTGAATTGTTTAAATTAATCAACAGGTGTATATAGTTATAAAAATACAAGTTCTGTTAAAATTTGAAATAATCAATTAATTGAAGGCTAACATAAAAGTCTTATTAAATGTGGACAAAACAAAATTTATGTGAAAACATTTACGAACTATTTTCGTGTTATAAATAGCAGATTAGTGAAGATATTAGAATTTACCAAAAGTGGTTAGAAAATTTAAATCAAATTATCGAGTCTGTTCTAGAACAATATCATATTATCGAGTCTGTTCTGGAACAATATCATATTATCGAGTCTGTACTAGAACAATATCATCTTATCGAGTCTGTACTAGTACAATATCATACTATCGAGTCTGAACTAGAACAATATCATATTATCGAGTCTGTACAAGAACAACATCAAATTATTATCGAGTCCAGGTACAATAATATCGAAGAATACTATCGTGTGAAAAGGCAACACATCAAAACAAATTATAAAGTCCGTTCGATGCAAGAAAAATTATTAAACCAATTAAAATCTTCTCGAGTCAACGTTAAAAGGAAGAGGTAATTAAAATTATATTCTCATAATTATTTCAATTTCATGATTACAAGAAACCGCGAGATGGCAAATCTATCAATGACGGATGCACAGCTTAAAACGCTAATTGGAAGTATAATCAAAAATAATCAAGAGGCTACGACAACGCCAACTTTAAACGGGAATTTTTCCGGGTGTACCCATAGGTTTAGTGGAACACAGGTAAGCAACAATGTTCACACATTTATAGATACAATTAATACTTACAAAGATTGTGTTCTTGTTTCGGACGAAAACGCGTTGAAGGGTTTACCACTTTTATTAACAGGCTACGCATCCGAGTGGTGGACCGGAGTAAAAGGTTCTATCAAGAGCTATGCAGAAGCCATAGCTCTGTTGAAAACAACATTTGGTGCGACAAGATCCCCTTCCCATATATATTGTGAAATATTTTCACACAGACAGAGAGAACAACAACGAACCGATGTCTTTATTGCAAAAATTAGAGCGCTATTTTCAGAACTACCTAAGGGGGATTTAACGGAGAAAGTGCAATTGGACATGACTTTCGGACTTCTTTCATTGAGAATTCGTAACAAAATTAGAAGATCAAGTTTTAGTTCCTTTAATGAATTGTTAGAATTAACAAGAGACGAAGAATTTATCTTTAGTGAAATCGTTAATCGATTACCGGGAGAAAAAACCACTGGAAACTACATGTCTAAAGAAAAAACGGATTTTTGTGTTTATTGCAAATCAAAAGGACACACTATTGAAATATGTTATAAAAAAGAAAGGAAAAATCAAGACAAACGGTTACCAAAGACAGAAGCAAACCCTACTACACCCAGGTATGCAAATAATCACTCACAAGCAACTTCACAAATTCATTGTTATGGTTGTGGTAGAATAGGAGTTGCCCGTAGCTGTTGCCCAACATGTACACCCAAACCAACTATGTCTAGTGCGAGTCAGTCTCCACCGAAAAATTTTGTGAATAAACCGAATGGTAAGCTTAGTTTTGATAGCTTAGATATAGAGGTTGACCCATGTCCTTTAGGTTCTCTTGGTGCAGAAGGAGGTACACGTCCTATTTTGGAAATCCAAATCTTTGATGTAACAGGTGTAGCCATAGTCGATACGGCGGCAAAAATGTCAATCGCTTCTCCATCTCTGTATGCGGGTCTAAAGCAAAATAACTGCCTGTTTGAGTCACATCAAATTGATGTAAAATTAGCCGACGGTAGTGAAAATAAACATAACGTTTTAAGAACAGCTGTCAATATTGTTCTCCGTGATAAAATGATCCCAACTTCATTGATTATATTCCCAAATAGTACGGATCATAAAACACTGTTAGGGATAGATTTTATTAAAAACGCTGAAATCATTTTAGATTTTGGGAAAAATTTATGGAAGTTTCAAGGAGATGATACTTTTAGTCTTTTGCAATTTGAACATAACACTGTCTTACCAAATGAACTTCTGGATTCAAATAGCACAATATTTGACGGGGGTTGTGAACATTTATATTATGAAGAAAAAGATTCCGATTATTTTGAAATGTTTAGTATATCTGATTTAATTATAGAATTGTCCACTTTGGATGTTAGTGTTAAACGTACTCCGGTTGTACTTCGATCAGATGAAGGTACGAGGTTATCTGTAGCTGAACGAAATGAATTTGATGATCTTTTAAATTCAAATAGCGACATCTTTCAAATAGGGGGAGATCCAACTCCGTATATTAAACATTATATAAATACTAATGATCACCAACCTATTTCTTTGCCTTATTACTCAATGAACGTAAGAAAGCAAGAGGTTCTTCGCATTGAAGTGGAAACTCTACTTAAGGAAGGATTAATAGAGTCATGCGAATCTCCGTGGTCAGCACCAGTTGTTTTGGTGCAAAAACCAGACGGATCCTTTCGGGTATGCGTCGACTATAGACAACTAAATGCTATAACAGTTCCTGATGCATATCCTATGCCAAAAATAGATGATTTAATTCACCTTTCCAAACACTTTTTGTTTATGTCAACAGTCGATTTACGTTCTGGTTACTACCAGGTCCCAGTTAATGAGACCGATCGTGAAAAAACGGCATTCATCACGCCTTTTGGTTTGTTTTTGTTCAAAAGAATGCCATTCGGGTTGCGAAATGCTCCGGCTACATTCCAGCGATTAATAAATCATGTACAGGCCGGATTACCAAATATTGTTATACGCGCCTACTTGGATGATATATTTGTTATATCTGAGTCTTTTGAAAAGCTTGTTCAGGATATGGCCCAAGTTTTTACACGATTAAGACAGTTTAATTTAAAGGCTAATAGAAAGAAATGTAATTTCATGCGTACGGAAATAAAATTTTTAGGCCACTTAATTACGCAAGACGGAATTCTTCCAAATCCAGAAAAGATCGATGCAATTTATAAGATGCCTGAACCTAAAAACGTCCGTCATCTAAAAACCTTTTTACAAACAGCTTCATGGTATCGTAAATTTATACCACATTTTGCAGGTATTTCTAAACCATTAAGCAATCTTACAAAATTGAAAACAATTTGGAAATGGGAAGACGAGCACCAAGAAGCCTTCCAACAATTAAAGCATTTGTTAGTTACTGCACCTATTTTAATTCAAGCCGACGAATCCAAACCTTATATTGTTCGTACCGATGCTAGCAATTATGCCATCGGAGCCGTCTTATTACAAATAGAGAATGGAGACGAAAAACCAATTCAATATGCCAGCAGATTACTAACTCCCGCTGAACGCAATTACAGCACAACGGAAAGGGAAGCTTTGGCAGTTGTCTGGGCTTTTAAAAAATTTAGAGGGTATCTTGATGGTGCAGAAGTGAGTGTTGGAACAGACCATCAAGCTCTAAAGTGGTTGTTTTCTTTGCCCTCTCCGGTCGGTCGATTAGCTCGATGGGCTTTGTCCATACAAGCTTACAATCCAAAAATTTTTCACACTTCGGGGAAATGCAATGTGGTTGCTGACACGCTGTCTAGACCTCCTTGTGTTGAAACAACTGAATGTGGTATGTGCTCGATACATTTTGATATACCTACAAAAGGTTCGGCAATAATGCGTCAAAATCAACTTGAAGACGAGAACGTCAAGAAAATAATTGAATCTTTTGAAAACAACGATCGTGACTTAAGCATTTATATTAGAAGAGGATATGTAATGGAAGGTGGAGTACTCTATAACTATTTTTCGGACCGCGACTCTGAGGAAGCTCAAATAGTCGTTCCAAAAAACTCTCAAGCTGAGATCTTGAAAGAGTACCATGACTCTCCAACTGCAGGTCACTATGGTGTAGACCGAACAATTGACAAAATAAGTCAAAAATTTTATTGGGTAGGAATGCGAAAGCAAGTTATCGACTACGTTCAAACATGTGAGCAATGTCAAAAATATAAAGCGTCAAACCTGAAACCGGCTGGATTATTGCAAACTCCGATAATGGCACAGAGATTTGAAATTATATCAATCGATCTCTTTGGTCCGCTAGTGGAATCACATAAATTATTTAAATGGATTTTTATTGTAGAGGATACAGCAACTAAATGGGTTGAGTTATATCCACTCGAACAAGCAACTGCAGAAAATTGTGCGTTGACATTGCTGAATGAATATTTTCTTAGGTATGGGATACCTCGCCGTATAATTTCCGATAACGGAGGTCAGTTTATTTCAGCAATTATGCAACAATTAACTTATTGCTTGGGGATTGAACAAAAGCTCACGCCACTATATCATGCTGAAGCTAATCCAGTAGAAAGAAAAAATCGAGATTTAAAAACACAATTAGCTATCTTAGTGCAAAAGAATCATAGGGAATGGCCAGAGTCATTAGCTTCCATTCGCTTTGCGATGAACTCTACTAAATGCGCGTCCACAGGGTTTACAGCTGCCTATTTAACGTTTGGTCGCGAACTTCGAACTCTTACCGATATACAACATGATTTTCGTGCTATAGTACAAAGTGAGAATCTGATTCCACAAATTACCCCTCATTTGCTCAGATTGCATAACGTCATGGAAAACGTTCGGGATACCTATGAACATCAGCAAGACATTAGAAAAAGACAAGCTGACAAGAAAAGAAGTCATATTATTTTTCACAAGCATGATTTGGTGCTATTAAAGACCAACTTTTTGAGCAGTGCAGAAAAAGGTATAACCGCCAAATTTATTCCTCGTCGTGATGGTCCATATAAAATAAAATCCCAAAAGTCGGACACATCTTATATAATAGAAACAATGGAAGGAGATGAGTTAGGCTCTTTTCATGTATCTCACTTGCGACCGTATTATGGAAAGGAATCTGTCACACCAATTGTACCTCGCCGACCACAAACACGACCCAAAAGTATAACAATACCGGAACATCCGGTCATCGCTTCTGAACCTTCTGTTCCGACTACTTCTGGTTCGGGTCGCGTTATTAAAAAGCCTGCTCGTTATAACGATTAAACATATTAGTTGAATAATTTAAGCAAAATTAAATTAAAATTTATTTTCTGTAGTTCACTTGGACAATTCATCATCTTGTATCTAAGATGATGTATTCTCCAGGTTCACTCCAGAGGGGGAGGATGTAACACCCTATATTTATATATATATATAACTATCTTTGTTTCTCGTTTTCTCTTTTCGTTTCATTCTGAAATAATTACAACACGAAACAAAAAAGAATTAGAATGATCGTGAACGTTGTAGCTTACGCTCAATATATTTTATTTTATATAATTATATTTGAATAACTAAGATAATATTGTTTAAAGTATGAATTCTTATTAAACGATTGTATTTAAAATTTAAACCAAATAAAATTAAGTGTTTCTTAAAAATATATATAATGAAATAAAAGTTTAAAAATTAATATCTTTAGTTTTCCCAAACAAAAAGTAAGATGTGTCTTACAAAATTACGTAAAGTTCATTGTAAATTCTAATATAGAATTAAAGCCATGTACACTTAAAGGCTTCTGGACACAATGGCTAGGTAGGTGTAGTCGATATATTAAATCCAGTAACAAAAGTTCAAGCTGAAATAATGCACCTCGTAGATTTGGTGCATACTATTGGAAAAGATGGATTTGACAAAATAACATCTCTGGATGGACAAAAGACTTTATAAATTTAGCTGGAAATCCTCAATAGTGACAAGGTAGATGTTTTTACTGCCATATTATAGATCTCAACGTAGTGAAAATTTATCATGTTGGGGAAAAAGACCATACATTAATGTTTTTATTCTTAATAGCGTTACGCGTTATTGATGCACCACAGAAATTGTAAAATTTAACAACTTTGCAGCAATCACTGAAGCTTTTGTTTGGTGTTTTAGCATGCAATCCATCACTTCCATTTGCAGTTTCTTCACCTTCTATTCCTTTTTCTGAGCTTCACTTGCTGTCGAGTCTGAATAACTGTAACGTCCGCTATATTCGCCTAAACAACAATAAAACCAATTCATCTTCTTTTTCTAATTCAATAAAATGTATTTCAATAGTTTCAGTTCACTTTTACATTAATAATAATTTTAAAATTTTCTAATACTTAACGGCTAGTTAAATTTCGAATTTACTATAAAAAACAAATGAACGTACTCAATTTTATTTCCAATTCTAACGAACAGATGTAGTTACTAATTTTTGCTGAATCTTTGGTGTTACACGATTTGATATTTTCATTAGAAGATGTCAAAAGGAAAAATCACATTTTTCCAATTTTGAGAGGTCATTCCATATTTGTTCTTGAAACAAATGTTTTTAGAGTTTTTAATTTTCAAAAAAAATCATAAAATAAGATTGGAAAAAATTGTAGAGTTCACTTAGTGATTAAGATTATAAACTATCTTATAAAGATTGTCAAAGAATATGTATATCATTCATATTGTGGGTGAATCTTGTTAAAACCAAACTTCAACTTGGTTGTAATTTTGTGTAAAGTTACCGCACATATTACCAATAAAATATATGAATGTTTTCAAATCAGAAAGTATACAACAAAATTCTTTTCTTTGCAATTGGAAAAGCACAACAAGTGTATTATAAACAAGATACATATGATCGACTGCAATAGTCAGGGTATCGCGACGTAGTCCATAACACAGCGTTTATTGTTTCTGGAAAATTGGATCACGTGACGTGATCGATCGTAACGAACATAAATTAAAAAGCTTTTTTTTTTATGGTAATCATTGGGATTGTGATATCTTGTGCTCATCGGAACACGGCAGAACGTTCAAGTAATCATTGTATGCGAAAGGAAAGAATTGATCTGGAAGAAAATTTTGGAAGCAACACATCAACTAAAGAATATAAGTAAGATCTTTCTAATTTTAGTTATTTTTTTTATTAAATGTTTATATATATACATATTTCGTGATAGAACGCTATAGAATGAAATGTTAAATTAGGTGCCTGGCAGTATAGGAGATTCCCAAGTTTCAGAGTCGCCTGGAACAATCCGTTTCCCGGTTGTATGCGTTATTATTATAAAATTAATTTTAGTATAAAGGTCCATTGTAACAATACGAAGAAGCTAATAAGTGTCGCCGAACCAAAAACCTGGTTAATTTTTTTTGTGATTTTGGTTTGGTACCGTGAATAACGGTGATAAAAACCAGTTTTTGGTTTTTGTGATAATTTTTTATACATATTCCTGGCGCAATTTAGACATATAATAAACCAGTTTGGTTTCTTATATACATATATTTTTTTTTGTATATATATATTAAATATATAGATTCCGGGATAAAGGTATATGTGTGTAAGGAAGTTTAAAATTGGAATT
The DNA here is from genome assembly GCA_963693315.1 of Diogma glabrata. Taxonomy (NCBI): domain Eukaryota; kingdom Metazoa; phylum Arthropoda; class Insecta; order Diptera; family Cylindrotomidae; genus Diogma; species Diogma glabrata. Next base: position 78,832,703 of record OY856188.1, read on the forward strand.
TGTTTTGAATAATTCGTTTAGTTATTATAAATTTTAATAATATTAGAAATTTACTACTTGATACTATGCTGTATGGAAATAATTAGATTTTGGAATTACAATGTTTGTTGTAATAACGAATTCAAATGATTGGTTTTAATTCTGAATATATAAATATTTACCTGGAAAAACAAATAAGTTTAAATAGATTTGAGAGAAATTGTATTCTGCTATCGCCATTAATTTTTTTTAGTCTTTGAAGTTCTTATTAATTGCTTTCCTTAATTTATGGCATTTTTATGAAAAATCGCAGAATATTTAAAATCTGATGTAATTCTAATTCTAAAGTATTCTAATTCTAATTCAATAATGTATTGTAAAAGACAACAGGGGCAGAGGAGCTTCAATGGTGAAGACGTGGTAGCGGTTCGGTCCCTCTTCAACGGGGTCCAGATTATAAGAAGGGGAAATAGGGAGAAGGAGGTAGGACGGGTCTACAGACCTGTTCTACAGAGAACGAGACCTGGGGATCGAGGTGAGCCAGATCCCCATTCGGAACAGATAGTTGGAGACCTCCTGGAACAGCTGATCCAGGATCTCCCTCTGTCAGAGCCGAATGTGGGCTGGCGTGAAAGGAGGAGGATCTCCAGGAATCGGAAATCGACCCTGAAGAAGAGAGAGAGGAATAGGAAGAAGAAGGAAGAGAGTCGTTTGGTCGTGGAGATGGAGTCTTCCTCGACCAACGATACTCAAGCGGTGGAGCTGGTCGAGGAGGTTTCCATCTCACCGACCACGCGACAGGTAAAGGAGTGGATTGGACCACAGGAGGCTCCTGTTCCTGGTTGCTGGATAAGCTAAGCTTATGCATTTTTTTTTTCTTTTTGCTTGTTTGAAAAAAAAAAAACCGTTTTGGGACAGCAATTTTTTTTTGGAGATTGTTTTTTTTGTGCTGTCATTCGAATTGTTTTTGTACATATTGTACATATTTGTAAATATTTTTTGTAAATAATTTTTTTGTATATAGTTCCAATGTAATTTTCATTGTACATATTTTTTTTTTGGAATAATATTGTACATATTTTCATTGTACATATTTTTTTTTGGAATAATATTGTACATATTTTCATTGTACATACTTTTTTTTTGGAATAATATTGTACATATTTTCATTGTACATATTTTTGTTTATAAATAGTTTTTGGAATTTTTTTCGTGTACTAGGGTTAATAAATCTCTTTCTAAGCGGTAGGCCTAAAAAGCCATCCAAAGAGCTTCACTCTTTAACATTGATGTCGTTCTTAGATCACCTATGGCCACCGGGGTTATGCGATCGAAGAACATTGGTTTCTTCTCTTCATTCGGCGAGGAAGTTCTCAGGGACGAGGAGTGGTGTTGCTGTGTTTGTACTTAGGTGTAAACCAGTAGTACCATTCCTTGCCCAGAGGCTTCTTCGGTGTAATGAAGAGAAGGACCAATTATACTTTTGCTTTCAAGATCAGAGGCTTCACCTCATACAAATTCAAAAAACTTATCATTTTTTTCCACTTAGCTTTTACAATAAAACAATTTTTCATGGAGTTTAGGTTTTGAAGTCTGGTGCTCGGGAGCGTTCTTCAACTTTCGCATTAGGCTTAGTTGTAATTTATTTGTAGGTTAAACAAGCACAACTGGGTCAGTAGAAATGGACCTGAGGTCTAATCGTGACAGTTGTGATTGTTTTATTAGGTTGGGGAGAAACTGTTCTGTAGAATCTGGTCGTTAGGGGCTTTTCTAGTCGGTTCTCACATGCATTGTTGGAGTGGGCTCGCGAACGCGGGAATTCAAATTTAAACAAAATGGATATTGTAACCATACTTACTTTCTAAATTGTCTCCAGACGAATCTGACTTTGGGAATCTCTTATCTTATTAAATAAAAAAAAAAATAAATAAAACAATTTTTTGAAAATTAAATAAATAAAATTTTTATTAAATAAAATAATTTTCTTTAGAATTAAATAATTTTAGGTAACTAAATAAATAAATTTTTTTTAAATACACACTACATCAAGATATAACTAAATATTTTTTATTTTTCTTAAAAATAAATCAATATTTTGAGCTAGGACGGTGCATCCAATAAATAAACATTCTTCTAAATATTTTTATTTTTCAATTTTTTTTAAAAATAAATAAATATTTTTAGGGGTGCTATCGTCAATAACTAATTCTAGGTATATGATTAGTTCTGAAATTTCAGTATATCTGAAATTAAATAAATAAATTATATCTTTATATACAATATTTTAGGAATTTTTGTGAAAGGTAAAGCAAAGATTATTTACGACGGTGGTCTTTTTGTTCTTTTACGGAATTTGGTTTTTAAACATTTTTTTGTATTCTTGAATTGGGCGTTCGTTGTTTTTTTTTGTTTTTGCGTTTTTCATTTTTTTTCCATCGTACTAACTACATTTTTTGGGGAATTGGTTTTTATATTGTTGTCGTTTGCGAGTTAATAATTTTACGGGTTTTACCATCAAAATGTCAAACCAAATAGACGTTGACCATCCGTTCTATGGTCTGGAACCCAGCGAACTGCTGGTCGAATGTTTGGTTCGGGGTGTGAACTTCGGGGGGGCCGATTGGGCAGAGGAACTGCGAAACCATGTAGATCATGGGTCAGTTCCAATAACAGTGTCTCATGCGAGAGATTTGATAGAGGAATCTCAAATGGTGGTGCAGGCAGCACAACTTATTTTAAATCAAGTACGACGACTTCAGTCACCGATTGATCAGACCCTCTTAGATGGTTTGGCGAATCAAGTGTTACATTGCACGGGTAGGATGAATAGGTTGGGTCCTCGCAATGACTTGCAAGAAGCCCGCACCTACGCTATCTCACAATTGTCACGCGCTTGGAGTATAATAGGATCGTTGTCAACACGTCCAATTATGCAGAGTAAACCAGGAGTATCATCTGCTCCATCTGCTTCACCTGCTTTTCAGCCAGATGAGAGATCCACACCGATCCCAGTACGGCCAATATCGGAAACAATACATAGTCTGAATCGTCCAAACCAGCAACAACAGAGACGGTCAGATCAGTTACCACCGGCTTATTTCCAGCAATCGGGTCTGAGAGCAGAGGACTTTGCAATACCACAATTGGGTCCATCACTCCAGTCTGAACACACACATAACAATCCAGCATTGGTACAACCACAACCACAATTAAATTATCCATCAGTACCACAGGTACAACTACCACCAATATATCCACCAGCTCCACTAACAGCACCACCACCATACAACCAACCTCCTCAGGTATGGCGTGACGCGGCTCCAGCTCCAAAATATTATTCAAAAAACTAATGATTATTAATTACTAGAAGGTACCCGCACGGCGATTTCCGTGCTTCCCAGATAAAGTGGTTGAAAACTGTATTTTTTTGAGTAAATTCTCCTATAGTTTTTTTTAATGTCATTTAATTTAACTTATTTTATTAGTGGAGAGCATGGAGGGATCAGTTTTTATTAATTTGTTAATTTTTTTCTATTTTTTGATCCACGGGTGTGACAACCCCGCGTACTCCAGTCCCTGCTATTGGCATATGAGTTAACGTGAGATATCACATACCACTGCCAATAGTAGTGAGAATATCACTAGCCAAGGTGATATCTTAGGGGTGCTGGCGGATGAACTGTATTCAGTCAACGGTAGCACTCTCAGTCGTAGCTAATGAATATTCCTTGATGCTGGAACGCTGTAGCTTTCTCGAAGAAACGAGCCTTCATATAACTATTTATCTGAGTTTTAATCATTGAAAAATATACTGCGTCCCATAATCAAGGATTATGCCATTAGCTGGACTATTGGCAAACCAATTTTAGTTTTGTTCCTGCAAATTTTTAAACAAATTTGCTTTTTATCTCTTATTTTATTTTTATTTTCTCTATCCCATCACGAAATATTGGCCTATGTCATATTTTATATGTGATAGGATTTATGGTTTAGTTATCCATTATTGAACAAAAAAAAACAAAAAAAAAACCGATTTGCGTCCATTAACATCCTTAGAACGCATGTTGTTGTGGGACCTTGGTCTTAAAAGGTTTTTATGTGTTGTTGTGACACATATTGTAATGCCTACTACACATCACATTTTATTAAAAAAAAAAAAAAAAAATATGTATATAAAAAGTTTGAAAAAAATGTAATAGTATCATTTTACAGTCAGCAAAAGCCATTAAGTAAATGTCTCTAAAGCTATAGATAAATTTACATATTAAATGTATGTTAAAATTAAAACACATTGACAGACAAATAATAATTAAATAATTTTTATAAATGTAGATGGCAAAAGATTAAGGTTAGAAAAAAGTTAAAATTTTATTCCAAAGATTTAATTCAAATAATTCAATGTGTCACGAACAATTATGTGAGCGTAAATATATTTGTTTATTGGATGTCACAATTGTCAATTATTGGATGTCACAATACTCCGAAACCACCGTACTCGTCATACAAAATAGGTACACTGGTTCAGTGATGCCAGATTTTCAAAAATGAATTTCCCGTTGGCGTATCGAAAATTCCCGATTTTTCCCGTTTTTTAAGGAAAAATCCCTCAGAAATTCTCATTAAGTTTTCAATAAAAATATACATATAAATTCAATTATTAATTGAAAAACCTTTACAAACCACCACAGTTATAACAATATTTATCCTTCCGACAACTATAAATATAGGTTTATCTCTGTTTTTACGACTATATTTGTGTGCGTTATTAGTCTTAATATATAGAATGAAACAAACAGCTGTTAATTTTATTCTGTACCGCGAATGTGGCGGAATACAATAAAACAATTTATTTGATTGTATTAAATGCTGAAATAAATTTTATTTTATTTTATAAAAGTTTGATTGCATGTTATAAAAAATCAAACATTTTCAACCAAAAAGCAAACATTTTCGCCCTGTAGCCCTATTCCGGTACATCGTGAAATAGGGAAATAAATTGTAGCGATTTTTCATAACTAGTACATGTGCGTGTCGCGGGAAATAACAAATTCGTATTAGAAAATATTTCGTTATTTCATTTATTGCACTTTTTTTCTCAATTCACAATTCCCCAGAGAAATCCCGGAATAGACGTACTGATTATATAAAAAACAGTCAATTCAAACTGAAGCGCATGTCTTTCTCTCGAATATTAAAAAAGGCAAAGACTTCTATGATTAAATTGAATTAAATTTCCAAAAGGAGCCGCGGGGTTCGTGGGAACAATTTGAGTCGTTATGACTCAAATTGGGTTCCAACCTTTTTTTTTTTTTTTTTTTTTTTCTTTATTCAGAATAATTTATTTAATATTAAATTACATATACGTAATAAACAAAATTAGTATTTTAAGAAATTAAAGTATATACTTCAATTTTATTTACTTAATTAAATTCACATGTACATATTCTTTCTTTTTCTTTTATTTTTAAGTATTGTTGCTCCAGATTTAGATATCATTGCAACTATGTGGGCTATTATAACACGTTTTTAATTACATTGCGAGATGGGTTAGAGAAGAAACTTAATTTATACGCATTACTAAACTTTGATCTTATTGTGTTTTAAGCTAAATACTTTCTCAGCTTTGTTTTAAAACGTTTTAAGTTTTGTTCATCCTTCATTTCTGACGGTAGGGAATTATATAGATTCAAACTATTATATAGTACATTATGAAGGCTCATTCGGGATCTAAAGGGTTCAATTAGATAGTTAGACCGTTGACGTGCGTCGTGTGAATGCCTGTCAGACGCTTTGGTTAGATTAAATGTATGTTTTATTCTATTTGTAATAATTTTAAATACGGTTAGTATTAATTCAGTTTTATTTATAATATATAATGATGTATAGCGTGGGTGACGTAAAAATAGTTGTTCAGTTGAGTATGTGTAAGGCAATTTATTTATATATTTAATTGCTCTCTTTTGCAAGATAAAAAGCTCCTTCATCTTTTTTTTTGAACAGTAACTCCAGATAGGATTTAAATACACTATTTGAGATAAAATATACGAGTTATAAATCATAAATAAAGCTCTATTTGGGACCAATTTGCTAATCTTCTTTAGGGTGAAAATATATGGAACTATACTACTTTTGATTTTATCGACGTGCTTGTCCCATTTTAGTTGGTGGTCAATCAGAAGTCCAAGATATTTATATTGCTCAACTCTCTCAATATATTCACAGTTATAACTCAGCTTATAAAGCAAGTCGCACTGCTGAAAGTCTATTCGATTATTCTCAAAAACCATATATTTACTCTTTTTTACATTTATAGCTACACAGTTTTCGTTAAACCAGTTCTGAATAATATTAAGATCGTATTGCATATCTTTGTACAGATCTTCTAGGGAGGAACTCTCGTATTTAATAACCGCGTCATCGGCATATAGTTGAATTTTTCCAAATAATTTTAACAGAGTAAGATCATTAATGAAAATATTAAAAAGAAGTGGACCTAGAATGGAGCCTTGTGGTACTCCTTTTTTTATAGTATAAGGTTGACTTGCTTTTCCACCAACAATAACTATTTGTGTTCTGTTAAGCAGATATTGTTTAAAAAGGCATATTTGGTTTTCCGTGAGCGACATATCTTCTAGTTTTTTAATTATAATAGGGTGTTCCGGTGTATCAAATGCTTTTTTGATGTCTAAGAACAAACACGATACATATCTTTTTTTATCAAGATTGGAACTGATAAAGTCAGTTAGGTTTAAGCATGCAGCTGTCGTGTTAGATGATTTTGTAAAACCAAACTGGTTTTCAGAGAGTATTTTATTAGACTCTAAAAAATTAAGCAGTTGATTATATAGCACTCTCTCATAGATTTTTGAGATTGAGTTTAAAATTGAAATAGGACGGTAATTGCTTGGGTCCAAACTATTTCCTTCTTTATAGATTGGAATAACTCTGGCTGCTTTTAATGATTGAGGAAATATGCTATTTTCTATCGATATATTTACTAACTTCGAGATTACAGGACACAGAAGAGTAGAATACAATTTTAGAAATTTGGTTGAAATATTATCTAGTCCCGTAGCTGCTCGGACATTAAGTTTATTTATAATGTGTTGGATTTCATATTCTGTAGTTTTTTTAATACTAAACGGGTTTGCAATATTATAGATAGGAGAAGAAATTCTATTATTTATGTTTGATTGATAAGTCGATGAACTAGTACCAACATTTACAAAAAAATTATTAAAAATTTCAGAAACTTCAGATTGGTCATCCAATATAACATCATTGTGCTTAAGATGAATATTTTTAGAAGCATTTCTTTTAGTGGAATGAAAAACTACCTCTTTAATATTTTCCCAATATTTGACTGGATTTGTCAAACTATCTTGGAACTTTTTACCATTATATTCAAGAATAGAATGGCGTATCTTCCTATTTAGATTTTTTTTATAGGCATGATAACGTTCCACTATGTATTCATGATTTGGGAAACGTTTTTTTAATCTAAAGAATTTTTCTTTAACCTTGTATAATTCTTTAATCTCTTGAGTCATCCAAGGTTGTAATGGATCAATTGTCTTTTTCAACTTAATTTTACGTTGGTTACGGGAAATCAAATCACTTAAAGTATATATAAATTCATCGAAATCGGCAAATTGGTCCAAATCATTCCAGAAAGGATCATTGCTTATACCAGTGTAATTTAAAACATCATATTGAATTAGATCTTTTGATTTTATATGAGAAATATCAAAGTTTAGCGCAACCATTTTATGATCCGTTAAGGATGAGACATCTTTAATCGAAAAGTTATAATTATATGTAACCAAATCTGTTAGGACGTGGTCTAAGATTGTAGTTGATGTTTGAGAGACACGAGTTGCAAACATTGTTTCAATACTATTTAAGAAAATGAAACCATTTGATACCACAAGGTCAATATAAGTGTTCACTCTAGTGTCGTTACTATCCAGTAGATCTATATTGATATCCCCCATTATCATAATTTTTGTCGTATGTGCAAGTAAGTTTTCTAATAAATGTAAAAATTCATCTACTTTAGATTGAGTTGATCTATATATGCATGCTATATTTATATTAAGTTCCTTGATTCTAACAACAACTATATTAATATCGTCATAATTATTGGTTCTAACAAGACTAGCAGAAAGTTCGTTTTTTATATATAAGCTAGCTCCTCCACCACGGCCAAGCCGAGAGTCTATAGGTCTATTTGAGTGAAATGCTGTATAGCCTGGAATGCCAAAAAATTTATTTTCATTCTCATATAGCCATGTTTCTGTGAATGCAATTATAAGTATATCAATTTTAAATGAGTTTATCAAATTTACCACCTCATGATATTTGTTGCGTATACTATGTACATTTAAACAAATACAGTTGATTGAGTTTACGGTATTACCATAATACACTTTCGAGTGATATTTAATAGATACCAGGGTGGTTATTTTGTAGCGTTATCTCACTAGGTGAGATAAATAGTGAGATAAAAAAATTATGTTTAAATGATTTCTTTTATCTAATATAATCGATTAAAGACAAATATTTTATCTCACTTTTTATCTCACCTAGTGAGATAACGCTACAAAATAACCACACTGGTCATTTAAACATATGTAATCCGTTTGTGCCATTTTTTTAACTGATATAAATTCCGAAAAAAAATAACCGTTTGTATATATGATTAATATTAAATGCGTTACAGTATTGCAAATTTTGATGTAAATTTTTTCTAAAAAGAAAAAAAAAAATATGTACATATGTATGTAATATATAAAATATGAATCAATAGTTTTTGTAATAATATTAAATAAATTTGGTATACAACCTGTGTTATATTAGAATCTATAAACTATATTAAGTTTTAGTAGTTTGTTTTGTTAAAGAAATTGAGAAATTAAAAACTTAAGATTAATGCTACAGCAAATGCTACAGTTTCGCAATCCAATTATAGATTCGATAATTATTCATGGAGTTCTTGATGTGCTAGTGTGTTGTTGTTAATGTTATTCTTGTCATCATTTATATGCTTATAGATGTCTTCCAAGGAATTAATAGCCAGAGGAGAAGATTCTGTGTTGTTTATTTTTGGTAGTCTAATATAAATACGACCTTTATTAAACCATACTGAAGAAATCATTTTTTGATTTTTTAGTTTTTTGCTCTCTGCCAACAAGTTAGAATAAAAGTTGATTAGTCTATCTCCAATATATAATTTTTTTGTTGGTGAAGATTCTCCTTCAAATAATTGTTTAATTAATATCGGTCCAAATAATTTTGATTTCTTCATACAGTCTTCTTTCATGGAAATATCTTTGAATCTAGCAATTATTTGAAGGTATTTGTTATTATCTTTTGTTTTAGTGGTTATAATTTTATTGAAGTGAAACATGATGTCATTTTTTTGAAACTTTAACAGGGCAGCTATTTTTGTGATAATTTCATTTGAATCAACATTCATTGGCAGTCCCGTTATGATTATGTCTCTGCTAAATTCTTTCTGTTCCAGCGATGCTAACTTTTGTTGAACAACCTTAACATCATCACTTATTTTGTTAGTATTTTTGTTGAGGCTCTTTATTTCAGTTTTAATAGTATTATTTTCATTTAAGAGGTATGCCACTGCTTCGTTACTTTTGTTTATTTTTGCATTAAGACTTTCATGAACAGTCATAAGCGCAGTTAAAATATCCTTCACAGGAGATGGTCACTCTCCTGATGTTCATGAGTTTGTTCACAGAGTTGAGGCGGCTGCCAGGAGGGACCGTGTGAATTGGGACGACCTTAGGTCTATCGTTCCACGGTATCTCAAGGGGGCTGCCGACAGATACTATTTGAACTTAACTCATGAATATGAGGTGGTGACCTATCCAGTGCTCAGGGAGGGACTCCTACAAACCTTCGGTACGCTCACTGATGATAAGGCGATCTTGCGAGTTCTTCTGAACCGCAAACAAAAGTCAAAGGAGAGCGTATACGAGTATCTGGTGGAGATTGGTTCGTTAAACCGTCACTTGGCACGGCCATTTGCTGATCGTGAAATGCTAGAGATTGCTCGGGAGGGACTGAGTGTGGAGCTCAAAAATGCTACGCTTGCAGCAACAATACATTCAATGGATGAACTTCGGACTTTATGTCAGAAGTTTGAACGTTTATGGTCCACACCAGTTCCGACCAGAACATCAAATTTAAGAATTAGCGAGCTACAGCATACGGATGATTATGAAGTGGAAGCTGAACCAGAACAACATGGATATATTGAAGCGATGGATTCAACACAGAGACGGATATTGCAGCGACCTGGCATAACATCGGATAACATTCAACCTGGTCCATCAATATCCAGACAACCAATAGTATGTTTCAGATGTGGAGTAAATGGTCATCGAGCTCCTGAGTGCTCTAAGAATATAATTAAACTATATTGTTGGAAATGTAACAAGCCGGATGTGGTTTATGCAAATTGTTCATATTGTCACCCGTCGGTAAACTACCGTCCGAGAGTACATGCTTCGGGGATGGCACCCTCGGTTCAACATCCAATGAGCCCGAAGAAATCAACGAGAGATGTAGGAACGCAGGACGATCGGCAACCACCAATGAAACCCGAATAAAATCATCGAATACATTTAATTTCCCATCATTACATCGAACGTATTTTAGACGTCTTGAACGTAACATCAGATATTGGAGGATGAGGAAATTATTTCGTAAAGCTTGTATTTCATCTATCCTTTCAGAAACAAAGGATCCTCGGCCGCGATTGACAATAAGGATTTTGGACAAAAATATCGCAGGATTATTGGATAGTGGAGCGTCAATCACTATACTTGGAAGAAATTCCTTGGAATTATTGGAATCAGCAGGTACAACTTACCGTAAGTACACTTCGTGTATTCGTATGGCAGATGGTACTGCAACTAAAATTTTAGGTTACATTGAAATTCCAATAACTGTGAATGGCTCCACTAAACCAATGCGGTTTCATATTGTCCCTGGATTACGAGAAGAGCTCTACCTGGGCATAGATTTCTGGGAGAAATTTGGTATTGTTCCTTCTTTTGTTAGTGAACTGACTCGCACAGAGCCAATAACTTTAAATACACATAACCTCACCACTGACCAGCAACGAGAACTGGATATGATCAAGGATTCTTTCCCGTCATTTGAAGTGTCTGGGCTCGGAAAGACTTCTTTGGTTGAACATGTCCTCGATGTTGGTGATAGTGCACCTGTAAAACAGAGGCACTATCCCACATCGCCGGCTGTTCAACTAAAGGTTTATGCCGAACTCGACCGAATGCTTCAAATGGGCGTGATCGAAGAGTCTAACAGTTCATGGTGCTCGCCAGTGGTCCTGGTACAAAAAGAATCTGGTAAAAACAGATTATGTATTGATAGCCGTCGTGTCAATTCACTAAGGAAAAAGGACGCTTACCCACTTCCCTTGATTGATGGCTTACTAGGTCGTCTAAATAGCACAAAGTACATTTCAAGTATTGATCTCAAAGATGCTTTCTGGCAGATTCCTCTGGCAGAAGCATCTAGAGACAAGACAGCCTTCACAGTGCCTGGTCGTCCATTGTATCAATTCCGGGTTATGCCCTTTGGATTGTGCAATGCTCCCCAGACAATGTGTCGGATAATGCACAAAGTGATACCACATCAATATCACGAAAATGTCTTTGTTTATTTAGATGATCTATTGGTAGTCTCTTCCACGTTCCAGGAACATATGGAATTGCTGTCCAAAGTCTCTTCATTGTTAAGAGCGGCTGGGTTAACAATAAACCTCAAGAAAAGTAAATTTGTTCTGAGAGAGGTGAAATACTTGGGATTTTTGGTTGGTGAAGATGGTCTTCGAACAGATCCGGATAAAGTAAGAGCTGTTGCTGAGTATCCAGCTCCGTCAACAGTGAAACAAATACGACGTCTTTTAGGAATGGCTGGTTGGTACCAACGTTTCATACCAAACTATGCAAGCGTGGTATCACCAATTACAGATTTATTAAAGAAGAGTTCGGGGAAATTGAAATGGACATTGGAAGCGCAAGCTGCTTTCGAAAATTTAAAACGATTGCTGACTACAGCACCGGTATTAATTAACCCTGATTATAATAAGGAGTTTTTTATTAGATGCGATGCGAGTCTGACAGGGATAGGTAGTGTACTGTATCAGATCGACGAGGACGGACAAGAGTGTCCGATAGCCTTCATGTCGAAAAAACTGAACAAAGCTCAGAGAAATTACTCAGTTTCTGAGCTTGAATGTCTTGCGGCAATTCTGAGTGTGAAGAAATTCAGGGGCTATGTTGAAGGTCACCGATTTACGATTGTGACTGATCACTCAAGTCTGAAGTGGCTTATGTCACAGAAAGACTTGAGTGGTCGTCTGGCTAGGTGGAGCCTAAAACTCCAACATATGGATTTTACCATTGTCCACCAAAAAGGTACCCAAAATATAGTCCCTGATGCTCTATCTCGTCTTTATGACGATACACACGAGGAATTGACGGAAGCATTAACACATCACATTAACGACATTAAAATCGACAATGAAGGTTACCGGCACAACGAATATACGGATATGATAGCTAAAGTTCAATCATCTCCTAAGGACTTTCCATCTGTTAAAGTCGTGGATGATAAGCTATACATACGTATTGAGCCAAGACCTGATGCAATACCTAACGATGTTCCTGTGTGGAAACTCTGGGTACCAAAACCGATGACTTCAAACATGATTCAGAAACATCATGATGATAGTACTGCTGCTCATGGAGGTGTTAAAAAGACTTTAGAATTACTTCGACGTCTTTATTATTGGCCGGGCATGGCGTCACAGGTACACAACTATGTTGTGTCCTGCGACACATGTAAACAAACAAAAGCCACGAATCAGATATTGCGTCTTCCGATGCAATATCAATTCGAAACAGCACGTCCATGGCAGAGAGTCTATATAGATTTTTTGGGACCGTACCCTCGTTCTACACTTGGGAATACGGTGTTATTGATAGTTCTGGATCATGCTACGAAGTTTGTACTACTGAAACCACTTAGAAACGCAACTTCACCGAAGGTGAATGCTTTTCTAAGGAATGAAGTGTTTCTTACATATGGGGTACCAGAGTTTCTGCACAGTGACAATGGCAAACAGTTCACTAGTAGGAACTTTCAAAGTCTTTTGTCAGATTTCGGCATTAAACACATTAGGACCGGTGTCTATAGTCCTCAAAGCAACGCGTCAGAGCGGGCCAATAGGTCAGTTCTAGCAGCAATTCGAGCGTTCATAAAAGGTCAACATACCAAGTGGGACTCACAAATTGGTGAAATCGCATATGCACTGCGGGCTGCAGTACATTCAGCTACCAAGTACTCACCGTACTATCTATTATTTGGTCAACATCCAATCTCGGATGGACATACTTACCAATTGTTGAGATCACTACACCAGCTTGGTGAAGATGCTGGTGAGGAATTAGAACGCTCTGATCATTTGACTCTGCTCAGGAACCGTGTTCAGCTAAATTTAAAAGCAGCTTTCAAAAAATCGCAACATCAGTACAACCTGCGATCTAAATTACGGACTTTTCAACCACAACAACGTGTGTTTGTACGGCAACATCATTTGAGTGACGCTACAAAAAAATTCTCGGCAAAATTGGCTCCAAAGTTCTTACCTGCTATGATTAAGACTAAGATTGGAAATGTACTCTATGAGTGCACAGATATGAGCGGTAAGGATCTTGGAGTTCATCACGCGAAAGACATCAGGGAATGATGTCTTTTCGTTAGGTAGGGTCGTTCCTCTGGCTGGTTGTCGTCTCTGGGGTTCACACCTCCCGGGTCATACTTACTGGTTGTATCGGGGTGTCCATAGTGCTGACGTTCGGATGGATGGTCGGTCTCAGTACTCAGTGAAGTTCCTAGGGACTTCATGAGTGTTGGAACCGGTCATCGGTCTTGACGCCAGTGACTGTGGGTATCTCGATCCCAGATACAGATTAGTTGTGGGAAGTAGTTCGATGGTTTCTGACGTAGAGGGGGTGACGACGTTTTTGTGATTTCAAGGGTAAAAACCTTGGTTTTTACCTTGAATTCATGGTGTAACGTCCGCTATATTCGCCTAAACAACAATAAAACCAATTCATCTTCTTTTTCTAATTCAATAAAATGTATTTCAATAGTTTCAGTTCACTTTTACATTAATAATAATTTTAAAATTTTCTAATACTTAACGGCTAGTTAAATTTCGAATTTACTATAAAAAACAAACGAACGTACTCAATTTTATTTCCAATTCTAACGAACAGATGTCGTTACTAATTTTTGCTGAATCTTTGGTGTTACACGATTTGATATTTTCATTAGAATATGTCAAAAGGAAAAATCACATTTTTCCAATTTTGAGAGGTCATTCCATATTTGTTCTTGAAACAAATGTTTTTAGAGTTTTTAATTTTCAAAAAAAATCATAAAATAAGATTGGAAAAAATTGTAGAGTTCACTTAGTGATTAAGATTATAAACTATCTTATAAAGATTGTCAAAGAATATGTATATCATTCATATTGTGGGTGAATCTTGTTAAAACCAAACTTCAACTTGGTTGTAATTTTGTGTAAAGTTACCGCACATATTACCAATAAAATATATGAATGTTTTCAAATCAGAAAGTATACAACAAAATTCTTTTCTTTGCAATTGGAAAAGCACAACAAGTGTATTATAAACAAGATACATATGACCGACTGCAATAGTCAGGGTATCGCGACGTAGTCCATAACACAGCGTTTATTGTTTCTGGAAAATTGGATCACGTGACGTGATCGATCGTAACGAACATAAATTAAAAAGCTTTTTTTTTTATGGTAATCATTGGGATTGTGATATCTTGTGCTCATCGGAACACGGCAGAACGTTCAAGTAATCATTGTATGCGAAAGGAAAGAATTGATTTGGAAGAAAATTTTGGAAGCAACACATCAACTAAAGAATATAAGTAAGATCTTTCTAATTTTAGTTATTTTTTTTTATTAAATGTTTATATATATATACATATTTCGTGATAGAACGTTATAGAATGACATGTTAAATTAGGTGCCTGGCAGTATAGGAGATTCCCAAGTTTCAGAGTCGCCTGGAACAATCCGTTTCCCGGTTGTATGCGTTATTATTATAAAATTAATTTTAGTATAAAGGTCCATTGTAACAATACGAAGAAGCTAATATAACATGTCAATCGTCGTTCGAATTTCACGTCATTAACCATGCACCTGCACTCTTTAAAAAATTCTTCAACGCGAACGTGACATCAATGATCGAGCCGTTTCTACCATTGCAAAACATATCAATGTTGTCATGGTTGACCTGCGCTATATCATTCTAGTAATTGTATTTCTTTTTAAGTGGCTGTTTTAGTATTTCATTCTGTTGACCAGACATATGAAATTTCTTCCAATAGTATCTTGGGATAGGACATCGTGTTCCTTTTTGAATTTTTTTCTTTCTTGCACTTGGCAGAATGTTTTCCATCTCGATCAACTTTTCGATAACTTTTTGGTGAAACCTCTCTTGTTTTGAACTCAAATACCTAGGTGATTTTTTGCAGACCTGGTCATTGATCTAAAAAACATATGTCTGAGGGCAAGTTATGATAAATACAGCGGATTTTGTAATGTCATTTGTTTGATATTGACGGGTTTTTTGGTCTCGTGAGGAGATGGATTGTCAGGCAAAAGAATAACTCCGTGGCGATGAATGAAAGCAGACCTTTTGAGTTTTAGTTTGTCGTGAAATCAGTTGGATTTATAGTTTTTCGTTTGAACGGTTTAAGATTGAATCATAACTCAGATACTCAGATTTTAATTTTTAAACTACAATTTCCGTCAGTGACTCAACGCTTTGGCCGTTGTAAAAGAAACGTATTTCACAAGCGCGAGACTATTATTCAATTTTTAGCTTTCCGTTTATAATGAACTCTTTTAAAGAGAGTACAATACGATGCATCTCTGTATATTCTATACCGTCAATTATCGTCCGGGTAAGAAAATGCTAAGGGACTAAACCTGGGTCAAGCCCGCGCCACAGCTTTTGCGGTTCGGGTAAGTCGTAACATTTTCACACGGTTCAAGCTTTATATTCAAAATTTTAAAACCAATGTTCATAAATTCCTAAGGAAAACGTAGTTTAGAATCCTCATCCTAGCTGACATGCTATCTTCGGATATTCATACCAAGGTATTCAACACCTTTAAAGACCACAACAAGATGCGTTCTGAGGTGTGGTGAATGCAAATCTAATTTTTTTTATAATTTTTGGATAAAGAATGGATAGCAGCAATAAATACTATCACATAAAATATGACATAGGTCAATATTTCATGATAGGATAGAGAAATCTATTTATAAATAAGAGGTAAAGAGCAGAATTGTATTAAAATTTTAATACAAATAGGCTCTTTGTTATTAAAAATTTAAAAATTTGCAGTAACAAATGGAAAATTTAAATCAAAACAATTAAGCAATTAATCCGGATTTATCAACATGTAATTGAAAGTTGGGGGTTTACAATTACAATTATTTTGACAAAGAAATTTCTCGAAAGAGATAACTTATAAATCATATTACAATTTTGGTGGGAGAACTAGCTGTTTTGGGTCGAACGGCTGATACTGCCTATCAATTATCGCTGATTAGTCAACAGGTGATTGGCAGTTTGTTGGGAGCTTCCAACTGCAACTACTGTGTCGAAGAAATTTCTCGAATGAGAAAATCAACCTGTAAGACATTTATCATTGATAATACATATAATGTTTCCAATAAAAAGTTCAAGTCTCAGGGTTTGTCCAAGGTTTCAACACAAATAAGGAAAGGCGATCAAGAAAAGAAAAAGTTATGAATTTCATTAGAATTAGAATTAAAAAATCACTCATCAAAAGCAAATTTTGAAATTAAATGGTCAATAAGAAAAACTATATTATGAAAAGTTATTTATATAACAATCTGATCAAACATTACATTTATATATAATGAATTACAATTGAAAATCGTCAACGAAATATAAATTCGAAAATTAAAAGACTAAAGTAGTATAATTTAATACAAATTTTATTACAAAAATAAGTTGAATTATTACAAAAAATTCCTTTTCTGTTTATTATACAAAGCTCTGTCTATTATATATAATTTTTATCATACAAAGCATTGGATATAAAAATTGAATTATCATATGGATCAATTAGAACAATTATTTTGCTATTGAATTACTTTAAGTTACATAACACCATATAATTTCATTTAACAAATTAATATAAACTTAATCAAACACTGTATAACTATGTAACGTCCGCTATATTCGCCTAAACAATAATAAAACCAATTCATCTTCTGTTTCTAATTCAATAAAAATGTATTTCAATAGTTTTAGTTCACTTTTACATTGATAATAATTTTAACATTTGCTAATACTTAACGGCTAGTTAAATTTCGAATATACTATAAAAAACAAACGAACGTACTCAATTTTATTTTCATTTCTAACGAACAGATGTCGTTACTAACTTTTGCTGAATCTTGGTATTACACGATTTTGATTTTCATTAGAAGATGTAAAAACAAAAAAATCACATTTTTGGATTGAATGAGTTTTCGATGTTAAAAGTTTGATTTAAATAAAAATTCATTCCGGTTTTGATTTTTAAAAAGATAACATCTAGTCAAAGTTTGTTCATGCAATCATGTTTAGAAAAAAAATAAGTTCATTGATAATTATATCAAAAACAAATTTTTGTAATGCTATATTTAAACACATAAAATGTTTTATGAAAGTTTGAATAGTGTGTTTTTAATTATAAGTGTCTGGAATTAAAAACAAAATAATAAAGTGATACATATCAAAGATTACGTTTGATTTATTCTAAATATGAAGATCAAATGCATTTATTACACACAAATGAACATTTTAATATCTTTATAAATAATTTAATGAGAAAATGTAAACAAGCTATAAAACTATTTAAGGAAGGTAAAGAAAAGATGTTTGATGAAAATTCTCACTATCGAAGAAATTTAACAAAATTAAGTCTGGTTTTTTACATATGTTAAGTGAATTAAAAGCTATATTTCCAAATGGATTTTTTGCTGGTGAATGGAAAGAAAACAACGAAGGCAATCTGGAAAGGATAGAAGGCATCACATCGATTACATAGAAGATAAGTTTATTTGTTTTTATATATATATATTATTAATTAATTCCGAAGTTTAACTATTGAAATGTCAGATTAGGAATAAGTATTTTAAGAGATTCCTAAATTCAGATTTGTGTGAGGGTGATCGTTACAATCCGTAGGTTAGTTATATTTTTATTTTTTCTTGAAGTAGCAAAATTGTTGTGTATAAAAGTCCAAGCCACCTACAGTGGCACTTAACAACTACTTGAATTCCTAAATAATTTTTAATATCCGTCCTGCCAAGACTATAATCTGGCTTAAGGTGAACCAATTAATTCAACATTTTTTCATTATATAGAAGCAGAATTAGTTTAATCCGCGATTAGGCTGGAAAACCTCCATTTACTCTCTACTCTCTGATGATCTACACTCCTGATTTATTTTCAGTAGCTGCTTTGTTTGAACCAACATTCAGTTATGGAGAATTAATAACAAGTTTATCCATCCTAATTCCGGGACCATATTTGTATTAACCCATGGTGTTATAGGCTTACCGCCTGAACCATAGATTTAAAACAAAAAAAAAGGTAGTATTCTATCCGTTTGCACCGTAATAGTTTAATAGCTATTTGCTATTATTCTATTAAATAACAAATAACAAAAAACTAGTAGAATAAGGTACATAATCGCGATGAATAAGACAACTAGTTATTTTTCATCTGTGTAACTAAACGTACTCGTTATCATTTCTAAAATTACACATGTGATGATATATGTCGTCGCAGTTTAAAAAATTTACTTGTTCTATCTAAACAAACTTTAATTTAAAAGCAGTTTTGTGGTTGTCTTATGAATAGAAATGAAATAAAATTGAATTAAACGAATAAAACTAAAAAATTATACTGAGTTTAAAGTTTTGATACATATATGAAAAGAAGCGCCTCCTGTAAAACCGTCCTGTTTTCCAGTCCAGAAAAAGCTCACCTGTATCCATTGATAATGAATGTATTTCTTTAAGAGCAATTTCATTTTATAGTTATTAAGAGTAAAATTCTTAATAATACATTAGTGTTTATTCCAAACTGTAGTAATGTTTATTATGAAGTTTTTAGTGATCAATTAAATAAAACACGATAACTATAAATCGTCAAAATAACACACCAATGCTTTATTATTATATTTAGTGACTTCCTCTTTACATTTCAAAATCTCTTCTCCTAATCTCGCACCCTCAAACGGACAAAACGAGAAACAAATATAATTATATAAATTTAAAGTAGTTACCTCTTTAGAACAAAATTTACATTAATTTAATCGCTACTACGTTCGGCCATATCTGACACTGCAAGCGACCTCGATTGCTGAGAAAACAGCTTCATATTGAATGATGCACAAACTCCATTAAACGGCCTAGTAGTAAGTTTTTGACCAGGAATATCTTCAACGCGATACGTCTCATTCAGCAAACATTTAGTCACCAGGTATGGTCCACGATATTTTGCAAGAAATTCTGGATTAACTCCGGCTTCGGTAATATTGTTTTAATAAAAACGAAATCTCCGATTTGATACTTATAACCTTTTTTTCGTTTCTTGTCAAATTCCAATTTCTTTTGAATTTGATTCGATGAAGTATTAGAGACGATTAATTTCCTCACTTCGGCTAAATTTCTATCAGACTCGTTAATAAAATCAATTAAATTATTCAGATCATTATTTTCTTGAACTTGTGAAACTCCAAAGAGAGCAATAGAAGGTGTCGTTTGAATAGTTCGACTGTGACTATTATTCAGAACGAATTCTGCATCGTATAAAACATTGTGCCACTTAATACCCTTTTCCGGATCAATTAATTTAGAAATTACGGAGATTATGGAACGATTCCACCGTTCGATCTGACCATTTGATTGAGGCGAATTAGTGGCATTCAATACTAAACTGATATTATGTTTGGTTACGAATTTCTCAAACTATTTTGATTTAAATCCGGTACCTCATCGGCAATGATTCTCTTCGGTACGCTAAAGTATTGAAGTACGATTTTGAATGTTTATTTATTTTCTTTGTACCATGGTGTAGATTTAGTGGGATATAGTTTTATAAATTTGGTGAATCCATCGATTACTGCAAGGATGTGTTTATATCCTTTTTGCATAACCTCTAGAGGTCCCATGTGGTCGATATGAATTGTGTGGAATGGTATCCCATCTTTCCATCTTTCGGCTGAACTACCAAACATCTATTACAAGACTTTATAAATTCAGAGACTGTATCATGCAGGCCCGGAAACCAATATCGTTGACGAATTTTGGCAGACGTTTTATTATTACAGAAATGACCGGCCTCATGACTTTGTCGAATTATTTCGTCTTCAAGACAACTTGGAACGTAAAACAATAGTCGGCTTTTCGACAGACTAGATTATTATGCAATTCATACAACTTATCGTTATTTTCTTTCAATAGACTTTTATGAATTTCAAAAATCTTACTATCGGTTAATTGTAACGAAGCTAATTTTGAAGATAGAGTACACTCGTTTAATATGAGAATATTAAAAAAACGGCTCAAATCTCGTAATCGTAATTAGCAAAATATAACGCCCAACGAGCAATTCAGTTGTTTAAATCTGTTTTTGAAAGAGTTTATTGGAGCGAGTTGCAATCTGTTATTACTTTAAAATGTATATCGTGAAGGTAAATATGGAAGCGCTGTCACCAGAAACAACAATCCATGAAATGTTATTTAAGTTATTTGACGATTCGATATTTAACGCAGTTACAAGAAATGCAATTGGTGAATTTTCATTTTGTAGTTGCTAATGCTGAATTTGCTTAATTATTTTTTAAAAACTTACAATTTTTTCGTATATGTCCTACTAACTGTGGGTCTTCACGTAACATCTACAATCGAGTTATACAAGAAATCACACGTGAAGACTATTTCTATCAATGTAATAACATTTTTCATGAAATTGTTTTCTACAAGAATTGTAGAAAAACATATCAGTATGGTTTTATGATAATTCAAAAAAAATATGGCGATTTGATTTTGTTTATCTTCAAACATTTAAAATCCAAAACAAATTTTATATATTATTTATATTTAAAATTCGTAGAATTTTTGTGCATACATAGTTAATAAAATTATGGAAGAAAACAAAAGCGATGTTAAAGTTTTGCAAACAAACAAAAACGATGTTTTATATCTGTCAAAATCTATCAGTATGATATTTTGATCTATTGATGCAGCCATCTTTGATATTTCTGTTGCATTTTTATCAATATCATTGGCATGATATTTGTCACGTGAAGAGGATGTGTAAACCACAGTGATGACATCTAAAAGATAATTTGCTATTATTTCTTCTTTTAAATTCAATATCATGGTATAACTAATATAAGGTATTCTTGACAGCTAATAGAAAATTTTGTGTGACGTCATCCGGCGTAAATATAAAGAAACAAAAAATGTTTTAATTTGAAAATTAGAGAAAACATAATTTTTACGTTATGGTTTTCCTTATTTTTTTCATCAACAATTTGTTTATTAAGTTTTCTAACTCTAAAGAACATTTTACAGGGTAGGAAATACGACGTCCACGCCATGCTGCAGGGGTAATGCAGACAGAATTAGGTTGGTGTATCGGAGACAAGCAGAGAAAAACTGCTTAGTCTATTACGCTACATCACGGCGAATTGGCGCCTTAAAACTTCTTATAACCTTAACATCATAACAGAACCATTAACGAAAATTTGGGTTGGGACTGAGGTTAATACCATCACTCCGAAAAATAAACTTTGTTAAATTTGATAACCAAAAAAAGAATACCAGACACTAACAAAACAACAGAAGTTTTATCTGGACGTGAGAAAGAACCAAACTACCGAATCGGAACGTGAAACGTGTGCAGCCTGATCGCTCATGATGCTTTAATAAGCCTAGAAACAGAGGCTGAGAGGCATAGGATGGATATCATTTCTCTGCAAGAAATTAGACAGCCAATAATCGGAAAACAAAACTCGAATAGTCACTCTTTATGCAGTAGTGGTCATTCTTCTCGAAATGAATTTAGTACTGGTTTCCTTGTTGGTGCACGCATACAAGAAGCCGTGTTGAAATTCATCCTGGTCAATGAGAGGATTTGCTACTTAGGGGTACGCGGTACATAAAACAATATTTCTCTTATTGCCTTGCATGCACCTACTGAAGCTAAGACCGTCAATATTTTCTACATAGCACTGGAGGAGGTTATGAAATCAACACCAACAATGATAATAGTGAGAGAATGACTGAGTTTGCATTATCAAATAATTTGAGAATTGCCAGTACTTTCTTTTCGCATCGATCGATTCATAAGCAGACTTATGTTTTTAAACCGAATGTAAACTCTTGAAGTCAAATTGATCAAGTACTACCTAGCAATAGCACGTTTCTTTTCGAGCGATTTGGATGAAGTAACCACTTCCTTGTATGTTCTAAGATAAGGTTCCACTTTCAACGATCAATTCAACGATCTTTTACTCATTAGAGTATTTAATAGTTTGTCTCTTAAAGTCCAATCATTTTCAGTGAAGTGTAAGGAACTGCAAACTAGCTTATAATAAATACGAACATTTTCTTTTTCCACATGGAAACACATTCTATCCACTACAAATTGATTTATTTTTCTGGAAATTAAAAAACCTCATGTTTTGAGTATGATTTTTCACATTTGTTGAAAACTTTTGCAGGTTTTAACGTAGTTCGGCGTTTAAATTTGTATATGTTTGAATAATAAAACAAATACTAACGTTCATTAATTAATGAATGAATTAATTTTAATCATTTCATTAACTAATAAATTAACTTATAAATCATACTAAATATATTTTTAATTTAAAAACAATAGCTTTTCTCATTGATAATAACAACAAACGTATTATATAAAACTCTGAATGACGTCAATCAAAATCAAAATGGCATCGCTGTCACTCTAGTGAGAATACCTTATTTTCATTTTACCATGATTCAATATTATTTTTATAATTGCTTCCACTTCCACGAGAGTGAATAAGGCTTTATATTTGATCAAAAGCCGTAGATACACATTCATTGTCAATATTTTCATTTTTCTTTTACATTTCATTATATAACAGCTTTCCTTTCTCAAATTCTAGTGTTAATTTATCTATTTCTAGGGTTCCGAGTGCTGTAACCATTGTCTCGTAAGATTTCGGTAGTGTCAATAACAAATGACAAACTATATCAATTTCATCGAGTTTTGCCCCAACTGATTTCAATTCACGAATTGTCTCTTCAAAAAATAAAAAGTGTTTTTCAAGGGTTTGGTTTTCTTTTAATTTCATAGTCAGTAATTTATTACGTAAATAAAGCTGACTAGCAATACCCTTTTTTTGAAAAACCTTTTCAAGAGCAGACCACATTTGAAATGCTGTGTTTTTATCTTTTACATATCTAGGTGTGAATTTCCGATGCATTGTACTAGAACGGACTTACATTTTTTGTCTAATTTATTGAAGGCTTCATCTGGATTTTCTTTATCAGCTTCAATGCAAGATAATACGTCATTTTGATCCAGAACCGATTCCATACGGAATTTCCAGTGATCGTAATCTTTTCCAACGAATTGTGAAATTCCAAATTTCTCAATAGTATTTCTTGCAATTTTGAATGGAAGGGTGACCTTGATCGAAGGTCTGCAGGGTCGCAGAAGCGAGTGAAAAATTAAATAATATATCATAAATAATATATCTTTATAGTTAAATAAATAATTAAAAATAAAATAAAAATTTTTATAATTAGCTCCTAAAGTAATGTTTTCCGCGCCCTATATATCTATATATTTTTGTTCAGTATAAAAAGCTGTACAACATACTCCAGTTTCAAGGTCATCGAAAGTGACGGAAGAATTCTATATAATTACCAAAATTTGTACTATATAATGTTGCTGTTTTTACTTTAAGATTTAGTTTTTAGATACTACTGCCGATGAAAGCATAGCTTTCGAAATACGTGTTTAGTGAAATAAAACTCAATTTAACAAGAATAAGGCGTTTGTTTTTTATTATTATTTGAATATCTTGTTACAGTTTAGGGTTTCGTTCGGAAACACCAAATCGCTTGTTCATTTTCTAAAATAGGCAACTGTCATAACAAGGGGCGTGGTTATCAGTTCTTCAACAAGAACAAGAATTGGAATTTTGTTTCCGAACGACCAGCTGCCTAAATATATATATGAAGTATTAAAAATTAAAAATTATGTATTAAATTATGTATTATGTATTATAATAATTTAACAACAGGAAAAACAAACTAAACACAACACAAAACATGTTTGGTTTGTGTGAAAAAATTATTATTTGCAGATTTCAAATTATGAAAAATAAAAACAAATGATTTAAATTTTGAATTTTTATTTGATTAATTTTTGTATTAAAATATTGATGCAGATTTAAAAAAAACAATTTTCATATTTCTAGTAAATAAATGAGACACACAAAATAAAATATAAAATTTATATTTTTAATAATAATATTGTATTTGTTTTGATTAAAATCAAATAAAAACCGCAAATGTCCTTTTAGATCTTAGTTCTTATTTACGATCTCAAAAACAGCGAGTCCAAAATAGGCGATCGAATCGCCTATTTTGGAATAGAAATGGAGTTTCCGAACAACTTTATCTGTCAAATCGCTTGCTTAAATAGGAAAGAAATAGTTTAAGAACGACCATTTCCAGCCACAAACGTCAAAATAGGAAAATAAGCAAGCGATTTGGTGTTTACAAACGAACCCTAGAACTTTTAAAATAAAAATGAGAAACAAATATAATTATATACATTTAAAATAGTGACATCTTTAGAACAAAATTTACATTAATTTAATCGCTACTACAAAACGATGAGTGAATTGCAATATTTGAGCAAAAGAAGAAGTTTGTATAGTGCTTGTGAATCGTTACTGTTAAAATAGAAAAAAGATTTGATTTTAATTGAAATTCGCTAATTGTAGCAAATACTACTCTTAACTAAACATCAAATTAAAACCCATACTATTAATCTTCTTTCTCCCCTTTAAATTAATACAACTTATTATGCCATCTATTTTATTTTCGATTAACCAGTATCACAACAGTAACAGATTAGTTCGTTGGTTGCTGGCACGCACAATGAAATAAAAAACAGTGATAATTTCTTGATAAAATTCCTATTTCCTCAATTTCACAAAGAAAAAAGTAATAAAATGTTACGCAAATTCATCAAATTAAATTATTAACTTTGAGATTTGATAAATCTAATTGCAATTTCAGTTCCCACTCCTATTTAATCAAATGACTACAACAACAAAACAAATTCGATTCGATGATGAAAATTGAAAAGTAAAAAGTTTAATGTTTTTGTTTAGTTTAGTTGAGTAGCTCCGTGAATGAATTTGCTGCAGTAAAAAATTTCAAAGTTAAAAAAACAAAAATAAATTTAAAGTGTCAATTAAGTTTTCGTGAATTTTTAAACAATTTTTCGATTTATAAAACAAAACAATTTAAATGATTTTTGGTTTTATAATCATAAATTGACAAATTTTATTTTATTGTAATAATTATTGATCGCGATACAATTTGACAGTTTTTATTTTCCCAAGTCGTTGGTGGTGTTATTGTTTGATATCGTTGTTCGTTGTGTTATTTTGTTATCTATGTTTTTTGTTTAATTCAAAAACGAATTCAATTTTTATAAAATAAAATGATAAGTTTTCATATGAATAAAAATAAGAAAAAAGTTTCATAATTATATTTAGATTTGATTACACACAAGAAAAAATGAAAAAAATATGTCGAAACAGTAAATGTGTCTAGAAAAAAATTAATACATTTTCTTCTTGTTGTTGTTGATTTGTGGTATTTCTTTTATTATCAATTTTATCGATAAATTAAATAAAAATAAGTTATCAAAGTGAAATAAATTAATAAAATCAACAAAAAGTTATAGAAGTAGTTGTGCTGCAGTGAATTAATTGTGTTATAATTTATATAAAGAAAAATCGCTTTTCTTTGTTGTATTCCAATAATAAAAAAAATAATTAAAATAAATCTAAGAATAAAGCGAGTTCTTTTTGTGAAAACTCTTTAAAGAAAATTTAAAAATAAAAGTATTGTTCGTAGTTGCTTTTGTTGTAAGTTGAAGTAAATGTATTACACCACTACAATGGATTATAAAATTAGCGTTTACAATGCTGCTAGAGATGGTTCATTGATAATTTTAAAGGTAGGTTGAAATTGTTTCAGGGTTGTGATTAAAATCTACAGTTTTACAAAATGTCGTCCGTTTGATTTTGTGAAAAAGAGAAGGATTAAGAGAGAAATTTTAGCTCGACTCTTTCTTTTAGCAGTAGAAAATTATTATAAATCTTCTGACAGCTAAAAGCAGCTGATGTGTGTTTCAGAAAATTAAATTGATTACAAAACAGCTTTGTTGTGTGATGCCGGAGCAATTTATACGGTTACATTATCAACTCTATCGCGAATTGTATAAACATTTTTTTAACATTAGATCATTCCTACATAATTGTTTTTAGGGTTCCGTTTTTGATACGGAACGCTATTGCTGTTCCGTATAAAAAACGGAACCCTAAACCCTTGGTGTTGGTACAACGTGTTTGTCACATTATTTCGATTATCTCGTGAACCATTAATCCGATGAACTTAATATTTGAGGTGCTTATAAAACTAACCTATCCACACAAGATGGCGGGTTAAAAAATAAATAAAGTTGTGTTCGTTTGTTTTACAGAGGTACGATGTAAAGCTTTTGAGAACATACATTTTTTTTATCGAGACGAGTAGGGTATCATATGAAAGGCCTTCATTTCAGCATTCCTTAAAAATGTATTTTGGAATTTTGCACCTCACCATCTTTTGTATAATTCTGAAAAATGACGTTTTCTCTATGTTTCATTGCCCCGATTAACTCCGACCCTATTTCAGCGAATATCTTAAAATATATTTGGAATGATAGAAAAATGATTAGGTTTTTAATGAAAAATATAGAAAAGTTGGAGATACTTAAAACTGTATTTACTAAAGGGGTGGGAATGATAAGGGGTAAAAGCATCATTTATAACCAGGTCAAGTGGGGTGTCATTTAAAAGAGCACTTGATTTTAGAAACATTGCCATTTTTTTTAGAATTTTGTAATGCATAGTTTTTGAATTATTGTCAAAAAAGTGACACAAAAAGTTGGTCCCCACTTGCATTTCGACTAACTAACTAACTAACATAAAAATTTGAAAAAATTCACAGAGACAGGAAGTTTGATAAACTCTGAACGAAAACTATAGCGAAGTCTCAAATAATTATATTTTGTGCTTTTAAGGGATTGGGGTGGGGAAGGGTGAAACAAATTTTTTTTGACCCAAGCGAGAATTTTGCGGTGCACAGTTTTTGAGTTATTCTAAAAAATGTGCAAATTTCAGACCGAAACCCCCTCCCCCCACCCTTTGTTTCGACACTGATAGACAGAAAAAATTGAAAAAATTCACAGAGACAGAAAGTTTGCTATATTTTGAACGAAAATGATAGCGAACTCTCAAATAATTATATTTCTATGTATTTAAGTTTAAGGGAGGGTAAAAAAAACTTTTTCTGACCCAAGCGAGTGCGGGTGTCATTTGAAAGAGCAACTAATTTAAGAAATAGCGCACTTTTTTTTAGAATTTCGCTGTGCACAGTTTTCGAGTTATTGTCAAAAAAGTAAAACTTTCAAACCGTGCTCCCCCTACGTGATTGATAGACACTGATTGATAGAAAAATTTGGAAAAATGCATATAGACAGGAAGTTTGGTAAACTTTAAATGACAATTATAGCAAAGTCTCAAATAATTATATTTTTATGGGTTTAGGGGTTGGGTGTGGGGAGGGTAAAAAAAACTTTTTTTGACCCAAGCGAGTGGAGTGTCATTTGAAAGAGCACTTAATTTAAGAAACATTGCAATATTTTTTAGAATTTTGCGATGCAGTTTTTTAGTTATTGTTAAAAAAGTTTTATTTTAAGTATAAGCATACCTCACCCTAAATTTTGACTCTGATTTATAGAAAAAATATTCTCAATTTAAACCGTTGAAAAGCTGGCTAAATCTTTCTTTAGTTAACATAAACAGCTATGGATAAGATTTAATCTCAAGTAACAATTTTTGTGTCATTTTTGATCAATGTAGATGCGATTGACATTTACTATTGACATCTACGATTAAATATTTATTCTGTTATGCGTCCATAGTCTGGCGATATAAAGACTTTACAACATAACTTTATGCCATTTATTTTTGATATTGTGTTCTTTTACATTCACGGAACCCTTTTCGAGCGAATTTTATTCGCACTTGTCCGACTTTTTTTTATTCTGTGTTGATTGGTTGTATTTATTTTGACAAAGGATTCTAGGCTGATGTTGCCTCCATCATGGCTATGCTGTCGGCGTCTCTATTCAATAGAAGCAGTGGTACATGTACTCATGGTCCCGCGTTGTAAGCTCATTTTCTGTGTCTTTTGTTAATTCTTCTGGACAGATCAGAGTTAGGCTGCCCCAAATTGCTTCTTAAAATTTCCATTTAATGCGGTAACAACCACTTCTACCCTCTATGCAAAAGGATGGGAGGTAGAAAGGAATGCCACCTTCGCCTCATAGACGGCTAAATTCGTTCTTCTATAATAAGTTCTTAGGACTTGGTTAAATAAAAAGTGTTGTGTTATAGGTAGGGTTGCACCGATAAGCAAAATTGCCGATTACCGATTAATCGGCTTTCTTTATCGGCCGATACCGATTAATCGGCTGCCGATTATTTGATGAAAATGAGTAAAACAAATCTACACAAAGAATTTTTTAATTAGACTATTAATTAGAACGCGGGACGTTTCTTTAAAAGTCGGGACAGTTCCACCAAAATCGAGACGCTTTGTAACTATTATGTAAATGTCGCTTTTATTTTTTTAATACATATATAGTTCGACAATATTTAAATAAAAAAATTCTGTAACTGTTGAAAGTGCTTTTTTGCAAATTTCTGGCAACTATTTTTCATTTGTAGGTAAAACAATCTGCAGTCCTGCTTGCTTATTTTTACTCAATATCTATAAGTAAACTGTGTCACATTTGGTGGCTTCATGTATTTGAGAACGACTTCGTTGTCATTATTTCAATCATGGTTCTCTGGTATGGAAATAATAAAACATACGTATTTATAAGACAGAAGTCACGAATGGCAAACTTCGAGAACCACACTGACATTAATGACCGAACGAGAAACTTTGCACCTAATTTTTTAACACAAATCGAGTTTTTCCAATCTGAAAGAAACTGTACTTCTTTTAACATATTGACTGAGACCATTTTAATCCAGAAAAAATAGCTTTAGTGAATATTTCATGTTTCTAAGCTAAACGAATGTTTTATTGCCAACTGAATTATATAGTACCCTAGATCTAGTTCTGAACTCTTTTTAAATTTATTTTCGGTTACTTTCGATATTTTCGGGGTGCTTCGCATTATTAACCCTACAGAATATTCAGCCCTCGGAACCATGCTTTTACTGGTTTGGAAATATTTCTGACTGATATGCTGCATGTTTTTAACCATACATGATTTTTCTATTATATCGAGTATCTCATAAACTACAAACTGGGTCTGACTGAAATTTAAAATGCGTATAAAATTAACCTGTCCGCCACAAAATGGCGTGGTTGTATGTTGTTTTGCAGGGATGCGATGTAAGGCTATAAAAAATATACATTTTTTACCGAGCCCACTAGCGTATCAAATAAAAAGGCGGCACATCACTATTTTTACATTTATTTTTGAAATTTACACCGCGCATTTTTTGTATAATTTTGATAAATAGCAGTCTCCTTCCATGGTGTATTTCGCTTTGTTACGAACCTGATTGACTGAAAAACTTAGAGTTCGGAATGATAGGAAAATTAACATGATGTTTCCATGATGTTTCCTTCCATGGTGTTTTTCGCTTTGTTCCGAACCTGATTGACTGAAAAGCTTAGAGTTCGGAATGATAGAAAAAACCAACATTCATGACACAGTTTTGAGAAGTGTCATTTGAAAGAGCTTTAAATGTAAGTAACATCGCAGCTTTTTATATAATTTTCAGACAGATTTGTCATATTTTTAAACAGCCCTCACTCAATATTATGCATTTTTAAAAAGGTTTTTAACTATGGCTGACTATGGTGTTTTATAATTTGGTATTTGTTGTGTTTAAAACGAAATAAACAATCAAAAACGTATGTCTTGATAATCGGCCGATTAATCGGACAAAAAAGTCGATACCGATTAATCGGCAAAATATAAATATAAAGATGGATAGATTGTGAAAAATTTAAGATAGCACATGGAAAATGAATTTATATTGAGGCGTATATATTTATTGAACATGCTGCTGAGTAAATACAAATTTCAACATTTAAACCAGCGTTTCTTAAACTCGGGGTCGCGACTCCAACTGGGGTCGTTACCTTTTTTCATGGGGTCGCGAGAAATTCCCAATTTAAAAAAATAAATTTTCCCTATATATGTCTTAAATTAACAAACTTTGCAAGGTTTTTGAATTAATTTTTCACATAAAACTTAAAGATATACAACATTAAAGACATAAAAGCTCAAGAAGAATTTGTGGAACTATCCTGCCATAGTACTTTGAAAGCACTATTAAAGAATAAAATACTAGGAAATTTTTTTGGTTGTCAATTAAAAGGGAGAAACAGTTCAAATTATTTTGACCTTTTCCACCTCATATTTGTGCGAAAATGCATTTTCATCCTTATTGTATATATATTAAATCAAAATATCGCTCTCAATTGCGCAATATTAAAAATGTGTTGAGACCAGCGCTTTCGGAAATCGAGCCACAATTAACGTTACTTTGCTCTAAAAAGCAAGCACACCCATCACATTAAAAAATATTTTAATGTTTTATTTATTTTAATACTTAATAATATATCTAGAAAAGGTTATTAATCTTTATTTTCTATTAATTTCCATATTGTTTTAACTAGAAAAATATGGAGGGGCCGAAATCTGACAGCTCTGAGATATCAAGACTTCGGTCTGGGTTAAGGATTCTGATATGGTTTTCGGCAAAAAACTTTTGTGTATCAAACGTAGCTCTCAAATGTATATCAAACGTAGCTCTTTGTTAAAGTACAAGTATTTTTTTATCTCTGTTTAGAAATTTATTACAAAACTAACACGAAACATCAATACGATACCAGAAAATTATAACAGATCATAAATTAACATAATTTAATGAAAAGATGATAAACTCAGCAAACTACTCAAAAACCTCTCCATTTAGCGTTTCGAGAAAATATTTCAAAATCACAAATTCATATTTCTTTCAAAATTCCAAAAATATTGTAAAAATGAAATAAAATCAAACTTTTTTCAAAATTCCAGAAATATTCTAAAAATTAGAATAAAATCAAATATTTAAACTTTTTCTAAATTCCAATAATATTCCAAAAATTCTTAAAAAATTCAAACTTTTCCAAAATTCTAAAAATATTGCAAAAATCATTGCGAAATCAAAAATTGAAACTTTTTTCAAAATTCCAAAAATTATAATAAAATAAAGAATTTAAAATCTTTAGAAATTCTAAAAATATTCCAAAAATTCTTACAAAATCAAAAATTAAAACTTTTTCCAAAATTCTAAATATATTGCAAAAATTATTACAAAATCAAATATACAATCTTTTTTCAAAATTCCAAAAATATTTCAAAAACTATAACAAATTAAAAAATTTCCATGTCCAATTTCATTTTCAATTACATTTACACCATAAAAACAGCTACATTTTTTTTTCCAAAAAATTGGCTAAAAAATAAATGAAATCATTTTTTGACACACTTGACATTATTTTTTTGACAAACTTATAATGTCATAATTCTCAATAATAATAATAAAATTTCATGTCATACAAATTATTAATTTTATTTTTTTCCGAAAAATTGGGTAAAAAAGTCAATAAAAATCATTCTTTTGGCACACTTAACAACATTTTTTTGACAAACTTATAATGCCATAATTCTCAATAATAATAATAACATTTCATTTAAACAAATAATTAATTTTATTTCTTTCCGAAAAATTGGGTAAAAAAATTAATAAAAATCTTTCTTTTGACACACTTGACAACATTTTTTTGTCGAACTTCTAATACAATAATCTAGTTTTTGATCTCACATACCAATCCCTATAACCATCAAGGTTTCTCCAAATTTAATGTTCCTACTCGTAATCACTTAAAATTGACGTTTTTTAGGCCAAAAATATGAAAATTTGTTGTTTTGACACACTTAATGTCTTTTTGACACACACACGAACACAGCATCCTTTCGGACCTGTCCCTTGAGTATACCTGTTTCAGTAGGTTCTAAAACGTCGAGAAATTCCAAAAAAAGTGGGGGTAAGAATTTCACTTTTGGCTCATGAATGTCATACTTAGGTCTTTCAGACCGAAGTAATGTAATAAATTTTTATTTTTATATTAGCTGAAAATAAAATAGTTTTTGTTGTTTAATTAAAAGTTTTTTTTTTTTTTAATAACGTTTATTTGTCAAAAAAAATATAAGTGGGTCGCCAAAATATGGCATTTAAAATTTGGGGTCGCAATACAAAAAAGTTTAAGAACCGCTGATTTAAACAAATAAAACGAAATATTAAATAAAAATAAAAAAGTTATAAATAAAAAAATTAAAGTTGAACAAGATAATTAAGAATTACAAAACACATGGAAAAACTTAATTACATAACCATGCTAATATTACCGGATTAGACATCGGAACATAACGATATTTAGTTACATTACAAAATAGTTGTCATAAAAAAGCAAAATTATTTATACTTCTGCAACCGGATTTGTCAATAAAAGAAAATTAAATCAAAAAAACTACATAAGGTTTTAGATTAATAATATAGTCAAGAAATTGGGAGTAACTATTTTATCCCAATATCGAAACCTGATTTGTCATTACCGGATTAGACATCTGAAAATAACCACATTTAATTACATTACAATATACATCTGTTATTCCTATTTCTTCAACCTAACTTGTGATCAAAATAAAAACGTAATTGGACGTTTTTCATGTTTTTTTCCAACTACAAATATTTTGTAATAGAAACTGCTCGAACGAGAAAATACACCTAAAGAATCAAATATTGCCGGCTTCTGCTACCGGAATTATCAATAATGAATTAGAAATAAAAAATTTTAGATTATTTTCAACTATCAGATTGGTCAATAATATAATTAAGAAATCGGAAGTTTTGTATGTGTTATTCTGATATCGAAACCTAATGTGTCAACAAATAAAAAATAAAAGTGTAGATTATCTCCTGCTTCTGCTACCGGATTGGTCAACAAAAGAAAATAATTACAATTTCCCGCATGGAGGGATCAGTTTTTATTGTTTTGAAAATATTTTTATTTATGGTCTACGGGTGTGACAACCCCGCGTACTCCAGTCCCTGCTATTTACATACGAGTTAACGTGAGATAACACATACCACTGGCAATTGCAGTGAGATATCACTAGTCAAGGTGACATCTTAGGAGTGGTGGCGGATGAACTGTATTCAGTCAACGGTAGCACCCTCAATCTTAGCTGTGAAATAATCCTTGATGATGAGACGCTATTGCTTCCTTGAAAAAACGAGCCTTCATATAACTATGTGTGGGCTTTACTCTTCAAGAAAGACGGAGAGTCACAGGATCAAGGAATATACAACCGGCTGGATTATTGGCAACTACAGTTTTGTTTTGTTTCAGCAAATTTTTGTAAAAATTTGCTATTTACTTTTATTTTCTCTATTCTATCATAAAATATTGGCCTATGTCATATTTTGTCAGTGATAGGATTTTTTGTTTAGTTATCCATTCTTTAACCAAAAATATAAAAAAAAACAAATAAAGAAAGATTTACGTCCATCAACATCTTCGAACGTACTTTGTTGTGGGACCTTGATCTTAAAAGGTTTTTATGTGTTGTTGTGACACATATTGTAATTCCTACTATTCAACACATTTTATTAAAAAAAATATATATAATTAAGAAAATGAAAATTTCTGCCTGAACGAAAATTATACATGAGATGTCAATATCTCAGATTTATGTTGTAATCTCTTGCTTAGTATTGTTTGTGCTTCTGAGTTCTGATATGATGTCTGAATGATCGTAATAAGAAAATAAACAAAATTAATAAAACGAGAATCCATATTTTTAAATGAAAAAACAAATCAATTACAACATAAAAATTAAAATCAATAAGCAAATGAAGCAAATATTATTATAATTTTATAAAAATGAATTTTTTACAAGAAGTAAATCAAAAAAATTTGTAATACATAAATCTTATCTAAACTAATAATAAATTGAATTAATTGAAAATAATTTAAAATATTTTGAATTCAGAAATATTATAAAATCAAAAAAAATTTAAATGTAAGACAACTTTATAAAAATTAATAATCCGATATATAATAATGGAGGAAAGATTTTTTCTTCAGGGCTGGTAAGAAAAAAACAATTGGCATTTAATTTCTGTGAAATTGCTTTGGAGCTTACAAAACTTGAAGAAACATGTCTTTTACTTGATTATAGTAATACCAGAGGTGTCGAAAAATTGTAACAAGTTATAATTATTGGTGATATGAGCCGACGGTTCCAACCAAAAAAGTAAAGTAAACCATTAAAAAAAGCTAAGATACATGGCCGCTTATCCGTTGGGTCTGAATATGCATGTTGACAAAATAAGCCAGGAAAAGGTTAGGTGATACAAGTACTTAGGGATGATAATAGACGAAAACCTGAATTGGGTACCGCACACAGATCAAATGGTAAAAAAAATAAACTCATTGCTGGGAGCAATAAAACGGAGGAGATTTAACAGTCAAAAATTCTCAAATATTATTTACCATGCTTACATTCGCTCAAGAATAACCAGAATTAAAAAAAATCTTGCCATCTACTCTTACTCTTAATCCTAAAAGAATTTTGATTTTCCTTCCTTCATAATATTTTCATTCTTTTACGATTGAATAGTGAGTTACAAAAATATTTTGTACAAGACTTAAGCCGCAAATAGACTATTGCAGAACTCTGCAATATTTCTGCAATAGTCGTGCAATGGTAGTGTGTAAAATATTCATTGCAGAAAAGTTTGGAATATGAACTCATTGCAAAACATTGCAATGAGTCATTGCAATGTTTTGCAATGAATTCATTGCCAAACTTTTCTGCAATGAATATTTTACACACTACCATTGCAGGACTATTGCAGAGTTCTGCAATAGTCTAATTACGGCTTTACTCTTTGAATTGTGAATAAATATACTTCATTGTATAAAGACGTACTCGACAAAAAAAAAATTACTTACTCTCACTCAATAATAAAATTTAAATTTTGCAAAAGTAATCGATTTTTTTTCTGTTGAGAATGTAACATTTATATCATTCTTCCATATCGGACGTCTTCTATATATACTCTTTCTTTATAATTTACATCCTCAAATCTAAATAAAATAAACACAGAGAAAAAAATAAGAATAGGTAAAACAGCTTAAAAAAAAGAATTGAATTGAATTTTCATTAACTCACTCCTTATGGGATGAATATATAAATTTAAAGAGCGAGTTTTGTATCACTGAGAATAACATATTACATGACTTCCTGGTGCACAGTGCACCAAGTATGTATTGAGAAAAGTAGAAAAAGTAATGAGGCGTGCCCTGAAGAGACTATATGGATTTAGGTGGCGAACTAGAACAGCTGAACTTTATAAAAAAACAACCAAATTTAATCTTAAATAAATGATTTTTATTGAACAGGCGAAGTTCCTATTTAAAAAGTGATTAAAAAAAAAATTAAAAAGCAACCTGACTTTAAAAAAGGCTCCAATGTGCATAACTACAATACAAGGAATCTTATACCGTCGCTTTAATAATGAAATAACGTATGCTATGTATACGTTATTATTATATAATGGGTGCGCTGCATTCCCCATAAGGATATCTTTGAAGTGGCGTTTTTACATTTTCGAATTATTTTATGACTGGGGGTAAAAATTAATATATTGTTAATTAACGTCCATGCAAATGCATGCACACATCCATCTTTAAACTCAAATATCTCGAAACTACACTTTTGCGTATACGTAATTTCATTATTAAAGCGACGATATATTAATACGCTAACGAAAATTTTGTACAGCCTAAGGCTTTTTAATTCGCAGATGCGGATTCATTTCAAGTTTTCACTGCTAACTGATGTTAGTGTAACTTAGATTTTAAAGATGTTTCACACAAATCGGATCACAAATAAAAAAGTTATAGACGAATTAAATTTATTTTTTAATTTAAGCGAACTCTCCCATACTAATATGAAATGGACTTCCCCAAGCCATATTTTTTTTCACAAAAACGCAAAACTTTGTTACTTTGTTATTAACGTGGAAATATGTACAACTGTTAAAAGTGTGAAATATGTTTACAAGTATGTATATAAAGGGTATGATTCTGTCAATGTTGAATTGAGAGTGAATGAAGAGAATGCAGTGAATAATGATGATGCGATTGTGGGAAATGAAATTCAAGATTTTTTGAATGGAAGGTATGTTGGTTCGACTGAAGCTGCTTGGTGCCTATTTGAATTTCCAATGCATTTTCAATCTCATACAATTATTCGACTTGATTGTCGTTTGCCTAATAGACAAAATGTTTATATCAGGTAGGGTTGCACCGATTAATCGGTAGATAATCGGTAATCGGCCATATCGGCGAATTTGCCGATTAATCGGTATCGGCATATTTGACCGATTAATCGGCCGATTATCAACATATGTTTTTTTCCATCGGATATCATATTTTAAACACAACAAACTCTAAATTCTAAAACGCCATAATCAATTATAGTTGTATACAATTTAAAATTAAGGACTGCGACATTTCTGGTTACGGTGAACTCTCCTAACTCGGCGAATTTTCTGAAAATATTATTATGAGTACTATATAAATTTCATTTGTATATTTCAGTGTAATTCACTATCTCAGTATCTTTATCACTATACACAATTTACATATCTTTAAATCTAGAGTCCAGTCAATTCTGAGTTCGCTTTAACTTCATAAAAAACGCACGATTTTAATAAAAGTTATTCAAAAACGGTGGTGTAAAATAAATAAAATGTATTGTTACTCAAATTGAATGTTCTTTCAAATGACACCTTCCTCAACCGAGTAAAAATATATTTTAATTCCCACCTCTCCCGTACCCTACATATAGAACTGCGACCATTTATTCTTCGCTATAGTTTCGTTTCGTTTGGTTTTTACCAATTTATTTTTATAAATTTTTTCAAATTTTATCGCCCATTTGGTTCGGAACCAAGAGGACATGGTTAGAAAATAGAAACGCACGTTTTTGATAACATTTCAAAATCCGTGTGGTGTAAAATAGGCAAAAATTGCAATCTTACTTAAATTACAAACCCGCGGGTTACAAACCTTGCTATTGACACCCTAGTTAACGTGAGTAGTGAACTATTTTTTTTGTGCTGTTGATGCTCCACATAGAAGTCTGGTTGTCCTCAAGGTTCCTTCATCTATATTAGTTTTAACAATTAAATCTATTTTCTGGTTGACTTTCACTTTAAGCCTTAATTTAATCGATTACTTTTTTATGGATGGTAAAAAATGCTCTTATGACAAATACTTTTATCTGAATGGGAATCGAAATAAAACGCGAGTCGTTCGAGTTCAAATAAAACTACTCCACCACTCGGCCACTAAACACTTCAACTGTTATATGGAGAGTAAACATCATCAAGAAATATGGCACATATTTGAGGACTTATAACTCATAAGCTTATAATCTGCTCCGACACTGAAAAAGACGTTGAATTTGTGCGTTATATTATAATAATAAAGAACGATTATTGAACTTCTTTCGTTGACTGCTTTAGCTTTATGGATTGAATTTAGAAATAGTATGATTGAAGACTTTTTACGAAATTACGATGAAGATGTGTCAATTAATCGAGCCTTGATTGAAATAAATGAAATTCTTCTTACACATAAATTTAGGGTTGCACCGATTAATCGGTAGAGAATCGCTAATCGGCCATATCGACCAATTTGCCGATTAATCGGTATCGGCATATTTACTAAATTACTTATAATAAAAAAAAACAAAACAACAAAGAAAACGAAAAAAAAATTATACAAAACAAAAACAATATTAAAAAACAAAAAAAACCTGATTCATCCTCCTCACTCCTGTACATCACTTTACAAATTATCTAAATTGGCATTTATAACATCAATGAAAAAAAATATAACTAAATAAATAGTAAAAAGCATAATAACTGAAATCGCTCTTATACCGACATTGTAGCTGAGCGCTTTGATTAATCTAAGATATTAATTTTAAAAAATTGGCGCTATGGTCCACGATTTTTCTGTGCTGAAAATACAATCGGGCTATGAATATATCGAAGGTTTTGACTCGAGTTAAGATGTAATGGACTAAAACGAAAGTAGAATAATAGTTGCATTTAATCAATAATTTCGTTAATATGGGGGCAAAATTGAGAAGTGGTTAAGACAACGCCATCGCTTACAATGAGGCTAAGTAACAATGAAGAGGGTTGAAATTTAAACGGGTGCCCGCTTAAGAACTAACATCAGAAAATTATTAAATTTGAGTGCACTACATGAAGCAAGAATTTGTCTTCCCCTGGTATGCCAGTATACCTTACCCAGCAGCCCTGGAAACTGGCTAGGATTCGATGGACCCATTACCCGTTAATCCGAATTCCAACAAACTGATTTTCAAAAGGTTAACTAAAAGAAAAATCAAACCGAAGTGGAATCCGCAAGGAAAAAAAAGGGTGTGAAAACCAGCAATGAGTTGGGAGAAAACAGTGGTTGCCGAAGCGAAACAAATTGGCAAGACCTGGTAGATTTAAAAGCAATTGCCCTAAACAGAGTTAGATGGTCCAGTCTAGTAGACACCCTATGCTCCTATAATGGAGGTAAAGGAGAAAAAAAACGTTGACATATATACCTAGAACTTTAGTCTGCCCTTCTACAGTTACAAGCCTTTCATTCTTTCATTTACTTGTGGTAAACAAACGGGGGTCCGTGGGGAAATAATTATCGACAAAAATCTTATTTAGTTGATTTATCTGAATTGTTTAATCTGGACGACACAGATTCTTTGAAAGTAGATCAAGAAATGTCAATTTGTTTTGACTAATTATAAGCAAATTGATGTAGCGATTTACATTAGTAATTTGAGAAGTTTGGCAAATTGATTTATCAATGATATGGAGATTGTTACACTGATTTGCATGAAACAAAAAGAAAATACAGTATATGTAATTTGTAAAATTGAAAAAATTACTTTTTTATTCGCCTACATATTAAAGTGTTACTTTATTACTGTGATTTGCGGCTTTAAAGTATCACTTTTCATCTATTTATTTTGTTGTCATAGCTACGTCCAAAAAAGTAAAAAGCATTTGTATTTGTTTAAATTCTATGAAAAATAAAAATTTTTATCAAAGCAACCCTCAAATTCAAAATTTCATTATCCAATTAAAATAGTTGTTATCATTTGTTGTCATAGCTATACACAATAATTTTGAAAAAATAATAAATATTTTGTCAAAGGTTACTTGTTCCACATATTTTTATTATAAAATTCATGAAAATTTATAATTTTAATTTAGAATAAACAACTTTTCTTAAAATATTTCTGTTGCGGCGAATAAAAAATAGTATATGATGCACGGACGTAAGCTATTTTGGACTTAATGTGGGTGCAAATCTCGGCTAGCGCCTCGATTTGCAAACTCCACATCCGTCCAAAATCTTTAGCTTTACGTCCTAGCATCATAATGTACTATATTTTGACATCTGTAAAAACATTATTTGATCGACGTCGATGTGTTTCCTCATACATATTTCGCTAAATTTGCCATCTGTCGGGTAAAACGTTTAAAGCGATGTATATAGCGATGTAGCCGAATATGTTAAAACACTAGTTTATACATTGTTATGGTCGACGGTTCGAAACCAGTCAAATCCAATATATGGATTTACTGAATTAGAATTACAGAACCAAGAAATATTAATATAATATAAATCCTTCAGGACAGTAAATCCACTGGATATATCAATACTTTTTTTTTTGTAAATATAAAAAAACGTGCTAAATAGTAAATAATGATGATTATAGATATAAAAAAGAAAGCCTGATATATGAGGAATATATATAGAGGTCGATCATATTATAAACGTAATTTTGTTGTCTAAAAGCAAGTTGTAATGAACACTGAACCTGCTAGGGAGGACCAAACGAAAGGACTGCGTGCCAAGATAAGGTTTAAATCCGGAAAGCTGTTGTCTCGTGAGTCGAACAGTCTAACTCCTCTCCACCGTCTTCATTCCTAGTCTATCATCACGAGAATTTTAAATAACGAAAAATAACTGTATTGGTAGCGCCAAATGTAAAAGCGATTGTTGAACAATAATCATACGATGATATCAATCCAGTGTAGTTGCGCCGAGTGTAAAAGCGATTGTTGAACAATAAGCATAACAATTATATCAATTCAGTGGAGTTGTTGTGCCGAATGTAAAAGGGGTTGTTGTCTATTCAATCATTAACTTTTACAGTTTTAGCATAGAGAATACTAGAGAAGTAACGTTTAACACAAAAATGTGTAAGAGAATTTAAAAATAAAGAAATATACAAAATTTCTATTTGAGATTTTAACAAATGAATAAGATATATATTTGTTTCTCTTTTTGGCCTGTTTTGTATCTTTTTAATACACATATTTAGAAACAAAATAAAAAAAAAGAATTTTTCTCTTTTCTTCTACTTCAAATTTTATTTATTTTGTTACTTGTAAATAAACAAAAAAAGTAAAATACACGTAAAGAAATATGATAGAAAATAAAAAGTTCTTTTACACATACATGTAAATACTCCCTTTAAACATTGAAGGACATATTTTTTTTGTTTACTATTTACAAATTTTATCTTCAATTTCAATCAATTGTTTTTTTGATATTTTTTTAGTTTAAAATAATATACATTTAAGTTTATGATCTTTTGGTGTCATAGGATAGTTCGAGTTTTGATTGGAATTGATTTTAATAATTGAGATATTATGTTACATTGCAACTACTTTTAAGAAAGAATCTTAATATTCAAATGTTTGAATTAAGACGCTTGGGCATATGTTTAGGATAAATTTTGATAAATGAGAGGTTGGCGGTTTTGTTGGCGTTGATTAGGAAAGTTGTATGGTTTTCATTGTTATTGATAAATGATAATGGAGGGATTTTTTGTTACATTGTAAGTATTTTTATTTAAGAAAGTTTATATTAGTATGATTTAGCTAGAACGCTTGGGTTTGTGTTTGGATTAAATATTGATAAATGCAAAGTTACGTTTATGGCTTCGGCTTATGACATTTGCACATTCGAATTGAATGGAGTATTGGCAGGACAAATACCTGGTTAATTTTGGGGTGATATTAGGATAAGTTGCGTGGGGCAGGTCTCTTGATTGCCTATTTATTTCAATATTCGATAACATCAGTTTCTGATATTGGATTTTGAGTAAACTTTTTAAATATGCTAATATATTTTAAAGTATGAGTTGATACAGTTATATATTCCAATCCAACTATCGGTTGTTCAATTCCTACAAAATGTTTTTTTTTATTTTTTCTATTCGTACAATAGGTTTTATCTCTGTTGTGGTACTACAGATTTCTTTAATGAACTATAGCTAAACTTTAACTATACTACTAATTTATTTAGCAGCAACGGCGATTTTCAAAATATACATTTTTGAGACTGCTACTGGCCGATGATTTCATTCAGATAATGTTTTTTAAAATACGTTAAACAGTTCTTGCGTTCCCTAATTTTTGTTCACATACCGGATTATAATAAATAATTAAACACTTAATAACGGCAACATGAAGTTGTTCTGAATCTTTGACATTACTCCTTACAATACAAATTCTATGTTTTATCGTATCTAAAACCACAATTCATTTAAAATCACAGTAACGCATTTTTTTTCTGTTTTATATATTTGTATTTTCAAGTCAAGAGCTGGTCTTATTTTTTAAATTTCATGTAAGAACATGGGTGCTTGTAGTATGTTGAGATTTTAAAACCGCTTTTTATTGGCAAAGTATTATCGGATGTTGATAGATTTAGATTAAGATTTTTAAATAATTGAAATTAAAGTAACGAAGTATGCTCTTTGTCATCAATATCCGATAATATGTTACAATCGAAAATCTGTAACTCCTAAGCGATTCGTCTAAACGTCGTAAATAGGAAAATACAGTGTTTTCGATCAAAACCTATCCAAATGTATACGATATTTGAAAGCCAATTGGTTCAACGAGCTTTGTCAATACTTTAAAATTAATGGCGTTGACACCTATACTTTTTGCGGGCCAAATAGCTCGCTCACGAAGTCGCGCATGATTAGTGAAAATAACTTGTAAACCTCTAAATATACTTTCAATTAAAGCATCTTTGGTAGCCACCATATTGCAAAAATTGTTTGGAAAACGAATGCATTGTGTATTTTCTTGTAATTGAATTTATCCGTTTTAAATTTTGAGCAATTGTTCGTTGAACGCTAATGCCAATTGATCATTTTGAAGATGATCACGCAAATTTATTGTAAGAGATAATCTACAAACACTTCGTAATATGTGTGATTCTTTCATCCGCATATGTATCACGTGCGATGATCGGCAATATTTAACTGAAATCATCGGCCAGTAGCAGTCTCAAAAATGTATATTTTGAAAATCGCCGTTGCTGCTAAATAAATTAGTAGTATAGTTAAAGTTTAGCTATAGTTCATTAAAGAAATCTGTAGTACCACAACAGAGATAAAACCTATTGTACGAATAGAAAAAATAAAAAAAAACATTTTGTAGGAATTGAAAAACCGATAGTTGGATTGGAATATATAACTGTATCAACTCATACTTTAAAATATATTAGCATATTTAAAAAGTTTACTCAAAATCCAATATCAGAAACTGATGTTATCGAAGATTGAAATAAATAGGCAATCAAGAGACC
Organism: Diogma glabrata; assembly: GCA_963693315.1. Classification (NCBI taxonomy): domain Eukaryota; kingdom Metazoa; phylum Arthropoda; class Insecta; order Diptera; family Cylindrotomidae; genus Diogma; species Diogma glabrata. The sequence continues at coordinate 78,876,069 of OY856188.1, forward strand.
TGCCCCACGCAACTTATCCTAATATCACCCCAAAATTAACCAGGTATTTGTCCTGCCAATACTCCATTCAATTCGAATGTGCAAATGTCATAAGCCGAAGCCATAAACGTAACTTTGCATTTATCAATATTTAATCCAAACACAAACCCAAGCGTTCTAGCTAAATCATACTAATATAAACTTTCTTAAATAAAAATACTTACAATGTAACAAAAAATCCCTCCATTATCATTTATCAATAACAATGAAAACCATACAACTTTCCTAATCAACGCCAACAAAACCGCCAACCTCTCATTTATCAAAATTTATCCTAAACATATGCCCAAGCGTCTTAATTCAAACATTTGAATATTAAGATTCTTTCTTAAAAGTAGTTGCAATGTAACATAATATCTCAATTATTAAAATCAATTCCAATCAAAACTCGAACTATCCTATGACACCAAAAGATCATAAACTTAAATGTATATTATTTTAAACTAAAAAAATATCAAAAAAACAATTGATTGAAATTGAAGATAAAATTTGTAAATAGTAAACAAAAAAAATATGTCCTTCAATGTTTAAAGGGAGTATTTACATGTATGTGTAAAAGAACTTTTTATTTTCTATCATATTTCTTTACGTGTATTTTACTTTTTTTGTTTATTTACAAGTAACAAAATAAATAAAATTTGAAGTAGAAGAAAAGAGAAAAATTCTTTTTTTTATTTTGTTTCTAAATATGTGTATTAAAAAGATACAAAACAGGCCAAAAAGAGAAACAAATATATATCTTATTCATTTGTTAAAATCTCAAATAGAAATTTTGTATATTTCTTTATTTTTAAATTCTCTTACACATTTTTGTATTAAACGTTACTTCTCTAGTATTCTCTATGGTTTTAGATAAAATCATAAAATTTAGTGCAACATTTAATCTAATTGGAAAACAATTCTAATGTTTAAATTTTTATTTTGTGAACAACACAACCCAAACATTCACAAAAAAAAAAAAACAATTGTATATGCATATATATTTTTTTTTCTAGTTCCAACATTTCAAACTAATAAATTTCTTTAACTACTAACCAGGGTTGCATTGATTTAAATCATTTGATTTAAATCAGTGATTTAAATCAGATTTAAATCAACTTGATTTTTTTAAAAAAATCATTGATTTAAATCAATTGAAGAAATTTCTAAAATTTTATGCAAATTCAAAATAAAAATTTGATTTTTTTTTGATAAAATGTTTCGTGGTAGGAATTTCAACATCTGTCACAACTACACATAAAAACCTAAGGAAACAAGATCCCACAACAACAAGCGCTCTAACAAGATGATGAACGAGATACGTTCACCATTTTTTAACCTATATCTGAGCTATCTTCACCTGACCAACGGCATCTGTATCAAGTCACGCTAAGATAATTGCATCGTGATTGCGACTGAGAATAATTAAGATGTTAGCCTACCGTCGTTAAACTTCAACAACAAAGTCACAGATTTAACCACAACTAGAAATATTGACAAACCCACATAAAATTGCATATGAACAGATTCTAGAAATGAATCTAGAAATAATTAATAATTGCATATCAAATAGAGTATTAAATGCAAATCAGTACAACCCGCTTACGAAAAAAAAACATTTCCACAAAAACTATCGTTACTACTAAGATCTTGATGGTATATTAAATCCTTAACACTTTCCTGACACACGTTATAAGGAGTTGTTCCATATGACTTGCGGTTTAGTGTTTACCAGTTATCCACATGTCCGAGAAACTTTTTGAATCTGCAGAATTGGATATCTCTGACATCACTCTAAAGCAGTGACAAAGTATCTTAGTTTGGCAAGTAACGCTTTTCATGTCGCTAGAACAACAATCAGTATTTCAGTATAAAAATCTAGTAAATAAAAACTGTTCCTTCACTTTTGTCTAGCCTTGCATTTCAAAAAATATAACCAAAGCTAATTATTTATATAAAGTAGTTAACGTAGCATAAGAAATATACAATTTCTTCAAAAATTAAACTAAATTTTTTTAAAAATCAAAAAAAATCCGATTTAAATCAAAAAAAGCGATTTAAATCAAATAAATCCGATTTTTTTGATTTTTTTAAAAAAATCAGATTTTTATGCAACCCTGCTACTAACCTGAGATATCGCCATTATTTACTCAATTACTCTAATGAGAAGTAACTTTTCTCACCCTAGGTAAATAATAATAATAAAAAATTACCTTGATCCTAGGTTAATAATTGTAACGATGGACTATTTCCAATTTTTGCTCTGAAAATAATAGTTTTCAAATTCAATAATAATTTTATTAAGTTTCTCCAATTGTACTAAACGTAAACATTTATGTGTACCGCTGTACATTTAAACATTTTTTTTGATGATTTAAATAAACTCAATCTCAATTAAAAATACAAGTTTTGCATTGTTTGTATTAGTGGAAATTGCTTGTTACATTATGGAAGATGAAGATTAATGATAATATGATATATAAACGATCAAATTGTTTGGATCGAGTTAGTTAGTACAAATTTACAATTAGTATATAAAATTAAAAAAAACTGATAAGTGCTCAGAAAATTATGTAAATTGAAATAAAATTAAACTCAGTCATGACTAAATCGTCCGAATACAGCTTACTTTTGAGTAGTTGTAATATTGTCAATTATTTCAAAAATTTTGTTTTAAAACTAAATAAAATAAATTTGCTTTTCGTTTCAATTATTGTGTTAATATTGTAAAGGTTTTTTAATACTTGTGAATTTAATAAAATGTCAAAACCTCATTTGCATCTATTAAAATATGTAAACGAAATACATTTTACATTCAAGAAATACAAGTTATTCATCAAGCAAGTGTTATGTTATCAGTTTTAAAAATGCATTTATAACTTTGTGAAGATAAACACGTCTCGCCAATGGTACATGAATTTTGATGATGACGAAAAACAAAAATTAATTGAAGAAGTTCATGCTGTTGTTACCGTACGAGATGCTAAACACAAATTGTCTAATTCTAGTTGTAGAATTGATCATCAAGTCGGTTTATGAAGTTTCGTGCAGTGATATTATTACGTATTGCTTTTTTGTAGAGGAGCGGATTCGTTTCGGCTTGATATAACAAAACCTTTAATTAACCATCAAGATAAACGAAGGTGTAACATAAAACATGAAGAAGACAACATTGAAGAAATAAATTAATGTAAGCTATTTGAATTTTATTTTTTGATTTGTTTTTAACTAAATTATTTTATTTGTTAGCAATTAATAAGTTTCTTTACAATTTTTCTGTGATTCATAATATAAGAGATTTCCAAGTGTAAATTCTGTTTGTCTTAGAATCAGTTTTAATATATTTTTTTGAGCTTGCCGGGGTATAGTATAATTATTTTGTATAAAGTCCAAAATCAGTTCATAATAACAAATTTTCGTTTATTTTTCGTTCATTTTATCAGCTTCGTAACAAAGTCACATTGACTATGTGCTATTAATCGGCCAAGAAGCTAAAAATAGCCATAGTTTGATGAATTTAAAGAAACCTATTCATAAAGGAAAGAATTAAACAAAAAAGTTGTAACAACCGCAATACTCTTTCAACCTCAGTATACTGAGGCAACGTGTTTGCTTCACCATTTAAATCCGACTGAGTGAATAGGAAAAGGATGAAAACTACTGCCGTCATAAATCATAATACAAAATGATAACACCCCCATAATATAATATGAAATTGCTGACGAAGAAGGAACGCCTCCCTCATTGGATATTTTTTTTTAGATTTGGAATACAACGAACCGCATCGGAATTTTAATTAATATCTGTAAATGTTTTGTTCTTTTTTATTTCGTTTAGTGTTTATTTATATTAGAATCAAGTTAATTACTTGTGTCGTTAAAATAAAAAAGAAGGCAGTCTTGAGGACTACCGACAGAAGTGAAAACTTAAAACTGTGAAATAGCTGTGTTTTTATCGTATAAATACAACAAAATCTTTACTCACTTTACCACACTTCCACACTGTTATTAACTGAGAAAAACATCAAATTCAATAAAAAAGAAAAAAAAACAAATATAAATCAAGAGAACGAGAGTAAAATTATTTATAATATATTATCATTAATTTCAACAATACTTAGGTAATTCGTACTATCAATTGCGTTTTCTTTCCTAAAAAGTATGTATAAAGAAAAACATACAAATCAAATATGACAAACACAATTTTTTTCATTTTACCTAAAAATACAACAAAATCTTTACTTACTATGCCACACTTACACACTTAAACCGAAAAAAAAATCAAATTCAATAAAAAAAACAAATTACTTATTAATCAAGAAAATAACAAATGATTACATTTTATCTCACTCTTTTAATATTTATTTTATATTTAATATTTATTTAGCGTGACGATGACTCGAATATATAAATTTTTTCCCATACAAAATCACACAACGCGCCTAAAGAAGTTTTCACTTCAAAAATGGTACAACAATCACCAACAGAAAATAAAAAAAAAAGAAAAAAAGAAAACAACAACAACAAGTATAAAAAACAATAGATACAAAACCTTTCTTTTAAAAACTGAAGAAAATATTGAGATGTCGTAAAAATCCCCTGAATGCATTTTACTTCGTATTGACGTCACACTCTCCTTAAAGAGAATATGTAGCAACAACATTAAAAAACTACACTATCGATAAATTTAAATACCGTAAATTGTCCGCAGCCTTAAACTGTGTTTAAATCCATCTTTTGTGATGACGATTTCAACTCATATTCCTAGTGTTTGGTTGAGACAAAGTGATAAATAAATCATGATTTTGGAAGTACTACACGCAGCCATTCATCACAAAAAAAGAGATTTTTTGCTGGTTTTAAATGTCAACGCTTTTGGTTTTGTTTTGTTTGTACGTACATTTTTGTGGTAACTATTCTTGATATCCTTTCGGGCTAAATTTATCTTTTGTGATGAAAGTAATTAAGCGACCTAAAGCGACCTATAAAGTTTGACATATTATTCCATCTTTTTATCTTTTGACTGTTCGGTCCGGTTTGACGTAATATTCGACAAAGTGAATTTAGAAATAAACAATTTGGCGTAAATTATCGTGATATTTTTTATGATATGGCACGACCGAACACTACCATTGAAAGAGAAATATATACAGTCAGACCTCGTATAACGTTACCCCGTTTAACGTTGATTCACTTTAACGTTATTCCAATTTTATAAATTTTTTTTGGAAAATTTTAAAAAAATGAAAACAAATTTTTTTTTTTTCGAATTGTCGAGAAACAAACAAAATATTCTCATAAATTATTTATTCTTTCGAATTTAATCAACATTTTTAATTTTAATTGGCTAAGTTAATCAGCGAATTTGAAAAGTTTTACAAAACAAGAAAAATTAATACTTAGTTTGATATATTTATGTTATAAGTTTCTCTACTCGTGTAATAGTTTCGTCTATTATTTAAAACAAAATTCGTCATTGTTTTTATACTGACGATGTAAATATTTGGGTAGTGAAATCCGAAATTCTACGTCCACGCCGTGCTATCTGGGTAACGCTAACAGAATTAGGCTGGTGTAGTTTAGAGCGGCAGAGTAAATACTGCTTATACTCAATGATTCTGCACCATGGCGACTCATTGGCGCCACAAAACTAATGCAACTCAAGCGTCTGTTCTCCATGTTAGGGTCGGTTTGTAGCGGGCGTCTGTCTTGGATCAAGCGGCTCGCTATATAAACATGTAAAAAGGTTGTTTCAGATGCAGAACGAACACATTCACCAAAAAATTGGGTTGGGAGAAGGCTAACACTCCATTTCCGTAAAAAAATATCTGTCATGAATTCTGTACACAGGCCTCGGATTATCTCGGATTCATTATTGGAACGACATCAGAAACTGTACCCGGACTACGATTTAGAAATGGGAACCTAGAACGTGCTAAACCTTAGAAGACCAGGAGATCTACTAAAACTTACAAACCAAATCGATAGCTATACACTAGATATAGTGGCGTTACAAGAACTAAGATGGCCAGGGAGTGGAATCTACGAAACAGCCAAGGGATACACTCTCTACTGTTGCGGTCATGAAAACAGAGGAGAATTTGGAGTTGGCTTTCTCATACATCGTCGCGTGAATCAACATGCTATCGGCTTTTGCCCAATTAATATGCGGATATGAGGAAGAGAGGAAGACCTAGACAACGCTGGCGTGATGACATCATCCAAGACCTTCGTGATATAGGATGTCGAAACTGGGGTCAACTGGTCATGGAACGAGATGATTGGAAGCTGATTGCACAGACGGCAAAATCCCTCTATGGGATGTAAACGACAGAGAGAGATGTAAATGTTTCTGCCCAAAACTTTATTGAAACCATTCAACTCGGTATCAATAAATTCGTTCTCTTCTCAATAATGAAATCCCAACAAAAATATTTATTTCCTATAAGGCAGTCGAATCGGTCTTTAGAAACAAACGTAGATTATTTAATATTTGGATCAATAACAAAAATTCCTTAAATCGAGAGATCGAGAAGAATGACCTTTACAGTACAAAGAGTGATTACCCAAATCTTGTTTTAGTATTATTGGCTGTCTAATTTCTTGCAGAGCAATGATATCCATCCCATACCATTTAGGCTCTGTTTCGACTTATTAGAGCATCAGCAGCGCTCAGGTTCGCATGTTCCGATTCAGTCCGTCGTTTTCTCGTCTAGGTTAAATTCTGTATTTTTGTCCAGGTCTGTTATTCTCTTTCTGATTTCCAAATTTAACAAATTTTTTTTCACGCGGTTAGGGTGTTAACCTAAGGCTCAACCCATATTTTCGTGAACGGGTGCGTTTCCAGGTCATCATAATAATCTTTTTACACGTTCTTATAGCAAGCCGCTTTATTCAAGACAGATGCCCGCTCCAAGCGGCCTCTAACATGGAGAACAGATGCAAGGGTCGCATTGGTTTTAATGCACCAATTCGCCGTCGTATAGTGTCATTAACTAAGCAAACAGTTTTTACTCTGCTTATCTCCGATACAACAACTTAAAACAAACCTTACGGCAACTCTACAGTATCTTAAAATCGAAAATCTGCTTAATATATGAATTTAAGATCAAAATGCACGAAATATTCTACTTAATCAGTTAATAATTATTGAAAAGGAAGAAAAATTTACGAAAAAATTAACAATTAAGCACCTATCTCATCGTTTTGCACGACACCCATACCCCGTTTAACGTTGATTTGAATAACGTTAAGGAATTTTGGAACGCATCCTTGACGTTAAACGGGGTATTACTGTACTCAAATATAAGTTTTTGTTTTTTCTTATTTTATTTCACGTGAATGAAATTATAGAAAATAATGATGAGAAACCCAATATTTTATTATTTTTAGCACTGCCTGCCAAAAAAATAATTTTCTTGTTAATATCGAAATGATAATGATTTGAACGAAACGGAAAAAGACAGTAGCAATAACTTTAAAAACTGCATTATCGATCAATTGAAAATTCGGAAAAAGAAATTTTTATGATTTTTATGAATTCATGAATAAAAAGACAATAATTTTAATCATATTTAATAAAAATAAAAAAAACAATAAAAACATGTATCACACCAGGAATTGAACTCTCGACCTATAAAACCTCAGTTGACCGCGGTATCCATATTGCAATTTGAACCGTTACCGGATCGAGATATTTTATATTTAATATTTATTTAGTGTGATGATGACTCGAATATATAAATTTTTCCCCATACAAAATCGCACAACGCGCCTAAAGAAATTTTCACTTCAAAAATTGTAATGGTGATGTGAAAGAAACTTGCCCTAACAATCCTGAAATTCTACATTGCTTTTGGAAATCATTTTTCTGATTTCACACAAATTATTTTTGTACAAATGTTTTCTTCCACTGAGGTCCGAGATAGCATCTTTGACCTTTGTCGTCAGTCCAACATCTATAGGCCTTCATCTTCTAAACGTATTATCTTAACTTTTTTCGGCCACTAATAGAAGGAAAGATTACTACCTTGTGCTAAACCGGACACCCTCTTCGACCGTATTTATATTCTCTGTGGAAACATCTACAAATAGATTAAACTCCGTAGTGCATGCTCGGTTTAAAGCGGGTTTATTGATTGTTCATTCTTGCTTAACAGGATGTGTTTTCTGGTCTTTTGACCATGTTAAGTTGTGGTGCTATTCTTCGGGTTCCAAGTATAGATTCAGGAACTCTAATACTGCCCTTGGGCGATACCGCAGATATCATTGCGTCAGATCGGTTGGCTTTTCTGAACAATTGAATAGGCGGTTAGCATCATGTGGCGTTTGACCATGTTATCGTATGGGGTAGTTGATTTTCTGATTCTCTGCTCTGGGAAATGAGTTTTATTTCCGTTATATAATACTGTACTATACAGCTGATGATCTATTTCTGAGTAAATATTCCCAGTAAAGTTCATATAAATCATTGATGCAATACATTGTTACTTTCAGTTTATTTTGACTAAGTATAATACATTTTACTAAACGTAATTTTATCATATGCAAAATGAAAAGATAAAATTAAATTTGGATTATCCATTTCAAATATATCCCTATTCGCTCATGGTTATGGTCTGATCGAATTTATTTACTCGCAAATAATTTATTTGTATTCTGGAGCTCAGCAATGTCATTGATATTTATTGATATTGATAATTTGAAATGTTATTATTATTTAATAATTTGAAATGTTATTGTTATTAATTTGAAAATGAATTTAATAATGAATCTAATAATTTATATCAATAATTGTCCTAATCGAACAGAATGCCGGATGTTTTATTAACGAAAATTTTCTATCTCTGTTTCTTTTTTATATACATTGTTCACTTTTACGTTCAATAATTATTAAGCATTTCCCCACATGTTCTCAATATACAGTTACAGTTTAATGAGAAAAAATAAAGACAAGATCATAATCATTCCCTTTTTTCATAAAAAGTAAAAACAAAATCTTTTATAGCCCTATTTCTATTCATATCACAAAAAATGAATACACATACAAACACGAAAATCAAAGAATACAATTTCATGTTTAATAAACCGTAAGCTCATTTACTTTGGATGCCTTGATGTATGACCTAATTTTTATTATTAAGGTTGGTTTAAAAATGAAAATATAAAATTACAAATTGAATTACGGAGTTTCTTTGGATGTATTTGCCTTTGATTTTTTATTTTGATATAGAGTAAGAATTGAAATAGAATAATAAGTTGTTTTTATAGAGCTGTTTTTTAAATGATTTTGATTCTTAATTTAGAGCAAGAATCGAAATAGGGCCGATCGTTACTAATTATTAATGACTTTTTTACTTTGAAAATAGTGTACTATTTCACCGAGGTTATATATACGACAAATGTTTTTTGGGTACCACTGTTACATATTAGCACACCAGTTGTGAGCCGTTTCAAAATTTTTGTTTGTCAAATTGTCATTCTAAGAGAAAATTGTTATCAGAAATTTTAGAAATTTTCTTTTTTTTGTTCCCATTAACAAAAATATCAGATTGCTTTGAATTTTTTCGAAAAATTCTATACTTCATGTTAATTTTAGTAGCAACGAACTTTTCTCAATTGACGGTCGCATTATATTTTAGAATCTAGCACTGATCGTGATTTTCAGGTTAATAATTGAGTTGGAACGATAGGGTTACGTTATTCAAGTAGGTTTTATCTAAACCCATTTCTATTTTAAAAGCTCTTGCTCTTGTTCAACTCATTTTCGCTTTGCAATATTTGTTCTGACAGTTAAATTTATTACATCCGGTACATTATACTTGATGGAATTCGTTTTTCTAGTTAAAGACGACATCCAAAAACTACTGAAAATAGCGTTGAATTATCTATCCTATAAGCTGTAACTGCATTTTTAGCTGCCGCCAGCAACGAAAAAAATTGTGGTCAACCAATTAGAAAAATCCACTCAATACGGAGTGATTTTAACATACAATCACAAGCATTTAGAAATGAGTAAAAAATACAAAAGATAAAACTTCAAAAAATTATGAATTTATGTGAACATTCTTCGTAACATATTGTGGGGGACTGGGGATGTCTTACACCTTCAGAATGTTTAACTAATAAACAGAGGGAGTCTTGACTATGTCGTCATAGGTTTTCTCCGAAAACAATTAAATTGGAATTTCAATCTGTGAATGGAATGAAAACGTGCCGAGGTAGAAAAGGATCACCAAAAATGAGACAGCAAATTTGACGAACGATTAAGAATCAGAACTTATACAATCGACTGAGAACTAAACAGTCAAAAAATAACAAATCGGAAATAAGCATGTACTTATTCATGCTCTAGAATTCGTTTTACTTTCTAAAGAGAAGTAAGTATAGCAAACTGCTTTTCTTATCGGAGTATAACATTACACAAAATAAATCAATATCTGATTACAAAATCTCTAAAAATATTTCTTCTATAAAATTATAAGTAATCAAATTAAAACGAGTCACATTTATTGACTTAATAACGGTTACAAAAAAAATAAAGCAATACCAACACAAAACGAAACCTAAAAAAATTAATAAAAAAAATGAAAATAGAAAATAATTCCATAGAATTTTCAAGTTAAGTAATTAATCACGTGATGTCGCGATTTTAGTGACATGATAGATAGATTAGTTTTGTTTTATAACTTTTTTTAAAATTATTTATAGTAACTCCAGAAGGTTTTAGTTTTTTTCCCAATTTTTACCTTTTGGAAAAATAAAAAGATAAAATTTAAATTACTTATTGTTGAAAAGGCTTAAATGATAAGATATCAACAAAATTACAAGTGCGCTATGCGAAATATGTTGACAAAGTTTTATATATAACACCAGTAATTAAAATTCAAACAGTTTTGAATTTAAAGTCAGTTGGCACGTGTCAGGAAAAAATTTGTTATTATAAAAACTAAATTTGGGGAATGGGAGTGTTCGGTCGATGGTGACATATCCCATGAGTAGAAGAAAGTACGAATGAGAGGAACGTAGAAAGTGTAAATATGACAGAAAGAAATACTGAGATAAAGAGAAAAGTTTGCATCAATTTGCAGTTTTATTTTTCAGCCGTATAGTGGACACAGTCTATAACTGTCAAGAACGGGGTAAAACATAAAAAATAGTAACAAAGCAATATCACATACTTCAAATAATTCCGTTCTATTGTCAACAAAATATAAAAATCCTCGATTAAAGTTTTAATTAAAATAATCTACCTCAACAAAATAGTCATAATACCAACAACCTAACTCCCCAATTATGTCGATATTTTGTCTACATATACAGACAAAAGACTATTTCAAACAATCAAAAATATAAACGCGTTTACATGACAACGAATATAAATATAATTATTATGGGGTTGTTTTGTTTGGGTATTTTCTAGTTCAACAAAAGGTAGACGTCCCATTCCCAAATCTAATAATTTTTTGTTTGTTTTATTTTTATATCCTCGTGACTTTTTTCTATTTGTAATTGATTTAGTAACCAGTTTAACAATAAAATACCAGTTATATTGTCAGTCGGGGAGTTTCATACATTCAACAAACCAAAGTAGAAAAAACGTGAACCGTCAAGAGAATTAACTACTTTTGTCACGTGAATATTGATTTGTTTTATTATAAAATTTTGGTTTTATGGAGATATAGAAGTTATAAAAACGTTTATTAGATGTAAGACTTTCCTCGAGGGATGCATTGGTGTAGTCTAGGATATCAAAGAGTTAGGGAAAATAGTTCTTATTTTCATTTTTGACAGTTCTGAATGGTCAGAACACAGGCAAGTGTCACAGGCCAGTATGTTACTACGGTTAGGCCAGTGTCCTAGTTTTTTCTTGCCTTAATTGTTTGCGCAAGTCAGTTGGAGCAACCTTGTAGTTGCCATATTCGCACCGAACTATGTTTTTGGTGTTAGAGATGAGAGACACGCTACGTTTATGGACGTGCGCATTATTATAATAGTCGATGTCACTCGATCGACCTTTGGAATTAATTTGGGTATAGTTGAATTTCTCATGGTGGGATTAGTTTTTGTTGATTTGTAATTTTTTTTTTAATTTTTGATAAGTCCCTACTATTGAAATATTGCTAGTCCAACCTCTAACCGCATCAACAAACCCATTAAATTTCTGTTCGCCAGATTCAAAGATCTTACCTCAATCCAGCAAACGATGATGAGGTCGACGATGATAGTAAGCATCTCACTCACCATGCTCACGATGTCAGAAATGTCATTCTGTGAACTAAAAAAAAAGTGTGCTCTGACACGCTAGACTTGTTGGACGATGAAGAACATCAGTTCGCTGACGATTCTAATTTCGCTCTGGAATCTGCATTCCGGATTGTGAACGCATCCGACAGGAAATCTCGGAATGTCGGAATCAACTATAACGTCGGCTATACACCGAAAGGTAGCTTCACGGGTCCAATACAGCCGGATTTAGCGACCATACATCGAATCAAAGGCATTGAGGCACAATACATCACAACTGCCTTCAGTAGAGTTTGGTATCCCAGATGCGCTCAGACTAGATAGTTTACAGCTAGCTGATCCATCATTTGACATTCCAGGTCACATTAACTTGTTGATTGGAATCAATCAGTTTTTAAAAATTCTTCTTCCAGGTACAATTGTAGATGATGACAGTACTCCAATTAAGCAAGAGACTTTCTGTGGTTGGGTCGTTGCTCAGAGGTCCCCTATAATTTGAAAACAAAGAATTTCAATATAGAAGGTGATCAGTTGGAAATCGATTTGGATAAATCCTTGAAAAGGTTCTGGGAAATTGAGGAACTTCCCAGAGTTAAGAAATGTACTGACTAAGAAATATTATGCGAAAACCATTTTAAAGAAAATATGTACCGAAATATTTTTTGTGCGGCTGCCATTTGAGAAAGATAATAATTAACCTCGGGGAATCAAAATGATTGACAATCAAAAGGTTGAATAAGACAAAAGCTCGATTTGAGTCGAATAGTGAATTTCATGATGTTTATGTATCACTTATGAGCGAATATAAGTCTCTTAATCATATGGAGGTGATATCAGATCCTGAAATTGAAGTACATCCAAAAGATTCGTGTTATCTTGCACATCATGGAGTGACAGAAAACGCAAGTACAACCACTAAGCTGCGTGTTGTGTTTGATGCGTCCGCGAAGTCAACTTCGGGTAAAGCTTTAATTGATTACCTATTGATTGGTCCTACCATACAAAAATCACCTGTGAATATCTTACAAAGATTTAAAATACACAAAATTGTTGGCAGATGTGGAAAAAATATACAGTCAGATATTAGTGGATCGGCGCGACGTAGACTTCCAACGAATTGTTTGGCAATAAGCACCTTCACAATACATCCAACATTATCGGCTCCTAAATGTCACGTATGAAACGGCTTGTGCTCCATACTTAGCCACAGTAGTTGTATGGCAGTTAGCCGAAAATGAAAAAGTGTCATATCCAAAGGTATCGAATATTATAAAGCATGACTTTTGCATGGACGATTTAATGTAATTTAATTTTAAAAAATAAAACATGCCTTGAAGAAAGCTGGTTTCCCTCTTAAAAAATTTTTTTCTTATGATCTAACGGTCTTTCAATCTATTCCAGAAGAGCATAGAGAATTTAAGAGTGCATCTTTGACCAAGGAAAGTTTTTTAAAAATAATGGGTTTAGAATGGCAACCAGAAAAGGACAAATTTTGCTTTAAAATTGTATTAAAAGAACATCCTATCGTGCCTAACGAGGCATTTTGTCCGAGGCATCAACAATATTTGACCCTAATGGATGGCTTGCTCCTGCTTTAGTCAAAATTAAAATATTCATGCAGCAATTCGGAAATACAGAAATAACTCTTAGTCAATATTTATATTCCACCAGTAAGCAGCTGTGATACAGGTTATGAACCGTCCACAGGACATTTATTTTATACCAAAGACTGTCTAATTCTCGGATATGTGAACGCGCACCATGATCTATGGCACTCAAACCTAAACACTGATTCACGAGGTGAAAGCATTGCTGATCAAATTGACGGCTCCAATTTTGGAGTCCTCAAAGAACCACAACCAACAAGACTAACAAACAACTCATACTCTTCTCCAGATATCTCCCTTGCCAGTATGTCACTAATGCCAATTGCCAGAATGGAGAACTAAAATTGCATTTGGATCAGACCAGATCGATCATAATGACCTTAAGCCGTTCCATAAATACAATAAATTCCGAAAAGAAGACATATATTAATTTTAACAAAGCTGACAAAACTTTACAAATTTTACCGAAATTGAATTCAGTAAGCAATTTTTACCACTTGTCGCCCTCTGGGGAAAAACAATTGAGGGAAATTTTTAATAAGGCTAGAGCTCGCTACATTCCAACTGGCAGAATTCAAAAGTTAAAACCAAACTTTCCACATGAAACGTGTGTGCTTTCTACTCAAAAAGATGACATCCGTAAAGCAGATCCAGCCGACTCAAAATTTCCGGACCTGAACAAGCGAATTAAGAAGTTAGTAACGGATCATAAAAGAAATAAATGGAGAGAGCTAGTGAGTAAATCAATCCTGGGTACTAGTAAAAGTCTTTGGAAGGTCATTAAGAGCCTAACTCATCCTCGACAACCACAAAATAATTGCATGATCTCCTTCGACGATATCCCCATTGAAAACCACAGGAAATGCGTAAACAAATTTAACATTCAGTTTACAGAAAAGCAACGTAAACACAAGAAAGAGATCAGATCAGTATTGAGACACCTGCGCAAACTTAACACTGACAACTTGGAGGATATCATATTTTCCGAAGAAGAGGTGGAGAATGCAATAAGGAAAATTAAGCCATCAAAAGCTCTAGGACCCGGCAGCATCTCAGTCATCATGCTCAAACACATTGGACCCAAAGAATTGAACTTCCTCACTACCATACTCAATAGATCTCTAAATACGCTCCAAATACCAAATATCTGGAAAACGGCCAGAATCAGCCCCATTTTGAAAGCCGGAAAACCTGAATAAAAGAAAGAGTTTTATAGACCAATATCCATCCTTTCATCGGTAGCAAAACTTATCGTAGCACTTCTACCCCCTCAGCTGACAAGATCCAGCAATTTGGCGCCACACCAATAAGGCTTCCGGTGAGCACACAGTACAACCACCGCGCTCCATAGAATACAAAACCAGATCAGTGATGGTCTGAATCAAAAACAACCATGCGCTAGAACAATTTTATTTGCACTCGACCTATCAAAAGCATTCGACAGTGTTGCGCGCGGCTCTATTGGATGATATCTTCAATACTAATTTGCCAGGTTTAATGAAGCGCTGGTTGTGCAACCACCTCAGAGGTCGCCAAACATATGTTGAGTTTCGTAACTGCAAGTCCAAAATGAGAGTGCTAAGACAAAGAGTTCCTCAAGGCGGAGTTCTCTCACCGTCATCATTCAATCTCTACCTAAGCAGTTTGCCTACCCCACCAGAAGGAATAACCATCACGTCGTACTCAGACGACTGCACAGTGCTTCCAATAGGAAATAGCCTTCAACAACTCACAAATATCCTGAATACCTACCTTAATATTCTGAATGATTGGTTTAAAAGCAGAAACCTAAAACTTTCCACTGAAAAGTCCACTTCTACACATTTCACTAACATGGACGAAGGAGGTAAATTCAACACTAAGCATCTGCATATACAACATACTTATTCTCTCAGTAAAAAATCCGAGACTGTTGGGTGTAATATTCGACCCACTGCTTAAATTCAATGCTCATGCACAACAAATAAACTCTAGATTGAAAAAAAGGAATAACGCATTGAAAGCACTAGCGGGTAGTTCAGGGGGCAAAAATATAAACACCATCATAACAACATACAAAGCAATAGGAAGACCCATTTTAAATTATGCTGATATGGACCCCCCAAGTGGCCAATACTCACTGGAATAAGTTAAAAACAACACAAAATGCAACCTTGCGAACCGCAACCGGATGTCAATTGATGGCTCACCGAGATCACTTGTACGAGGAAAGTAACATATTGCCGGTCCCTGAACATAATGAAATGCTAACCAAACAATATCTATTGGCATGTCACAAAGAGCAAAATCCTTGCAATGACACCTTAACTACGATCGAACCATCCTAGAGACATAAGGAGGGCAGCAAGATGCTTTCTGCAAGATGTCAGAGATAGCTAGGTTAGATAGGTTAGTTAGTTAGGTTAATGGTAACGGTTAACGGTAATGGTTAATGGTAACATCGATGAATCTACACATAGAACTGGCTTAAAAGCACTCCACACCAAAACGGTTGAAAACGCAATAAGGAACTATATTCCAAATCGTGTTCTAAATATAAAGATGTTACGTAATTTGGGACTTTTATACCGTCACTGTTATGCCAGAGTCACGAATGTTCAAAATTGTAGTTTTAAGATAACTGCATTTTAAAGTTTGCAAACGCTACTAAAATTCATTTTTTTTTGTTGTTTTTTATTATTCCAGCAAATTGAATAAAAAAATTTACATTATTCCAGTATTTGCATTTTCCAAAAAACAACAAAAAAAACTGAATTTTAGTAGCGTTTGAAAACTTTAAAATGCAATTATCTCAAAACTACAATTTTGCACATTTGTGACTCTGGCATAACAGTGGTCAGTGACGATACGAAATATAATATTACACCGGAAAACTAAAAAAATATATGAAAACTGAATCTATGACAAACAAATAATTTACACTTGCAAATCTCTTATCATATCACAGACTGAATAATGTAACTATTAATTAGCTAGCAGAGAAAAAAAGAAGATGAGAATCGCTGAATCCATATATTTCTATGCTTATATGCTTATTGGTATTAAGTTTGATTACTTTGTTTTGATTATAGTTATTATTCAATTTTGCATCCGACACAATATTAGTGGTAGCTGCTCTACATACTAACACTGCATGTGCAAATAAAACACAAAACGTCTAGATAACATTATTTTTTTCTTAAAAAAAACTTAAGCTTTCTTTTTTTTGGTTCTGTCATATTTATATACATATAATTTTTTTTTTTGGCTTAAAATCGCAATTTAAATTATCACTAAAACAAATTATGGTTTTGAAATGTCACAAAATACAAACTCAATATTCTTGTATAAAATTGATATAGTTTTAAACAATTTATAAATGAAAATAAATAAATATTTAATTAATAGAATTTATTAAGAACTATTCTTTGATTTGAATTTTATATACTAATTGCCTCGATCCAAACAATTTGATCGTTTATATATCATATTATCGATCTTCTGTTTCCCTTTCCAGTAATAATAAGCAATTCCCTTTTTTCAAATAAAAAAATCATCTATGCAAAACATATTTATTAATTGAAATTGAGTTCAATTGTACAGTAGTACAAATAAACGTCCATGTTTATCACAATTGAAGAAAATTAATAAATTATTAGCGAGTTTTTTTTCTTGAATATGAATACTATTATTTCAGAGCATAAATCGAAAATAGTCCGTCGTTACAAAGAAAGCCAACAATAGTCGCTACCAAAATGGTCCAACTACTCTGTAGCACCAGATCCATCCTAGATCAACTAAGATCCCGTTGGTCACGCATTCTAAATAACTATATAAGCAGAGTTGAACCTGAAATTATTGACAAGTGTCCCGCATGTGAGGGCACGCCACACGATGTAAACCCCATATTCAATTGTCCTGAAAATATAACCAACCTGACGAAGGAAGATTTGTGGTACCGCCCAAGGTCAATAGCAGAGTTTCTGAATCTCGATATGGAGCAGGAGGTTTAGCACCAAACACGTCGCTACAACAACAACAACCAGCAAATCCTTGTTAACCAGATTAAAATTTCCACGCGCCAAACACCCCGAACGTGCGAACTGTTGCGTCCATGGAAGCTAAAGCAGCGCTTCTCAAAAAGCATGGCTTACCTAAAGTCCCTGATGGACCACCATAGCCGTTTAAAAAAAAATAACAACAGGTATATTTATTTCTATTTAAAAAAAATAGAAATTACATAAAAAAAACACAAATTTATAAATTATGCAGTTAAAATTTTCCTCACGAATTGATTATTAAAACATGCAAACTTGCTATTATAATATATAATAATTTGATACGAGTACAATTACTTTTTTTTTACTTAAAATTTCCGTTTAAAATTATATAACCAATAGAAAAAAATGTAGCTTACTCTATATTGCAACGCGACTTCTATTGTTCTGCAACATATGGTAGAAATTTTAACGTAAATTGTTTATGAAATCTGTTTGTAATAAGTGTTACATTGTAATTAATTTTTGCTATAAATATTTATTTTTAAAAATTAACCAATTGGCAAACTGACCGATAATACTAACAGTACATCAATTAAAAAATTGGAGTAGATTAGGAAACAAAACATGTAACACATAGATAAAAATATATATATAGCAGTTTCCAAACCGTAGGAAATAAATGTTTGAAATATTGCCAAATGTAATTTTGTTTGCCAAGTAACGATAAGTTTTAGTACCAAAAAAAACATAAAATAAGAAAGGATTATAAATTATTCATACAATAATATCCATTTCCTTGTTACAATATTTGATAAAAAAAAATTGCGTAATCGTAATAGATTTTCTTCATACAAACCAAAAAAAATAAACAATCATGGAAGTATAATAGATTAATATCTTTGTAATGTACAAATTATTTAATCAAAAATTATTTCAAATGAAACGAAAGGTAAAAAAATAATCATTTCTTACTTTCGTTTGTGTTTTTTTTTATTTTCAATGATTCATGCGCGAAGAGAATATTCAAATTGTTATTGTTGTAATATTATTATTTAAAGATTATAGTGATTATTTTGGCATTTTTTGTCTGTTTTTTATTTATTAATTTTTTTTTGTTATCCATTGACCTTGAAGATGTAATTGATTGTTTTTTAAAGTAATAAGAAATAAAAAACGAAATTATATTTCATGTAGATGAATTTAGTCAGGGTGAAAGTGATAGAAATGATTTTTTTTCGATTAAATTTTTTTTGCCATATGGATCTTGTTAAATTTCTGTAACAAGGTATTGTTTGTTGCGAGTAGTAACTACATAACGAAGATGTGTTCGAATTTTATTATATTTCTTAATTCAAAATAAAGTTGGTTTGATACGAAGTTTATTTTTTCTTTTGCTATGGCATGTAATAATCGGTTAATTTTAACGTTAACGGCTAAACCAACAACATTTACTAAAGGATTACATAATAGTTACCAGAAAAATTAACTGTCACTAAAGTGTTGCATCTTGTTATATAGCAGTATTCAAAACATCGAGAAAGGATAAAATCCTCTGTTGATTTCAATTTTTTCAAATTAAAAGTTTTTTTATATTTTAATTTTATTTTGGTTTCAAAAGCGTACAAAATAATAAGTATTACCGAAAATATTTCTATGTAATAACATTTGTCCGCATGGAGGGATTAGTTTTTGTTGATTTGTAATTTTATTTTTGAATTTTGATCTACGGTGGCCTGTCATCCCGCGTACTCCAATCCCTGCTATTGATATATAAGTTAACGTGAGATATCAGCTATCACATATTACTGGTAATAGCAATGAGATATCACTAGCCAAAGTTATATTAGGGGAACTCATGTGACGCACTGTGGGAGACAGTGCGTCACATGATTAATGAATGTGCCTAGTGCAACTAGCTAGTGCCTGCAAATTTTTAAAACAAATTTGCTTTTATTAACTTATTTTATTTTTATTTTCTCTATTCAATCATAAAATATTGGTCTATATATATAATATAAAAAAACAAAAAAGCGAGTTTGAGCCTAAGAACTCATGTTGCTGTGGGATCTATGTTTTAAAATGTTTTTCGTGTTGTTGTGACACATATTGTAATTCCTACTATACAACACATTTTATCAAAAACTTTATTAAACTTTATTTACAAACAAAAATTCTCTTTACTTTTTTTTACAGGGATGTTCACGATACAGCGTTTCGTTTTTAATTTATTTATTATGTCTAAAAGTCTGTTTAAAAATTGACCTAAAATGAAAATTAGTTAGATGCATGGTTTATCTCAATATTATAATTGTTTATATTTAAATAAAAGAAATATTCACATTTAACCGATTTTTTATTTTATTTTTCAGGTATGCTGCAGAATCTTTTAAAAAATGGTTCAAACACATAAACACCAACAATTTTGTAGAAATCTGGTAACATTTCTTTTTAATTAAAACCCAAACGTTCAAAAACATTTGTAAATAAACTACATATATTTGCTATTTTAGTTCTCTGACATATGATTATAATTTTAAAATTTTGGTTTCTATAAAAAAAAAATGTTTCAAATAATTTATCGTAAAATCTAGAAATAAACAAATATTGAATATGGTAAATTGGTGACAAGGCAAGCACATCAAGAGTTACAAAAATTTTTTATTGGAAAAAGAAACAAAAGAAAATACAAATAAATAAAGAGAAAACATTCTTGTGGGAAAAAGAAAAAAACTTAGCTCCAATGTTTTCAGAATTTTTAGCACGCAAAAGCTCTCGTTACAAAATTTTTAACCTAGTGACTTTAATCATATTTTTTATTCGCCTGCATATTAAAGTGTTACTTTATTACTGTGATTTGCGGCCTTAAGTGTCACTTTTTAACCATATATTTTGTTTAAATTCTATGCAAAATAGAAATTTTTATCAAAGCAACCTTTCGATTCCAAATTTCCAAATTTGTTATTCTTTGTTGTCATAGTTATACAATAATTTTAAAAAATAAGAAATATTTTGTCAAAGGCTACTTGTTCAATATATTGTTATTTCAAAATCAGTCGTTAATCAGTTTATAATTTTTTAATCAGGTAAAAAAATCATTTTTTTTAAATGTTTTGCTTTCGGCGAATAAAAAATAGTATATGACGCACGAAGGTAAGCTATTTTGAACTTAATGTGGGTGCAAATTTCGACTAGCGCCTCGATTTGCAAACTCCACATTCGTCCAAAATCTTTAGCTTTACGTCCTTGCATCATAATGTACTATTTATTATGCGTTAAGGAATCTTACTTCTTTTTATTCCCACACAACCCAGTAAAATATTATGAAATTTACAAGAATATTTAACGCATCAACTCAACTCCTATTTATGATTGTAGTTATAAAAATAGTCAAAAATTTTTGGCGACTTACACAAATTGGTGGGTGTCGAAAAAAATGTTTGTTTAATAAGAAATAATTTGTTTTCTTATTTATGTAAAATACAAAAAATGTAATTTCCAGTTAATAAAAGTTTAATATTTTATTTAATTTTAGATGGTAATCTGAGAGCCTAATCTTCCATCGCAATCGATAATTGGTTGAAACTGTCGTTTCATAGATATCGCTTCACTCCCGAGGACTATTTAAATAAACTGTATATTATACTAAGCCATATAAAAAGTTCAGTAATAACTGTCGGTGACTTTAATGCTCGATCGGAAATGAGATTCGAGCGTAAGATTCGAAAAGAAAGAGCACATAACTTGAAGATTTCATGTATCAATGGAGTCTCTTTGTGCCGAACAAATCTGGGAATCTAAGCACATATATACACAACGGCGAGTTGTCAAAAAACGTCACCTAAGTCTCGCATAATATGTTTAAGCGTATAAAACACTTGCAACTTCATGAGTGCTGGACTTCTAGTGATCACTGTGCTGCAACTTCGATGTTACAAGTGTCAATGTTTTGGTCATAGGCAAACAAATGTGCTCAAGCTGTCTCAAAGTGTTGTCCCTGCTATCAAACAAGACACAGACTTGCTGATTGTCCAAACAAAGTTCTCCCTCCGGAGTGCGCTATATGTAAGGCAAAGAGCAAATCGCACGCTCACACTGTTGGAGGTAGCACCTGCAGCAGCTACAAAAAGAAAGTCGAGCGCATGAAAAACATGAACCAAAATGAGTAGACGCACAAAAACATCGAATTTGCACGGGCAAATTTACAACACTCAATGCTGACAGTGCATGAAATACGTGAATGTATCTCGAACCACTCCGTGGACGTCCTGTGTACGCAGGAAGTCTACGGCGTAAACGGGGTAGCATGTTCTTTAGGAGTAAACACGAATTCTGCTTCCAGAGGAAACGTTGACGAACACTGCTTACCTGCTTTCTTCAGTATCCACAACACAAACATCAAAGCAATGACCCTTCCGTATTTCACAGATTCACACTGTGTTTGCGTAGAGGTCAGATATCCAGGGGGAACATTTCACGTTGTGAATGTCTATTGCTAGTTTCGTGAACCTATCGGAGATCACTTGATTAAACTTGACTCAATTTTAAACAAGTTAAAAGGTCCAGTAATCATTATAGGTGACTTCAACGCTCGTTCAGTTATGTGGTTTGATCGTCTCACCGATAACAGAGATCACAAGTTAGAAGACTTCATCTCGCGATGGGGGCTAACTTATTGACATCAGTAAAATTTTCTACCATAGTGTTCTTGAGGTTCTGTTGGAAAGAAATCAGGTCTAACCCTTCAGGTTAGACAAACGAAGCTCAAATGATAGTAGAGCATGCTTACTAGTTACTCATGTACACCATTAACCTCTCGAGGTTATGACGGGAACGAGCAACTTAAAAAATCTTCGACTGGGATAATATAAAATTATTTCTAATAGATAAACAGCATTAACCAGACACAGTTGCGTCGGCTAATAAATGGTTGAGCACATGACAACCTATTTAAAAGTTTTTTAACTAGGAACAGAAAGACGAGCATATTAAGTTAAGAGGGGTGATCACTGCTATCTCGTTTGTTATAATTGATTCTTAGAGCCGTTCGGTCTACGTCTCTCGTGTAAATATTAAATAATATCAATGCCAATAGGTACAAAGTTGATGCTACGAACTGGGAACCCTTTACTCTAAATCTGAAACTAAATATTAAGCAATTTTAATTCAAACCGAAGAGATTTGCTATCCTATGAACTGCGAAACTGTGGTCTTACATAGGTTATACTAAATGCTTGTGAAACTTCCATACCGTGCAAATCAAATTGAATTAAAACGCATGGGACAACTTGATGGAACAATAATCTAGCTCAAAAGTGAGGTTAACCAGGTAAGAAGAGAATACCAAAATGAACTTAATCCAGACCTGAGGTTATAAAAGCAGGCTGCTTACAGGAACCTTCGTAACAACTACGTGTAGAAGGTTTAAACAACTGAAAAGCAAAGCTTCAGAAAACTTGTTATGGAATTAGACAACAAGGATCCATGGGGTCTTATATATAAATATCAGACAGAAAAGCTTGCACAACGTAAAGCATGATAAAATCTCTTTGAACGGAAAAATTATGGAGTTATGGAGTGTCTCTAGCACTGTGTTACTCGTCATCTTGCTGCCAGAAGATACACAGGACTCATCTGAGCATGCTGAGATCAGAAGGTTATCGCAGCTACCCTATGATTCTTAGGATGTCTCAGACAGTCGATGACCTAAGAAAACTGTAATGAGTATGAAAAGTAGCAAAGCTTCTGGTCTGGAATTAATAAAGCTGCCATTGTTCAGCAGTTCTGAAAGGTTTTAACTCCTACCTGCTTAAAACTCTTTAACAGCTAACTCAGATTTAGTATTTCAGAAGGAACAAGCTAAGTTTGTTAGAAAAAAACTTATGCTACAGCTAAACTACAAGTACAACCGAACAAGGCCATCAACCATTAAAGGAGATGGCATTACAATTCAAATGGTAAATAAACTCAGATACTTTGGTATGGACTTAGATAGGAGGCTGGGTGTTTTTATTCACATAACACGGATTTGCGAGAAATCCAGGTCCCTCTTTCACAGTTTCACATGGTTATCACACGAACGGTGGGGTCTACAACTACAGTACATTTTATTTATAGAATTGTAGTGGCTATCTATTTTAACGTACTACTTAGCTGGTTGGTATGGGTGGATGAACGTTAAGCGTACTGCACAGTTATTAAGCGCTAAAAAAATGCTGCTCTATATGAGCCGAGGTTATCGATCCATTACTACAACCTGGAATCAGGTCATTGCGGGCGCAATCTCTGTTCTTCTGAAGTAGAATGTCCAATTATTCAACCATGCAGCAAACATAAACAGTTGAGTTGAAAGAACGCGGCAAACAGGTACTGCATCAGTAGACTCTCAGCGAATGAAAGGCACGTTGGATAGTCTCAGATACGGGAAGAGACACGTATCTCTTCATCAGCGACGCAACCTTTGCTTTAAGCACGAAAAGATAACTCTGACTGGTGCTATGGGCCAGTTTTTAACTAGACACGACGATTACGAAACATTAAGAAACGATCTAAGATTATCGATGTTTGAAAATACTGGAAATTGACACTATAACAACAGATACACTTAGTATACTGTTGAGCCCGAGATATATAACAGCGTTTGAATTCTTCTCGCATGAAGCTCATGAACTGATGCGAGCAAGAAATCAGGCCTAGCCCTTCAGGCTGGACTTTTTGCTGTCACAGCTCTAAGATAGTAGTACAGTTCTTCTGTATTTAAACCATCACCAACTTCGTAGGTCAGGAATGCAAACGAGGTATAGAATTTAAGTTTGAGGTAAATTTAATTATGTACTTCAAAAGACAAAGAAGCGTTTTAGACATAGTTGTCTCGGCCGAACGATGGTTTTTGAACTATGAACATAGGGACTTGCAATGAAAAATCTTTGGTGTTGGTCTCTGATCCGATTTAGCTAAATGGTATCTTTAAAATTTCACCAAACATCGTACATTTTCTGGTAATATATTTAAAAATATATAAGAAATACCATTTTTCATGATCCCACTACTGTCACCAAAGTAATGCTTGAGTTACAAAAATAAAGCTGACTCTAATGAGAACATTTTGAGCTTAATTTTTTTGTCCCTTTAAAATAGTTATGTCGTAATCCAATAATTTATTTGATTTCAATTTTTGTATTGTAATGAGATCTAGATCCGTGTTCTTGAGATTTGCTCTAGTTTATTTTGCTGTTTCGTTTTATCAGACTTGGAACTATTCAGATTATATGCTAAATCAAGTTTTAGTGCTTTGCTAATGTTTCACTTTAGTCTATCTCCTAAATTGTATTGACGCTGGTAACTACTGTACGATGATGAAATTCATCCCGGTCAATGAGAGGATCTCCTACCTACATATTTCTCTCATTGCCGTGCACCTACTAAACTAAACCGTCGACGAGAAGGATACTTTCTACATACTACTGGAAGAAGTTATGAAACAAACACAAACACTCGAATTCAATATGGTTCTTGGTGGTTTGAATGGGCAAGTTGGTAGAGAAATCCCTTATGGTAATGTGGTGGCCGGTGGGTTCCAACAGTTTGCATTTGAATTCGACTGATAATGGCGAAAATCAAAAAATTGGAGAATTGCCAGTTATTTTTTTCCGCATCGATCGATTCATAAGCAGACTTTTGTCTCACCGAATGGAAATACTCGAAATTAAATTGATCACGTGCTAGTTACATCACATTTCTTCTCGAGCGTTCTGCATGTGAGATCGTTTAGAGGTGAATACATTGGCAGAGGATACTTTCTTGTGTGTGGTAAAATAAGGTTCCACTTTCCAAACCCAGGCATTCCAAAATTCAATCAACAAAACCATTTAAACTTTAAACATATCACTAGAGAATGCTGAAGCTGAAAAGAGATATCTACTCCATATTGCTAAAACATTGGTATTTACTAACGATGTTGTTTTAAGCGATACTGAGGGAAAACTTGGACGCCCAGAAAACCACTCCCAGAAATCATGCATGGAACAAGCATGGCTTGACGCTATTCAACACAAAAGATATTGTTATCTGAAATATCTACTAGGACGCAACACCAGGCTCACAAAGGAGAACTATAAACTGGCAAGACAAACCGTTGCAAAGCTATGTAGACGAACAAAGAGAATATGGTGGAAGAGAAAGTGTGAAGAGATTGAAAGATGCAATAAGGAACATCAATCATGTAACTTCTTTCCACAGGTCAAAACTTTAAAGAAGTGGCCTCAAACCGTATCGACAGACGACAGCTATTTAAAACGAAGATGAGGAGCTAATAGTAGACCTAAAAATGGTATCTACAAAATAACATCCGAAATTATTGTACTTAGTGATGACAACACTATCTGCCAGACTATTTAAACTTGTTCAAATGATTTCGAAGACTGAAACCACGCCACAGGACTGGAATTCAGCTATGCTGATACCAATCCTCCTTTTACTGAACAACTGGTAAGAGAATATAAGTGTGGCTTCCAGCAAGGTCGAGGTATCATCGATGCACTTTTATCGTTAAGAATGATTTAATATAATTGTCGAGATTTCAACACACCTGGGCACCAACTTTTTGTTTATTACTCGCAAGCCTACGACTCTCTGGAACGAGAGACTCTGTGGGCTGCTCTGGTGTCAATGGGAATCCCTGGTAAAGTTGTGTTACTATGACAGTACACAACTTTCAATGCTGTGTACGAGTAGAAAACGAAAATTAAATCCTTTCCTTTGATCGACGTAGTGTCAACTAATACCATAACTCAAGACATACAAGATTGAAGATATTGATTAGTGCGGTTGTGATATATGGGTCACAAACGTGAACCCTCACACGCTTTGACGAATTACATTTATTTGTATTTGAGTGTCAAATCCTACGCAACATTTTGGTGAACTTAAGATAGACGATAAAAAGTATAGAACCCGATATAACTTTGAGATCAGAGACCTTTTTGAGGGTCCTGATATAATAGGTTGTATCCGTTCCAATAGGATTGCTTGGTTTAGGGTATGTTCTACGAGTCGGTCCACTGTATGGAATGATTAATAAAATATGCATAAGTACCCCAGGGAGTAGACGACCGACAGGTAGACCACGACCTCAACGGTATACGGACGTAATGAAGGACCTTTAAACACGCTGCTATGGTAATACCACTGTTGCGAATGACTGTGGTGAATATTCGAAGTTGATTAGCTCGGCGTCGCCCCAACATGAAACAGATGCAAAAGCAAACTACATGTTTTTTTAATAATTCGGGAGAAAAGCGGTGGCAACAACCTGTGTCCTGTGTGACAACGGCTTTCTCGGGTATTTTTTTCTTTTTACACCTTGACCAACCGAAAACCCAGACGACAAGTTACTTTAGCTGTTGATAAAATTTGAACTCAGCTTGGATAAAACACTCACCGTAAACTAGTATACGTTATACGTGCCTTGTGATTTCTGTTTTTATAAATACTATATTATTAGACTTTGTATTGGTTAATGCAATAGGATTGATTACTTGATTATGAAGAGGAATCCCTGGTAACGACTTGACAACTAGTACAGTCTTGGATACTCTCCCTATATTGAAAGAGTTACAAAATTCACAATATTTTCGATGTACTTTATTTTGGACTCAATGAACGGTTATGTTAAATATCCGCTTTTATTAACGCCTTAAAAATATAATTTGTTTTATCAGCTCATAATTTGCTCTTCATCACCTTCTATTTTGCCTTTTCAATATTCGTTATTGTAACACCGAACACGTGGTCTTTGTATCAACCTTAAAGAGGGCAGGAAAACTCAGTTATTGCTGGTCATCGAGGTATTCGTTGGTCCATCGAGCCGGATAATTTTTTTCGATTTATTTCTAGACGTATCATCTAGACGTATTGTATCAGATCTTCCCATTAAGCTGAGGGAGTATGTTTAATATACCTTGTAACTGTCTGGAACTAAAAGCCTTATTTGTTAGCCTCTTAGAGATTTTGATCTCTACTCAAAACTATTTTTCCCGGCTCGAAGGACTACATATTTACTATCTTTCATTAATTTTTAGTGAAACTGATTTTTTAACCGTAATTCTTTCATAAATTTACTTATTTATTAATTTAAAATTATAAACAAAGTTGTACAAAAATAAATATTATAACAATATTAAACATTGTGTTGCCAAAAAAAAAACCAACTACAATTTGAGTTACACTTTACTGACATTTCTTGGCAAAAATTTTCCTTTCTTTCTTTAGTTTTTTTATGAAGAAAATTAATTTGTTTTGTTATTAGTTTTATTTTTACCCATCTTTGTTATAACTGTGACATAATAATAAATTTAATAACAGTTTTTTGATCTCTCTTTTTATTTTATTTTTTTTTTTTTGCACAAGAAATTGGACACTGGCTTTGAAATTCGGTTTTGGTGAAATTGATGAAATTACACAAAAGTAATTGTTTGAAGTGAAACGAATTGTGTTTGAAAAAAAAATGTTCATTTTGAGAAATTATATCTCGATTGATTTTATTGTATGATTTTTCGATATCGATTTTAATTGTATTTTTTCTATATGAAACTGATTATTTGGTCATCATTAGTATGTATATCTAATTACCCGTAACTGTTTTAAAAATTTAAACGCATTTCCTAATCATTTTTAAATAAACACGAATCTTAATTAAACTCATTTTCTTTAATTTATTTTCTTATTTTTACATCATATTGTTTAATTCAGTTTATTTATAAAACATCAAGAAAAATACGGATATTTCAAGATTCGTTTTTTATTTTAAATTAAAATTAAAAACTTGTCTTGCGTTGTTATATATATTCGTTTTATTATTTATGTTTGTATGTTTTAATTTGGGGTCAACGGCAAAACATATATTATTTTTTATTTTGAAATGTTGATTAATATTTTTTTTAAATGTGTAAAATTTAAATGTTGTTATAGTTTTTTTTTAAACAACAAGGACACTGGTAACACCTTTTTCATAAGTGTGATTTCATGTTATATTTTTGTAAATCTCAATTTGTCAGTTTATTTGCAGTTATTCAATTTCGTTGTTTGCATTGTATGTTCCTTATATTATATGTTCCTTTCGAAGTCTTCATGGCAACAACTCGAATAAGATTATCGTCACCTTGGTGAACTTGTTCGATTCGTTCTAATGGCTTCGGTCCTGCAGGTAGTTTTTTACTGCGTAGCAAAACAAAATCGCCAATCTTGACTTCAATGCCTCTGCGTTGCCATTTAGTGAGACAGTTAAGTGAAATTAGGTACCTACTCATTGTACCAACGTTGCAAAAAATGTTGATACAGTTGCTGCATAATTGCCATCGTGATAGTCGAGATACCTTGAGATGTCAGAGATCATGTTCAAGTTGTAAAGTGTGTGGTTACCCAATCAAAATATGTCCAATAGTATGTCATCATCTAGTAGTTTACAAGGGGCCTAGAGGCCTTTAAGGTTGCTTCAATATGCGTCAAAAGCGTGTAGAGTTCTTCATAGGTGGGTTTTACATTACGTAACACACGTTGTAAGTGGAATTTGGTTGATCACTAGACATGACCTAACTTATGAAGTTGTTATTTTCATCCCTCCCACCGACTAATTATGTTCCTTTTGACTTGAAAATGAAGTGTATGCAGTTTTGCTGAAATCGGAAAATAATTACCCACCGCGCAGTGGCGTCGAAGATAAGAAAATTAGCAGAATAGTAGGATTTTTTATGTTTATAAGATATAATCATCTTAAAACATAATATATCTCATAATTTCGATTTTTTATTAAAGCTAATTACTTTACGATTCTAACGAGCCTAAGTATGTAGAAATCGATCTTAGGAAAGCGTTTATATCGAATTTCTTCTTCTTAAATCCAAAAAAAAAAATTTCTGCGAAAATTCAGAAAAAAAAATTTTTATGTTAGATTTAGACTTTGTTTGAGTAACACAAATTTTTATTTTTGGATACATTGCTAGCAGAATTAACTGGACATGGTAAAGAAGATCGTTTGCCAACCATAGTAACATTTGGTAATATGGAGAAGTTATTAACGGTTCCATAATGTAAAGCATATCGATTGCGAATGCGATATATGAATGCCTTGAAGAATGGGATCTTACTGATAAAGTCGAAGCCATGTGTTGCGACACGACATCAAGTAACGCTGGACCAGAAAAAGGTGGAAAAAAAGATTGGCCACAACTTGATTCGTTTCCCATGTCGTCATCACATACAGGAGATTAAACTACAGGCTCCCGACTAGAAATTAGGTCAGTATAGGGTCCGATCCGGATCAGGATTGCCTGAAGACTGATCAGGGATGAATCAGGCCTCCTGGTCCGGACATGATGAAAAATCGTCACGCCATATATGATCCGTACAGGATCCGTTTAAATGATCCATGCCGGATACATTTCAAAGATCCATTTCAAAGATCCATTCCGGATCCATTTCAAAGATCTATTCCGGATCTATCTTAAAGATCCATGCCGGATCCATTCAACAGTTTCATGTCCGGTCTGGTCAAGAGATCCATACCAGATCCGTTCAAAGGTTTAGAATTAATTTTGTTCTTAAATATTAATTTGACATTAAATAAATGAAAAAAATATTACCATTTTTCCTTAATTTTGTTCATAATTTCAAGTACACTTCAAATGCTTATAAATTTAAACACTCAGAAAAAAAAGATAGCTTATTTAACGTAAAGTATATGTAAATTTAACTGAAAATGACGTACGAATTGAGCCAGCGGAGGCATAAGTAAACTAAACAAAATTGACTAAGTAAAATCTACTTAAAAGCATGTAAAACATTTTGCGCTGTTATGCTACTATTATGCTACCATCTTGTCTCACCAAAAAAATGAAAAAAATTTAGTTTTTTTGCAATTATTAATCGTTTTTTTATCAATTCAGGGTGAGAGAATTTTATACACGGCAATGATGATTAACAGCGGTTAAGAAGGGCCCTGTAAAGATAAAATGCTATTTATTATGAATATTTATTTTGGACTTAACCCGGATTCGATCCCCAGACCTCTGTGTACAAGGCAGCAGCATTATCCATTCGTCTATCTAAATAATTATTTACATCAATTTATTTATGAATATTATGTTGATGCTTAAGCTTAGGACGTTCGAGGGTTCGATTCACAGACTGACCACTATTTATTTTTATTACATTTTTATTATTTTTTTAAAATAACATAAAAATGATTCCTTTTTATTCATAAAAATTCAATTTCAATTTATGGATACTGTAGTTATTTTAAAATTATATAGACCTAAACATTTCAAATTTATTCCGACAATAATAATAATGTAACTAAGGTAACACAGAAATAACAATTATATATATACTAGCAGGACCCGGCGTGCTTTGCTACGCTTATAAATAAAGCTTGTGGACAGACATTTTGTTGACGTAGTAGCAATGATTTCAAAAAGTGGTAATGAGAATGATCGCATAATTTTTAATTTATCTTTTTAAAAATATGGATGAAAAATAATCAGCACTCTAGCTGATCAGTTCGGATATATGAAAAATTAGCGATCAAATAAGTTTTCAAGTAAGCAAAAAAAAATTTAAGCAACTTGTTGAATTAGTAGAGGTGTGTCATCTCTATATATAACATAATACAGAACATAAATAGATTTACAAATGTTCGCAGTACCCATATGTTCAATGTGCTGAGTGCTCACTAAGAAAAGAGAACCTACAGGTTTCTAATGTTCAATTTCTCGATGCTTCTGCAGGTTATACATTATTTGTTGTGGCTCCATTGTTGGTTCAGATATAGAGGTTATCTAGTTTTATGCCTCTATTCTATCTACGCAACATAATTGTCCATACGAAAATCAATCCGTTCTACATCTAAAGCGCGCACTTTTAATGATTGAGCGTGATCTTTTTTTATGGTGATTGCAAACATCAATTTAATTGACAATTGTGATCTTTTGAATTGAAATGTTAATCACCCGTATTGTACTTATATTAAACCTAATCATCAGTATTGTATTTATATTAACGACGTAATTTCACATTGACCGACGGAGCAGATCGATTCGACGGTAGCATTAATAATTGATTGAGAACTAAGTTCGCGAATACTACGCACAGATCTTCAATCATTTTGCTATATAGGACAGGAAATATCATCAACCATGTGCGATTTATATTTTTTCCCATAACGTTCTTGTAGATGAAGAACAGTAAGCGGTCAGCATGATTTTAAACATAGCTCGAACTTAGTTTGGAGGTGAAGTGCTGCACGTGTCATTGATGAATGATACATACATCCCAGTGCTGCTTCATTGTAGCACGCTAAAACTGAAATGTTGCCTTTATTAAAGTACTTTCTAACTTACGTATTTGACTGATTTGACGTATATACCGTATTCCAAGTTTATGTGCGATCTGTATGTTCTTTGTAGCAAAGGATTAATATGGAACAACCATCCATGTTTATGGAACTATTTCCATGTTCCCGTTTCGCATATCTATATATTGTTACCTTACCGCCATCTGCTGCGGCTCTTCTTTTATATAAAGAATCATCGTTTCATGTAACTGAATTTCGTGTAACTGACTGAATCCATGGTGATATCACTTTGCCTACTTTGGATTCAGTGGATTCAGTGCTCTGGAAAGCTCATGTTACATATTTTTCGTCACAACTTCCTACAAATCTTTATCGAAGCTGGCATCGGATATTTGCCGTGTGCATTTGAGATGATTTTGTGTGTGTGCGTTAGTTGTGAATAACCGTCATATTAAATTGGCTCTCGCAAATATACTGGTACTTCAGAGAAAAGCTTGGTTTGATTTAATCGAATGAATATTAAACGTTCTGTTTCGAATGTTTTTGCATACATATCTACCATGTATTGGTGAAACAATTGACGGCATTTCCAAATGTGGAAATCTTCCCCTTGAATCATTAATCCCTCTTTTATTGACAAAAATTATATCCCGGTTGAAATTTATTGCCGACTTTATTAATTGTCACTTCGTTTATTGTCCGAGCATTGAATCTTCTCATATGTTCTCAAGCAGGCGTTTTGTCAACCTGACCTATTGAAACTTATATATGTATCACATACATCATGTCAACTGCTGTTTTGAACAAATGCACAAAATCGTTTTTTGAAATCTGGTTTTCAAAAAAATTATCAAAATGCCATTCCGTGTAGAAGTATTTGGTAAAATATACAATAGAGTCAATTTCCATGCAATGAGCAAAAATGAAATATGTATATAAATGTATGTACACATGTGTTGAATGGTCTAGTGGTTAGCACTACTTCCATTTAGGTCAAAGTGTTGTTATACAAAGTCATTAACAAACATAAACACACTGGTTACACAATAACACTGGACACTGGAGTGGTTATACAATTAACCGGTAATCAGCAAATATGGTTGATAAATTGGACAAAACTATATATGGGTGATCAGATCACCCATACATAACTAATCGATTAAATTAAGTCTTTAAGTGAAGCTCGACCATAAAAAGATTGAATTGAGATTAATGCAGGTGAGGGGCGCTTGTCGACAGCTTACATTCCTATATGAAACGCATATCGCTAAAAAAAACTATATAATAACCTTTCTGAATGCAACATTGTGTCCAAATTTCAAGAGAATGGATCCAGTACATTCCTAGATTGCCTATTTTGAACCAACGAACATTTGCATTTGTATTTATCATTTATAGATATGTAGATAGAAGATAGATAGATAGATTAATAGATTGATCAGTTGTTGACTACTGAGAATTGAAGAGTATTCCAGTACTAATATCGCAATGAAAATATGGATGTTGGTGGTAGAAGGGGGAAAATAAGGGATTATATGTATTTTGTAAAGACAAATCATAAAAAAATAAAAATAAAAAATTTTTTTCTGAAAAATACAAAACATTTTGGGGGGGAGGGCCCCCCTTATCACTTATGTGTATAAAAAATAGTTTACGACCGATTCTCAGACCTACCGTATATACACATAAAATTTCATGGAAATCGATCAGGCCGTTTCGAAGGAGTAATTGAAGAGTATTCCAGTACTAATATCGCAATTAAAAAATGGTGGTTGGTGGTAGAAGAGGGAAAATTAGGGATTATATGTATTTTTTAATGTCAAATCATAAAAAAATAAAAATAAAAAATTTTGTCTGAAAAATACAAAAAATGTTTGGGGGCTTAAGGCTATAAAACATAGTTTATAACCGATTCTCAGACCTACCGAATATACACATAAAATTTCATGGAAATCAGTCAGGCCGTTTCGGAGGAGTAATTGAAGAGTATTTCAGTACTAATATCGCAATTAAAAAATGGGCGTTGGTGGTAGAAAGGAGAAAATGAAGGATTATATGTATTTTTTAATGTCAAATCATAAAAAAATAAAAATAAAAAATTTTGTCTCAAAAATACAAAAAATTTTTGGGGGGAGGGCCCCCCTTATCACTTAAGGGTATAAAAAATAGTTTACAACTGACTCTCAGACCTACCGTATATACACATAAAATTTCATGGAAATCAGTCAAGCCGTTTCGGAGGAGTAATTGAAGAGTATTTCAGTACTAATACCGCAATTAAAAAATGGGGGTTGGTGGTAGAAGGGAGAAAATTAGGGATTATATGTATTTTTTAATGTAAAATCATAAAAAAATAAAAATAAAAAATTTTGTCTGAAAAATACAAAAAAATTTTGGGGGAGGGCCCCCCTTATCACTTAAGGGTATAAAAAATAGTTTACGACCGATTCTCAGACCTACCGTATATACACATAAAATTTCATGGAAATCAGTCAAGCATTCGTTTCGGAGGAGTTTAATTACAAACACTGTGACACGAGAATTTTATATATATAGATGTGCTGCATAAATTGACAGCTATACATATGTAAATTTTACTATTATTTTAAGTAAAATTTACGTTTTATATGACTTTAATACTCGAAGTCATACGTAATTTTCAAACTATGAAAACGTAAATTTAAAGATGCCTTAGTAAAACGTACGTATCATATAAGCAATTTCCAGCATACTTAAGTTAATCTCTTTGGGTAAATAGTGGATTATATATACGTGTGTGTATAAGTATGTTTAGCACTATTTGCCATGTAAATTTAGCATTTTTCGACGGTTATGTTTTACAAAATTGTTAAGTAAATGTAACGACCATTAGGTAACTTTGTTTTCATCTTTCAAAATTTACTGTTTCAGTAGTAAATTTATTTTCAAAAATTTTACAATTCCAATTTTGCTTTATTAACGTGGCACAGGATAATATTACTTAAATTATCAATACTTTGCACTAGTAAATTTTAGAAAAACGTACGTTATGTTTACAATTTTGGAGTTACTATAGCGCATAAGTAACAAACGCATCGTTTTTTTTTCTGAGTGCAGTAAGTTTGTTAATTATTTCTTATTTTTATTTTATTTAGTCCAAGTTTTGGCATTATTGATGATTTTTCCAATGGTATCATAAAACTCTTTGTCACATAGGCTCTTATGAAGGTATGGATCCAAGTTTGGATTCGAAAACTAACTTCACCCATACCTGCTTTAGATCACTTGTCATATTTCAAATAGAATAATTTTTGAGCAACATAATAAGTATTTCACCAATTACTGCTAACAAAAAACATCTGGAAATTCTTGAGTAAAGAGGAGATGCAAGATAAAAATTTAAATTATATGCTTTAAGGTTAATAAGCAAGATCCCTCACAACTGTAAGTTTGACAATGCTGTTTTCGATTCTACAATAAATTTGTACTTATAAGTACAAAATATTAAACAATTAAATAGATTCAGTCTACAGTTAATTATTACAGTTAAGTATATTATAATTAACTTTTTAAAAAGTTATTAAAAATTCGTGAAGAATGAGAAAATTTTTTGCCCCAAAAAATTTTACGTTAAGTATAAATGTACTATTATGACGTCGATAATATAATCAAAATAATAATTCAGTTATACCATTAATAACGAATTTATTGTTTAATGAGCAATATATTATATACAGAATGGATCAGGTAAAAAACTAAATTTTGTATTATTATCCAGTTCAGGACATCGGATAAGATGAGTTTTTTCGATCAGAAACTGATCGTATGACTGGATCAACGGATAAAGTACGGCACGCTGATCAGTAACTGATCAGATAGCCGGATCAACGGATAAAGTACTGCACGCTGATCAGTAACTAATCAGATAGCCGGATCAAGGGAAACGGTACTGTACGCTGATCAGGAACTGATCAGATAACCGGATCAAGGGAAACGGTACTGTACGCTGATCAGGAACTGATCAGATGGCCGTATTACGGAAAATCTGATCCGGATCTGATCATAATCCGGGTTCCCTGAACTAATTTCCAGTCGGGCTGTTTATGATCTCAAATTTGGAAAGACCACAGCACCCGATGTTTTTCTGTTCAACAAATTTCAGAAGGCATGGGACGATGGTAAAATTAATCCAACAATGTTCAAAAGTGGAATATCGGACAAAAAACTGGGAAACAAAATTCCAAAACACTCGTGAAAAGCTCTAGTAATTTTTTGTCATGAAGAGTTGGAAAAATCACACCCACGCAGCGAATATAAAGAATTTTTGGAAGTTACATTGATTTTTCTTGGCGAAACTATTGAGAACAACAAATTCAAACGCCCAGGTCCGACAAGTCACGCCGTTTGCATTTTTTCGAGACGTTTGCATTTTTCTGATTATGTTGTATGTAAAAATTTGGTTCAAATGCATAGATGGAACAGCAGCCGCAAATCAGGATTTGGATTTCATCAAAATTGACCAAAGAGTTTCAGAAGAAATCTTGAGCAAAATTTGTTATCACCTTCACTATTTAACGGAAGCAAATATTGGCTTGGCTTTTTTCGACCTAGAGATTTCGTTTGATGAAAAATGAAAAATGGTTCAAAACCTTGAGGTCCCAGCACGAGACATCCTCATCGCACCCCAAACTCACAAAAAAGATTTTGACGCAGTCAAACATATGCAACTTTTTGCTAATAGGAACATTAGTGATTTTGTCACAGAAAAAACTCAGAGTTTTTTTAATCGATTTAGAATTTGTATTGATTTTTAGCTACATGACCCATCGGAATGAGGATTTCGTCAAAGCCACGTTGTTTTGCCAAAGTTTGCATGTTGTTAATGATACCGCCGAACTCTCGGTGTTAAGTTGATGACACGGAATACAACAGCATTCTAACTAAAGACGAGGAAGGTACACAATACACCATTCAGGTGGTCGAAAACTGAAGATGCAAATACCCATCATACAATAAATCTAATTTAATTTATTGGTTTCTTTTGGAAAAATGTTGCTTTTGAATGAAAAATTGTTATAAACTTAACCATAAAAATTAATTTTTTTCTTTGAAAAAAGATTATTATGAATTAGTGAATTTTCGTATATGTAAGAAGAAAAATTAAGATAAATCGCTTTTCTAAGATCAATTTCTACATACTTAGGCTCGTTAGAATCGTTAATTAATTAGCTTTTAATAAAAAAAATCAAAATTATGAGATATATTATGTTTTAAGATGATTATATCTGATAAACATAAAAAATCCTATTATTCTGCTAATTTTCTTATCTTCGACGCCACTGCGCGGTGGGTATTTATTTTCCGATTTCAATAAAACTGGATATAGTTCATATTCGAGTCAAAAGGAACATAATTAGCCGGTGGGAGCGAAGAAAAAGATGGTTTGAAAATTGTTCATACATATCTGGTCATGCCTATTGATCACACAACCCGTTGAAATGATAGTGGAAGATTATGCCAATTTGTTTTTATGTTACTACCCAATTACGATGGTCTTTGCTTTTAGTTTTTGATGGTATCATGGAGAAGTTTGAGTTCTTTTGCAGCTCCAACGAAATTCGTTCGTTGAATGATCATTTCAGATACCTTGTAGTTTGTAGTTATGTGGCAAAATGACAGGGTGTTGTGAATCGTATGGTATTCAGCATTTTGAAGTCGACCGCCAACACGTAGGATGCCGTTATTGGACTAGAAATGGACTAAAAGAATCTAATTTACTTTTGTGTGATAGTGGTTTTGTTTGTGTAAGTAAGTGTATTTCATCATTATTACATTCATATTGAGGAGCAACCTTATAGTTATGAACATTTCCGCAATCGAGAGTTCCTTATAACTCATAGAACTCAAAATGGCGTTTTCGAAATTACAGAAATTATAAACAGCACATAGTACCCAGGCAAGAATTCGTTTTGATTGGTGGAAGCTGGAATGGTTAAATGATGAACTCCGTTAATTGGTAGAGATGTCGATGTTGCCGGAACTGCCATAACGACTAAATTTCCTTCTGGCTTTCTTTTCACACGCTTTTGCTTCTCTTTTAGCACGTGCATTGGTTGTTGTTGAATGAAAGCTGGTTCCTTCCACCATAACTGGTGCGTTACGAGTTCTGCAGGGAGAATACCTCTGGTTGCACAGTCAGCTGGGTTTTGTTTACCTGGCACATGTTGCCACTAAATTGTATTAGTAGATCGAAGAATTTGGTCTATCCTGTTACTGACAAAAACATCTTGGTTTGCAGTTGGTGAGCTTAACCAATTTATGATAATAGAGGAATCGGTAAAAAAGATAAATAGACGGTTTTTTCTTTACATAGCTCCATTCTGGAAATGGTATATGACGCTTAGTGATGGCTAATGGTTCAACGTTAATCTTAGCTGCAATTAAATTGGTTAGAACACTTCCATCTTCCTGCAAGGTTCTGGAATATATTACTGCTGCATATGCTGCCTGTGAAGCGTATGCAAACCCGATTAACTCGATATCTATAGAAGAGTTTAACCATCTCAAAATTTCTAATGACTCCATCATGTGCAAATTATCTATATTATTAAGCCATTCATTACTAGTTTCAATAGGGAGTTCATCGTCCCAAAGTTCTTGGTATAGAATCTCAACACCAATTACAATGGGAGAAAGCCACCCTAAAGGGTCAAATATTTTCGCAGCCTCCGACAGTGAACTACGTTTTGTTGTTTTTGTCTTGGGTGGTAAATTAACCTTAAAGGAAAACAAATCTCTTGTTGGTAAAATTCGTATAGGGTTTGCAGACCATTTTCTCAAATTAAATCCACCAGACTTAAGAATCTCAATCAATTTTACCTGTCGTTTCTTCGCCCCTTCGATTGTGTCTGTCCCATATATAACGTCATCCATCTAGAAATCATTTGTCACAATTTTACCCGCTTCTGGATATTTGTCAACAAATTTTTTGACTGTCATTTGAAGAGAAAGGCTTTTTGTGAAAGAAAAAACGCTGGTGCTGTACCATAAGTTACAGTGAGGAGACGGTGTGATGTAAAGAAAAATCAGACTTATGCGCCCAAATTTACCGAAATTTTTTTTCGACATCGCCTGAGAAAACAAAACGGTGCTTTCGGCATCTGAGCAGAATGTTGATAAGATTTTCTTGGATGTTAGGTCCGACAAAAAGAGAGGAATCCGCCATGGTGTGGTAAATAGAAAATCTCGAAAATTGGAATCAGCTCCTATGACCAAGCTTTTCATACTCTCTGATGAACTTTTAGTATTGTTTGCCGAGATTTTCATTCCTCAAAAGTTTCTGTTCAAGAGAGCTGAATCTTTTCAGTGCTTAGCAAAGAGACTTGCCTATCTAGGTGTGTGAGCTTTGAATGGAAGCGTTACCTGAGCGCTACCTAAGCCTGCCGTCGTCATCTCCAATGCATCGCGACTTAAAACTTTCTAAACATAGCTCCTCATCTTTTGACAATATGTACATGGAACTTCTTCTATTTCCCAAAATCTTTTGAGAGTTCTATATCAATGTCAGCATTTAGTAAAATTTGGAGAGTCAATAATATAATCATAGTTGCATTGCTTTTTATGTTTATGTTTTTTGTCTGAAGTATTTTCATTAATAAAATATTCTTTAATTCAATCGGTTGTTCCAATAGGTTATGGGCCCAGTTCCCGGAAATAATTGAAATTTTATAAATTGCGCGACTAAACAGTAACTGAATGTCCTCGTTATATGCTATTGAAAAGTTGGAAGATGAAAATTTTCCATCTTGGAAAATTCCGATGCGTTCGGTGTTCATTCACAACGACATGTGGAAGTAAACTAAAGATGCAGCCAATCCCAAGGAAAAAGATTGGGGTACAAATGATGCTAAAGTGTTAGTCACCATCACGATTTGCTTGAAACCGTCACAATTATGTAATATATCCGAATGCGAAACTACAAAGGGAGCATGGGATAAGCTGATCAAAGTATTTGAGCCTAAGGGTCCTGCAACGGTGATGATGTTAACAACTCAATTGTTGACAATTAAAATGGATAGATAGATAGATAGGGTGGACAGGTTGCGCAAGGCGGAACTTGTCCTGGCACGCAGGTTCTTCGGTCCATAGCACCGTGTCCGAGTTTGGCCTCATTACAACTATTCCACAAACCTTTCTGTCTGGTTAATGAAATCCAATACCGACTGTATTGGCGACAGTTTTACGATGCCGGCCTTTACAGTATCAGAGCCAAAAATTCTAGCTCTTACATTAGAGAAGGCCGGGCATACATACATTAAAATGGAAGATGGAACGAAAATGATAGAGTTCCTGAAGACATTTTTTGACCTTGTTGGACGAATCAAGACTTTCGACGAACATTTTTCTGGGGGGCTTCTAGCTAATATTCTGTTGGACGCTTTACCGAAAAGCTACGAAAATTTCAAAGTTGCAATTATAATAAAGGAGAAAATTCAACCATTGGATTCGATTAAGAATAAATTGATTGAGGAATCAATAAGGAGGAACTCTGACGTTTCGAAGGACGAAAGAGTTTTTTTTACCAGAAAAGTGAAAATTCTTCGAAAGAAACTCAGAAATAGCTGCTGAAATGTTTCAAGTGTCATAAAACTGGACATTTTCCAAAAATTGTCCGTCAAACGAGAAAAAGAAAGCAACAGAATCTAGAAACGAGACATCTTTCGGATTGTTCTGCGCATTCAAGAGAATATTGACAACACCTGGATATTCGATGGTGGCGCTACGTGCTATGTATGCTGCAAAAAGGAAATGTTCTCTGAAATTAATCCAATCTCGAACAAATTGACGTGGATGGCAGTTCCATGAAAGCTGAAGGAATAGGAAGAGTCGGACCGATGAGAACAG
Organism: Diogma glabrata; assembly: GCA_963693315.1. Lineage (NCBI taxonomy): Eukaryota > Metazoa > Arthropoda > Insecta > Diptera > Cylindrotomidae > Diogma > Diogma glabrata. The sequence goes on from OY856188.1 coordinate 78,917,146, forward strand.
GATGATTACTCACGTATAAAGTTCGTGTATTTTGTGAAGACGAAGTCGCAAGCTCTCGAAAAGTTCCAGTCTACTGCCGAAAATCATTGTGACAAGTGTGTAAAAGCGATTAGAACTGACAATGGCGGTGAGTTTTTGAATGAAGATTTCACTAAGCACCTTGAAAATAGTGGCATCCCGGCGAGAGCTTATCATTCCCTATACTTCACAACAGAACGGAGTTGCTGAGCGAGGGAATAGAACGACATTAGATATCATGGCTTGATGCATGATGTTGCTGTCCGGTGTACTCATGTTTCTATGGGCGGAAGCAATCAACACAGAAGTCTACCTAAATAACAGAAGTCCAACAAAGATTCTTGAAGACAAGACGCCTCAAGAAATATGGTTTGGAGTGAAGCCAATTGTCACGGATTTGAAGTTTGGTTTACGAGTTGTTTCACTGCATAAGAAGTCAGGTCACGGAAAATTTAAAGCCAGAGGTGTTGAAAATATTTTTGTTGGGTATGATCAGCAATCTAAGGGTTATAGATGTTTTAATCTGCAGAACAAGACGATCAACATTAGCCGCGATGTAAAGTTTATTGAAAATTCATTCTCAGAACATAAAGTTGAGAAATTGAATGAACCTGAACTCATATTTTTTCATTGACAGTCAAAGTTCAAAATGCGAAGTTGTTGCAGACAATTTCTTCGGATGGAGAAGAGGAGTATAAGAGCGAAGATGATGACGTTATAGAAAATGCGCAATGTCTACAACAAGTTATTCGAAACACTCCGACTCCAGAGATTAGTCAAAGACCGGTTCGAACAAAAAAGGTTCCTGACTGATATGGAGAGTTTGTAGCTGCTGTAAACAAATCAGTTGCTTACTATGAATTATCAACACCACAAAATTTCAAGGAAGCACTAGAACGTGATGGCCGTGAGCTATGGAGAAGGGCAATGGCTAAAGAAAATGGGTCTTTGCGATTAAGCGACACAAGGATGGTAGTATTGTAAAGTACAAGGCCAGACTTGCAGCTAAACGTTTAAACCAGAAGGAAGGACTTGATTTTGAAAAGACGTTTGCGCCTGTTGTCCGATACTCCACAATCCGTTTGTTGTTTGCAGTAGCTGTGGAGTTGGAGATGAATGTTCACCAAATAGATGTGGTTGGGGCATATTTGAATGGACAATTTCATCATGAGATCTTTATGCAACAGCCCGAAGTTTTTATGAGTGAGAATATCCCGAAAAGGTGTGCAAACTTAAAAGGTCGCTATATGGTCTCAAATAATCTGGTCGTCAATTAAATGAAACGTTCCGTACGGATTTCGTTCGAATAGGCTTCGAGAGACTCAAAACATAGAATTGTTTGTATGTAAGAAATGATTCGAAGAATGGCATCACAGTTTTGGTGGTTTATGTCGATGACGTATTGGTAGCTTTGAAGTTTCAGGAAGTTGTTATTTTAGTAAAGAAAGAAATCAAAAACAAATTTGATTGTGTGGACAAAGGTGTTCTCAATTACTTTCTGGATATGGAAGTATTGAGACAGGGGGAGAATGGAGCTTTAAGAGTTACTCAGAAGCAGTCTATTCGAAAAATGCTGGAGGAATTCAACTTGAAAGATTTAAGCATATGTAGTACACCAATCAATTCTGGCACAATCTTAATAAAGTGTGTGCAGTGTGATGAAGAATGTAAGAAGGTAAATATTACTACTTATCAATCATTGATAGGATCTCTTCTATACATTGGGTTGTGTACAAGACCGGATATTTTTCACTCGATTTCTAAATTATCTCAGATAAATTCTAATCCTCACAAGAAGCACTTCACTGCAGCAAAGCACGTTGCTAAGTGTTTGCTGAACACTATTGCATTTCGTATGTTAAGCAAGGAAAATCACTATTCGCTTTCTGCGATGCAGATTGGGCTAGTCAAACACAGAGTAGGCGTTCTTTCACTGGTTACATTTTTTGTTTAGCTGGTGGTCCTGTTACAGAGCAAACTACAGCCTATAATCGCCTTGAGTAGTACCGAAGCAGAATATATGGCCCTTTGCTCTACTGGGAAGGAAGCTGTATATCTTCGCAATATGCTAACAGAAATTGGACTTACATAATTCATTGATCAACCTACAAAAATTCTTGCGGATAATCTTGGAGCAATCAAACTTGTTCAGAATCCAGTATATCACAATTCACAACAGAACAAAATACATCAATATCAAGATTCACATTGTATGGGAAATTTTCGTGAAAAATTTAATTGATCTTGATATGTTTCATCGGAAGAGAACCTGGCAGATATATCATGACGAAGAATCTCAACAATATCAAACATAGCTTCCATGTCAAGAAGATGAATATTAATTGAAGGGGCGAGTTGGAGGGTTAATTAATAATATAATCCTAGTTGCATTGCTTTTTATGTTTTTGTTTTTTGCCTGAAGTTTTTTTCATTAATAAAAAATATGAGAGATATCTCTGAGATATCAAGACTTCGGTCTGGGTTAAGGATTTGTATATAGTTTTCGGCAAAATACTTTTATGAGGACATGGTTTTTAGTTTTGGGCAGCGATGTATATCAAACATAACTCTTTGTTAAAGTACAAGTATTTTTTATCTCTGTTTAAAACTTTATTACAAAACTAACACGAAACATCAATATGTTGCCGGAAAATTATAATCAAAATTCCAAAAACATTGTTAAATTAAATAAAATCAAACTTTTTCAAAATTCCAAAAACATTCCAAAAATTAGAATAAAATCAAATATTTAAATTTTTTCTAAATTCCAATAATATTTAAAAAATTCTTAAAAATTCAAACTTTTTCCAAAATTCTAAAAATATTGCAAAAATTATTACAAAATCGAAAATTGAAAATTTTTTCAAAATTCCAAAAATTATAATAAAATCAAAAATTAAAAATTTTTCAAAATTCTAAAAATATTCCAAAAATTCTTACAAAATAAAAATTAAAACTTTTGCCGAAATTCTAAAAATATTGCAAAAATTATTACAAAATCAAAAATACAAACTTTTTCAAAATTCCAAAAATATTTCAAAAACTATAACAAATTCAAAAATTTCCATGTCCAATTTCATTCTAAATTACATTTACGTCATAAAAACAGCTACATTTTTTTTTCCAAAAATTTGGCTAAAAAAATAAATGAAATCGTTTTTTGACACACTTGACATTATTTTTTGACAAACATATAATTCCATAATTCTCTATAAAAATAATAAAATATCATGTCATACAAACTATTAATTTTATTTTTTTCTAAAAAAATTGGGTAAAAAGTAAATAAAAACCTTTCTTTTGACACACTTGACAACATTTTTTGACAAACTTATAATGCCATAATTCTCAATAATAATAATAAAATTTCATTTCAAACAAACAATTTTATTTTTTTCCAAAAAATTGGGTAAAAAAATAAATAAAAATCTTTTGACACTTGACAACATTTTTTTGACAAACTTATAATGCAATAATCTAGTTTTTGATCTCACATACCCATCCCGACCATCAAGATTTCTCCTTTACTCGTAATCCCTTAAAATTAACGTTAATTAAAATTAAGCCAAAAATATGAAAATTTGCTATTTTTGACACACATAATGATTTTTTTCACACACTTCCGGTACAGTTATCGAAGACAGCATCCTTTCGGACCTGTCCCTTGTGAATACCTATTTTTAGAAAAAAAATTTTTTGAAATCCCTCCAGCCGTTTTCCCTGCAGTAGGTAATGACGGACGGACGGCAGACAGACAGACATACATTTTTTTTTGCTTTTTTAGAATCAGTAGGTGCTAAAACGTCGAGAAATGCCAAAAAAGTGGGGGTAAGAATTTCACTTTTGGCTCATGAATGTAATACTTAGGTCTTTCAGACCGAAGTAATATTCTTTAATTCAATCGGTTGTTCGAATAGTAAATTGGCTGAATCTCTTTAAATTCCTCCTACGATCCATTCTAATTTGGTATGTTGAGAAGTAGGTAATCTTCCTTTGAATAATCTACCCTTCTGTAAGAAGCAACAAAAATCGATCACAACCGACCAGGATGTTAATTTTATCTGGAAGATTAAAATAGGGTAACCGCTAACTGGAGATCGCGTAGGTAACACAGTTTGTTTAGTGGTGTTAGATTTGACGTGATTTTTGATAGGATATAAGTTATCAAATCCGTGCTATTAGTATGGTCAATTCTAGACCGAATTCGCATGGTTGTTACGCCTTTGGAGCAGCTTCCCTTTGCACCGTTAAGCGTGTCGATATTGAGTCGCACATTAGTTTTTTGCAATCCAAGGCGATGGATACAAGATTCAGTGACGAAAGACCAGGTTGAAGCTGAATCAAGAAATAAGCGGCAAGTTTGCCATATGCCAAATTTATCACGGGCCTCAACTAGAGCTGTTGTTGTTATTGCATTTTCATTTATGATGTCCGTAGTTATCGGCTCATTAACAAATGTCTTTGGTTTGTAACACATAGCAACATGTTGTCTCCGTACTCTGAATCCTCCGCCACACGGTGTGGCACTGGGTGTGCCCACTGGTGTTGGTGAAGGATTGGAGTGAGGGGTTTGGTGAACTAGAGTATGATGTTTTTCCCCATAGTGGTGACATTTTTTTTGGTTCTACATTTAAGATAATTGTAGCATCTTTTGGATTCCCTAATATAGTCTCTACGTTTTTTTAGGTTAATTTGAATGAATTTAGGACAATCAGAGAGCTTATGCTCCAAACCACAGCATAGAGAACAATTAGGGAGAACACGGAAAGCCTTTATTGATAATGATTTTGATGGTAAACCCCTTGGTTGATTTTGGGAAGCATGTGGTTTAAGACCTAGGGAATCGAAAGAAATTTCAGAAATTGATCAAATGCTGGAAAATCTATTTCAGCTGTCTCTTGTCGCCAAAGTTGACGTGTTATTTCATCGAGTTTATTTTGAGCTATATATATATAGCAGCCAACAGTCCCTTGTTTCAATATTTTTTCCTAATACCTTCAATCCACGGATGACTTCATCACATGCATCGTGCATTCGGCCAACTTCTTCAGAAGAAACAGAGGTGATTGACAAGTACAGTTCAATGAAATCATTGATCATATATCGCTTTCTATCATATGTCTTGACAAGCTACTGAAACGCCTCGTTGTATTAGGCATTTTCAACTCTAAAATGATGTAATAGCTGTTTTGCTGGTCCTCGTAGCTGTCACTTTAAGTATTAAAACTTTTGAGTGGATAACGAATAAGTTCAAAGAACGCTGAAATTTGGCAAACTTAAACGAGGAATCTTATAATCTGCAGCTAAGTTGCTTGAAGTTGAGTTATTTAGAAGAGTCTCATTTAGGGAAAATATTGAAGGATTTGCCTTTGAGCGCATGACCCTTTGCAGAATCAACAATATTTTCTTCATCGACTGTTTCTATATCAGATTTAATGTTAGCATCAATTGTGAAAATTTGGTGTTCTAAATCTACGAATTCTTTATAATGTTTGATTAATTTATCAACGCGAGCCTTTAAATCATGGTAAGCCATGTGTTCAGTAACAGTATTAGTGAAATTAATTAATCTAGTAATTTATCCTTTTACTATGCATCAACGTTTGACCAAACCCTTCATTTTAAAGTTCGTATAAAGAGTTAATTCACAAGTGATATTTAAATATAGCAAATTTACTAATGTTTAATTAAATACAAAATTATTGGATGAACCACCAAATAATTAATTCACCACACCACATTGTACACTAATATATTAATCGAAAACTACTTTTATGTCCAAAATCACTTTTAGTTTTATGTCCAAGTTTTTATTTGAATAATGTCGTAATGTATTTAAATTGTTTATCAAGAAATCTTTTATTTAATGCAACTCAATAAAATAAAATAAATGCAACAATAAAATGTGAAATAAATGTGATGCTCAAGGTTTGATAATCCTATAGCAGTATACTGGATAACTAATTAAGTTCCGGAAGAATTTCCCATGTAGCAAGTTTTTGGTACAAGCTTGAAAATTCCTCAAACAATCGGTTAATCCAAATTATCCGGCTCGAAGGACCAAATGGTTGATTTCAGGTATTTTCGCCAATCAGTAAAAGTAAAACCTCTGATTATTATTATTTTCGATTTATTTATAATTATTTTGTTTCACAATGTTTAGATTTTGATGACTTGATGTCCAAATTAATAAGAGAGATAATTATGTGCACAATTAAATTATTTTAAAATTTACAGCTTAAACATTAGAGTGTGTCACAAAGAGTTGTGTACACTTAGATATTTGAAAAATAAACGCAATAAATAGCACGTTGAACCCGTATTCGGAGGGCTGAGTTCGACTTTGACCTAGTTCAATGAGTTTTTAAGCGAACCATTAACAACCATCAACACACCGGTTTTCTACCGGTTTTCTTTAATGTATTAATTTAGTTTTTTCGCTTCGTTAATCTCATCCGACCTTTAAAGCTTTTTGGTGTCTGGCTACAATAATTTATAGTTTCTTAAGACGTGGAATCGATAATTCATGGTTATAAATGTTTATAAATTAAGTAAAATAAAATATAAGAACATTATGAAAAAACTGCACGTTTTTAAGTTGTTTTATTATATATTATCAGATAAAGCTATAACCCAGTATCTCTAATTTTTAAATCAAAACACTTACGTAACAAAAAATTTATAAATTTAAAAAATGTAAATTTATGATAAAATTATAGTTCACAAAAAAAAAAACAATCGAAAGTTATTTATGCAATCGATTGTTTAGTTATTATAAAAATCTAAACCCGTATTAAAATCTATATAATTACTTGTGCAGGTCTGCCAACAAATTTTATCGATTCACAACATAATATATTAAATTATAATTTTATTATTTTATATTTAAATTAAATTACATTACACATATATGTAATATAAACGGAAGATAAAATTAAAAATACAAGTTTTTGCTTTTAATTGATTTATTTATAGAAGAAAAGTTTATTAGTATTACGTCAAAATAGTTAAATAAAAAATAATAAACCTTATGTATTTACACTACTGGTTTTCTGTTGATTATATTACAGTAAGATATTTATTGTGACCTGCTTAAGCATAACAATATCGTGTGTTATATTTTTATAAATTTGCAAATGTTTGACTGGATTACAATATGTACATACAATAGAAATCGGTTAGTAGCACATTCTGTAACCACGTTTTGATGTTGTAAGTTTTAACAGATGCGCAGTTTGTTGATTTTGTATAAACACAAAAAATTGAATTTATTTAGTGCCCGAGTTATTATATTTTTCTGTGTTTCGTTCTTACTAGATACGTTTTTGAACGACGGTTTTATTTTATTCTCCATCATTGCTCTCTACATTATTCTCTCATCTCCAATTATTGGAACCGATATTCAAAAGATCTTCAATAGTGTACAGAACACTTGATGAAAGCCTAAAGTGTTAATGTTATATTTGTAGTTAACGCTTGTTTTATGACGACAAACTTATCTACTTCCCTCTATTGATCATATTTGTCACTCCGTCTTTTACCCGGTTATTTAAAAAATCATTTTAAAAAAATATAACAAACTAAAGAAATTTAATTGTTAAATTTTTGTTTTTTTTGACATTTACATCTTTCATTTTTTGTGTTTTCATTTTTACTGTCCTTTATTTTCTCTGTTTGTGTGAATAAGTTAAATTTAAAATGTAGTATAAAATTCACGGACGTTGTTTAATCATTTTTTGGTCCTTCGAGCCGGACCAAATTTTTTCAATTTATTTATGAATAGATTCTAAAATTATATCGAATCAGCTGCATCAAGATCCAAAAAAATGTGATACCAATCGAATCTAAAAACGTGATTCGATTTTACTTAATATTTAGTTTTGTATTCCAAAAATACATCTGGAATTCATTGTCGTTCTCGATCTCTTTAAAACTGTATGAACGCTAGGTTATGTAACATGATCGCCTTAAAAATATCTAAAGACTGTTCGATTTACTGCGATTGACTGAGCGTACGTATACTATGTTATCCAAAGGTTTAGTCATACTTCAATATCACTTGCGAAGGACAGAGATAATAACTATCAATTGCTGTTAATGTACATTTTATAACTGTTGTTTGATCTATTTTTTAAATTTTAACTATTCTTGTTTCTTAAATAACAGTTTAAAACCGACAAAGTGGTATTGTTTTTGCTTTGTGAAAATTAACTTGATTTGTTAACTAATTATTTTTGTATACAAACAACAAACATGAAAAGTTTAAGGTCCCATCGCTTCGCTTTGAAGGACATAAAATAAAGATGAATAATTACCGGACAAGTATATTATACAATCTTATACTACACCGTTGTGCAATTTTGATAATCAAATTGATTTTGGATTTGATTAAATTAAATACAAATTTTGATGAAATTTGTCTTGTTGTGTAATTTTTTTTATATAGTCTTAACGATATATTGTCTTTGTCGTTTAATTATTAAACATTAATTCGATAAATAATTATCATACTGGTATTAATATATTGTTTGACATTGAATAATTTTAGACATTTTGTTGAAAATAGTTTTAATTGTTTTTTTGACTCATTTTTTTAATTAGGTTATCTGTTGAATTTATTACACTAAAACTGTATGGTGGTTAAAGATATATTTCAGCTTTCTATAACCTTTAATTTTTTAGCAGATTGTCAATGGTTAGGTGAGTGGGATGCAAAGATATGTTTGTGGTGAAGAAATTAAAAAAAAAAGAACAAGCAAATGAAATTGATCTTGAATTGAACAAAAAACTTAAGTAGAGCAAGCAGATGTACCACACTCTTAATTACAACAACTCTTTTAATTTTAAAAAAATGTTGTCGGTTACATTAAACTAGAGCTTATGACAAAAAGCAAAAATCATAACGACATTCTGATCAGCAAAGTTGGCAAAAAATGAACAAGAGACCTTGCAAATATGATTCATTCAAACAAACAAAACATGTTTTATCGAACAAGCTCATCGAACTTGCAAATTTATAGACTTGATATCAATTAGTGATACATACTTTCTAAATTATTCTTCTAATTCAAAAAACTTTTATTAACTTCATCGGTCTAAAAAATTTTAAAAGTTTAATATGTTTCTGTTTATATTCGTTTTTGTTTCATTTTTATGTTGTTCTTATTTTTTCTTGCCCATATTTCTTGTTCTTGTGCTTATTTTCGTTATTGTTTTATTTTAGCAAAATCAAATGCTCTAGGTACTATTTTTTTGTTTACTACTCTTACCTTAGTGTGCTCGTCTCTGTGTTTCTAGTTAAAAAACTTTTACAGAGGCTACCATGTGCTCAATGATTTTATCCAACAAAAGAAATGAATTTCATGACAGAAAATTTTGAATACGTCAATATAGGTTTTTGACAGTAGAGTGCTGAGTAGCTATTGTCAGGGTGTCATTTCCATTTAGGTGCACCATAATTTTTCGTAATCGGAATAGTTCAGAAGAACGTGCAATGCGGTTTCATCCACATCGCAGGTACTGCATTTCCTATCGTTGTTTACTTCAACACGTTTGAGGTACTCTTTTAAGTTGCCGTGTCCCGTGATGAACTTAACCATAGGACCGGTTATTGCTACCTTTGGATTTCGGAGAAAGAAAGTTGCGTCGCTGATGAAAGATACGTTTGCCTTCCCGTATCTGAGACTTCCCAGCGTGCTTTCCAGCTACTGAGCGTATCTAGGCGCGTTCCCTGTTTTATTACTTGTCTGTCATATGCATTGCTTGAATTTAGGAGTTGGTTGTATATGCTGTCCTTTTCCTTAAGGAGAAGGTCGACAAGGATTGAACCTGCAAAGACCTGAGACGAAGATGTAGATATGATTGTATAGCCTCGAATTATAAATATTCCTTTGAGCGACCAATAACTGTTCAACATGCTTTACAACCAGCCGAGCAGAACGTCAGAATTGATTCAAATACAGTTCGATATATGAATTGTAGTGTGTGTTTGTCAAGTTGTCCTTGTCAAGACCCCATCGTTCATGTGATAACCTTGTGAAACTGGGACTTTGATCTTTCGCATATTCGGGTAATATGTCTAGCCTCTAACCCAATTCGAAACCAAGGTATTTTACTGTGCTTACCATTTTAATTGATGCTCCGTTAAACTTAATGGTATAGATGGTCTTGCACGATCGCACTTACCCTTCAGTTGAAGCATAACAGTTTTGTGCGTTGAAAGGTTTAGTTTGTTCAAATTGCTCCGTAAAGTCATATTGTTTAGTGCTCATTGACCTCTTTCTTGTAATTGTTTTCTTGAGTTTCCAGTTATTATAATTACTTAAGCATCAGCGTACGCATCTTCCAAAACACCGTCCATCATGCTAGAGTCGAAAACCATGTTTCAAAAAGGACCGAGAATAACCCTTGCGGTGCACCTCTCGTTATGATTTTCTCCACCGTAATGTGGTCATCGTTTATTATTGCCTTTCAATCGTATAAATAATTGTATTTTATCACAGTCTGTAAAGATTACGAGGATAATTTATCGTTTTAAGGTAGCTCATAACGCTAATCCAACAAAGATTATCCAGCCCGATATATCAATGAATATGCCCAGAGAGTACTTTCAACAGTTGCTTGGCGATGTCAGCAAGTTTACAGACTGCCGTCTCAGTAGAGTGACCCTGCCGGAAGTCGTATTGCTTTTCAGACAGTCCACCATTTAAATCGATGCATTTTTATAGCCTAGTATTCATAACTTTTTCAAAAATTTTGCCCAATACGAGGAGTAGCATAATTGGACAGTACGATTTAAGATCTGAAGGATGTTTATAGCCAGGTTTTGGAATTATAATAACCCGACCAATTTTCCACTCTTTTGGAAATACACCAAATCTGAGCCAGCCGTTGAAGAGTTTCAAGCAAATAGGAGCTACAACTTTCTTGGATCAGAACCAGGAGTGTTCCTATTTGATCAGAACCTTGCCACGTTTCAAACTCATCACAGCCTTCTCTATTTCATTGGTTATGATGTTCGAATTTCCGTGTGCTCGGAAAATTCCTCCGTATCATCTGGTAGCAAGGTGTCAAGTAACACTTTGCTTGAAGTACTCCATGAGTTCATGTTATTTCCGTTCGAAGAGACGGTACCATGCACACTACGTTGAACGAGCTTCCCTGTCTGATATTTGTGTATAAATCCCCATGGATCCTTGTGACCTTCCGTTATAAGTTTCCTGAAGCTTTCAGCTTTAGTTGTTTTAAACTTCTGCGTGTATGTGTTATGAAGGCTAAAATATACAGCCTGTTTTTGCAGCCTCAGATCTGAATCCCTTTCTTTTTGGCATTTCCTTTTTAACCGGTTTACTTTGCTTTTGAGATGGCTTAGATCATTGGTCTACCAGCTTGCGCCATTTGTTTTTATGCATTTAGATTTTCGTGGTATGGCGGCTTCACAAGTTCTTTGTATGACATTCGTAAGAGAGGGCATAACCGATTCGCAGTCCGCAGGACAGTCAATCTCTTCGGTTACCATAATGCTTAATATTAAGTTGCAGATTAATAGTAATTCCCAGTTGGTAGTATTGATATTAAAATTATTTTTGTTATCATCAAGAGAAACGCTATAGCATAACAGTTCTGTTCGCCAAATATCTCGAAAGAGAGTCACTGGAGGTCTAGCCCTCGCGGACTTTCCAGTTTTTAATATGCTTTACCATATTTTTTCATACAATCCTAATGCCCACAGAGGATTCACCATAGTGTGCTAATGTACTTTTAGGTTCCCAGGTGTGTTAGGCACAAAAATACTCCATCGTGAGATGAAGTCTTCTAACTTGTAACCTCTGCTATCGGTGAGACGATTGAACCACATAACTGAAGTGGAAGTGTTGGAAGTGTCCTAGAATGATTACTGGATCTTTTAATTTGTTTAAAATTGTATCACGTTTAATCAAGTGATCCTGGATAGGTTCACGAAAATGGTAATAGACATTCACAACGTGAAATATGCCACCTGGATATCTGACCTCTACGTATACACAGTGTGAATCTGTAAAATGCAGAAGGGTCATTGCTTGGATATTTGAGTTGTGGATACTGATGATAGCAGGTAAGCAGTGTTCGTCATTGTTTCTTCTGGAGGCAGAATGCGTGTTTACTCCTAAAGAACATCCCACCCCGTTTACGTCGTAGACTGCCTGTGCACACAGGAGGACGGCGTGGTGCGAGATGCATTCACGTATTTCATGCACTGCCAACATTAAGTTTTGTAAATTTGCCAGTGCAAACATCAGTTTCAGACTAGCATTTTTTGATGTTTTTGAACGTCTACTTATTTTGGTTCCTATTTTTCATGCGCTTGATTTCTTTTTTGTAGGTGTTGCAGGCGCTACCTCCTATAGTGTGAGTGTGCGGTTTGCCCTTTGACTTACATGTTGCGCATTCGGGAGAGAGAGAGCTTTGTTTGAAAAATCAGCAAGTCTGTGTCCTGTTTAAGAGCAGCCACCACATGTTGGAACAGCTTGAGCACATTTATTTGCCATATATATGATCAAAATTTTGACACTTTGTAACATCGAAGTAGTGTGACGTACTCCTGAACTCGCACGAAGCCCACTCAACATAAACTCGGTTTTTGCTTACTAGTTTTGCTTTCGTTTCAGAGTTCAATAGCATTTTGCTTTCAGATGGCAGATGCTACTTCTGCATCGGTTAAGCCAGCTCTGATCCCTTTTATTATCAGTCGCGGAAATGTTTTCTTGGGCTAATTTATCATGAGCCCTGCACTTTTTAGTGCCTCGTTGTTCGTAATAGCATCGAGATCAGAACTGTGGTCCGTAATCAGCAGAATGCCGCAGTCTTTCGCGTTTCTTAAAGCTTTTACTCTCAAACCTCCGTCACATGGAGGTTGAGGAAACCAGACTTAATTTCATGTTGTTGTTGTTGGCCCTTTGCCACGTAGGTAGACTCCCAATGCTTGTCGTTTGCTTTAAGGCTTCGGACTTTATCCGTCTTACTCTTTTGCTCTTACCAACACGGGTCCAACCTTCCTCTTTTTCAACCGCGTCATCGGGTTGTTAAAGCAGAGCGTCAGTAACAACTATCGTCTGCGGATCTTTTGATTGAACAACCTCAGCGTATGAGATTTAACTACCTTGTTCATCAGAATTTTGTTTCCGATAACGTTTGTATCATCGTTTTTGTTATTGCTATTATTTTTTACTTTTTTCTTATTGCCACTTCGATTAACTTCATGACCGGCTCCCTTGGAGCGCCTTTCGTCACTGTAGATAAGTTAGACAGTTCGGTGAAAGGGTCTTTTAGACCTGTTTGAACTCCGTCTACAACAGGGCATGTGAACTCATTATCATCATATTTGTTCTCGATTTCGTTATTAGGTGCTATGACGGTTACTTTATTGTTTATGTGTTCCTCACTCTTTGGAGAAGAAATCTCTTTAAGCGTACAGTCGTCAGTTCTGTCTTTTCCTTACGTCTTTGCCGTGTGAAGGATTTTTATTTCGCCCGTGGTTCCCTACAACTCCGGAGAGCTGCTTGCTCTTTGACATTCCTAGCTAGAACCTAGAAATCTTGTCTATAAATAATTTTATAGCCTCAAGGATTAAGAAGTTAATAGAGACTCATTAAGTTGTTCTCGAAAAGTATTAGACTCAGTCAAGTTGCACAAGAAATCGTTTTGATTTGGTGTGCAAAAAATATAAATTATCAAAGAATTGTTTGATCCGTTTTCTTGTAAATTTCTCAAATTTTCGACCATTTCGACAAAAACACGTTTTAGAATGCGCGCTAGATTTATTAAGCCAACTATTTCGGTGTTAGGCTTATCCCGCAAGGGTAATTTTTTGTTGTTGTAAAAAGTCGTTATTATTCCTTTTTGACGTTGCTGTTGAACTGCTACATTCGTTGGTGTCCTTATTTTAAATTGTTGTTTGTGTTATTTTTTTTCTTTTGTTCTAATTCGTGTTATTATTCTTACCTATTTTTCTGTTTGTTATCGTGCTTTGTTTTTCTTGTTCTTGGTGCTAGTATATTAAAATCTAGATAAAGAATATTTTTTGTTTCATCCTTTTATATATTCAATTTTTTCTTATTCTTGGAATTCCTATTGTTTTTATTGTTATTCTTATTTACTCTATTTCCCTCTTGATTTAATGGTTGATTATTTGTTGTTGTTGTTATTCTATTTTGGCTTAAGACATTCTATCTTATTATTGATTTTGTTCTGGTTATTCTTTAGTTTCGTGGTGTAGTTCGCAACATTTTTTCTTTGTTTTCCTTTAGTTTGTTATGGTTTACCAAAGCCTACTTTTTTCTGACAGTAAACATGAAACAAACCATTTAATTTATTTGACCAAGGTAGTTCTTGGTTAGCTGAATGTTAGATTTGTAAGATGTTAGATTTACTGAATAGTTAATCCGTTGCCTATCTAAGAGTAAAATTAAAAAATGTTATTTGTTTATTAAGGACCGATCTTCTTATAAACTTAACATATAAATTATTATTTAATAATTTTAAAATATCTAAAATTTTATTGTTATTTTTTTATTTCAGGTGAGCTAAAATTATATGCCAGGCTACTTTTGGATAGACCGAGTTATGAAATAATTGGGTTACAATACAAGTGGGTGTAGATACTAATTTGATACATTAAAATAATTCTCTAAAGAAATGATGTTGAATATAATTTTTAATGAAATATCAATTATATTTTAAAACAACTTATAAGATCTTTGCTGTCAAGCATATACTTATAATAAGTTCAAAGAAAACATAAATAAAATGAGGAAACAAAAGTCAAGAGATTTATTGTGCGCGCAAGGCATGAATACATTTTTATGGTGACCTTCATTTTAAGTTATAGAATCAATATATGTTTAAATTAAATTTTGTTAATTGGTAATGGAAATAATAAAATTTAAATTTAAGAATGGATTTAAAGACGATGATGATGATAGACGAAATATAACGCAACCTACATATACAACGATTACTTAAATTTTTTTTTGGTTTACAAACCTTGGTTGTATTTTATACTTTCACTCACTGACTCTTCCAAATATTTTATAGGTTAAATTTTTACTACTTTGGTTTTATTGTTACGATTTATCCTTTTTTGATTTATTATGAAATAATCGTGCTTAATGATTTGTTATGTAAGTTTGTTGCTATTTTTTTTCTAGATTTAGTTAAGTGAAGGTTGTTAATTTTATCGGTGTACTATGTTATCATATTGTTCACTTTATTTTTTATTTTTACTGCTTGCATGTATTTTGTTTGTTTTTTGTGTCAACCTTTTTTCTGAGAATTATTTAATAATACATGTTTGATGATTGATTAATCATGACTTAAATTTTTTCGACTGTCTATCTATAGTTAGTAGTTTAGAGTTGAATCCTCGTGAAAACAAAAAACAATCTCTTTTTAATTGTGATTATGAACACAAAATAATTTAACTTATATACAAATAACTGTATAAAAAGAATATGTTTTTTTACTCTTGATGTTCTGTCATTCCTTTTATTCCTTATTTAAACTTAGGCATTAGTCTTTTGTAGGTGTTATAGATTCCACCATATTGTCGAACATGCTTTGCGGAAAATAAATGCTAAGAAGGTTTTTTGACTCTGATCATTTCAAATTGTTGCTTTGGTGCGTACAAATATTCTATTGTCACGTTTTTCTACTTTCCTCGAATTGCCCTACCTCTCACTCAAAACTTTATTCACAATTAAAAAATCACTTAATTTCTATTTACACGGTTTTATGTTCATGATATAGCCATTGGTTTACAACTAAATTTGTTTGTAAAACACAATCCTAGTCTAATTTAAACTAACAACACTATCGTAGTCCAATTTTAAATTTGTACTGTTCTGCAAAAGGAATTCCTCAAACCCAATATCGTTTTAGATCAAAAATATTCCAGGTAAAACCAAAATTTCTTTACAAAAAAAGCTCGAGAATTCTAAAAATAATCGACGTTACTATCTTGGATGTATTTTATTTAATGTTTTTGTTTCAGTTGAAATATTTTATAACTATATGGTGAATTGAGGTCGAAAAGTTTTGTATTTTGAATTTTTGTCCAACTCGTTTTATTGTGATATCCTTGTAATTTTTTTTCCCGTACACTTGATTCGGCTTGATGTTAAATGTCAGTTCTTTTTTACATTTTTTCCCATTTCTGTAAGGTTTTCTTTAACTTTTCACCCAAGTTACGTTTTGCTACTTCTTGTTAAATTTGAATTTACATTTTAATTTAGGTTATGCAGAGATTTGAATAAATTTTCAAACAATTTTTTTTTAAATTTCAACAACTTCATAATCAATATAATCGGTATTGATGTAACTGTTGGAAATTAAATAATAAAAAATATGTGAAAAATTGTCTAAACTGTTTTTCTTTTCTTTAACCTAAACTTTTTTTTACGTAAACGCACTCCTTTCCTTTTTGTAATGTCATGAAGACCTAATATTCTGTACTCTATATCTTGGCTCCGTATTAAAACACATTTTAGTAAATAAAATTCTTTTATTTAATTACTTCCGAATAGGTAATGTGTTCTTGTGCGTAAAAAGTAAAATCGGTCGCGAGTGTAAAATTAAAAAAAAAGTATAAAAATTCAACGTGTATTTTTTTGGAATTATAAGTCACTACAAATGAATGTATTCAATTGAATAGAATGAAAAATTGCTTTGAAAAGCGAAAGATCCGTAACAAAAGTTTTATCTCAATTCCGTTCGGTTCGGGAATCGAACCGGCGTCCTTCTGATCAGAGTTTATGGTTAACCATTTAACAAACTCGACCAGCGACGAGATAAAAATTTGTTTTTGGACGATCGACTTAACATCACAATTATTTTTAATTCATTTAATCATTAGTGTCAATTTTCGTCTTATTTTTTATTCTTCGAACACGTTTTACCGTTTTTTTTTGGTTATGTTTTTGTGACTTTTGTGTCGTGCATCATGGCTGGTACAAACCATTGCATTCAACAACTAAATAAAGAAAATTACGACACTTAGGTAATACAAGCCCAAGCTCTGCTAATAAAAGGAAATTTTTTGGAGTTTTGCTAGTGGTGACAAACCTCAACCAACAGCTACATCCGACAAAGAAATAATAGACAAATGGAACCAGGATGATTTAAATGCAAGGTCAGATTTTTTATTAATAATTTCACCTTCAGAACTAAAACAAATAAAACAATGCAAAACGTCAAAAGACGTATGGGATACTTTAAAAGGGATTCACCAAAGCGAGGGTCCTGCCAAAAAGGCTACTTTACTTAAAAAGCTGCCAGATAACATTTAAATGAATTTATGGATGTTGTAAATAAACTTCAAGATATGGCGATCAAAATAAATGATGATACTCTATAGCTTACCATCGAATTTTGCTAATTTTCGTAATGCAATCGCAAGTAGAGAAACTACCTAAACCTAAAGATTTAAAAATTAAAATTTTAGAAGAATCAGAAGTTAGATCTAAAGAACAAACTTCTGAAGACTCTTTTTATTCATACAATAAAAATAAGAAAAAATATAACCATAATAATTATAAAAATGGTCCACCTGGATTTCAAAACAAATATAATAGTCAAAATAATTTTCACCCAACATAGACCAGGGTAGAAGCCATTAAAAATAATAAAAAGTGAAAAAAAATAACAGTAGGATGAAACCCATTAGAAAAGGAGGAGAATATTATAATAATGAAAGGAAAAATAATTTACGGGCGATCTGAGGTCGGGAAGGGGAAGGGGTGAGTATTTAAGGGTAAAAAACGGTTTAACTCGATTTCCGGCAAAACTAAAAGTCCCATGGAAAAAATTTGAATGGCAAAGTTGTAGGTAATAAAAAGATCTAAAACTTTGATACAAACACTTTTTTCACATCACTTCAAAATTTATGTGAAAAATGCAAAAAACCAAGTTTTTGGTTTTTTATTTTTATCTTTTACAAAATTTTTTTTTTTTTCACGAAATTTGGTGAAAACTTACCTTTTTATGTCCCAAATACGCTGTTATTTATTTGATTTGAAATATGTATTTTTTCACCTTATTTTGAATTAATATCGAAAAAGTACCCTAATTTTCAATCGAAAATTCACCCGTCAAAATATCAGCTTTTTTCAAAAAGTGCTCATGCTTTCTGTTCGTTGAAATTTTTACTTTCCGATGGTGAAAAAAAAATAATTTATTACTGTAGTAAATCTTCTCAGAAAATGCAAAAAATGAATTGAATTTTCGATTCAAAAAACCAAGTTTTTGTGTTTTTTATTTTTATCATTTACCAAAAAAAATTTTTTCACGAAATGTGGTGAAAACTTACCTTTTTATGTCCTAAATACGCTGTAGTTGATTTGAAATATTTATTTTTCACCTTATTTTGAATTAATATCGAAAAAGCACCCTAATTTTCAATCGAAAATTCATTTCATTTTTTACATTTTCTGAAAAGATTTACTATAGTAACATATTTTTTTTTTCATCATCGGAAAATAGAGATTTCAACGAACAGAAAGCATACCAACTTTTTGAAAACAGCTGATATTTTGACGGGTGAATTTTCGATTGAAAATTAGGGTGCTTTTTCGATACTAATTCAAAATAAGGTGAGAAAATAAATATTTCAAATCAAATAAATTACAGCGTATTTAGGACATAAAAAGGTAAGTTTTCACCAAATTTCGTGAAAAAAAAAATTTTTTGTAAAAGATAAGAATAAAAAACCAAAACCTTGGTTTTTTGAATTTTTCACATAAATTTTGAGGTTATGTGAAAAAAGTGTTTGTATCAAAGTTTTAGATCTTTTTATTACCTACAACTTTGCCATTCAAATTTTTCCCATAGGACTTTTAGTTTTGCTGGAAATCGAGATAAACCGTTTTTTACCCTTAAAAACTCACCCCTTCCCCTTCCCGACCTCAGATCGCCCGTAAATTATTTTTCCTTTCATTTTTATAATATTCTCCTCCTTTTCTAATGGGTTTGATCCTACTATTATTTTTTTTGTTTACAAAAATTATCGACCCTGGTCTAACAGGAAATTATAATCAAAACAAGAACTTTACTCAGCAAAAAGAATAAAATTCAAATTCAATTCCTAAAATTAGCCTCAGGTGATCATACAGCTTCAATTAATGGCAAAGGCCTTGTCCAACTCAATTTTGAAGGTAGAACTGGAAACTTATCTGATACTTTGTTTGTTATAAAATAAACTTCAAACTTGCTATCTGTTCCAAAAATTACTGACAAAGATTTTGAAGTAATTTTTACTAAAGAAAAAGATAAATATTTGATATTAATGGAAATAATATTTTAACCGCCTTAAAGTAATATGGCTTATACTATATATCAAAAAATGAAGAATTTGCAAACTTCTCAGATCATTTAAAAATTGAAAAAACATTTTCTGCTATAGATATTTGGCGCCGAAAATTATTCCACATAAATGCAGAAAGCCTAAAATCTGCTATGAATAAAAAATAAAAATATTATAAAAGTATTGGATTTTAATAAAATAGATAAATTATGTGACTGTGATATTTGCACCAAAGACAAGTTAGTTCGACTACCATTCAAAACAAGAGAAGAAGCTAAAGTGACTGAGTTACTTCAAACTATTCATTCGGACGTGGTGGGTCCGATGCGCATCCCTTCACCAGGCGAGGCGAGATATTTTGAAACGTTAATTGACGAACATAGCCGTTATACTAAAATATATTTTCTAAAGCAAAAAAATGAAGTCTTAAATTATTTTAAAGAATATAAAAAAGAAGTTGAAAATTTTGCTGGATTAAAAATAAAGTATTTCCAAAGCGACAACGGTACCGAGTATACTCATAAAGATTTTAATGAATTGTTGATTAAAAATGGAATACAAAGAAGATTGTCTGCTACAGGAACACCTCAACAAAATGGAATATCAGAAAAGAAAATTCGTACTATTCTAGATAAATCAAGGTGTATGCTTCTAGAAGTTCAACTACCAGATTATTTTTGGGCTAAAGCTATTTACTGTGCAAATTACTTGATCAATAGATCACCTTCAAAGGCCATAAATGGCCGCACTCCTGTCTTTTATGTAATGTCGATTGTCATTAAGACACAAACTGTACTTTTTATCTTGGCTTCGAATTAAAAATATTTTAGTCAGTGTCAGTTTTCTAAGTCCATTTAATAATTGTTTTGATCAGTTGCACTGCTAGCTGCCAAAAGAGTTTTACGCTATTTAAAGGGAACAAGAAATTTAGCTTTCGCTTGTAAAAAATGTAATCAACCATTAACTGGTTATGGTGATGGAAAATGGGCCTCCTGTGCCGAAGACAGAAGATCTTATACTGGATATTGTTTTAAATTCGTTGGAGCCGTTACAAGTTGAGAATCCAGAAAGCAGCTTCCTTCCGCGTTATCTACTCAAGAATCCGAATATATGAGTTTAACTGATGCTTCAAAAGAAGCTCTTCACTTAAAACAATTACTTTCTGACATGGGGATACAACAAAAAGAAATCCTCTTGTACAAAACATAGCAGCACAAGAGTTAACTCGCAACCCTCTCATCACCTCCAGATCAAAACATATTGACATCAAAGAACATTTTATTCGAGAAAAAGTTAATAGTGGGGAAATAGCTGTGAACTACAAACCGTCTACTGAACTGGAAGCTGATTTGTTTACAAAAGGACTTGCTTCACCTCGACACTTCTCTTTATGTGAATCGATTGGTCTTACAGACTTATAAAAGTTTTTAAGTTATGGAGGAATGTTGGAAATTAAATAATTAAAAATAAGTTTAAATTTTAGCAGTCATTTATACTCTGTTGTCAAATTGGCTAAACTTTTTTTCTTTTCTTTAACCTAAACTTTTTTTTATGTAAACGCACTCCTTCCCTTTTTGCAAATTGTAATGTCATGAAGACTTATTCTGTACTTTATATCTCCGCTTCGTATTAAAAATACTTTAGTAAATAAAATTCTTTTATTTAATCACTTCCCAATAGTAACTTAGTGTAAATACATTTTACCTAATTTCAATAGTTTTATTATTAAATTTTTAGCAATAAAACTATTAAGATTTTTTATTTAATTAAATTCTGTTTTTATTTTTTTTTTCTTAAAATTAATGTCTACGTTCACACTACCGTATACCCTTGTAAAATTTTCCAACAATTTGCATCTTAATTTTGGATAAAATTTTTCTTTGTTTTATTATTATTATACTTTTGCTTGTTTTATTTTTTTCTTTATATGCATCAGGCAGAATGTTAGATGTCCCTGGTACCAGTCATATTACGTAAAGGTATCTGCGGGAGCAAATTATAATAAACTAACTATTATGCAGAAAACCGTGTATAGTAACACTTTCCACCTTTTTCTTCTAGTAAAGTTCTTCGTATACCTCTATTTTGCTTTCGGACGATAGGTGGTTTCTTGACTCCTACTGTAGATTAGGCAGTATGCTATAGTAAAATTTGAACAATCACAGCATTCTTTACTTTTTTCTACAAACAGGAAAAATAATTTAATTCAAACTAATTACATAAAATCTAATTCAATTCTTTCCAATTAGCGCTAATCACGATTCTTCTATAAACTCGTTCAACTCTACGAGGTGGCATAATACATAAATAGAAAATTTTATAATGAAAACAAATCATAACAAAAATATCATTCCACATCTTATAAGTAAGAAAAGGTCAAAGAAAAATTTCCGTAAATAAATATGTACTAATAAATACATAAATAATTAAATAGCAAGCAATTTCTGAATCGAAACTTGATGTCATTGACAAAAAATAAGAGAGTAAATCAATTTCCTGTTTCTTTAAGAAAATACGTGTAATGAAAAAGTAAGTAAGCGTATCGATTGTGTGAATTACTATACTTACTCACAAACGAAAAGGTGATATATATGCAAATAAAATGATTCAATTTGTTGTTGTTTTTAAAATAGTTTGTTTGGTTTGAATTAAATGAGCTTCACACAAGTGATTTGCAAATTTATATTTTCAGACCTTGATCGAAGTATTGAAGACTATAATGTTTTGAATTTTAATTATTTACCTTAGAATGTATTGCGAATGCGAAACATATAAGCTTAGATTTGTATAGACGATGACATGAACCTTCATTTCTGTGTTAAACCTCTCGTTGAAAATTACATCACACAATAGATCTAAATCAAAGCGTTGAAGACAGTTAATCCGGATACGATTGTTTCATATATATATATATATACTGTTCAAGGAAAAACGATTTCTACAGTCTCATAGATCAATGAGCCATTTTTGCTAAAATCAACAGAACTTTTATCAAAAAAAACTTATTTAAAAAATTCGCCAAGTGCATTGCAACGGACTACCCTTTAATCTGATCAATATTAATATCTGTGACCGTTTACACGTCATTAGCTCCATTAGCCTCATTATTACGATAGTAGAGATTAGATTCATGGCACCACCACGGACGTAATTGGGCTTAGCGTCGTTAGTTGACTCGTTATCGTTTATTTTAACCGATACTTGATATCGTTCATGTTTATTTCAAAAGTCCTTATATCGATACACAATAGTTTTTAAATTTTCTTTTAAATTAAAATCAATTGATATTACTAGCAATTAGCATCCCGGAAATAAGGTTTCTCTCGTCATGTTAGTTAACAACAATATTTCAAAACAACAAAATGAAATAAATCTTTGAACAATGACTCCAAGTATACGATTAAAAATACATACGAATATAACAACATATTAAAGGTTATTGAACAACATAAGCTTTTTATTAATAATATTAATATATAATTTTCAAACGAAGGACATCCTACAAAAAGTTGTTTTGATTGTAGGAATTATTCACAAATAACAATTCTAAACAAAGACGCAAGACTAAATTAAAAATGCGATCTAAATCAGAATCACTTAAGGTATTTGGCCAACAAGTAAGAAATTTATCTTTAATCGTTATAGAAAAAAAAGACAAAGAAATTTCCCTAAATGGAATTAAAAATAAAAAAAATATTATTGCATTGTTTTTGTAGATGACCTTCATTGCTTTATTCAGATATATGTATTAATATATATCACGACTGATTTAATTTAAAAAATTAATGTGAATGTCTAACAATAATATTTTACTTCCTAGAATTAAATTTTGTTATTGATTAGTTTTGTTTATTGGTAGAATTGTAGTTTTATATTCCAAGTTTTTTATTTATGTCTTTGCAATTTTTTAAAATCAAGAGTATCCTGTAAAACTGATTATTTAAACTTCAATAAATTCAAGAACTGTCAACCGATTTTAAAGACTTGGTGACATCGTGTTGCATTACTGACTAAGCGGTTTTTGAAGTTTGTGCTTTAAACACCATAATTTAGAAGGTAAACTTGTTTGTATTTTTAGTAACAAATTTGCTTTCTTTTCTCTCTTTTATCTAATAGCTCCTGGGCCTACGCCGATTTCATGTGATGATTACCACATATTTTATACTTCGTGAGGCGCCTGTCCGTGACAAGGCCGAAAACTTTTGTTCTGCCATTTTTCTCGATTCGGCCGCTTTTTCGTTCGACAAGCTCCGAAAAATGCCGATTGCCGGGATCTTTTAATTTTTTGTTTTTTTCACTATAGGGGCTAGAAATTTGATCTAGAACACTTGTACTTGAGGTTTTGGAACAACACTAGAGATTTTGAAAAATCGCAGAACAAACGTTTTCGGGCTCGTCAAGGACAGGCTCCTCACGAAGTATAAAATATGTGGGAATCATCACATGAAATCAGCGTGGCCCAGAGACTATAAAAGATTGTTTTCAGAATGCATAATTTTAGTTTATTCGAGTACTCATTTCATTCCTCAAACTAGTATTCATAAATTAAAATCTATATATAAATACGCAAGCATAATTTTTGCGGTAAAATTTTAAAATATTTGCTCCATCAAAAGTGTGGCAATATGTATATTGTAGGAAAGGTCTTGAGTAGTAGATGTGTCGAAAAATACTTTTTTTTTTGAATTTTGACGATTTTTTCAGAAAAAATGGCAAAAATGTGATAATTATATTTTTTGAGTTTTTTGTTCGGTTATTTTGTTTTTTGAAGTGAAAACTTCTTTAGCCGCGTTGCAAAATTTTATATGGAGTAAAATCTATATATTCGCATCATCAATTTTTAAATCAGCAAAATATTTTTTAATTATGAAACACATTCATCATTTCTTAACGTTTGAAATTGCGATGTGGATATCGCGCTCGACTGATGTTCTGTAGATCGTAAGTTCAATTCCTGGATTTTTTTTATTGTTTTTTTTTTTAATTTTTATTAAATACCATTAAAATTATTATTTTTTATTCATGAATTCATAAAATTAATAAAAATTTCTTTCTACGGATTTAAAAAAATTGATCTATAACGCAGTTTTTTAAAGTTATATTGCTACTGTCTTTTGCAATTTGCATTCCAGTCATCATGCTAAATAAATATTGAACGTAGGAAAGATAGTATAACCTGAAACAATTACATTTGTATATAAAAATTGTTGGTTTGAAATTGTATGTAATACATGTTTCTAAAATTAAGTGAAAACTTAATACTTGTAACATCTTGATAACATCGATTATATCGATTTAAAGCTCACAATTACGAAACGGAAATCGCATAAATTCTATATAAAGAAGCATAGCTTATGTATGATTAAACATGGATGGCAATCATGATAAATAAAATAATTAAAAATGGTGACACTTAGCCGATAGTGATTTGCAAACGGCAACAATGCGCATTAATACCAATTAATTTACTTAGCTTTCCGCAGGAAGATTTGTAAAATTTAAAATTGTTGATCTATGGGTGTGACAACCACGTGTACTTTAGTCCCTGCTATTGGCATATGAGTTATCTTGTGATATCGTATACCACTGGCAATAGCAGTGCAATCTCATTAGACAAAGTGATATCTTAGGGGTGCTGGCGGATGAAGTTTTTTCAATCAACTATACCATCCCTTACTATAAGTTATGGAATATTCTTTGATGATACACTATTTTTTTTAAAATAAAATGTGTTTGGTAGTATAAATTACAAGGTATGTCACAACAACACATACAAAACTTTTAAGAACAAGGTCCCACAACAATTCATGCTTTCTAAAGTGTTGATAGACGCAAATTTTTCTATGATATGTTTTGATTATTTTAAATATAAAAAAGTATATAATAGTTGCTTGGAATACTGATAGATGTGAAACCCAGAATAATTTTAATGATTTTAATTTGCAATGCTACAATAATTGGAAGACAGACAAAAAACACAGTTATTTCACAGATTTAAGTTTTCACTTCTGTCGGCAGTCCTTAACACTGCCTTCTTTTTTTTCAAGTTATTTGTTTCACAAATCAAAATCAATCTATATCTTTAACTATATATAAATACGTAAGCAATATTTTTGCGGTATTTTAAAATATTTGTCCCATCAAAAGTGTGGCAATATTTATATTGTTGAAAAGGTCTTGGGTAGTAGATAAGTAGTCAATTCAAACTCAATTATATCAATTAATTAAACTTTGAAACAGTGTGTTGTAGCTATTTTGTTGGGAGGTCTTTTTACAATTTCTATATACAATGGCCGAATTTCGGCCACTGGGCGATTCCTAGTGTTTATAATTTCAATATCGTTCTTCTTCGAAGAGAAATATTTTTAGTTTTTCGATTTATTTTCTTTTTCTTTTCTTTCATTTCATTAGTAAAAGAAGAAAATTCGTACCTTCTCGTCATCTTTTTTATATATTTTTATAACAATACATACTTGCAAGCTAGAACAAAACATTGACAAAAATGATTTATTTTTTACGATGGAAAGCATTAATTTTGAAGCAAAAATTAAATCTGTGAGTATTTGAAAGAAAATATTTATTTCAATTTAGGAGTAAAAACGATATTTTATTATTTTCACTCCTGTATTTGGGAGTGTTATATTATATTACCGCTACTCGCTTGATTAGATTATCTTAAATTAATCCCAAAGTAATGGTAAAATTGTAGTTCAGAAAAATGATCGGTTCTTAGATGAAATTTCTGACTATACAGGTATTTATGGAAATGTTTGACGCATTCCATAGTAATCATTAACTCCTTTCGGGTAACGCAATAATTCCGCTCCGGTTCGGATAGCATTTTGAAGATCATCTATTTTCTGCGATATGATTCCTCCTATACCTTCATTGCTGGCATCAGAATCCAAAATGACCTGCACATTAGGTATAGAACAGGACAGAATTGGAGCCGGACATAATCTCCTTCGGAGCTCCACAAATGCTTTTTACTGAGGTTGATTCCATTCAAATGCCTTATCTTTTCTGGTTACTTCATACAAAATTTTGGCAACGTTGGCGAATCCTGGCACAAACCGTCTGTAATATGTGCACAATCCAAGGAAGCTTCGTAGTTCATGTAGGTCACAAAATCTTAAACTCCCATCTTTCTTGTCAACTAACACCGCAGGTGAGCTCCTAGGACTGTCTGAAGGCTCGATTACACCGGCTTCTTTCATATCCCTCACCATTTTATCAGCTTCTTCTCTTTTACCCAATGGTAATCTCCTTTGTGCTTGGCATATCGGCTTTTCTGCTCCACTGTCAATACGATGTTTTACCATATTGGCTCTGTCATTTCCTTCAGGTGTAGTGGAAAATACAGATTTGTGCCGGTCCAGCAATTGACGTGCTGCTTTCTTTTGAAAGCCCTTCGTTCATTTCTGCACAAGTTGTTCCATTTCTGCCTTCTGTTGTTTTGAGTTAACCGCTGTTAACGTTTTTCTGCTCGCATTTTATAATTTTAGCAACCTCTTCGTATTGTCCTATGATTGATCGTTTCTTAATTGTTTTCTGGGTTTCTGACAGATTTAAAACCCTTAATGGTATATTTTGTAGTCAGCATCCGATCTAACGAAAGTTTTTCCTACAATAACTTTTTTATGATTGTGATCTTCTTTGATGGCTTCCACAACCCAAAACCTAGCTGTGACCCAAAACCTCCTTCCACTTTTCGCCAAATGATTGTTTCTGATTGGGGTAGCAGCTTTTTTCTGTGATGTTATTCGACGAACACAATTTCATTCTTCACCATTAAATTGGAGTGGCAACTCAACATCTCCGTGCGTGAGTACTCCTTTTCCTTTTCCGTACATCAATAACGAATACATTTGGCCTCATGAAGTCCATTCCCAGGATGACTTCATCTACAATGTCAGCTACAACCACTTCATGTGAGTATTTCCGATTTAAATGTTGATCATTTTTTGCTTTTAATACTTGCACTTTCACCAGTTGCCGTTTGCATTCGGTATCTCCCTGCTGGTTTTAATTTCCCTTTCACAACATCTGTGCGGACAATTGTGTTTGTTGTTTCCGTATCCAATGTGATGACACAACCTTTTCTATCAATATTAGCCCTAACAGTTAGACTGCTACCAATCCTTGTCAATCTCAAAACAAGGATGAAGGTTATGGGGCAATCGGTTGTGGGAGCCAGCTTACGCCTCTTTAGGCTGGCTCGTAGTAGTTTAACTGATTCGGTGCTGCTCCATCGTCCTCTCTAGCTTGCACCCGTTCTTCTGTTAGTCGCCGGTGAATAGGTGTAAGGTGACACTGACTTTGCTCTTTTAATCCTTGTTTCTCTGCATTCTCTTGAAATGTGACTTATTTTTTCACATAGCCAGCATTCTATCACTTCTAAAATTCGTGGTTTTTATTTATACACTGTCGAGGAATAGCCCTGAAGGCTTTCTTCATTTTCTTCATTTTCTTCATTCCGCTGTCCTTCATTCATCCCACTACTGAATAACTTTTGCGATCATTTGCTGGTAATGCTTCAGCTGCTGCTCCTTTAAGCGCAACTATCAATGTAGCAAGGCGTTCCAAATATTTTGATCAGCTCCGGTCTCAAACTGAACCTTGAAAATACATAAGGATGTGCTAACCATCATACGATTTAAATTTTTGGTTTAAATTTAATATTTGTTATTTGTTTTACCACCTGGGAAATCACTTTATCTGTTTCTACATGTTGCAATCGTTTCTCGAAATCATCTACTTTGGAAAGTATACCTTCTTGTTTTCATTGAGTATTTTCTGCTCTAGTTCTTGAATTTCGTTTTGAATTTTCTCAACATTTCCATCGAATGCCATTGATAGTTGTAAAAGTTTCTCATCCATAATTTTTTTTTTTTTTATTCTATGTTAGGCATGTTTAGTGTTAACCAATATAGATCAACGTCTCTGAATATCCGAAGATACCATGCTAACTAAGGAACCAGGGCTTGAAAGTATTATTCAATTTTCTTTGAGGAATTTATTAATGTTGATCATAAAGTTTTGAGGATTAAAATTATCAGGAAAGACCCACGCCGGTAAGGCATTCCATTCTTTCTTTCCATTTGTTGAACTTCATCGCGGCTCATAGCAATGTTAAATTGTTGGCAACTTCAAATTGTTGATTGATGTTGCTGCTCTGTTGATCAAATTTTTGAATGATATTCAAATTCATCTGTTGCATCATTTTTTTTTAACAAAATGTGTTGTATAGTAGACATTACAATATATGTTACAACAACACATAAAAATCTAAGACCAAGATCCCACAACAACATGCGTTCTAAGGATGTGTTTAAGGATGTGTCTAAGGATGTGTTCTAAGGATGCGTTCTAAGCAGGGACTGGAGTACGCGGGGTTGTCACACACGTGGATCAAAAATAAAATTATCAAATCAATAAAACTGGTCCCTCCATGCGGGTATTGCTATTAATTGCGTAAAATCGAAGTTTTCAAATGGTAATGTAGCTGTTGTTTTTCCACAACAAAACTTTTCTCCTCCTCAGTTGCAACTAAAGCACTATTTGTTGCTTGACCTACTAAATGACTTAACTAAATGACCCACTCTGGAATGATCATGTAATGGCACACTCAGAAAAAAAAGATAGCTTATTTAACGTAAAGTATATGTAAATTTAACTGAAAATGACGTACGAATTGAGCCAGCGGAGGCATAAGTAAACTAAACAAAATTGACTAAGTAAAATCTACTTAAAAGCATGTAAAACATTTTGCGCTGTTATGCTACTATTATGCTACCATCTTGTCTCACCAAAAAAATGAAAAAATTTAGTTTTTTTGCAATTATTAATCGTTTTTTTTATCAATTCAGGGTGAGAGAATTTTATACACGGCAATGGATTAACAGCGGTTAAGAAGGGCCCTGTAAAGATAAAATGCTATTTATTATTAATATTTATTTTGGACTTAACCCGCATTCGATCCCCAGACCTCTGTGTGTACAAGGCAGCAGCATTAACCATTCGTCTATCTAAATAATTATTTACATCAATTTATTTATGAATATTATGTTGATGCTTAAGTTTAGGACGTTCGAGGGTTCGATTCACAGACTGACCACTATTTATTTTTATTACATTTTTATTATTTTTTTAAAATAACATAAAAATGATTCCTTTTTATTCATAAAAATTCAATTTCACAGCATTTCAATTTATCGATACTGTAGTTATTTTAAAATTATATAGACCTAAACATTTCAAATTTATTCCGACAATAATAATAATGTAACTAAGGTAACACAGAAATAACAATTATATATATGTCAAATTCTTTTTGCCAAAACATTGTTCTGACATTTTTTGCTCTCAGACGGGTTATGTTTTACAAAATTGTTAAGTAAATGTAATGGTCGCATTAGGTAACTTTGTTTTCATCTTTCAAAATTTACTGTTTCAGTAGTAAATTTATTTTCAAAAATTTTACAATTCCAATTTTGCTTTATTAACGTGGCACAGGATAATATTACTTAAATTATCAATACTTTGCACTAGTAAATTTTAGAAAAACGTACGTTATGTTTACAATTTTGGAGTTACTATAGCGCATAAGTAACAAACGCATCGTTTTTTTTTCTGAGTGCAATGGCAAAAAGCGCGTCTAAAAAACTCGGCCTCCTAAACAGATGCAAAACAATTACCAATTGCTCCATGTTTATAAGTCCTATATTCGTCCCTGTATGGAGTACTGTTGTCAAGTTTGGGGTGCTGCTTCTGTTTCCACCTTGGCCCTCTTGGACTCTTCAAAAGCGGGTTATACGAATTGTGGGTGATCGAGCTTTGACATCAAAACTTGATTCCCTACAACATCGTCGCACTGTTGCTGACCTCGTTGTTTTTTACAAATATCGTCATCAACAGTGCTCAGATGAAATCAGCGGCATCATGCTTCAAACTTATTTTTACCCCCGTTCCACTCGGCAATCGGCTACCGCAACCATTCATACGGTCGAGATCCTGCGCTGACATACTGGCAGATCACAGAAAGACTTCTTAGTCGGAACTGCATACAAATGGAATATTTTGCTGGAATCCATAGTCTCAGGAGGCTTCAATCCGCAGAGGTTTAAAAAAAGCGTTCATCAACACCTTAGAACGCAAGTTGTTGTGGGACCTAGGTCTTAAAAGGTATTTATGTGTTGTTGTGACACATATTCTAAACCCTATAAACCAACACTTTTTATTTAAAAAAAAAATTACTCCAAACTAGTAACTATCTACTTCTACTCCATTGGCTTTCATAGCCTCTCGAAGCCGTAGCATCAATTCACTTTTGTTTCCACTTGTTAACAATTCCCGTCGTTCTAGTTCTTTCTTTAACTCAAGAACTTTTAACTCACTTAAGAAAACCATTATTAACAGATTACTAATCCGCCGATGTCACAAATGTTACGTTTTTCCTACCTTACTTTGAATTGGTCTTACTCTCAATTCGATAAACGCAATTCCTAATCTCCTTCTGCATTCGATCACTGATTATTAAGCACAAACACCAGCTTTTATTAAGTATTCAACTCCTTAATTGTTCCACAACAGCAGGAAACAATACAGCAAGCAATATTCCTTAATAGAATATTCTTTTAACAGCTTCAGAAACTCCAACGGTTGATTGTAGAAATTTCCAGTATGAACACAACGTCCAAAATAATACACAAAATATCTCTTAAATAACACTTCAAAGTTTATTCACAATTAAATTTAAAAAATAACTTCTATTTACATGATTTTATATGCACGGTAGAACATTTTGTTTACAATTAATTCATTCTGCCTAAAAATACCTGCTTTAATACTATTCCGTAAAATCTAGAAAAATCGATATTATTCTAAAATCTAACCTTTTCTTTATCGGGAATGTTCCATAAAACAAAATAACGAATAATGTGTATCTGTGAGCTAACTGTAAAAAAGGTTATAGAAAAGAAATCCACAAAAAAATTATTTTTAATCATATTTTTCATCATCATCATTGATGATGATGATTGATGATCATTACCAATTTTATTTCGAAATTTTGTACAGTTGACCTTCACTTATGTTGAATTAAATAGAAATGTTATATTTCGTTATGATTTTGTTAAAACCGTAACAATATTAATAGTTAACAATACTGAGTTACGCTCGTCTTGTAATTTACATATAACACATTTTTTAGTGTGACCCATTGGCTAGTCTAATTAAGCAGTCCCAATTCCATTATTTTAAGCCTTCTTTCAGCAGCGGGCACATCCATTAGCTGACGTATTTCAACATTTTTATGTTTGCCAAGATGCGAACTGGTTTCAATATTTAACGATACAGAAGCCGTTTGTTTTGCATAGATAGTATACTGAATCTATCGACTTATAACTGAGTATATAAGAGAAACCGTACCAAAATCCAATTTTTCCTTCCAGGTTCATTTGGGTAACCCCGATAGAATGCAGTTGTGGAATAATAAATGGAATTCCGAAAATCAAATGCAATAAAAAGTGTTGTGTAATGGGAATTACAATATATATCACAACAACACATAGATACCTTTGTAGACGTATGTCCCACAACAATATGGGTTCTTAGGTGTGGATGGCCACTTTTTTTTTTAAATGTTTGCGAATTGAAGCCACTCGAGACAATTGATTCGGACATTCCATTTCTACGAACAAAGAATTCGCTTCGCATTTTGTCACTATATGATGATAGTAAGTTATATGATAGTAAGTGATCTCGACAGTTTGGCTATTTGCATAAACCGATTGACGAGTAAAACAGAGAAAAAGAATATGTTTGAGGCATGATGGATCCGATTGTAGGGAATCAAGATTTGATGTTAAATTTCGATCATCCACAATTAAAAATAGTAGTCTAGTATGGTTTCGAACAGTCACAGAATGGAAACAGATGCAGAGCCCCAAACATGACAACAACAAATCGTGGTTGGAATTTTCCAAAATGACCGACGACAACAATGGAAGGCAGGCAGAAATATTTGCTGCATCGCACGACCTGACGCAGATTGTAAAAAGCCCAACTTTCACTCCTCGTAATGGCGGTGATAAAAGTTTTCTCTTAGACCTTTATCTCACATCTATGCCAGATATTACGAGTGTCAATGTCGATAAGGGTAGTATTGGAAATTCTGACCATTATCTAATCACATCAGTTATCAAAACTGATTTGCTACAAACTAGAGTTCCCAAATCCCGTAAAATATTTCACTTTTCAAAAATGGACACCAATGGTCTCCGAAGTTTTTTTCAAGGTTTCCCTTTTGATCGTCATTGTTTTTATACTGACGATGTAAATGTTTCTGCTCAAAACTTTACTGAAACCATTCAATTCGGTATTAACAAATTCGTTCCCTTTTCAATAATGAAACCCCAACAAAAATATTTGTTTTCGAAAGCAGCCAAATTGGCTCTTAGAAACAAACGTAGATTATTTAATATTTGGATTCATAAAAAGAACTCTGTTAATCGATCCCAATATTTAAAGGCTAATAAAATATCAAACCAGATAATCGAAAACGAAAAAGCAGAGATTGACAGAGCGAAAGCGGCAAAACTTTCGAGTATGTCAATTTCTGACAAAAGTTTTTACAGTGCTATTAATTCTTTAAATTGTGGTACTAAATCTTCTATCCCTCCTATCATTGATGGTGACTCAATCATTACTGACCCTGCAAGGAAAGCTACATTGTTCGCGGAACGCTTTGCTTCAAATTCAACAGTTTTAGAAACTCCTAAAGAAACACCCCGAACCCAGTCTTCAGGAGTTAATATGAAACAATTACATTTCAAACCCAAAATTGTCGAAAAACTTTTAAGAGGGTTAAACAACAACAAAGCTTCTGGTCTGGACAACATTCCTCCTGTTATTCTAAAAACATTTTCAAAAGAACTTGCACCAACCCTCACCAAAATATTTTATCAATCCTATAAATCTGGTATTTATCCATCCTGCTGGAAGTTGGCCAATGTCCAGCCTGTCCCAAAAAAAGGAACGAAATGTGATATTTCAAATTATAGACCAATAGCCTTACTCCCAGTCATGTCTAAAATATACGAGCACTATATTAATTCACACATATCCAAATTTTTGGAAGACAACCATTTGATATCTGACAGCCAATACGCTTTTAGAAACAAAAGATCAACAACCGATCTATTGAACTATGTGGCACATATTTGGAATAGCATACTTGAGAAAGGTGGTGAAACGTACGTAATCGCATTAGACATCTCAAAAGCATTTGATCGAATTTGGCATGCCAACTTGATCAACAAGCTCGTTGCGTACGGTTTTCATCCCGCAGTCGTGAAGTTGATTCAAAATTTTCTGTCTAACCGATACATCTCGGTATCTATAGATGGCTTTTCTTCTGAGTCCAAATTAATTAACGTTGGTGTACCCCAAGGCTCAGTTTTATCTCCCACTTTATTTTTAATTTATATCAACGAACTGTTGCAAATCACCAGTAACCCAATAAATAGTTTTGCAGATGATAGTACACTGCACAAGTCATTCGTCCCCCTATCTTCAAAGGGTAAAATGCATGAACGAATAAATCCCGTCCGGTGAGACGCTGCCATAAATGTAAACGAGGACCTAAAAAAAGTCGCCGATTGGGGTGACAAAAATTTGGTCAATTTTAATTCCACCAAAACACAGCTATTGATTGTTTCCAGATCAAAGACCGACTTTCCCAACGATATTTCAATTAATATGTGTGACGACCAAATACGCGAATGTGAAAGCATTCGTTTATTGGGAGTCACAATATCCAATGACTTACTCTGGAACGATCATATAATGGCCATGGCAAAGAGCGCGTCAAGAAAACTCGGCCTCCTCAATAGATGTAAAAAATATTTTACTTCGCATCAATTACTCCACATTTATAAGTCCTATATTCGTCCCTGTATGGAGTATTGTTGTCAAGTTTGGGGCGCTGCATCTGTTACTATCCTGGCTCTTTTGGACTCTGTTCAAAAGCGAGCTATACGAATTGTTGGTGATCGAGATTTAACATTAGGTCTTGATTCCCTGCAACATCGTCGCACTGTTGCTGATCTCGTTGTTTTTTATAAATATCGTCACCAGCAGTGCTCGGATGAAATCAGGTCCATAATGCCTCAGACATATGTTTTTCCCCGTCTTACTCGTCAATCGGTGTGTGCGGGCGGTCGTACTGTCGAGATTACTCACTGTCATAGTAATAGAATGCAAAGAGATTTCTTTGTGCGTACATCGTACACATGGAATGCTTTGCCCGAATCAATAGTCTCGAGTGCCTTCAATCCACAAAGATTTAAAAAAAGCGTCCACCTATACCTCAAGACGCATGTTGTTGTGGGACCTACGTCTTAAAAGGTATCTATGTGTTGTTGTGACACATTTTGTAATTCCTACTACACAACACTTCTTATTTAAAAAAAAAAAAAAAAAAAAAATACTCCATACAGGGACAAATGTAGGACTCATGAATGTGGAGTAATTGATTCAGAGTGAAATATATTTTGTTTATATTGTTCATGTTCATTTAATTGATATTCCACATCACGACGAGTCCCTAAGTCAAACCAAAACAAACGTCTGTTCTGCATTCAGTAATGGTTTGAATCGTACATCTGCCTAGAGTTAAAAATATCAATATAAAACGTGTACAGTTGTTCTGAAAATCGCAACGATTTGTGTATATGCCTCGCCAATCTTTTTAACCAATCGAAAATTAACAACCAAAAATATGAATGCCGAAAATATTAGGAAATACTATGAACAAAAAAAAATTTATTTGCAATGAAATGAGAGGGTTTTGCTCTTTGATCTTGAATCTCTGATAGCCCTGAGAAAAAGAAAAAACAACTAACGTCTTTTTTTCTAACGTTGTTGTTATTTGTTAATGAAGAAATAACAAAATTTAATAATAAAATTTAAAAAAATCGAATTTTCTTAACTTTTATTTTTACTTTAAACTTTAGAGAATAAAATTTAAATAATTTTTGATGATTTGCCAAACGAATAAATAAAGAAATTTTTGTTGTTATTTTTAAAAAAAATTTCAAAAAAAATTTTATTAGAGGCGTAGATATAAATCAAATTAAAAAAATGTTTGTTGATTGATTTCCTTATTTTATGTTTTTTCATTTCACCACAATTGAAGAAGCAAATTGTATATTTTTTTAATAAAATGTGTTGTGTAGTAGGAATTACAATATGACATACAATTACAATATGTCACAATAACACATAAAAACCTTTTAAGACCAAGGTCCTACAACAACATACGTTCAAAGGTGTTGATGGACGTAAATTTTTGTTTTTTGTTTTTTATATTTTTTGTTAAAAAATGGATAACTAAACAAAAAATCCTATCACTGACAAAATATGACATAGGCCAATATTTTATGGTGATAGAATAGAGAAAATAAAAGTAAATTAAAAAGTAAATAGCAAATTTTTACAAAAATTTGCTGAAACAAAACAAAAATGTAGTTGCCAATAATCCAGCCAGTTGTATATTCCTTGGTCCTGTGACGCACCATCTTTCTTAATGATTAAAGCCCACACATAGTTATATGAAGGCTCGTTTCTTCAAGGAAGCAATAGCGTCTCATCATCAAGGATTATATCCCAGCTAAGATTGAGGGTGCTACCGTTGGCTGAATACATTTCATCCGCCACCACCCCTAAGATGTCACCTTGGCTAGTGATATTTCACTGCTATTGCCATTGGTATGTGATATCTCACGTTAACTCGTATGTCAATAGCAGGGACTTGAGTACGTGGGGTTGTCACACCCGTAGATCACAAATATAAAAAATTTTCAAAACAATAAAAACTGATCCCTCCATGCGATCAATTAACAAATTGTATGCGATTAATTAATTATTTATAATTAGCTACTAAATTGTACTAAACTAAATCTAAGTTTGATTTAACAAAATTTTCCAATATTAAAACATCAAATTCTACACAATGATTTAGAAACAAAATATTGATTTAGTCAAATAAAAAGCTGACTAAATTGATTCAGCACGTTTAGTACAATCTTGTTTTAGGTGTCAAAGTCTGCAAAAATAAATTATGGCTCTAGATAGGTGAGTAATGTTAGTTTGTTACGAAACCATATTATAAAGGTATTCAGCGATTTTTATATAAATTTAACATTATCTTCGACACATAGTCACTCTTGATCACTCATATTTTGAAGAAAATTTGAAAATAAATTTAAATTTCGAACCTACCCATTAAACTGAACAAAAAACTACGAGATGCATTTATACGAAAAGATTAGCCTTCTAGCCGGATAATGGTTAAAAGATTAGCATGGTCCTTCTAGCCGGATAAATAATTGCCTGTAATTTAAAAATAGAGTTGAATAGAGTTTATAACGAAAGAAACTCTCATGATGTATCTGTTACTACAAAAATTGATGTCCAAAAAGTATTTGACTAAATTTTAATCATCATTCCATGATTAATGACCTTTTTTGAAAACAATAACATTAATTTTGTATAACAAATACTACAATGTTGATATATTTTCCTTAATAAAAATTTTGCTGATGACATCTGAAGCTTTTCTGTCATCATGTTTAATTATTTTTAATCAAAAAGTCAATATTAATAAGATTGTTCTGTAAACAAAGGATATATTGATAGAAAATATTTACGCATATGAGAACGTTAAACATCTTCCTAATATTGATTTTGATAATTTATTTTAATTCATGTCTGTTATACGATCACATTTGTGACAGGCGATTTACTCTTTCTAAATTTTTTAAATAAAACGAGTTATTTCAGGATACCTACCTCTTTTAAATGTCGAATTAGTTGAAATAAATGAAGTGAGCTAAAAAATTTAGTCTGCTAATTTTTTCGGGTTTTGCTTTTGCAGTTATGGTAATTTTTATTTTATTTTATTGTGTAAAAAAAATGGGTACAACAACGAATGTTTGAAAATTTATTGCTGTGACAAATAATGCATATCTACAGAGGTAATAAAAGTTATGAAATATGGTTCTGCTTCTTACAGTTACGAATCGTAGTATACACTCAAAAATCTCTATGAATTCAACATATGTTCTTACCTTTGGCTGCGAAATAAAATTCGCTAAAGGCATAACTATACGGAACGGTGGTTTAGGTACTTCATCACATATCCAAATTTAAAACATTTAAGTAAAATATGAACAAAACAATATCGGCGAGTACTATAACAACAACAACAACAATTGAAATGGCAGTTATATTTATAAAATTTTAATTTAAAACAAACTCAACGTAAACTATCATCAATCACATAATATAAACAAAAACTTTCAAAATATGTACATACATACAAAAATCACGATGTGAGGTTAAATCCAAACGTTGAAAAAATCGTTCAAAATTCTCCGCCTTCTCCAAAAATCAGTGGATACTGATTTACGGTTTTTTTTTATTAAAATGAAATTGATCATCGGTTTATTTTATTTTGATCAATAGATTTTCTAGTTTAACATACATTTCGCATGATTTCATGAAAAATTAAAAAATCGTCCTATCTAGCAAGCCGGCAAATTTGTTGTTATGTATCATAGCAACGACATAATTTTGTTTTATTCTTGAAATAAAATAAAATAGTTTAGACTTTTGATTTGCGAGTTTAATAGTTATAAAAAGTTTATTTATAAATAATGAATAAAACACCAGAAAATGTATTACAAGAACTGTGTAGAAACCAAAAAGCGAATCCATATTTTTATGAGTTCACGGATAAAAATAAAGCTATGATTGCAAGTCTTAAGTTTTATATAACATAATCATAAATGTTTATTCCCGACAACAACTTTTTATAATATTATTGCAATATCCATGACTTTAAGGCATTCATTTTTATGAATACTTAGTCATGGAATATAAAACGTTAGCATAAAATTTTGAAAAAAACAAAACAATGATTACTATTGATAAACAATGAATATCAAAATTATAATTTTTCATGCCTGATAATCATTTAATATTTAAAAATGTGCATATAATATAACTAGGAAGCATGAAATTTTATGAATAGTAAGGTATAAAATAATTTATCCCATACATCATCACTAAATAATAATGTTTGTTTTTCGGTTATTTTATATGATTTGTAGGCATTGAGTATTCTTTATAAGTACGATTTTTAATTTTTGTTTTTTCAACTTTCTTCGTGAATCAAACAATTATTAAATTTATTAATTTAATAAAAATATTTTATTTTCTAACAACTTGTTTCACTTCGTGAAGCTTCGTTTTGTTTCTTGTATATTACTTGGCATATCAAAAGGAAGTTATTGTCATATCATTTCATTATTTTACAATACCAATCGGTTCGATTAAAAAAAGTCTAGCGACAGGTATATCCGCTAGAAAAACGTAGATTTCTTGATCAGACAGATATGCATACAAGTAGAATCAATGTATCAAATTAGTTAAAATCAAAAAACTAAGTAGAAACGGAATTATCCAACACATTTCAATTTCAACTGCAATTATACCATCACACATAATTTATAATCAAACATCATCAAACAATTTTAATTCAAAATCATCTTTGTTGTGGTTTTTTTGTTCTTATTTAATCTTTTTCGAACGGTTACTTAGTGAAAACATAAAAACCAAAGAGAATTTGCTAATTTTCCTATGGTATTAAATGGCTTCAGATTTGTCTACAATAGGTGCATTGAATTGTTTATAAAAATGGAACCTTTTGAGTTAGAAAGCTGGAATCTGGTGAGGCTATAGTTTAAAAGAATGCTTAAAAGTTAAAATGCATTTAAATAACATAAACTGAAACATGATGAAAGCATTGTCTTTTGTGTTCGTTTTCATTTCAACAGCCCTACTTTAGACCTGAACTATTTTTTTTTAAATTTTGGAAAGATTTATATTGTATCTTTGTGCAAAAAAGTTTTCAAATGTGAGCTTGGCCATTTTCACTAGATCAAGGACAAAAAAAATTGGCAAAGTTTTAAAACAGCTGATTTTGCAGGAACCTGGAACGCCAAAGTTGTCATTTGGATAACAATGATAGAAATATGTTCAAATATTCAATATTTTCAAATTTTATTAAAATTCAAACGGAAGTTATAGCGCCCTAGATTATTCAACTTTTTAGGCTCTAGCCGCTTAACTGGCATCCGGATATAGCCAGTTCACGAACTTGTCCAAGACATTATTTGCCGAAACATATACAAAAAGTTATTTTGGTGTAGGTCGAAAAATGCGACCGTGAGAGTGCCGCCAAATTTCGTTATATCTTATTTCGTTACATATATGGGTAATTCTTTTATAACCGAACACCTTTCTGACCGACCCATTTTTGATTTGGCTGAAATTTTTTTTTTGGGGTTTTTTATCGAAAAAAAAGATATACGTGTTCGAGGATTTTTTTTTTTTTTTGGAAAATAGAGCTGTTTTAAATTTTGAGAATTTCGTGATTTTTGGCTTGAAGACTTATTTTCAAAAATTCATAACTTTGGTTTTATAGAAGATAAAAGCTTTTTCTTTTTTTATTTGAAAGCTAAAAAATAGAGTTTTTTAAAAATAAATATTTTCAACTAAAGTTATGACTAAAAATTGATTTTAACATTTTATTTGTTTATAACAATAGGAATTTGTTAATAATTTTTATAAATAACACTTTTTTTAAATTGCCTCTCTATTCTTTAAAATAAAATAGACAAAAAGTGTCTATCTTTGCCAGAACCAAAGTTATGAATCTCTGAAAACAAGTCTTCAAGCCAAAAATCACAAAATTCTCGACATTTAGAACCGCTCTATTTTCCCTAAATAAAAAAATCCTCAAACAAGTATATCGTTATGTTTATATAGAACCCGTAAAAAAATTTTCAGCTAAATCAAAAATGTCTTAGTCACATTTGTCCTAATCTGTTCGGTATGTAAAAGAATTTTTATTTAGCGTATGGTTTTTTTTGTGACACACCAAAAAATTAAACTTAAAAATAGGTAGACTATTCTATGAAATCTACCTAAAACAATACATGGATAGACATTAAATGAACTTACAATCGATTTGATTGCGCGTCTTTTAAGTAAAAATTAAAAAGTAAAATATTTGAACATTGAGCAGTACATTTGAACATTAGATGTTTACATCGAGCGAGTCTATCCATGCTACTACATCGGGAGTTGCCAAATGGATGTCTGAGATGTTGCCATTGTAACGTCGAATTGGACACACAGTTGCAATGTGTTTTATAGTTTGTTGTGGAGCGCCGCAGTCACACTCACGGGACTCTGAAATGCCCCACTTGTAGAAAGAATCAGCACAACGTCCATGATTCGTTCTTATTCGGTTTAATGTAGTCCAGGTATGACGTGGCAAATCGAAACCAGGTTGGGTAGAAGTCGGGTTAGTAATAGAAAGGCCAGTTGTGTTGTAATGTTGCCAGGAGGTGTCCCAGGCATCCAAGATATTAAAATCAGTTGCCAGCAGCTTGCTGGCAGTTTTATTTGGAGGCTTTCTTGACTTCAATCGACAACAAGTGTGGTCACCGTAATATTCGTGCAAGGGTAACGTGGTGTTGTTAGTTACCTTTTTATGTTCACGCATGAGAGCATGCGAGCGTCTGAGTGCAGGTGGAGCGATATTGCTTAACACAGGGAGCCAAGGTAAAGGGGTGGATCTGATAGTACCACTTATAGTACGCATCGTAGCATGCAGCTGGCAGTCAACTTTTTGAGTATGTGTGCTATTCAACCAGACTGGTGCGCCATACTCAGCCACTGAGTAAACCAGACTTAGAGCAGTTGTTCGGAGGGTAGCTGGAGTAGCACCCCATGTAGAGCCTGCCAGTTTGTGCAATATATTGTTTCTCGTTTTAAGTTTTTGTGACGTATTTTCTAGGTGGAGTTTAAAAGAAAGAGTTCCATCGAGAGTAATGCCCAGGTACTTTGGCTGTTGATTGTATTTAATGACAGTGCCGTTAAATAACACTGATAGTTCGTGTTTTGCCAGTTTGTTGTTTAAGTGGAAACAGGAGCTCTCGGTTTTACTTAGATTGGGAAATAAACTCCACGTTCGAAAGTAGTCATTCATTATCGCTAGGTCAGTTGAGAGCAAATCCTCCAAAACACCCATGTCTTTGTTTTGAGTGGCCAGGGTCCAATCATCAGCGTAACCAAATTTCTTTGATGTTGTGTCAGGAATGTCATGAATGTACAGATTAAAAAGTAATGGCGCCAGGACGGAACCCTGTGGTAAACCATTGTTAAGCATTTTAGACCTACTGCAGGAATTATTTAGATGAACTTTGAATACACGATTACTCAGCATGTTGTTAATTAAACGCGAGATGGTGCTGCAAGGTATTGCATTGAACAGCTGATATATAACCCCAATTCGCCAGACCGTGTCATATGCTGCAGTAAGATCGATGAATACTGCGCCTGTTTTTAGTTGTTTTTGATACCCAGCTTCGATATAGGATGTTAGAGCGAGCAATTGGTCAGTGCAACTGCGATTGGGACGAAAACCAGCTTGTTCGACTGGGATCTGGTCATTCAATATCGGTGCGATACGATTGTATATGAGCCGTTCTAGCAATTTATAGCAGGTGCTCAAAAGGGCAATCGGGCGATAGCTTCCTGGTTCATTGGATGGTTTACCTGGCTTAAGTATCGCTATCACTTTCGTAGTCTCAAAATGTTTTGGTAGGTTGCCGGTTTCTAG
The DNA here is from genome assembly GCA_963693315.1 of Diogma glabrata. Classification (NCBI taxonomy): domain Eukaryota; kingdom Metazoa; phylum Arthropoda; class Insecta; order Diptera; family Cylindrotomidae; genus Diogma; species Diogma glabrata. The sequence continues at coordinate 78,959,253 of OY856188.1, forward strand.
GACATTCGAGAAAAATTTAGTTAGCCACTGTTTTACATTTTTTCCAGCATTCTTAAGAAATTCTGGAAAAATGCCATCGTAGCCAGCTGCTTTTCCGTTTTTTGTTTGGGACAGAGCTGATTCTAGTTCTTCGCTACTAAAAGAGTTCGCATACTTCGATGGAGACGAGCAATTGCGCTTCATTTCTCTTAATTTGCGTTTAATTGTTCTCTTATGAAGGCGATTAATAGAAGCACGAGACATATTTACTATATGATTTGCGATGTCCTCTGGATTTATTTCATTGTTAGTACGAGTAATTGAGTTTGAGCCACCCAGTTTCCGAAGAAGACTCCATGCTTCCCTGCTTGAATGGGAAAAATCAATGTTTTCAACAGCCTTAATCCACTTTTGTTTTCTCGCGGCGTCCAGTGAGTATATTAAGTCATCAGCCACGTCTGCCTCACCACTACTAAGGTACTCCTCATATAATATATCGCTCTCTTTACTCCAGCCCGGAATATAATCTTCACGAAAGCCTCTTGGGATGCATTTCTTTGCAGTTGAGATGATGGCTCCAACAAATCTATCGTAATTTTTAGGAATGGGTTGGATCCAGCGAATCACTGCATCCAACTTCATCCTATATTTATCCCATTCAGCTTTGTTAAAATTCCATCTAGGTTGAGAAGTAGAGTTAACGAGTGGAATTTGGATTCCTACCTCAAGAATTACTGGACGATGTTGAGAGCGTGGAAAACCTTGTAAGACAGTCCTAGATATTGGAATAGGGTTACGTTGTTCGTTTTTTGTGGAAAAACAGAGGTCGGGATTGTAATCACGTCGCCATCTTGCAGATCTAAAGGTTTTCAAGCCTTTCGCATCATATACCAGGAACATGTTGTTATCATCCGCCCAGTCGGTCAGTTGCACGCCATTGGTATTATTATTTGAGTAGGACCACTGAGTGTGATGGCTATTGAAGTCACCAGCATATATTGCTGGATGGTAAAATAATGGTAGAGTAGCAGCTGGCCATCCTGTATTTGGAGGCTTGTATACGTTTACAATTTTCGTGTCCGATATATCAACAACAATAAGATGTATATCGTTGTCCGTCTGTGTAAGTACGTGCGTGCAGTTCACGATTTCTGACTTAACATACGTGGCAGATCCATATGATTGATGGTAAATAGCACTAATTAATTTGTAACCAACAATGTTTCCTCTAGAGGTAAATTGCGCTTCATCTGCTGCATGCGTTTCTTGCAGAATTATAACGTCGATGTCGTAATCTTTTAATAATCTTTGTAAATGTTCAGTTTTTGACTTGCTTATGCCTTCAATGTTCAATTGCAAAATACGGACTGAAGGTCCAATATTTTTTGTCTTATGGTGCTGAAAAGTACCGTTGTTATTGTGATTCTGATTTTGGTTTTGGTTCATATTTATTTTTTTTTTTTTTGTTGTTTTTTTTTGTATCACAGCCAAGAGTTCGAAATGAAATGTTTGGCTACCAAGTTGAAATAGACTATTTGCGTAATCCAGGGTTCAGCACGAGGAGCATATCTATTTCACACACCCAAGAATGACCCATATATATAGATTTTTTGTCGTCCCGCGCTCGATAAATTAATTTATTTCTAACAGTAAATATCATTTCTCCATTAAAAAAAAATACTTTTTTTATAGGAAATTGAACGCCAAATACGATGATTATATTAAAAATTAATTTCATTGGTGGGGCGGGGCAGTGGTTAAAATTTAGTTTTAACATTTTATTTGTCTATAACAATAGGAGTTCGTTAATAACTTTAGTTGAAAATATTTATTTTTAAAAAATTCCATTTTTTAACTTTCAAATAATAAAAAGAAAAAGCTTTTATCTTCTATAAAACCGAAGTTATGAATTTTTGAAAATAAGTCTTCAAGCCAAAAATCACGAAATTCTCAAAATTTAAAACAGCTCTATTTTCCAAAAAAAAAGATAAAAAACCCCTAAAAAAAATTTCAGCCAAATTAAAAATGGGTCGGTCAGATTTTGTCCAAATCTTTTCGGTTTATAAAAGAATTACCCATATATATAAACTTTTTTTTCATTTTTATTTTCCGTCTCCGCTTATCATATATAGTCGTTTGCCACCAAAATTTTTCCGAAATTCTGAAATGAAGCACTCCAATAGGTAGATTTTTATATGAAATCTACCTAAAACCACAAAATAATTATATTACAATCAAACGGTATTTATTTATATTCTCTTTTAATTTATATTCTCTATTTATTGATAGTGAAGAAACTGTCGAAAGGTATTTTATAGTCAAAAATTATTGTTCTATATGCAACTTTATTTTGTGAACATAGATTTTATTTATCAGGGAAAGTTCAAAATATATTAGTAATAAATATTTACATACATTTATATTATTTATTTTCCTAAATTGTAAATTTCTAAATAATTTTTATAAATTATAAATGTTTATTCCTGATAACCACTTTTTATAATATTATTGCAATATCCATGACTTTAAGGCATACATTTTTTTGAACTCGTGGAATAGAAAAACCTCGCATAAAATATTAAAAGAAACGAAACTGTGATTACAAGTCACAAACAAATAAATAACAAAAATATAATTTTTCATACCTAATAATCATGTTGTATTTCAAAATGAGCATGAAATAGATCTAAATAATGGATAGATTTTAAAATTCACTAAACTTTTTTGTAGAATTTGAGTTGTATATATATAAACTACAAGCGAAAAATAATTTTATTCTGTTAGTTAGTGATCATTGGGTAGCTTCTGTAAACATAATCTTTAAAACGTATGGGTATGACTATTTAAAAGTAAGTGTTGGTGTTCCTTCATTCAAATGATAGGTAAATGGTAAATACAAGATATAGTAATATAATTGAAATATAATATATGACAGGTTTAGTTAGAAGACTTTCATCAAATGCTAGGAATAAAAAAAACCCTGGTTAAATAATTTATTTATACCTAAGCGACATAAATTTATGAATTAGAGGCATGTTTTTTTATAAAACAAAGTTATATTTTGTTCTCTAATAAGTATACAAATTTTGTACAGCAAATTTTTTTTTGTTCCTTACTGGTCATGCTATGTACCCAATATTCATAAAATTATGAATAATATTCATAATATGCTTCATAGTAATTTTTCAAAACAGTATTCCTTATAAGTATATAATACACCTGGCTTATTCATGGTTGAAAATCAACGTAATTTAAGCATGAAATATACCCTATTAAGCATAAAAACCCTAGATTTCTGTCCGTGCATAAGGTTTATTCTATACCTGTAAAGCTAGGAACAGAAATACGTGTTCTATAATTTATTATTCCTAAGCGCCATAATTTTATAAATAAGAGGCATGATATTTTACAAAAAATATTGTTCCTTATAGTCATATTTTGCTATCTAATAAGTTTACAATATTTTTTCAACAAAGTTATTTCTCTATTCCTAATTAGCCATGCTACGTACACTATATGTATAAAATTCATAGAGTAATATTCATAATAAGCACTTTAGTGATTTTTTGAACAAGTATACCTTATAAGTATTTAATACACCTGGCTTATTCACGGTTGAGAATTAACGTAATTTAAGCATGGAATATAACCTATTAAGCATAAAAAAAACCTTGATTTCTATCTGTGTTACTATAGAAGATGGAACTACATCGCGTGATAAAGTTTTTATAAATAAACTAATCGCTTCCGATCAAACTACCAAAGCCATTGGTCAATTTAAAGAAGATACTCAAAAAAATGTTGGCAGTAATATGATAAAAGGAAAAAAAACAGCGAATTACTTAAAATAAATTTCAATATTAAAATCCAAGACGTTCACGGTAATGCGATTGGTGAGTTATTAGAGTTTTGTGTTCAACGAAAGCACCCGATTCCCAAATTTGAACTATTAATTGGCGATGAACCAGAATTTACATATAAATGTACAGTTGCATCCGTCAGTCGAAGTGCAAAATATACACCTGAAGACGGCGCTAAACAAATGGTGCCCGAAAGATGTTAAATATTTTACAAAACGTTTGTAACAGTATTCATGATTTATGAAATAAAATTATCTAGTTTTTCACTAATTTTTTAGATGTCTTATGATAAACTGGATGGACCAATCAGAACTTTAAATTCATTTTTAGATGAAGAGGATTATAAATCCTATAAAAAAATAAAAACTTATTTAGCGGTTAAAAATTCTGATATAAAACAACGAACCGAAGTTAAATTATGTGACCGAAATAATTATTTTAAAAATTTTGACATAGAAAAAAAACGTTCGACTCGTTCTATTTTATTTTCATCAACTTATGATTCGAAAGAAAAATTTAATTTAATTTTAAGTTTGAATGAATTAGAATATAAAATCACAAATGTTCATGATGGATTGGATATGTTTTGTTTGAAAGGAGATTTTGATTGTGTTATTGTGGCACCACCCGAAAAATTGTATGACGATGTCCTAACTTATATTCAAGTAATGATGGAAATTTAAAAGAATCGAAACAGTAGTTCTGTCTTTATTATTTGTTTCTAAAAGTTTTTGGTCTATTATAAGTTAAGTCTATTGTATTGTTTTTGGTCTAAAGTAATATTGAAATATTACTTTTATTGTTACTTTATCCACATGTTTTAAATAAATCTTGGTTTAATTATATTCGTTTATAAAATTGTGTTTTTTGTTTGTTTTTAACTTAACAGCAAATTACAAAACTATAAAAAATCACAATATTTTTCATAATTTATTTTTCGGCTAACTTCACTTCGTTAAATATTACATCAATTTAACAGCAAATTACAAAACTATAAAAAATCACAATATTTTTCATAATTTATTTTTCGGCTAACTTCACTTCGTTAAATATTACATCAACCCGGACCGAACACCCAAAACAGTTAATTATTTTGATTTTATATGTCAAACTTTATTAAAGCGCTTTCTATACAACATTTAACTCTGTTTTTTTGCCGCCATATAATTAAATATTTTTTTAATCTTTGATATAATAACCTAATAATTAGTATTTCATTTTTCAAAAAGCTTTAACATTTAAATTAAAACAAATTATTTCTTTTATGATAAATGAGTGCGTTTAGTACTATGCAACTCATACAAAAAACATTATTTATTTTATCGCACTTGCTCGACCGAACACTAGAATTGTTTGAATAACAGAAAGTACCCAAGGAGATATGAAATTTCCTGACAGTGACGGTAAGAAACATTCTCAAACAGGGATGCATTGAGCAAAATGGTAAGGCGAAATGGAATTAATTTAACATTTCCGCGTATTTAAATCAGTTTTCATTTCACATTAATAATACCAGCTTGGTATTACTGCTTTGTATTTTAATTTTTGTGACTCCAGTGATAACATCAGTGATAACCGAACCAGTAGGCAGTAGTCATATTTCGGTAATTCCTGGAAAATTGTACATAATTATAACAATTATAAATTAATAATTATAACAATTATAATAACTTATTTTAATTGTTTATCCGACAATTGTTTCGTTTTATTCAAAAAACTATCTTCAAGGATAATATATTAAAAAAAAAATAATTCTTATACAAAAAAAACAAGTAATAATCTAACAACAATATTGACATAAAATGATTGATTTAATAGTAATTTAATCAATAAGTCTTAATTGTTATAGTTTATTCTCAAGCAAAAGTGCAAAATTTGAGCGCAGCACGAGCGAGAATTTTTAATTTGCGAGAGAATAAAATTCACTAAACACGATTCGATTACAATACTTTGTCCTCTGACAGAGGAGGATTGTTTATGTTACGGGTAACCTGTTCTTTTATTATTATATATATAAAATATTTTATCCTCTTCCAGCTATTAATATCAACTTCATTTTTATGTTTTTTCCATAATAATAGTATTGTTTTCTCACCTATTGAATAATGAACTTAACCTATTGTATTATGAAAATTTTCCATTTGAATTTTTCTATTAAATCGAACTTTATTGTGCTGAATTTGTATAACAGTAGCATTGGCAAATATTTTTGTTAATTTTCCTCATTATATAGAAATTATATATGGCAGTACAACCGAAAAGATATAAGTCTGCAAGTGGTAAAGCATATTTGCACAATCCACCAGCCCATAAAGCGGCACGTTCACGGTATTTGCAGGGACAACACATATGAATCAATAAAAAATTTTAAAATACATGTTCAAAACATCTGCGGATTGAACGCTAACCATGACCACGTGCAACATCATCTTGAGCACGACAAACCGAACATTCTATTCCTTACAGAAACACAAGTTTCTGAAAATTTTCTCTTTATAGAATCGCTTAATTCCAAATATAGACTCGAATCAGCTTTCAAACTCCATCAGGGCGTATGCGCATTCATTCATGAGAGTGTTGCGTATACGCGCTTTCCAAATTTTGAACTACACGGTGACGGCTTCAATACAAAGGTTTTAAAGATTTGTCTTCCAGAAATGACTTTTTTTTACAAAAGCTTTATACCGGTCCCCCAGCAAACGTAACCCAAACTTTTTTAATTTACTGACAAAAATTGTGGACAAGAATAGAGCAAAGTTCCCTAATTGTGAAGTTATCGTTAGCGGTGATTTCAACGTCCACAACAAATCATTTTTGAAATTCTCCAAATCGACCGACGATGTTGACAATAGTGGAAAACTGGCAGGAATTTTTGCCGCGTCTCAGGGCCTATTCCAAATTGTTAAAAACCCCACTTTCACTCCCCGTAATGGCGGTGATAATAGTTTTCTTTTAGATCTCTCTCTTACCACAATGCCAGATATTACGAGTGTCGATGTCGCGAAAGGTAGTATTGGAAATTCTGATCATTATTTAATCTCATCAGTTATCAAAACTGATTTACTTAAAACTACAGCTCCCAAACCCCGTAAAATATTTCACTACTCAAAAATGGATAAGAGTGGTCTTCAAAATTTTTTCCATGGTTTCCCTTTCGACCGTCATTGTTTTTACACTGACAATGTAAATGTTTCTGCTCAAAACTTTACAGAAACCATCCAATTTGCTATCAATAAATTTGTCCCTTTCTCCATAGTAAAACCCAAACAAAAATACTTGTATTCGAAAGCTGCCAAAACGGCAATTAGAAACAAACGTAGATCATTTAATATTTGGATTCATAATAAAACTCCCACTAATCGATCTCAATTATCTAAAGTCCAACAAAATATCTAACCAGATTATCTCAAACGAAAAGACTGAAATTGACAGAGCGAAAGCTTCAAAACTTACGTCTATGTCTGTTTCTGACAAGAGTTTCTACAGTGCCATTAATTCTTTAAATTCTGGTACAAAACTTTCTATTCCCCTCATTATTGATGGTGATTTAATCGTCAATGATCCCGCAAGAAAAGCTAACTTGTTCGCTGAATACTTTGCTCTGAACTCTACTGTTTTGGAAACTCCTAAAGAAATACCCCAAATCCAGTCTTCACACTGAAAAAAAACTTTGGGTACTATTAACTAAAATCATAGTTGTCAGTACTCAAGTTTTGGGTAATGAGAACCTTTTGTTATCATAAAAGAATAACTTTAGTTAATCAACTAAATTAAAAAATAAGAAAAGTTTCTTTGATTTATCAAAAATTTTGTGTTCACAACAAAAGAGTTTTCTTAACTTTCAGAGAACATTTTGTTCTGTTAAATAAAGGTTAATTTATTATTACAGAAATTCAATACATATAAAAAAAAATTTTAATAAACATTTTGTTTAATTGAATATAATTTATTTATTATTAAAAAAAATAATAGTTAATCTTTAAAGAAGTTTTTGTATGTTAAAAGAAGTTTTAGTTCTTATAAATAAAACATTTTGTTCAATTGAATATAATTTATTTATTATTAAAAAAATATGAGTAAATTTTTAAAGAAGCTTTTGTTATTATAAATAAAAGATTTGTTGTTTTTGAATAAAGATTTATTTATTTATTTCATTTTCGCAATACAAATTTATAACATTAAAAAAATATAAAATTAAATTAAATAATCCAATAATATTTTCACATTTATATATTAGCATATTCATATACTGTATATTTACTATATATACTGTATAATTAAATAAATATTTACTGTATATGCAATATATATATATATATATATATATATATATATATATATATATATATATATATATATATATATATATATATATATATATATATATATATATATATATATATATATATATATATATATATATATATATATATATATATATATATATATGTATATATATATATATATATATATATATATATATATATATATTTATATTATATATATATATATATATATATATATATATATATATATATATATATATATATATATATATATATATATTATATATATATATATATATATATATATATATATATATATATATATATATATATATATATATATATATATATATATATATATATATATATATATATATATATATATATATATATATATATATATATATATATATATATATATATATATATATATATATATATATATATATATATATATATATATATATATATATATATATATATATATATATATATATATATATATATGTATATATATATATATATGTATATATATATATATATATATATATATATATATATATATATATATATATATATATATTTAAAAATTTTAAGTAATATATTTACATAGTGATAAAATTCAGTAATAAAATTAAATTAAAATAAATTAAACAATCTAATAATATATCCATATTAACATAATAGCATATTAATATACTTTATCTTTAATATACTTTATCTTTAATATATATATTTACTATTTATACTATATATTAAATTATAAATATATTTCCTATATATACAATATATACAATATATAAAATATATATTTTAAATTACATATTTACATATTCGTTTATTACTATTGTATATTAATAAATTTATTGTTTTAAGTTTTTGCATCTTCATTTTTTAAAAAATTGATTAATGTTGTTACATTTGAATGAATTATTTCCTTTTCTAAAATAATATCATAAAAAAATATTTGTATGAACTGCCACACTTTGCTACATTCTATAGGATAATTCAAATTAAACACAAAAAATATTTTGAATAGAATATCGATTCCCGTTTGAATATTCGGTACAACATATTTGATTTCATCAAAATAAATATAGATAGCTTTTGGATTGATAATGCTTCCATCGATTAAAATGAAAGGCTGTATACATTCATGATTCTCTTTTAATTCCGAAATAAAGTTTTTTATTTGTGTTGGAGAGCTACACACTTTGATGAAGGACTCTTGGGATTTGCAGATTGAAAATTTGTTACATCGCTTTCCTTTATCAGTAAGATATGTATATTGTGCAGTTGTTGGTTTTAGTATCGCATGTAATAAATGAAAAATGGCAACTGCTTTTCCTTCTGTAAAATATAAAATTTAGATTAAAACAATAAATATTTTCCTAAAAAATAAAACCTACTTTTGCAATTAAAATCTTTATGATTAATTTCATTATAAAGTTTGCGGTTAGTTATATCTTTTATGTGTGTTTTATAAAAATTGTTCATATAGCATTCGAATTTCTCATACATGTCAAAAATTCTCTTACTGTCATTATAAATGCCGCTAAAATCAATGTTAATCTGCAAAACATACAGAAAGAATTTCAAAAATATACGTACATTTCTAAAATTTTATGAATTTTCTAAATTACCAGTTTAAATCCATTGGACTGTTTATACTGTGGCCACTGTTCCATAATTTCATTGGTTTGTTTTGTATTTTTAATATTTTCGCTGCGGTAAGAGATAGTCTGAACCCAATGATGGAAAAGTTCTTCTTCCGTGAGTGCGGCATATTTTAAGGCCCGAAGATATTCATCAACAGCTTCAACTGGGTACAATTGATTTTTTTGGGTTGTAATCACTTCTTCACCCTTGGAACATTTTTGGGTGTCAACTTGAAATGTCAACCCACTTTTTTTCAAATTATTCCTTTTGTTGTGGTATTTGGTGTAAAGCCGTCCAAGTGGTGCCAAATTTTTTCTCTTTTGATAGTATACTGTCTGAAATTATTAAATGATATTATGTAGTATTACCAGTATACGATGTCAGACGTTGTTTTTATTACTTGTTCTTCTGTTGGGAACATTTCAGTTATCTCTAATGAAATCAGTTCACAACTATCAGTCGATAGATGTAAATTATTTTTTAAAAAATAATCTATTATTATGTCCACCAATAATCTGCGGTTTATTTCATTAAAACTTTTATTTAAATCATAAAAAGCTTTCAACATCTTTCCTTGGGTATCGGTAGACATAAGATGTTGGAGATTAAAAATAGAAGAACTGGGTTGCCAGACTGAGGGTGATGCTGGTGATTCTGGTATTGTATTATTTGAAATGCATAAAGATTCTCCACTTAATGTACCGATTGGGTTTCTATTGATTGTGTTTCCATGTTCTTCTTGCCATTGTGTGATTTCGTGCTCGAAATCAATTTTTTCACCGTAGGAGAACCCTTCGAGCAGCTTTTCAATGTGGTGAATTCTTAGTCGTTTTAATTGTTTAATATAAACTTTCTCATCTGCATAATAAAAAAATTGTGTTTAAAATAAAAAATTTAATATAAGATTGGCATATGTAACTTACTGTTCAATCGAGGATACAGTTGTTCCAAATTCCATAACTGAAGCAAGTTTTGAAGTTCCACTTGTTCGTTTGAGAAAGCTATGGCATCGTCGTTAGGTATAATCACAAAGCTTGTTTGATTATGGACTTCGAATTCCATTTCATTGGTAGTTTGTGGTGGCAATATTTCCATCAAATTGTTATTATATTGGTCCATTTTGATATTACGGTTGACTTTACGGTTCTTATTTTTAAATAAACTTCTTAAACTTAAATAATATACAAAGTAAATACTAATTTTTACAATTTTAATATTATTAATACTTATATAAAACTATATAAACAAGATCATAACTTTACATTTAAATTTGACTTAGCTTATAAAATTGCTTAGTTCTTATCATATACGAACTGTTTAAAAGTTTTGATATCTCAAATGGTGGGCCACTAAACTGACTGATATCTATTAGATCAACTGATACAGAATCTGTATTAACACAGTATCCCCTAAAATGTGAATCATATCTGGTTATTTGAAGTTTATCACAGAGGAGTTTTATTTCTGAACCCATGATTATGATTTCAAGAATTTTATAAACTTTTATTTGTTCTGAAATAGATGTTTCTCTAATAAGGCAAAACCCAATTTTAAGATACAACCCATTATAGGTAATTGCTGACACACTAATAAAATCTGTATTGCGCATATTAAGCAAATTACAAATATAATCATTGTATTGACCAACTATACATGTTGTCAATTCAAATGGCTTCAATACTATTTTATTGCAGTAAATTGAATTGGCAAATTTTAGTTGAAATTTTTTAGCCAGAGTAAGTGAAACGTGTTTTCTAGATGTGGTAGAAGAAGCATACAATTTAAATTCTCTATGTTTACCTTCATACCGCATGCTCCAAAAGCAACGTGGTGGCCCGGAGTTTACTATCACATTGGGATAATGTGTTAGGAAATGAAATTTTGGTTTAAGAGAATCATTGAAAAGACGTTGGTACTCCAAATTATGGTTTTCTATTTTTTCCTTTAATAAAGCAATATTAGTGTGCGAAAATTCATAATTAAGCAAAATATCATTAATGTCCACTAAGTTTAACAAAAACAACCATACCTCGTCGTTGTTTGGAATTTTATCTCCAACAATCAAAGGCAGAAAATGAAGGAAAGTCATCATTTCTCTCGCACACATTTTTAAATGGAAATTTTTTATATGGTTTTGAGAAATTGGTGGAGAAATATTTTTAATTTCCAAGAAACCGTAATTAAAATTTTGCTTACGCAGGTTTAAAGTGTCTAATGAAAAATAGTTTTGTTTGTAAATTAAATAATTAAAAACGTGACATAGATCATAATGACAGACACCTTCATATATATCATGCATTAAATCTACTGCAAACTTTGATTAAACATCAAACGAAGGTATTTGATTGAATATTGATTCTTTCTTAACGCCAGTTAAACTTGGGTCGTTTACACAAATATCACTTTGGTAATTGATTTTGTTTCGTAGTCCTCCAGTATTTTCAACTCCTAACTTTCTGGTAGTTTCCTTACTTTCCTTGCATAATCTACAGAAATAGTTAGATGAAAATGAGCAATTAAAATCTAATAAAGCATTTAAGCTCAAGTTATCTCCTAAAACTAATCCCAGTATAAATTGAACTCGTTTTGTACCTTGACTAGTAACAATATCCAAACCTGTTTCTTCTAAAACTTTTAGCTCTTGTATGAGTGATTTTAGCGACATAGAATTTTCATATTCTTTTAAATCAATCGCTTTGATGGAAGCAGCTAAATAAATATTTTCCAATTTTGAAGAATTTTCAGCAACTGGAAATGAATAGTAGAAGTTTGTGACTGATTTACTTTTAGAATGTGCACCTAACGGGTTATTAATTTCAAAGTCATCTGCATACAAGAAATAGGGAATTAAAATACTGTTTTGATACAGTTTTGCTTTTTCTTTCCATAAATTACCTTGCACAAAATGTGAAATTGAATTAGGACTGTTTCTAAGGCTTTCCAATTTATGCAAACACTTTAGTAAAAAATCATCGCATTCAAATACTTTTCGGAATTGAAACTGAATAGGCAAAAGTGTTCCAACAGACTGTAATTCATCTATTGCTATTTCTCCGTTTTGATGAACTTCTGTTATTTTCTTACTGATCGTAAACTGTTGTGGAGGGACCATTATATCGATGTGTTCTAAATATTTATTGAACTTATGTTCCGTATCAAACTTAGTGAATGGATTTTCACAAAATTTCAAAATTGTTTTAAATTCAAAGCCCACATCTTCTGTTAAACAATTGTTCAAAGAATCTAAAATAGGATTTAAAATTAAATTTTGAACACTTTTGAATATCTAGCACATCTTTCTTATTTAAATTGTTTTTACTATGAAGGTTTAATAAGAATATGCATGCAGCATTTTCTATGATATTAATGGCCTCCTTATAGTTAAAATTATTTAATTTAATATTTTTGTTAGTATAATGAATTTGATCATTATTTTGAGAATGCAATAATGATAAATAAGAGTCTGTTGAAAATTCACTTTCATTGGACACTTTCTCTCTTAGTCCAATTTTATGATCTTTAAAATGTTTAACGAGAGCATGTCTACGAAATGATCGAACATTCTGAAATGAACTTGAACAATTGGCTTCACAACAACGGTAGGTGTCATAAGTTTTTAGCTTATGAACTTTATGGAAATGAGATATCAAATCTTTCAAACTATTAATATTATGCAAGCACTTAAAACATTTCATTTTAAAACAATTTAATATTACGTTTAAAAAAATATATTGTTTGTTACATATACAAATTCTAACAGTCACCTGTATTTGGAATAAAAAATTTTGTATAAAAATGTGTGCCGTAGTTTGAAAAAACACGTTTTTAGTCGTAATTTTAGTTTCCTAAATTACTAAATAATGCAATACTCACTTGAACTTGAACCGAAATTTTATCAATGAATTTCACTTTGCAACAAAATTAAACAAACAAAATAACTTTTCCACTTTTCACAAAGGATAAATAATTCAATTCAGGTTTTTAAATGTAAATTTAAGAATTTTATTTTAAATTTTCCAAAATTTTGAATGAGTTACACTTTCGACGTCAAAAAAATTGTGAAACAATTAATTCCAAAACAAATTACAAGTATTTCTAACGGTACTTTTTCCTTCTTTTTGGGATAACTAGATATTTATTTATTATAACTAAAATTTGTGCACGGATAACAAAATATTTAGTTAATGTAGGAGAACAAAAGATTTTATTAAATGAATATATGAATTCCATAGAAAGAGAAAACATATTACGTTCAACTTTTATAGAAATGAAACAAAAGGCAAAAGTAATTTTTGTTATTTTTATTAGCAACGAAAATTTTTGTTTTATTAACAATTTTTTCTCTTAATGAACTAAATATTTATTTATTCTTACAAAACAGATTTTTCTTGCATTCAACGAAAGTTTTCGTTAAAATAAATTGTCTTATTATTTATATTAACGAAAATATTAATTATATATAACTAAAAATTTAAGAAAACCTCCATCGTTGAGATAACTAAATATTTTTTTAAGAAACAGAACTTTTTTTTTTGCATTAAATAAACTTTAGTTGTAGATACTAAATTTTAATAACTAAAGTACTTTAGTTAATAAAAATATAGGATTTTTTTCAGTGCAGGAGTTAATATGAATGAACTTCACTTCAAACCCAAAACAGTCGCTAAACTTTTAAAGGGGTTAAACATCAACAAAGCCTCAGGAATGGACAATATTCCACCCATTATTTTAAAAATCTTTTCCAAAGAACTTGCATCAACTTTGACTAAAATATTCTACCAATCCTACAAATCTGGTATATTTCCCTCGTGCTGGAAGTTGGCAAATGTCCAGCCCGTCCCCAAAAAGGGACCAAAATCCGATATCTCAAATTATATGCCAATAGCTTTACTATCGGTCCTATCCAAAATCTACGAGCATTATATTAATACAAACATTTCAAAATTTCTGGAAGAAAATCATTTGATATCAGACAGCCAATACGGTTTTCGAAACAAAAGATCAACTACCGATCTATTAAACTATGTAGCGCATTGTTGGAACAGCATACTTGATAAAGGTGGTGAAACATACGTTATCGCTTTAGACATCTCCAAGGCTTTCGATCGAGTCTGGCATGCCAACTTAATCAACAAGCTCGTTGCGTACGGTTTTCATCCCAATGTTGTGAAGCTGATTCAAAATTTTCTATCCAGCCGATACATTTCGGTCTCCTTAGACGGATTTTCTTCTGAGTCTAAACTAATTAACGCTGGTGTACCTCAAGGCTCAGTATTGTCCCCAACCCTATTTTTGATTTATATCAACGAATTGTTGAAAATCACCAGCAACCCAATAAATAGTTTTGCAGATGATAGTACTCTGCACAAGTCGTTCGAGCCCCTTTGCTTCAAAAGGTAAAATGCACGAACGAATTAATCCCGCCCGGAGAGACGCTGCCATAAACGTGAATAAAGACCTAAAAAAAGTCGCCGATTGGGGTGACCAAAACCTGGTCAATTTCAACTCTACCAAAACACAGCTGTTGATTGTTTCCAGATCAAAGACCGAGTTCCCCAAAGATATTTTATTCAGTATGTGTGATGAACCAATAGGTGAATGTAAAAACATTCGTTTATTGGGTGTCACAGTTTCAAATGACCTACTCTGGAACGATCATGTAATGGCGATGGCCTCTTAAATAGATGCATAAATTTTTTCACTCCATACCAATTGCTCCATGTTAATAAGTCCTATATTCGTCCCCGTATGGAGTACTGTTGTCAAGTTTGGGGTGCTGCTTCTGTTTCCATCTTGGCCCTCTTAGACTCTGTTCAAAAGCGGGCTATGCGAATTGTGGGTGATCGAGCTTTGGCATCAAAGCCAGATTCCCTACAACATCGTCGCACTGTTGCTGACCTCGTTGTTTTTTACAAATATCGTCATCAACAGTGCTCAGATGAAATCAGCGGCATCATGCCTCAAACTTATTCTTACCCCTGTTCCACTCGGCAATCGGCTACCGCAACCAGTGAAACGGTCGAGATCCCGCGCTGTCATACTGGCAGATCGCAGAAAGACTTCTTTGTCCGAACTGCATACAAATGGAATAGTTTGACGGAACCCTTAGTCTCAGGTGGCTTTAACTCGCAGAGGCTTAAAAAAAGCGTTCATCAACACCTTAGAACGCCAGTTGTTGTGCGACCTAGGTCTTAAAAGGTATTTATGTGTTACACTTTTTATTTAAAAAAAAAATATTTTTTTGATATTCAATTGTAATCTTTGTTACTATACAGTTTTTTAATTCCAATTTGCTGATTAATCATCGTGATATGTGATTCAACTATTTTATTTGATTTCATCGCAAATATTTGATAATCAACTGTAATTTTCGTTACTGTACAGTTGTGTGATTTCAACTTGCTGATCAATCATCGTTATATATGATTCAACTATTTTATTTTATTTCATCGATACTGTACAGTTGTTTAGTTTCATTTTACTGATTAATCATCGTCATATGCAATTCAACCATTCTATTTGATTTCATCGATACTTTGTCTCAACATTGCAATAATCATCACATGTGGTTTCCGTGATCATCTGTGTTTTTCGGTATTATAAAAATAATCAATTGAACTCATCAAGGCTCTCTAGAATTGTATTTCCATCGCTTATCAGTCATCGAATATTTTGATTTACATTTCGTCGTACATTTTCCGTGGTACGGAAATAACTTCTAACAACATACAGTCCACTGCTTCGACTCTCAACCGGCCTCAGCAAAGTAGTTGCTTCACCTCCAACTGTGGTGAAACAAGATTATAACGAGTATATGTGGACTATAAGAAAATGATACTCAATAACATTCGACAATTTAAGTTAAGCTTATTTTTATTATACTTTTTTTTAACATTTCTCTTACTTTTTTCTGTCATTGGCAAATTTGTTTTTATATTATAATATGATTTGTTGAACCAAGGTTTTTTATTAAGAGATTTGCCTGGTCCCGAGCCATCTGTGTTTTTTTTCTTATAATGGCTAATTCCTGGTATAAACAGAAACCTGTTTATTACAAGTACACAAAAGAAATTTCGACCAAGGACCATCACAACCATCTCGACGAAAAGTGTAAATGCTGTTTTTCGGATGTCATTGGTCTCACTTTTTCAAACTCTACTCATCATGGTGGGTATTAAAACAAACCCTGGACCAACAACAAAAATATGACACTGTTCAGTATGTAAACATATTCTAAGGGCAAACACAATGTCCGTCCAGTGCAACTGTTGTAAAGAATGGTGTCATCTCAAAAAATGCTCATGCCTTCCACAAATAAGCAATCGAGTCCAAACTTCACAGTCAGATGACCGCAATATTTTTACAAATATTGAGAATTAGAAAAAGCAAACCCGTTGGCATATCAGCTTAAACACATTAGATCCAAGGGAGTGAACTACCTCACAACAATACTCAATATATCACTAAATACTCTCCAGTTACCGAATGAATGGAAAACGCTTAAAATTAGTGCCATTCTAAACTTAAATAAACCGAAGAAAGAAAGATGTACTTCCCGAACTCCATCCACTAATCTATTGCAAAACTAAATGAAGCTACCTTTGATATTTTGCTGCCTTGAATATCAAAATCCATGCAACCTAGCTCCACACCAACATGGCTTCCGAAAAGTCACATCCCAACTACCAGCCTCCACAAAATCCAAAATCAAATCAACGATGGTCTGAACCAAAAACAGCCATCTGCAAGAACAATATTAGTCAAACTTGATTTATCAAAAGCATTTGACACAGTGTCGCTCTAGGCGGAATGGTATATTTGCACTTAAGAGACCGACAAACATATATTGTGTTCAGAACCGGCAAATAAAAAATTAGTATTAAGAACAGAAGTATCACAAGATGGAGTTCTCTGGCAGGTTACCTACTCTTCCAAAAGGTATAACCATCATATCATATGCAAACGACTGGACGGTCCTTGCCACAGGAAGTAACCTGGAACAACTCACCAATAAGCTAAACGAATGTCTTAACTCCAGGATTTTTTTTTATTGAAAGTTATAGGCATGTTTAAAGTCTTAATATAATTAATTACATATTAACGTCTCTAAATATCCGAAGATACCATGCCAACTAGGTATTAGAATCGATTGAGAATTAAGTTGTTTTGAGAAAGTTATGAACGCCGTCTTTGAACTTTTGAGGATTAAAGTTATCAGGGAAAACCCACGAAGGTAACGAATTCTAGAGATGAGAGACTCTGTTGAAAAAGTCGCGCTGGAAGGCTACAGTTCTACTTCTAATTATTTGAACCGTAAAAGGATGGGCCGCTACCGATGCTCTGGTATGACGCGATAGGTTTGCAGACTTAGGTAAAATCGATTTGATCTCTTCAGAAACCCGTTCATCCATGGTATATTTGTAGAAAATAGTTTAGTCAGCAACATTTCTTCTTTGCTGTAAAGAATCAAGGTCATTAGTTAGATTTGAGTTACCAATTAATTTATTTTTAACCTCAACTCCTAGAAGTTTCACGGACTCCTCCTCCATCAGATATTTGGAATCAAACTTCAATGGAAAAGGGTTAGGTGTTGACAATCTTGAAAAAATGGTAAACTTGTGGTATTGAATTCAACACTGTTAGCAACACTCCAGTCAAAAATAAATTTAAGATCAACGTTTAATGAATCTATCAAATTTCATCTACAGTTATTAAGCGCTAAAGGTGACTATAATCTAGGTGCATCATGAGATGCATGAAGAGTGCTATCATCAGCAAAACTATGGATAGGATTAACTATTGAAACCAACAAGTCATTAATATAAATGAGAAAAAGAGTTAGGGATAAAGCGGAACCTTGAGGATCTCCTGCATTAGTCGAAAAAACATCCGATGAAACACCGTCAACATTGGCTCGAAATTTTCAAAAAATCAAGACATAAATAACATCGACGAGCCTACGTATAAGAGGGGGTTGAAAAATCTACATACCAAAACCGTTGAAGACACAATAAAGAACTACGCCCCGAATCGAGTTCTTAATAGCAAACCACCACAAGTCGCTGCCGAAGAGGTAAAACTGCCACGCAGCACCAGAACCATCCTAGCGCAGTTAAGATCCGGTTGGTCACGCATCTTAAATAACTACATGAGTAGAATTGACCAGGAAATTGTTGACAAGTGTCCCATATGTGAGGGCACGCCACATGATGCTAACCACCTTTTCAATTATCCACAGAAACCAACCGACCTGACGAAGGAAGATCTGTGGTACCGCCCAAGGGCAGTAGCAGAGTTCCTGAATCTGGACTTGGAGCCTGAAGAATAGCACCACAACTCGTCGCTACAACAACAACAACTCGAAATTGTCGCTCAGATATAAAACTTTGCATCCAGGAAATAAGTGGCTCATCTAAACCATAACATCTCAATTTGCATATAAGATGTTTGTGCTTAACTTTGTCAAATGCTTGGGAAATATCAAGAGCAACACCGAAAGTCTCACCAATTTCAAGGTATTTGTTCCAAGGATGAGTAACAAACTAAAGCAAATCTCCCGTTGTTCTTTCTTTTCGGAAGCCGTATTAATTAATTAATTAATTTGGAAGACTATAAGAAGCTCAATAAATTAAAATTTATATGTTCCTCAAAAACTTTAGAAACTACTGACAAAATTGAAATGGGTCTGTAATTAGATGGGTCAGGTTTACTACCCTTTTTGCAACTGGCTGTAAACTAGCAATTTTCCATATTTCAGAAAAAATCCCTTTCTTATAAGACAAATAAAATATTTTAGGGAACCAATCTTCACTGCTAGCTCCCTAGCAAACGTTTTAAGTATAATTGGAGGAATATGATCAGGCCCAGATGTCTTGTTGGTACTAATTTGTTTAAGCATTTATCGAATAATGTTTTTACAAAAAATTATTCGCTTCATTTTGAGCGATACTTTGGTTGGAAATTGGGTTCGACTATTGTAATATTTATAGAACAAAAATCTTCTAGCAAATTAGTTTTTTCTTTTGGGTCAATAATAGATGTATCTCTATCAATAAGAGGAGGAAGAGAAGATTTACAGAAATTGCTTTGGATAGCCTTAGCGGCTTGAAGTTACGCGAACCAGTGGGGTGTTCAGCAAATTTAGAAGCTTTTTTCAAATTAAATAGATTTTGCTTTTCATCTATTAGTTTCCTACATAAATTCATCTCTTTTCGGTAATTTTTAATATTATTGTGACAGTGTCGCCAGCTGAAAAATATGATTTTCTGATGTTTTTCGCGTTTGTGAGGTTGTAATCGTTTTGTTTTGAGTTGTCAACTGAATTTTCAGTTTATGTTCAAAGTTCGGTTTTTATTCATTTATATATTTTCATAATTTGTATTCTGTATTTTATTTTTAAAATTAGTTATTAGTAGAAAAATTATTATTATTTATTTATTAGTGAAAATTAGTTATTTTTAAAATTAAAATTTGTGAAATTTATTTTAGCCGTATTTTATTTGCCATATTACACTAACAATTTCATGTATCCAAATCTAAATCTGACAAAATAGTTGGTTTTGAAAAGTCAGAATTGTATTTTAGTTCGCGTACTCAACACGCCATTCGCTACCCTTCATTTTTTATTTCTAAAAGTTGTCAGAATTTCAAAATTTTGAAGTTTTGACAATTTGACTTTAGTATTTATTAATAAAAATGTATAATAAGTATAAGTAAAAGTAATACAAGTACATTAACACGCAGAACTATCAAATTATAACGATAATAAAAAATTAAATAAATAAGTTTGCTGATTTTTATTTACTTTTTGAACAAGTACTACCAACCTCCAGAAAACACTCGATATCCAAATCGAATTCTATGGTTCATTTTATTTGAAAATTGAGTTTTGACAGTTAAATGCGAATTCCGATTGGGTAAATAAAATACTACTTTTGACAAAGAACAAAATATTTTAGTTTATAATCAAACTTGCAATTTTATTTTTGACAGCTTTTCACGCTGACGTCTTTGTTGTGGTTACAACAGCGAAATTGTAGACGTTTTTTTAACGTCCATCGTTATCGCCCGTGTTGTGTTTCTACCTTAAGGTTTTCATCTGTTTTGTTTTGGATAAACTTTCGAAAAGCCTTTTTTTAACTTTAATTGCTTTTTCGCATTTATACGAAATCCATAGATCAACCATGGGAATGACCACTTTATTAGTAATAAATTTGCGCATTTGCGCAAAAATTAAAAGCAGCAATGTTTGGATCTTGTCCAGTAAGACAACTATCTTTCCAAGGAAAGCGTTTAAAGAAGATCTTTAGTCCTTGCCAATCCGCCGCTTTGTAGTGTAACAGCTCAGCCTGTTTACCTATTTCATCCCGAGAGGAGCTGTGTATAAGCCATTCTTTATTATGAACATTGAAGTCACCAGGAAAAATAAACTTGGCATTAGGATACTGAGCCAAGTCATCTATGTTATCAGATAGATCATGAAATAAATTAATGTTACCAGGTGAATTTGGAGAACGATACAGTCCAAAAACAAACAACGTTTGATTAGGGAAACTAATTTTTAAAGACACCATATTGTGGTGTTTGGAGTTTAATTCAAATTTTTCAATCCTCAGATATGGAATAGAATTTTGAACAAAAGCGCAAACACCATGGTTGTTGTAGAATGAAGATTCTAGATCATAATTAGGACAAATATATTTACTCTTATTTTATGATACGGCTCTCCCACTGATAATCGTTTCTGTTAAAAAAAGAATATCAGGATTGCAACGTTCAAGATATTGGTGGACCGAGTTGATATTGACGTTCAAACCCCTTATGTTTGTAAAATTGAAAAATGAATGAATGGTTTAGAAAAAGAAAGACTAAATACTGATAAAAAGCCACCACTACACTTTTCACCACTTGAGGGATGGGGTAAATACAAAACTAAACAACCGCATTAACGACATGCTCATTCTATAGTTAAAAATCCGACATTGGAGGGAGTAACATTCAACCACCTACCCAGGTTCTATGCCCATGCACAATAGGTAAACTCAAAGCAGAAGCAATCTATTAAAAGCGCTAGTTGGATGTTCATGGGGCAAGGATAAAAAAATAATTATCACAACATTCAGAGCAATAGATAGACCCATTTTTAACTACGCAGCACCTATGACCTCAAGTTGCTAACTGGAAGATACAAACCATACAAAACGCATCTTTGCGAACTGCTACTCATAGAGATCACCTGCATGAAGAATGTAATATTTTACCGATCCGTGAATACAATAAAATGCTGTCTAAACAATACATATGGGCTTGCCAAAAAAAGCAACACCCACTCATGCAATGACATCCTATTAATGACTTTACCGCATAGACCCTTAAGAACAACTGCTAAACTCTTTCAAACCGATGAGGATCAACCCACTAGGAATATCGATGAGCTAGAGCTGGTTTAAAAAACTCCACATCAAGGCTGTTGAAGATACAAAAAGTAAATACGTTCCAAATCGCGAGTCCTGAATGGATAACTACCGTAAATCGCTGCAGAAGAGAATAAATTGTAAGCACTAGAGAATTTCTAGAGCAATTAAGATCCGCTTGGTTTCAAATATTTATTAAATAATTACATGCATAGAATCGACCCCTAAGTTATTGACAAATGATGTTAACCACCTATTTACATGTCCATAAAATGCGTCGGACCTGACGAAGAAAGATCTGTGGCACCGCCCAAAGGCTGTAGCAGAGTTCCTGAACCTAGAAACGGAATCGAACGTGTAGCACATTATCAAAGTCGCTACAACAACAACTTGAGCACATCACATATAAATATGCTAACATACTTTTGATTTTTTTTTGGAATCAAGAGATAAAGAAGTGGTCAGGGAGATATAATAAATTAAGTGCGTGCGAACTAGGGATTGCAATCCCGTGGTGTTTTATGAATCCCGGGACTACGGGATTCAAAAAATTTTAAATCCCGGGGTGCCCGGGATCCCGGGCGAGAATACATACTAATGGGCGAGACTACATACTAAACATTTTTTTTACAATAACACAAAAACAGTGCATTGCAAATTTCTAAAAAAATTGTAATGTTTCTTAAATTAAGTGTTCCTTCATATGACACCCCACCCACCCTTTAAACACACAGAAATATAATTATTTAAGACTTCGCTATGATTTTCATTCAAAATTTACCAATCTTCCTGTCTCTGTGAATTTTTTCAAATTTTTCTGTCAATCAGTGTCGAAACGTAGGCGGTAGGGACGGCCTGAATTTTTCACTTTTTTGACAATAACTCAAAAACTGTGCACCTCAAAATTCTAAAAAAAATGCTGTGTTTTCTAAATTAGGTGCTCTTTCCAATGACACCCCCCTTCGGGCCCTTGACCACATTTTAAATAGTGTTTTTACCCCTTCTCATTTCCACCCCCTTAATGAATATAATTATGAGTATATGACACTTTTATATATTTTCTATTAAAAACTTACTAATTTTTCTATCATTCCAAATACATTTGAAGATTTTCGATCAGTTAGGTTCGGAGCTAATTGAGGTAAGAAAACACGAAGAAAACGTCATTATTCAAAATTATACAAAAAATGGTGAGATGTAAAACGCCAAAATAAATTTTTAAGGAATACTGAAAATATGAAGCCCTTGCATATCACATATCACATTATAAAAAAAAGTATTTTATCAAAGATCTCAAATCGTTACCCTGTACAACAAACGAAAACAACTTTAGTTTTATTTATTATGTGGATAGGTTAGTTTTATACGCACCTCCAATTTCAGGTCCATAGCATTTATAGTTTACGAAATAATCGATATAATGTGAAAAACTCGTTTTACTCTCACTAAAGCCGTGCATTCACATACAAAAGAAACAGAAACCGAAACTGAATTTCATACAAATTTGACAGCAACTGAAACAGAAACCGAATTTAGAAACTGAAACAGAAACTGAAAATTCGTCTGTTTTGTCTGAACCAGAAACAATTAAAATTTAATTGTTTCTGTTCCAGAAACTGTCACATGACCAAAAACTGTCACATAATATTAAGTATTATTTAAAATTTTTCATAATAGAGTTTTGAATTTTGAATAGTTTTCAGTTTCAGTTTCTGTGTCTGTTGTATGTGAATGCCCGGCTTAATAGGGTTCGTTATAAAAAACGGAACCCTAAAAATACAAATATTCCGTATTTGTTTATTATCTTACAGAAACACAAAATCTATTTATAATCTCTTAAAAAACAAACAGAGCATATAGCTACAGAATTATATTTAATTAAAATATGTATATGTATTACGTAATAACTATGTGGCCTTCATGTGAACGCGATAGCGATAGTAACGTTATTATTTTAGTAAGATCTACGTAACGTATATTGTGCTACATCCTCATATAAATGGTATTATGGAATAGAATTACATGAACTTTCGTAAATTTACCAAATATACTTTGGAGTTAATCAAACTTTGTAATGTGTCGTTGAATTGCATTTTGTTATAGATTGCATCAACTTGTTTAGTTTGAGCCAAGATCTTTCACAAACTGTCGTGGATTTGTATAGATAAAATATTCAATATATATTTTGATAAATATGTACTTTAAATATGTGTCAATTCTGAAAAAAAAATAAGATAAGAGTCAGAACAAAATGTTCAATTGATTTATTTTTAGTTATCAATTTTTGTGATAAAATGTTAGCCTATAATTCTATGTGTAGCTTTGATGTTGAAGTCATGACTACACTTGTATAGTGTCTCCTCACTGTCTCCCATTCTTTTTATGAAAATTTGCTGATTCCAAGAGTGACGACTCTTGACAACAACATCTATTTATTTTGTTTTTTAGAGACAAATTTTTATGGAAAAATGTAGACGGAGTGATTATCTATAAATATTTAATTTATAAATATAAGCGAAGTTAATTACTTTGTTGTGTAGTTGAACAAATTATTGATTTTTTATTAATTAATTATTCTTATGTTTTTCTAAAATGACCTAATAATATTATTTATTTCCGTTACCATTATTGGGGTCGACAATTATCATATGTTATTTAGAATTAAACGAACTATTCATTTATAATAAAATAGAGACAAGGACAAAATGTACAGTAGAAGCAGAATAATCTTAGTTATTACTATCTAGTCTCTCCTAGAGACTACTATCGAAATAACCGATTTAAATGGAAAGTCAAAGTAAGCGCAATCGATCCATCCAGTTTCTTTCAATGAAGACTATCTGTATAACAAATAAACTATTAAGTCTTTTTTTTTAAAGTTGGACACTTTGTATGAGGCAGTGATAGTTGATGCCTTCGATTTCTCTCAAATTTTCAGGATATATTGGTAGTACTGTGATAAGGAAAAGTGCAGTTTACCACCTCTAAAATGTGACGCGTTTGATGTTGAATAGAGATCAAAGTCTAAAATCGCGGGTAAATCATACAAATTATATGATCATTTTACTTCATAAAACCATGGGTCACCGATGACATTTTTTTTAATATGGATTCTACTTGATACTAGAAAATTAATTGATAATCATTAATATAATCATTATAAAATCAAAAATAGCCTGAAAAATATGTAAAATTTGCATAATGATACATTTTGTAAAACGCATATTGGAGGTTTGAAAAAAAGGATTTATTAAAAAAATAAGCACTTCCCCAACGTTTGGACCTTAAACTACACAGTATGAAGTATAATTACAGCTATGTCTCAAACTTTTTGACTGATGGCTTCTAAAGTTATTGACCTTGAACTTTGGCCTTTTTTGAAAAATTATCAACTTTGAGACCGTGTAGCTTCTATAGCCAAGAGTGGTCCAAGCTGTTTTGAAATTTTCTAAGTACTTTCATATGTTGTGTAAGTAATCCAATAGTTATTGCCGTGGGTCACTCATGGGTCTAGTAGATATTTAGTCCGATAACAAGGCAAAAAAAGCAACGAAACATCGACCTTGGCCCTCAAAGCCATGAGTGAGCCACCAAAATATTTATTCTAACATCTACCTAGTATCAAGTAGAATCCATATTAAAAAAATGTCATCGGTGACCCATGGTTTTATAAAGTAAAATGATCATATAATTTATATGATTTACCCGTGATTTTAAACTTTGACCTCTATTCAAGGTCAAACGCGCCACATTTAAGATTGCGCCACATAAGAGTCAAATGTGTCGACTATCGTTTTTTTAAGAACCGGGCAGTCGCGGAAATTTTCAATTTTTTTTTTTACAAATTTGGTATCAATCGATCGGGCTTTGCCGTCTCCCGAAAACTTTATGAGATTGGGGTGGTAGGACCCACCCCCACCCCTTTACACCCTCTTTAAGTTTTAGCATATAAAAATCTATATAAAATAAATGGGAAGAGATAAAAAAAATTTAATGGCACCATTATCTTTTATTCAGACCGGCGCAACTTTTGAGTCCAAAAGTTGGTTTGCACCCTATATTACCCCCTGATCGGTGACATAACCATTTTTCACTCCCAAGGGGGTAACCGTTATCGTAGAAAATATATTTATTTTGCATGTCATGTTTGGTATCGATTTCAATATAATCGGGGATGCTGAGTTCAATGATGATGATAAAAATGGGGGCCGGACTCGGGGTAGTCCAAAAGGGGTGGAGGTTGGGGGGTCGGTTATAAAAAATATCGAAATTATCGTCATAATAAAAATTGGGGGTCGGACTCAGGGTAGTCCAATAATAAGTGGTGGTTGGGGGGTCGGTTATACAAAGTATCGAAATTATTGTCATTATTATCGATTTTTACATAATCGAGGATGCTGAGTTCAATGATGATGGTAAAATGTTGACCGGACTCAGAGTAGTTCAATAAGGGGTGGGGGTTGGGGGTCTGGTCATGAATAGTATCAAAATTATCGTCATCATTATCAATTTTAATATGATCGAGGATGCTGCGTTCAATTATGATAATAAAAATTGGGGCTGGACTCAGGGGAGTCCAATAAAAGGTGGGGGTTGGGGGGTTGGTTACACAAAGTATCGAAATTATCGTCATTATTATCGATTTTTACATAATCGAGGATGCTGAGTTCAACGGTGATGGTAAAAATGTTGACCAGACTCAGGGTAGTTCAATAAGGGGTGAGAGTTGGGGTCCTACCCACCTACCACCCCAATCTCATAAAGTTTTCGGGAGACGGCCAAGCCCGATCGATTGATACCAAAATCACAATATCGAGTCAAAAACTTTCCAAAAACCACGTTTTCGGCCCGATTCTTAAAAAAAACGATAGTTAAATGTTTAGCCCACGAAGAGTTTTTTTATTTAGTTTATATACATTCGTTTATATATAGTCATGTTATCATAGATAACTAAGATGCACATTCCAACATTCACACAAGCAAACCTGATACAAGTCATGTTATAATAAATAGCTGATATGCACATTCCAACCTGCATCGCAATTAGAATGTTCACACAAGGAAACCCGATACATCCGTTTAATTACATTTTAAGTTCACATGTAATAATAAATTATAAAATAATAAAATGTCAATTAAGCATAATTATATCTTTAGCTTATTAGAAATATAACATATTAAGTTTAGTTTTAAGTTAGAACTCGATGTATTAGGACTTGTAAAATTAATGTAAAATTTGTTAATAAATTAATTTTTTTTAATCTTTTATAAGTCCTAATTCTATAATTATATATATATATATATATATATATATATATATATATATATATATATATATATATATATATATATATATATATATATATATATATATATATATATATATATATATATATATATATATATATATATATATATATATATATATATATATATATATATATATATATATATATATATATATATATATATATATATATATGTATATATATATATATATATACATTCGAATTATGATCTCCAAAATTTTTGGTCCTTCAAGCCGGATATTTCCAATTTATTTTGTGTGCATCGTATAAAGCTAAGGAAAAGCTTAGAACTAGTCATTTGAGTGCATAAATACTGCGTCCGAGAACTTTTCTTCCAATCACTTCACCACTTGTTGAAAAAAAATTGAAATTCTCTCTCTCTTCTCTCTCTCTCTCTCTCTCTCTCTTTCACTTCCTTCTATGTCTAGCTTCCCTTTTGTCCTCTCATGTTGCATGTAATGTACCACAATACATGTATGTATTTAACAAAAATTAAAACGTTTCACAGTTCTGCACCAATATGTAAAATATGTTTATAATTTAATTATTTTTTATAGCATAAATCAACGAAATCAATTAACACAATTTTTTTAGATGTTGATGTTTATCTATTCAAATTCTTTAAAACGAATTATATTTCCAACTCACTAATTTTTATTACCAATATTCACTTTTCTGAATAATCAAGTATTTCCTTTTTTTTGTTAAAAAATTGCTTTCTTTTTCAATGACATAACTAAAATAATAATATAATTAGTGCGCGCTAATATTTGCGGTAGACAGATACATAACAGACATCCCCTCCTTTTTCTTAAAAACGAGCCATTGCAAATTTTTAAGTCTGGTTTAGTCGATAGTGGTAGAAGCAGTTTGTCTGCTTTGTGTTACGAATGTGATTTAAAATTTGACATTTGACAATTTTGAATGAAACAATTTGAAAGGATAGCGGATAACATTGAATTATAAAAAAAAGTTCCATGATCTTCAATGTTTTAAACATCATACAAGAAAAATGGAAATAACATAAAATTTTTTTTTTTACTTCCCGGTTGATGGTTTCAGTTTGATACAGTTTTTAGTTTATATTCAGTTTCGTTGACTTGCAACAGTTTTATAAGATTTTCAAAGAAAAATAATGTAATGTCTGTGACTTTAATATGTTTATTTTTAATATATTTAATATTTGTAGGTTTTAAAATAAAGAAAAAATTCTAAGTACAATAAAATAACTATTTTTTTTATTTATTTTTAGCGTTATTTGTATGGACGGTCACAACACGAAATCGATATTTTAATCTCATCAAAAACAGGAGGAGCAACACCATTAGTAATTGCATGTCGAAATGGACATTATGAGATTGTGCAATATCTTATAAATAAATTTCGTGCTGATGTTGAACAACCGGGTAGTGTTACATTTGATGGTGAAACAATAGAAGGGGCACCACCATTATGGTGTGCAGCCGCTGCTGGTCATTTAAGTATAGTTAGATTATTATGTAAACATGGAGCAAATGTAAATAGTACAACAAAAACAAATTCAACACCATTGCGTGCGGCATGCTTTGATGGACATTATGAAATTGTTAAATATTTAATAGGACATGGGGCAGGTACGTGAAGTTTAATATAAATTTTCTTTGTATTTATAAGAAGGGTTTTATTTTATTTTGTTGAATTCATAAGAAAGACATTCTTGTTTTTTTATTGTTGCCTTGACTAGTCTTGTTATCTTATTGCGGAAACGTTTTTTGATATATCAATCACTGCAGTCAATGCAAAATATATTTAAAATATGAAATAAATTTTTTCAAATATGGATGTTAGGTTTGATAATGATTATCGGAAGAGATTATATAAGTTGATTTTTATAACATGTAAATTAAACATGCAATTAATTGTTTTGATTGTAATGTAAATTATTAGTTTTTAACTGTATATAAATAAAATAAATTCTTTGTATAGAATCAAAGTTAGTTGAGTGATAGTGGGTTTTCTGCTTGCATTGCCAAAGTTTTATTATGTGATTAAATTTGTCAGTGCTCAGTGAAATATTTTTAGTGTTAAGATTAGTTCCTCCTGCAGGTCCTTCGTGTTGAGTGAGACCACTATCATCACTTGGAATAAATTTCTAATATTAAAAACATTTAGAAAATACTAGTAGTGTTCGGTCGTGCAAAATGATAAAAAAATTATGATATTTTACGTCAAACCTAATATTACTAACAGACTAACTTCACTAATCACTTTGGAACAGCCAAAAAATGCGTCAAACTTTATTAAATCCCTTTCTATATGTTGTTAAGATTTTACATAAACACAATGAAATACAAAACAAATTGTATTCAACCTAGGTAAACAATATTTCAAAAATAATTTCAAGGTTACATTCTTTTCCAAGAAAAAGGAACGGAGAAAAACATGAAATAAAATAAAGGAAAAAAATGATGTCGTTGAATATTCTTAGAGGTTTCTCGAGGTTTCGTCGTAAAGAAGTGACCTCCAATAATCGAGAAATTGTGTAGAATTGTATATAAGGAATTCCCTTTTGTAGAATTAGAATAGTTTTATTTTGGACAGCAACAATGTAGTTGAAGTGTTAATAGTTTAAGTGGTTATGAGCGAAAATTCCTGAGTTAAAGAAGGAACTAGATCAACGTGGATTTTAACAACTGCAAACAAAAGTGAATTGAAGAGCGTTTCCAAATGAGTTTTAGATAGATAGTTTTTTAAAGATTAAGTAGTATACAAGTGAGTATACAAATAAATAGTTTAACAATAGATAATTTAAGTGTGTAATTGATTCAAAATATATATTTTTTCTTATTATTTTTTATGAGGAAAGGAAAAATTTTCCATACCAATGTAACATATTTAATTTAGCCAGTATTTATTTTGGGGAAAAGTATTCAAAAGCCAATTTTTTAAACTTAGGCAAAGATGGAATACTTTTCAAACTGGATTCCAACGAATTCCAACTTTTAACTACATTTATAAAAAACGACGACTACCTTGATTTCGTCCCACAATTCATGGGCAGGTTTATGTTTATTGCTCGTACTGATCGACTAAAATTTATTTTTTGAAATAAATAATTCGGTTTTTTGGATTAAATTAACTTAAATAGGAAAAGAACGGGCAAATACTCAATGTAATCACGAACATTACAATTTACAGTTAAGAATTTGTTTAGTATATATTGCTATCGAATCGAATTTACGCTTGCTAAAAATATAGCGTGCACATGTGTTTAGAGCAATATTGAGTTTCTTCCAAGCTGTTTCAGAACATCCTGAGAATAACGGAGTACAGTAAATAAAATGTGGAATAATGAGCGATTTTATTAATTTTAATTTACGAGGAGTAAAAGCAGCTGTTGTTCCCAACCGACTTAGAGTTGCATAAATTTTACTACAGATATGATCAACCTGATCCTCCCAACTTAAGAAGTTATTCACTATGACTCCAAGATTTCTCAATTTATTTACAAATTGTAGCGGTTGATTATTTATTGAGAGATTAATTATGCTGAAATCAATATTAGAAAGTGAAGAGTTGGAACTTATGACAATCATTGCTTTCGACTTATCAAGGTTTATCTGTATATGATTGATATCTGCCCAATCCCATATGGCTTTCAATGCCCTATTTATTCGATTTATACACCCGTTTAAGTTACCCAAAGTGTCCGAGTCAGATATTTGAAGGTCATCCGCAAATAGATGGAAATAACAGTTTAAAAGAGACAGGTGGATATCATTGATGAACATTGAAAAAAGAATTGGACCCAAAATTGAATCTTGTGGTACGCCAGAGGTAATGAGACGGGATATAAGATGTTTTTTCCCCAATGCGAACTTTTTGGTGTCTGTCAGTTAGATAGGATTGAATAAAAGAAACTGCACTTTATGGAGAATTTGAACTGTTTGAATATTTTTTTTAGAGAATATTATGAACCACTGAGTCAAAAGCTTTTAAAAAATCGAGCAGTACTAAGCAGGAAATTTTTTTATTAGAGATATTATTGCTAAGATCATCCATGATTTTGATAAGCGCAGATGTGCAATGTTCTTCACGAAAACCGCTCTGAAATTCGTGTAGCAATTAGCAATTCATTTTGAGTGATGAATGCTAACATTTGTTGTTTCATTATTTTCTCAAGAACCTTGGACAAGCATGGCAGAATATCTAGAACTGTGTTTGCATTTGTTTTTTTTAATAGGTTTAACATTCGCTGTTTTCCAGGTGTATGGAAAAACAGATTTAGTTATGGCATTATTAATTATGTCTGTCAAATAATACAATATCATGGGCAGAAGCATCCGAATGAATCTGATTGGGATATCATCTGGTCCAATCGCTTCCGGGTCAATTTTTCTAATGACTGTAAGTACTTCATTTTCCGTCACATTATTAAAATAGAAATGGTTTTCATTGCTAGTTGTTGTTAAATAGTTAAATTCAATGGAAGAATTAACATGGACAGAAGCGAAATAATCAACAAATTCCGATTTGGAAATATCGGTATCTAATGAAATGTTTGAATTGCTCAGGCCAGTTCGGAGTAATTACAACAAATAGTGCTTTAGTTGCAACTGAGGAGGAAATCAATCAAATCAATGCTAATATAGTTGCCACTAAACAAGAAATTAATCAAAGTTTAGTTGCGAATAAGAAAGAGATTAGTCTTAACCTCAACCAACAGATAGCTTCAATCAAGGAAGAAATTACTACAACATTGGCTGTGAATAAACATGAGATAAATTAGTTGAACATTAGAATGCATCACATTTGGATAAGAAACTTCTACAAATGTCAATGGCATTCGATGGGAAAGCTGAGAAAATTCAAGGCGGAATCCAAGATCTAGAGCAGAAAGTACTCGATGTAAACAAGCAGTTACTTTCCAAAGTCGATGATTTCGAGAAGAGATTGCAAGGTGTTGAAACGGCTAAACTGACTTTCCAGGTGGTACATCAAGTATCAAACATTAAACTAAAACCACCATCATACGACGGTACCACTTCATTCGGCAACTTTAAATTCCAGTTCGAGACAGCAGCAGACCAAAGCGTTTGGAACGCCGTTGTCTTGCTGCATTAAAAGTTGCGCTTAAAGGAGAAGCAGCCGAAGCATTACAGGCGGTGCCGGAAAATGACCGAAAAAGTTGTGCCGAGGCGATAAACGCGTTGGTGTGAAAATATGAAAGTGATCATAAAATCTCTACAGGATTTACAAAATATACTCGAAATACCAGATCGAGTTAAAAGGTCGCATGCAGTGAAATGGAAAGTCTCTACAGTACTTTTCCTCCAGTGGCAGTGGAACGGCTTGTACAGTTGAAACATTCGAATACTTCACCGTAGTTAATGAAGAAGATGAAAATCGAGGACTTCATTGACGGTATCCAAGATTCAGAAACCAATGTCGACTTTTAATGAAATATTAGCACACGCAATGCAATGTGAGATGGCACATAGAATCTGTAGGCCATCTGTTGTTTCCAGGAAAAGGGATGAAGAGAAGAACATCAAAGGGAAAGTTTTGGCATACAAAAGTGGAAGCGACATCAGATGCTGGGTATGTGATGAAGAGGGTCACATGGCACGAGAGTTCATGAACAATAAAGAAGCAGATAGATCTTCGTCTTCTGTGAAGAGTTGGGGAGGCGAAGAAAAGGCACACGTAGGGTTCAGGAGCAGAAGGAAACTCCTGTATTGGATATGTAGGAAATCGACCTATATCTCACAGGACTGCTGGAATAGGATGTGTATCAAATCTTCGACTCCTATTCAACAGAAAAAAGCACGGTGAAGGTGAAACTGTGAAGCCAACAACTGAGGAGCATGTAACCCATATCCCAATTTCAAGAATGACAGTAAATGGTGAAAGTTTGGATATCGAAGGACAAATTGAAGATAAAAGTTGCTTCGTGACACTGGATATAGGTTCAGCTCGTACATTTGTCCGCAAAGGTTTGATTGGTGGCGTTTTGGAACCATGGATTGAAACTCCAAGCAGTAACTGGAGAATGCGCTGTAGTAGTAGGTAAAAGAATCAGAATAAAATTAGGGAACAAATGCTATCAACAAGAGGTGCTAGTGGCAGACATTATGGATGAAATCGTTTTGGAAATGGACTTCCTGAAGACGAAAGGTTTCGTCTTCGATTTTTGACGTAGGATCCTAAATCTTAATAATGTTGAAATGCCAGCGAAAAGAAACTATGCAGTGAAACGTAAAATCCAGAACCATCTTACAAACAGATGAAGGGAACAAACGTCAACCGATGCAGACGTCTAAACAACCGCCGAAACATAAAAAAGAAACAAGTTCAGGTGCATAACGAAGTGAGCAACGTAAATGAAGTGGTCCAAAAGCCTTCAAACGAGGATGAATCGCAGCTGAAAACACGGACAATAGGAATGGTTCGGAGATACGCAGTTGAAAACCTCAAACCGGAAAGATAAGGAGAATGTTAAAAGTAATGAGTCTTTAGAGTTATCAAGGTGGGTCGATGAGGAACAAAGTTATGGTCAAGGAGTTAAAAAGGGACAGGAAGTCATTCCTAACTTCTTAACAGCTTCAGAAATAGGAAAAAGAAAAAAAAATTTTTGGAGTGGGCGAACAGGCTTAGTTGAAGGGTAATGTTACGATTCTACATAAACAAAATGAAATACAAAACATTGTATTCAACCTCAATTTTC
Source organism: Diogma glabrata (assembly GCA_963693315.1). NCBI lineage: Eukaryota > Metazoa > Arthropoda > Insecta > Diptera > Cylindrotomidae > Diogma > Diogma glabrata. The sequence continues at coordinate 78,993,465 of OY856188.1, forward strand.
GATATACAATATTTCAAAAATAATTTCAAGGTTACATTATTTTCCAAGAAAAAGGGTACTCCGTCCCTGAAACATGAAATAAAATAAAGGAAAAAATGATGTCATCGAATATTCTTAGAGGTTTCTCGAGGTTTCTTCCTAAAGAAGTGACCTCAAATAATCGCAAAATTATGTTGAGGAACTCCCCTTTGTAGAATTAGAATAGTTTTATTTTAGACTGCGGCAGTAGTTAAAGTGTTAATAGTTTAAGTAATTATGTTAAATGAATTAATTGTAAACGAATCGTTATACCGTGCAAATATAAAATCGTGTAAAATGAAGTTATTTTGAAAATCAATTGTGAATAAAGTTTTAACTGTTAATAAGCATAAATAATTTGTGTATTATTCTGGAAACTGTTTCGAAACTGTTGAAAGAATATTCTAGTTAAGAATATTGTTTGCTGGTATTGTTTTCCTATTGTTATTGAACAACTAAAGTGTGGAATACTAAAATTAACCTGGTGTATTTGCTTACTAATCAGGGATCTAACTCAGAAGAAGATTGGGAGTTGCGTTTATCGAAGAGTAAGGCCAATTCAAAGTAAGGTTAAGAAACATAACAATATAATAATAAGTTAATATGTAATTTGTTAACTACCCGACTATATAGTATTATGTAAGAACTCAGATCTGGATACGGCTTTCTCTACCACTGATAGGTTATTCAACTAAAATAGAGCTCAGATTACGACAAATAGGGTATACCTTTATTGGAAAATCATATATGATTCTGATCCTGTCCTGTTCCGACATTTCTTTTTTCCATAGATGAGATAGGTTTTCGCCGTCTGGGCCAGATCAGGACAAATAGGGAGTTCCCCAGTAGTGAAATTAGATTTATTGATGATTTCTGATAAGAGCCGGATGAAAATGCCTATTAGGACTTACCTTACTACCTGATCCGACCCGGATCATAATAGGACATGCCTGAACAAAATGGTAGTCGGGTAACATTTTGTTTTTCATTTCAAAGAAAATGAAATATTTTTATTGACAGCTAAAATTCAAAAATTTTGACATTTAAAATAAAAAAAATTAACTATAAACTATAACTATAAAATGAACCTCCTATAATAAAGTACTCTATTTGACATGAACTCAGAGACCAGAGTGACATCAAACATTCATTATCTGTTAGGAGGTTATAAAGGTTGAGCCGTAAATGACCAGGCGATCCATAGTTCTTGGATCAGCACAACATCTTGCTTCTGTTTTGCAAACTCTGGCCATGATGGAAATTGATTTGGAGAAACTTCAACATGTGCTTCATGCCTTCACCTCCACAACCGGAATATTCGACTCGTTACTTGATTCAGGATAATACACATCAGGGGTTCGCAGTCCTCCCCATCGATAAAAAAAGCTCCGTATCCGTGGAGTAAGCGTCAGTATCGATATCAGTTGTTTGAAACAGATATTAGTCCACGTCCTTCTTCAACCGAGGTTCGCTGCGTGGAAAAACCACCCTAAACCAATTAATGCGCCTCTGTATTATCAACAGCCCCATTCTTATATATTTTCAAAGTATATATTCTCTAATTATTTTTTTTTAGTAAAAATGGCTGTGTAACAGGAATTACAATAGCTGAGACAACAAGACACGGATACCTTTTAAGCCCTAGGTACCACAACAACATGCGTTCTGAGGTGTTGATAGACGTCTATCCAGCCCTTTTTAGATTGAAGACACTCGAGGCTATTGATTCAGCTAAAGCATTCCATATGTACGCAGCACAGACATAGAACCCCCTTTGCATTTGTTCACTATGACAGTGAGTGATCTCAAACATTTGGCTGTTTGTACAAACTGATTGCCGAGTAAAACGGGAAAAATAATATAGTTGAGACATAATGGATTCGATTACATCAGAGCACTGCTGTTAATGATGTCAGCTCTAGATTACTATATTTCAGCATTTCCAGTACCTTACCTGGATCTTCGGGATTTGCTCCAGTTTCGAGCAAATTTGCTCTTTTATTTTATTTTTATTCCCTTATCCTATCATGAAATATTGACCTATAACATATTATAATATGTGATTAAGCGTTATGCGCCCATCAACACCTCCGAACGCATGTTGTTGTGAGACCTTGGTTTTAGAAGGTTGTTATGTGTTGTTGTGACACAAATTGTAATGCCTACTATACACAACACATTTTATTGCCGATGCCAACCTTCATCTCTGCAACCAGGATCGATCCGAGATTTTCAATGATAATTTTCAGAAAGGTCTCAACTATTGCCGTTACCAGCTTCCTAAAATTAGCATGCGTGATGCGTCACCATCCTACGCTCCATTTATAACCATTTATAACCCATTCACCACATCACTAAAAGACCGGACGGGGTCGTTGATAAATCCTTCTGTGATTATTTGGTGAATCTTTTCGTTCATTCGTTGTTGGTTCTGTATCCGAATCCGTTTTATCGGAAATCAAAATAGCCTCTATCCGTTTAAGAGGGTCGTTTAAGTTGGCTTTCTTTCTCAGGCTATACGATAGCTTGGTATGCTTGGAAGGCTTAAAGGGACTCGTCTGATTAGTGCATGTGTACCGATTTACAGTGATTGGGGTTAACAGCTGCAGTGCTACTAGAGATCGACTTAACCGTTGGTTTCTTAGTCACTTGCTTACTAAAAGGCATAGATAGACCGGGCTCTCTCTTAATTGATGTTTTTAATAAATTTTTTATCCATATTGTTGCCAATAGTAGCGATAAAACAACAAAACATCTACGCAGAGAGACGCGATATGTAAATTAATTACGCCCGGAGATCGCCTGGTATCCAGGTGGTTTCATTTGTGACTACTGTATTCGAATTGACCCCCAGCAAGACTATTCATCGGCATAGGTCGCATTGCATCTTGATTCGGCCCATTTGCCAATCATTTGCCGTAATTTGCTCCACACCTGGATCATTAACCACACCTTCAAGAATATAGCACGTAGACCTGGAGGTGACCTAGCATTATGAAGCGTATCGGTGTAACCGCATACATTTTTTCGAGATTCTGAATATAAGATTTCACCTGTGAACCTCCGAATTTTTATTCTACACCTGTTTTTTGGTCCATCACTGATGAACAATCACATAGCAAGCTCGTTTAATTTTATGTTTACTACTCATTGTTATTAGAATAATATAGTTTTTCGGCAAACGGCTGTAAAGTTTAACTTTACTGCCGCTAGGGCTAGGCTACTTTTTTGAGGTATAATCAAAGCGGCTGTAAAGTAACGCTATCATTAATTTTTTTAAGATAGCAGTAAAGTAATTTTCATATTTTTAAGGCGGCAGTAAAGTAAATTTCATATTTTTACGGCGGCAGTAAAGTTGCATAACATGAGATTATGAATTTGTTCAAAACAGCATTCATTTCAGTTCATTTTAATGAATTAAAATCAATAAAAATTAATTTCAGAAAATATATTACCTAATATTACCATTTTAAATCATATTTTTAAAAAATTTGACGTATTAATTTCATATTTATAAAAAAAAATTAAACGTTTGCCGAAAAAATAGTGTAGTATTTCGGAGCTAAAGTGACTTTTTGTGTTTCGTCTATAATTGTCAAACGCCAAACTATAGACTCAACACAAAAAGTGGCACTTTAGCTCCTAATTAAATAATATACTATTTGACTATATTCAATCAATTTTGTCTTTAAAAAAATGGAACAATTCAGAATATCAAAAAATTTCAAGCCTATAATCTTGTTTTAAGCTTGCAGTGTACGTTCAACTTGTTCTCTCTTACGCAAAATCGACCTAACCGTGAATTCATGCTAAGCTAATTAACTCTTAAATGCGCCTATGTGCAGATTATCACAAACAATGTGTACATAAATGATGGTAGTATGGAACTCCTCGTAAAGCTGGATCATTTCCATTTTTCGTCTACTTTCCTAAATAATTATTTTTTCATCATCCAGTTCATCCTAAAATAAAGTTAGTTATTTCGCTTGGGATCTTTGTTTTGAATTTTGTTTATCTAACCGTTAAACTAGTTTGAACCAGATTTCGTAACTGATGTCCAAGATTCAATGTATCTCTTCTCTTTAAAGTCACATTGGCGGTCAGGCAAAAATATTGTGCATATATTTATCATAATTGTTGTTGTTCATATCCTTAGCGTATTTTTGTTTTGTTGGTAAATCGCCCCATAGGGGCTCATGAATGAAGATCGTACGATAATGAATATTGATGAAAAACGTGATCTACGCAGGTGAAAAAGTCGAGATATGAACTTGACCATTTAGTCCAGTAACTTTATATACCGTATGCGTCAAATCCGGTAGTTCTGATTTTTTGCAGACTTGTTTATGATGTTGGCCTAATGAATAATCCAAGTTTGTGACCTCGAGCGCCGAACGCAACTTCGTCAAAAATCGCAAAAACCGTGAAAAAATCGTTATTTTTTCAAATTTTGGCGATTATAACCCTAAAGGACTAGTTTTTTCTTTAATCTTTCTTAGGCCGTTTTTAAAGTAGACTAAATTTGCTACAATATGATACTAGAACTGTCTCTGCAGACCCACTAGTTTCCGAGATTAAGCCTTTCAAAGTTTATGATTTTTTTAGAACTTCGCAATTTTTTGCAATTCTGTCGTTCTACATGAACTTTGACCCTGAATATACTATCGAAGCCCTGTACTTTTATGATGGGATGTTAAAAAAGAAAATGAGAAGTGTGAACAGTGTGCACAGGTATGTTGAACTCTCGATACTTTTCCAAAATCATCCTTATCGAGAAAAGTGCATCGGTAGTACCTCGGCCCCGCCGGAAACCACACTGATATTCTCCAAACAGTTGTTCAGCAAAAGGAAATAAATGATTAAATTAACAATTAAATCAATATTTATAAATTTTATGCATTTGTTACAAAAAATGGTGTGTATAGCTAGTGCGAATGCGTTTTCCTAACGCGAGTTATTGCAGCACTCCCTACGGTCATGCTGCAAACTAACTCTTGTTTGGAAAACACATTCGCACTAGTAATACTATCTACTATTTCTCATTGGCCACCACACACACATGTATTTATTAATACAATTATTAGGACAGGGATGTACAAAACTCTACAATGGTATAAATTGCAAAAAATTGTGAAGAAAAAAATGATAAACTTTGAAAGGCTTAATCTCGGAAACTATTGCGTCTACAGAAACAGTTTTGGTATCATATTGTAGCAAATTTAGTCTACTTTAAAAACATTTAAAAAAATTTTAAAGAAAAAACTAGTCCTTTAGGGTTATAATCGCCAAAATTTGAAAAAAAAAAATAACGATTTTTTCACGGTTTTTTCGATTTTTCGATTTTTGACAAAGTTGAGTTCAGCGCTCGAGGTCACAAGCTTGGATTATTCATTAGGCCAACATCATAAACAAGTCTGCAAAAAATCAGAACTACCAGATTTGACGCATACTATGAGAACTACCGGATTAGACCCCATACTCTCAGGCGACAAAGTTACTGGACTACATCAAAAAATTAAATTAATTTAGCCCTCTTGGAAGGTTCCGCTTGAGGTTCGTCCGTATCTGAATCGACGTATTGGGATGGCATATCCCCATCAGGGGATGGTGATGATTCGTCGACGTCGTGTGCCAACAAGTCATCCTCCATTTCGACATCGGAGAGATCGTCACCTTCTGAGATATCTGCTACTGCAACTACAAAAATGATCAGGTACAGTTACATAATCTTCTTTTCTCTTCGGCCACCACACACATATATCTATTAATACAATTATTAGGACAGGGATGTAGAAAACTCTACAAAGGTATATTGCAAGCAATTGCGAAGTTCGAAAAAAGTGATAAACTTTGAAAGGCTTGATCTCGGAAACTAGTGAGTCTACAGAGACAGTTCAGGGTGGTTATTTTGTAGTGTTATCTCACTAGGTGAGATAAAAAGTGAGATAAAATATTTGTCTTTGATCGATTGTATTAGATAAAAGAAATCATTTAAACATAATTTTTTTATCTCACTATTTATCTCACCTAGTGAGATAACACTACAAAATAACCACCCTGGTATCATATTGTAACAAATTTAGTCTCCTTTAAAAACGGCCTAAGAAAGGTTAAAGAAAAAACTAGCCCTTTAGGGTTATAATTGCCAAAATTTGAAAAAATAACGATTTTTTCGCGGTTTTTGCGATTTTTGACGAAGTTGCGTTCGGCGCTCGAGGTCACAAACTTGGATTATTCATTAGGCCAACATCATAAACAAGTCTGCAAAAAATCAGAACTACCGGATTTGACGCATACTACCCCATACACTCAGGCGACTAAGTTACTGGACTAATTTTTGATTTTTCTGAAACTTGGCATATTAGTAGTATGGACAAAATAAAAAATACAACTTATTTTACAATTTTTTTAAAGTGCATGGTTTGAGCATAGGGGGCACCCCAACATGCATGAAAAATGAAAATTCTGCCAATCCGATTTAACTTTGAAATTAAATTGCTCAAGAACGGCTATACCGACTTAAGCAAACTTTTTTTTGTTTGGTAGATGATAAGTTAGCCGTTTGAAAAAAAATTAATTAATATTTTTTGTAATTAATTTTTAAATAAAAATATTAACAAAAACTTTTTTAAAGATGGCGCCAGGGTCGAAGATCAATTGGAATTTAATTAATTTTTTTCTCGAAAATAGTTATATTCTTACTCTAAAATATATTAAATTTACAAAGAGGCTATAATTTTCGTTCTTGAGATATTTAATTTTAAAGATTTTTTGTACGACTAAAAATTCTAATTTCTCATCATTTTTTCAAACAACTTCCATTAACAAAAAATTTTAAAATCAATTAAAATTGAACTTTTTTTTTGAATGTAGTTCTATTCTTACTTTAAAATATATCAAATTTACAAATTTGTGTTCTTGAGATATTTAATTTTAGTGATTTTTAGTCCGTCTAAAATTCTAATTGTCCATCATTTTTTCGAACTTCAGTGGTTAAAATTTTTTGTTGATAAAAATTGTTCGAAAAAATAATGAACAATTAGAATTTTAGACGGACTAAAAATCTTTAAAATTAAATATCTCAAGAATACAAATTAACGCCTCTTTGTAAATTTGATATATTTTAGAGTAAGAATAGAATTACATTTAAAAAAAAAGTTAAAATTTAATTGAATTTGAAATTTTTTGTTAATGGAAGTTGTTTGAAAAAAAATAAAAATGATGAGAAATTAGAATTTTAGTCGTACAAAAAATCTTTAAAATTAAATATCTCAAGAACAAAAATTATAACCTCTTTGTAAATTTGGAATATTTTAGAGTAAAGATAGAACTTTTTTCAGAAAAAAAATTAATTAAATTCCAATTGATCGTCGACACTAGCGCCATCTTTAAAAACGTTTTTTTAATATTTTTATTTAAAAAATAATTACAAAAAATTTTAATTATTTTTTTTCAAACGACTAACTAATCATCTATCAAACAAAAAAAGTTTGCTGAAATGGTATAGCCGTTCTTGAGCAATTCAATTTCAAAGTTACATCGGATTGGCAAAATTTTCATTTTTCATGCACGATGGGGTGGTCCTATGCTCAAACTATGCACTTTAAAAAAATTGTAAAATAAGTTGAATTTTTTATTTTGTCCATACTACTTATATCATATACGCCAAGTTTCAGGAAAATCAAAAATGATCAAGTTTTCACAACACGGTCTGGAACACGTTTTTCTTCTATTTTATTTTTACCATATCTTTATACTGTATCGACAATTATTTATGTATCATCACATTGTACAGCTGTTTACTACTTACCTTTTGTTCATTCTTTTTTTTATCTTTACAATAAATAAAATTCAATGTAAGTTTGTAAGAACAAAGGAAGGTTATATGCGGTTATGAAGACGTAGATATTTTTATAGTATGTTCGATTATTGTTCAAAGCAACGCTACTTTTGAGTATTGTTTTTATTGAATGGGAGAATTACTTATTAAAAGAAACAAAGATCGTTATTAAACAGCTGTTGGTTAGTTTTTTAATCAAAAGAAAGAGTTTAACGTTTAAATATTTACGTTAATCATGTTTGGTGTGCAGTTGGTGGTATGATGTTGGTTGTGTCATTTGAATTTATTAAAATAATTTAATATTTATGACTATGACTTGGGGGCTGGGTCAAGTCAACCTGATTCTTTTATTTGATATGTGTACGAATTACGACAATAGCTAGACTAGTAAAAACTTGGTATGTAGGTAAAATAAATTCAATGGAATCAAACAGGAAAAGTGGAATCATTCGATCAAGGAGACTTGTACAGGATTTTTAACAATAACTTTTAAACAACATAACCAAAGCGAAAGATATTATTGATAAAAAAAGTTTGAACCAAATTTTTCTCTCGTTTAGAGACAAGGTGGCTTGATATTTGTTAAGAGATTTAGAGACAAGCAAATAAATTCCGCTCGAACGGGTTAACCGATTTTAACAAATTTTTTTTGCTTGTAAGATACTAAGATTTTATAAAAATATTGTACTGATAAAAAAATTTATATTTTCATATGATTTTTTTTTAATTTTAGTTTTTCAAACATGACAATTTTGAAAAGTATTATTTTTTTATTTACATTTTTATATTTTAAAGATTTAACCATTTAACCAAAACACACTAAAATAACAGAAAATCGTAATTTTTGTGTTCGAAAAAAATGTATTCGAAATTGTAACGACAGCGTGTCTGCCTAAGGATTCGAACAAGGCACTGAAGAGGATGGTTTGTATTCATCGGAAACACGAAAAATGAGAAGTGAAGTTTTTTTTCTGAAAAACTTCCAACCATACCTTTGAATTGAAAAAATTCCAATTACTACTTTACTTACTTGAGTTTAATTGATCTCAAAAATCCCCAATGTATTTGATTATATTATTAGTTTGAAATTTTATATATGTTTGAAAAATTAAAATTAAAAAAATCATATAAAAATATAAACTTTTTTCATCAATGCAAAATTTTTATACAGCATTACTACTTAGTACTCTTCAAACAAATAAATTATTAAAATCGGTTAAAGCGGTCGAACTCAATTTAACTTTAAACTTTCCTGCGTTAAAACTAGGAAAAAAATGAAAAAGGTATTATTTTATTTCTAAAAGGCGACCAATAAGGCAATTATAAAAATGTAGAAAACAGAGCATACAAACGGTGGAGCTTAGAAAAGTCGTAAAACTTAGATAGTGAAATTAGGTTTGGCAAAGTAATAAATGACGAATACTGAAAGTTAAGCAACAAAACACAATTTAGGTAAACAAGACATTTGGTTAAACTTTTTCACGACGATCAATCCCGACATCCCGATTTCGGGATGATCAATCCCGACACTTTTTGAAACATTTTCAATTGTGTGTTAATATGACCTTTGTCATTTACGAAAGACGCCGACAATAAAGGTGTTTTCTTTACAAAGGATAGTGTTTGTGAAAAGTTTTCAGCAAATAGAACTATAACTAAAATATAATTTTATTGATTTTTACATCGACCACAATCAGGTGCATTTCAAACTATTTAACATTAGTAATGTGGTCAATCAGCGACTTTTGTTTTTACTTCTTAATACCATTACGACCATTAATGCAAAAAATGACCACCTCTATCATTAACAGGTGTAAGAAGGTGAGAAGTTGAGATGAAAAAGTGAAGAGTTAGCAACCAATCAATTCAATAATAAAGGAAGAGAATTTAAGACGAACTCGTGTAATATGTTTGATAAGCGATTGAAGAAGATGACGCAAATGGTGGAGTACGAGAACGATTAAAGATCAAGCGAAGGAGGTAAGCTAAATTTTTTGGTAGATAGTGCACTTCACAAAAATCGAGCGTTTGTGGTGTGGTTGACATGACACAAACATTATTTTCGGAAAACGGCTAAAAGTTATAACAAACAGGCAACGTTTGCCTTGTGTTTGTTGAAGAAGATGATGTTATTATTTCTTTGACTTATTTTGACATTTATCACATGTACCAGATAAATTTGAAATGTTTTGAATTCGGCAAAAGCCAAAAACGAATAACCGTGTGTTGAATACAATTTGGAAAATTTTATTAATCATTTTTTTAATTCAAAAGATTTTGCTAATAACAGCAAGTGTTCTAAATTTGTTATAATGTTATGCAGAATTAGCGTGGAACGGCAACATATTTGTTCCTTTATGTTGTTTACTTTCAATAGCCATTAGTCAATACCCCAAAAGTCTTATATATACGTGCTGAAAATCGTAAAAACCCGGCACATAGTTCTAATTCTAACAGTAGAAACTACTAACATGTGGTGTCTGAGAGCCATTAGAAAACATCCGGTTTTCCACTTCCGGTAAAAAATTTGTTTTGACAATTTTTTGCATTTGTTTCAGTGTCTTTATTGATACTACAGCCTACAATAATGAAGTGATTATGATGAAACTTATGAAACAGATTTCAATTCAATTCGGCGGGGGCTCAACCGTACAACTACTGATTTTTCACACTTTTTTTTTCAAGTTTGTTGGGATCATACAGACTTCGTTCATTAATCAATTTTGATGGACCTTTTAGATGGACTGATTAGTTTTTGGACGATATTGGGATAAGTGGTGGGGGGCCTCCCGAGCACCCATTTATTTGAAACTTAAATAACATCGGTTCCTGATTATTGATTAAACTTGGTATATATGCTTAGAGCAGGCATGTCAAACTCAGTTCGGTATACGGGCCAAATTTTTCAAAAATTATTTTCCAAACCCTTATGCGGGCATGTGGCCTTGGTTTTATTAAAAATTTTCAATTTGTAAAAGAAAATAAAACAAAAATGTTTTACGATGCTAAATGTTCTTCAGTCAATCTGGCTCGCTTCGAAGTTTTAAACATTTTTATTTGTGAAAAAATGTGTTCACATATATACGTGCTACCAAACATAAATAATATGCGTATAACAAAATGTTGAGTTCTTGGGCAACGGTCGGCAGATAAATAATCGTAAAACTCTGGAATACCAATTTCCTTATAGTTTAATAGCGTGTCGCATCGTAGTGCTATAAACTCCGCGAGCAGGGTTAGGGTTAAAATATGGTCCAGATAAGAACTGTCCTAGTTTTATAGAACCCTGATCATGAGTGTAACGCTTTTTTCCAATCAGGCTATGATTGGGATAAAGCGTCGGAACAGGGCCTGATCAAGTTCGCCATATAAAACTAAATAGGGCGAACCCTAGTAAGGCATTTTGTATCAGGCCCTGATCAGATTGCCTAACCAGGGGTGAAATACGAAAAACCACATCAGGGATGGATTTATTCAAATAAGGTTAACTCTAAAAGGGTATTCTTGTAAATTTAGGCTCGGAATAGGCCCACATCAGATTGCCCTAATAGGGCTTGTTATTTCTGGCCCTGATCACGCCCTGATTGTATTTAGACTTTCCCTAACTAATTTCTGCTCGGGCCCATTTGCAAATTTGCGTCAATATTTTCAATGCCAACAGACATTGGAGAGCAAAAAATATTGAAATGAGAATCACTATTTTGAAAATCTGAAAACCTCTATTCAAAATCGTCTGCCAACATTTTCAGTTGTTTTTCATATTTTTCAAGTTTTAACTCTGGATCTTGAAGCAAAAGAGTCTTACAACTAGAAAAATTATATAATTTTTCTCTTTTCAATTGTATTTTCCATAAGGGTATCTTTTGTTTGAATGAATTTATTTGTTCATACAAAGAGGTTATAATCATGTTTTTACACTGAACAAATAATATTGAGTTGACTGAGATGGCCAGTAATGTCAACTGAGAAAGCCAAATCTTGTATCCAATCAACTTTTTTAGTTCAGAGCAGTCATAATATTCCATGGGCCCTCGCTGATTTCATTTGATGATTACCACATGTTTTATACTTCGTGATGCGCCTGTCCTCGACCAGTCCGTAAATTTTTGTTCTGCCATTTTCTTCGATTTGGCTGCTTTTTTGTTCGGCAATCTTCGAAAAATAACGATTGCTCAGGATCTTGTAAATTTGCTCCCAACATTTTTTTTTAACTATATTGGGGTTTTAACTATGGGGAGTGGAAATTTGTTTTAGAACAGGAGGGTAACCTTGTCCGACAACCCAAACATGCCAAAATGTCAATTGTCGAACTCGACAATAGCAGACACATTTTTGTCGGACAAGGTTACCCCTGTGTTCCAAAAACAATTTCCACCCCCATAGTTAAAAAAAATTACAAGATCGCGGGTAATCAGCATGCATGTTTCGGAGCTTTCCGAACGAAAAAGCAGTTGAATCGAGGTAATGGCAGAACAAAAGTCTTCGGACTCGTCAAGGACAGGCTCCTCACGAAGTATAAAATATGTTGTGATCATTAAACGAAATCGGAGATGGCCCAGGGACTATAATCTTTAATTTCGTCCAACGGTTATAAAAATTTTCTTAAAACTTATGATTCGAACGCAACGCACTTCGGTATAATATGGCAAATCTTCGTAGTCACATTCCACATCTTTTAGTAATGCCATTAACGCTCGATGGTTTAAGCCACGTGCTCGAATAAGTTTAACGATTTTAGCAGCTTTTTTAAATACATCGTCAATTTTAATTACTTTTGAACATAAGACCAGTAAGGGTTATGAAATGGAAGTTTTGAAAACATCTATTATGTTAGGTTTTAACATAATCTTTCAATTTGCCGACGACACCACGCATAGCTGCTTTCATAAAACGGGTTGTTGCCAAAAGAGAAAGTTGCCAAATAGACAATGCATTGGAAGATCATGTTTTTTAATAGCAATTATAAGTACATTTTGTATTTTGAGATTATTTTTGATGCATTCATTTTTTTTAATTAATTAATTAAAATACTGTAGGTGTGGAAAAGTTTTGAGGCAGCGTGCAGAGTTTATGCAGCGTGCCACAAGTGGCCCGTGGGCCGCGAGTTTGACATCATTGGCTAAGAGTATGATTTGTAACGGTTTTGCATCCCAAATTCCGGTTTGTCACCCGGTAATTTTTTTTTACTTTTTCTATTCCTACAACATCATTTATTATATAGGTTTAATTCGTCTTTCGACAGGGTTTGTATTTTGTTAGGAGATAATTAATTCCTTAACCTCACTATTTGTGAATTTCGAAAGTTTGTAGGGATATTTTACCCCGTACAATCCTAATTCACTTGTGTAGTTATTATTGACTGTTTCCAATCAATTTTACGACATAAATGTCAAGTTAATTTGTGAATCACATGCATTTTTCAATTCGAAATCAGTTTTTATATGAATAAACCTTACAGGTTTATGACGCCGTTGGGGCAGTTGATAGCGTGTCTACCAAAGGATTTGAACTTAGTTGGTATTGATAAGGTTATGAGTTCGAATCTCAACCGAAACACGTTTAGAGATAACAGTTGATTTTATTAAGAAATAACTGTAAGGTTTATTCATATAAAAAGCCAAAAACTGATTTCGAATTGAAAAATTCATGTGATTCACAAATTAACTTGACATTTATGTCGTAAAATTGATTTCAAATTGATTGGAAACAGTCAATAATAACTACACAAGTGAATTAGGATTGTATGGGGTAAAATATCCCTACAAACTTTCGAAATTCACAAATAGTGAGGTTAAGGAATTAATTATCTCCTAACATCATTTATGTTTGTTGGGATGCTACAGTTTTCTTTAATGTTTTATAATTAGAACTACGCGAAATTTATAACATCGGTTAGTCATTAATTAATGGATATCTACTATATATCCAGAACATTTTGTTGCCAGTGCTGTGGTGATGTTAGCCTATGCATCAGCTTCCAATATATTTTTTCCGCTATCCCAAACTACAAATAACGTTTCATGCTTGATTACTACCCAAAGCCTTTAGTTTTAGTAACTATACTGTTTTTTTTAAATTCGCTGCTAACGATTCGCGTTTAAAAGCGAATCGTGAGCGGAATAACGGTTTTCCGTTTTTGTTTTTAGTTTGTGCTTTTCACTTTTCGGATTGTTTTGTATGGCGTTTTCGGCATTTTCGCCGAAACCAGGTTTTATTTTATAAATTCTAAACAAGATGATTAAAATTAGTAATCATAGTCAAATCAAATTTTCAGATAGATAAAATAATGAAAACACTCATGACAGTTAAAAGACTCAAGATAGTGTAAACTTTCTGAACCGGCTAAACAGACAAACCAACTCGTAACAGTCAAAAAGATTAAGGAATTCGCGACATTGAACACAGTTAAATAAATATTCATGGCAGTTGGGGTTAAATGTTACTTGTTTTATGGTATGTAAGTGTAACCTGAATCTAATCTGTAAGGTTTTTATTTCTTCTTGTTATATAAATTATGGCGATAGCTTTAGAGATTCTTGAAGTATGTTTAGTCACATTCCATCGGCTTCGGATGGTATGTTTTTTAGATCATTAGTTCTACCGTTCTCGGCATAACATAGCATCATATGGACTATAATCTACATGAAAATCAACCGACACTCACTTTCTGATCGCAGTTTCAATACGAACGAAATGATAAAATTTGCAAAAAATATTTATTATTGTTAAAATAAAAATTTGTTTGGCATTTTAAAAGCAAATACAGGCATTCAATTGTTTAAATAAAAAAACTCTGAATTAAAATTAATAAACAAAGCTAATTTTTTTACCCAATTTCTTTTCTTTTCAGATATTGAAGTAGCAAATCGTCACGGTCACACGTGTTTAATGATAGCCTGCTACAAAGGCCATTATAAAATAGCACAATACCTCCTATCATTAAAAGCAAATGTAAATAGACGTAGTGCTAAGGGTAATACAGCATTACACGATTGTGCGGAAAGTGGTTCATTACAAATTTTACAATTATTATTGGATCATGGTGCAACAATGGATGTTGATTCATATGGTATGACACCACTATTAGCGGCTAGTGTAACTGGTCATTTACAAATTGTAGAACATTTAATTAGTTTGCCAATGGTAAGGCGAGAAGATAAAATAGCAGCATTAGAATTATTAGGTGCAACTTATGTTGATAAAAAACGTGATATGATAACAGCTTTATCGTTTTGGAGGCGTGCTATGGAAAATAGGTAAATAAATCAAATAAACCAGACCTAAAACGAAAATTATTTCAGTTTTTGTAAATAAATTTATTTTATTATTTGATTGTTTTAGATATGGTCAACAGCCAATATTACGAAAACCAACGAATAGAGTTCCTGTACCTGCGTATGATTATGCTCAAGAAGTGAATGATATAAATGCATTGGATGAATTGGTTATGGATCCTGATGAAATGAGAATGCAAGCTTTAGTTATAAGAGAACGTATTTTAGGTCCAACACATCCTGATACAAGCTATTATATTAGATACCGTGGTGCTGTGTACGCAGACGCAGGTCGTTTCGATCGTTGTATAGAATTATGGACATACGCATTAACAATGCAACAAAATATTTTAGAACCACTTAATCAAATGACACAATCATCATTGTTATCATTTGCTGAATTATTTAGTTTTATGTTAGGGGAGGCAGGACGTCCAATAACACGAGGTCGTGTTGTACCACCAATTGAAACCAGTGATATGTTATCTATATTTAAAAAATCAATAAACGAAGTAGCTATGGGACAAAAAATCTTAGAAAAATTTCATGACGACGAACGTGATACATCGTGTTTAAGTCGAGCTCTTGTATCATCATTACATCTAGCATGTCTATTAGCTCGGTTGTTAGAAGAGGATGAATGTTCGGCGGAGACCAAGAAGCATATTTTGCTTGCATTATATGAATTAGTTAGCTTAAAGGTTTGTTATTTTTTGTTTTTTATTTTTTATATATCGTTTCATGCAGGGGAATTATAGTGTTACGTGTTGTGTTGAAAATAGCTCGACGGTTATTTTTCCTTGAAATAAGTAATTGGAACACATTCATAAATAAAATAAACAACTACTATTTTTATTCGTTACGTTAATCACGCTCGTTTACGTGTTTAAATTGTAAAATTATTTCCCATTAATTATGTATTTTATACTACGATTTGTATTGAGAATAACGTAACTCTAAGTGACTAATAGGAATAGATAAATATTAAAAAGTAAATAGAATGTATGTTATGAATGGAGTGGGTAATGTGGTTAAAGCAACTGGTTTATCATTTTTCGCGAGACAAGAATAATAGCTTTACGGCTGCTTTTTTTCAAAACAAATTAATTCATTTTTTTTATTTACATTTATTTTCATTACATAAAAACTTGGCGAAACTAGATAAATTCTGCTGCCTACAAATTTAAAGAGTTTTTTGATTCACTGATTACAAATTATCAAAAGGATTGTTTCGAGCGTTACACACATTGAACTAGTCGAATCGTTGTCAACATTCACATGAGTGCTTGACTCGAGCAGAGCTCGATATTAACAGATATAAAACCAGATTATCGTATTTTCTACCCAATTGAACTTTGAATCACCGTATTTGTCAAACATCAAACTTAATTTATACAAGATTTTGAACCATAACTAACAAACTGATGTTTATTTTTATTTTATCATACGTTTAGAGTTTAGACGCTGCATTTTAAACTCACGCAAGAAAGACGATAAAGAGAATAGGACTCGATATAATTTTTAAATTGGGTACCTCCGTTGAACGACGTGCCACAAAAAACAACATCCATGCAATGGCATCCTATTAATGGCCTCACCACCTAGAGCCACATGGAAAACTGCTAAGCTCTTCCAAACTGCAGTTAGAGAGAATTCAGACAACAAAAATATCGATGAGACGATACTATAAACAACTACATATATAATCGAGTCCTCAATGAAAGACCACCACAAGCCGCTGCAGAAGAAAGCCAACTGCCCCGCAGCACTAGATGCATCCCAGCGCAACTAAGATCCGGCTGGTCATGAATACTCAATAACTACATAAATAGAATTGACCCCCAAATTATTGACAAGTGTCCCGCATGTGAGGGCACACCACATGATGTTGACCACCTATTTGCATGTCCAAAGAATGCGACGGACCTGACGAAGAAAGATCTGTGGTGCCACCCGAAGTGAAGCAGAGTTTCTGAAACTGGAAACGGAATCGAACGAGTAGCACTTAATCAACGTCGCTACAACAACAACAGAAATCAGAAACTATTAATCGATAAGTCATAGTCTTTACTCAAAGATGCTGTTTTAAGCACTGCTGAGGGAATACTTGGACGACCACAAAACCACTCCTAGACACCATGGATGGATTAAGCATGTCTTGACGCTATTCAGTACAAATGGAGATTGCTATATGAAATGTCTACAAGGACGTAACATCAAGTCGACGAAGGAGAACTATAAGCTGACAAGACAAGCCGTTACAAAGCTATGTAGACGAATGAAGAGAGAATGGTGGAAGAAAAAGTGTGAGGAGATCGAAAGATTCAATAAGGAACATCAATCGCGTAACTTCTTTCAACAGGTTAAAATCTTAAAGAAGGGACCTCAAACTAGATCGACTGCTATTCAAAACGAAAATGGGGAGTTACAAGTAGACCTTAAAAATATTTTAGATACTTGGGCTGCTTATTTTAGGAATCTTCTCAACTTAAGTGAATAGCAACAAGTCGGGCGACGAGCAAAGCTTATTCGTGCGTCAATGGTAGATGTGGATGATCCCACCAAAGAGGAATTCGAAGTGGCGGTGTCAGAATTAAAACACAATAATGAATAATGCACGTGGTATCGACGATATAACATCCGAAATGAGTGTACAAGGTGGTGAAACATCTTCAAGATTGTTTGAACTTGTTCAAATGATCTGGTGGACTGAAACCGTGCCACAGGACTGGAGCTCAGCAATGCTGATACCGATCCATGAAAAAGGTAATCGCCTACAATGTGCCAACTATAGGGGAATCGCTGTCATCGGCACAGCATATAAGATCTTTTCCTACATTTTGCTAGCCAAAATCAATCTTTTTGCTGAACAATTATTTGGAGAATATCAGTGCGGCTTCCGGCAAGGCCGAGGTACCACCGATGCACTTTTTTCGATAAGGATAATTTTGGAAAAGTGTCGAGAGTTCAACATACATATGCACCAACTCTTCGTTAATTTCAGGCAGGCCTACGACTCTCTTGAACGAGAGACTATATGGTCTGCTCTGGTGTTAATGGGAATTCCTGGCAAATTTGCATCACTATGCAAAATGACAGTACAGGGCTCTCAATGCTGTGTACGAGTAGAGAACGAAATATCAAAGTTTTTTAAAATCGACTCCGGTTTAAGACAAGGTGATGCTGTCTCTCCTATACTCTTTAATTTAGCCTTGGAATATGTGTGCCGTCTAAAGAAACTACCGACTTACAACAATATCTTGGGAATAAACTCAGTACAGATGATCGCGTACGCTGATGATGTTGTCAACTTCGGCCGAAGTGAAGCTGTTATGAGTGAGACTTTCACATCGCTTGAGAGTGGTGCTAGATAAATTGGTCTTCAAATTAACTACGATTAAACCAAACATATGAATGTTTCAAGAGAGAAGAAAGATTTGATGTGCGGCGATTTTCGAATTGAGGGAGTAGAGTCTTTTAAATATTTGGGATCAATACTTGACTCAAACAACAGCATACTTACAGATATTAAAACTCGAATAATCGCTGCAGGTAATCAAACTTTCTACTCAATTAAATCTCTCCTTGGATCACTGTATGTATCAACTAACGTTGAACGTCACAAACGTGAACCCTTACACAAAATGACGAATCGCATTTATCTTTATTTGAGCGTAAGATTTTACGCTACATTTTTGGTCCACTTAAGTCATACGATGAAGAGTACAGAACGCGATTTAACTTTGAGTTCAGAGGGTCCGGATTCGTTCTAATAGGATTGCTTGGTTTGGGCGAGTCGGTTTACAGTCTGGAATGATTTAAAAATGTACGTTAGTAACCCAGGGGGTCTACCGCGAGGTCGACCACGACCGCAATGGGAGACGGACATAATAAACGACCTTAAAACAATCGGCTGACATGGTAATTATGTCGCTGTTGTGAATAACCGTGGAGAATATTCAAAGCTGGTTAGCTTGGCAACGCTCCTACATGGAGCATGAACGCCACAAAAAAAAATTCAAAAACTGTGCACCGTAAAAATCTAAAAAAAACTTACAATGCTTCTGAAATTAAGTGCTCTTTCATATGACATTCCAAACCACAGTTGGCATGCTATCTTTGGATTTTCAGACACGTTAATTCATAATTTGTTTAAATCAACAATAAACATGTCTAACATAGTATAAAAAAACCGGAAAATATTTACAACAATTGATGTTCTGGCAGCACAATATATTATATACGGTTAGTCAACTGATATGCTCAATATAGTGTGATTTTCTATCCATATACAGAATCCCCTGGATGTTATCTAATGCCATATCGAAGTTTTCTCCACGTCGATACTAAGAATCTATGAATGAAACTGCTCCAAAACTAATGTTTTTCAATGCAGACGCACTTCAGCCCTTTGGGTTGTTCATGCCTAATAGAAAAACGAGATAATGTTAACAGAGAGACATTATGTATATCTGACTTACGCCGACCTACAAAGATTTTTCATTTCTGATCAGCAAACCTGTCCTATGGCGGCGATCTTGTTCAATTCAATCAATAGACCTGACTCACACTGAAAAGCGAACTAAAAGCTTCTAACCAGCAAAGTTGACTCAAGCCTATTTATGTCTATAATCTGGATTATGTCGACCAACAAAACTGGTACTGACTTGCTGTGTCAGTTGGTATGATTCATCGCCATTAAAGGTTCTAGTTATCTTTTCACTGCCTTTGATTAAATAAATTATAAATTAGGATTCTGTCTACGATGCACTAAGGTGGTTATGGTAACTCTCCAGATTCTTAATATGTGTGTCTGAAACCCTCATAATATCCTCAGAGCTCTCAACTATTACCTTGTTTGATAATTTAGATGAGCTTAACTGAAACAGTTATTAGCAGACAGCGTTGCATCATGGCTTTTATTCTCAAATTGGTAAGCGATTTGAATTCTGAAATAAAGAATTGAAAAAAAATAATTCGCCGCCACCATTACCATTCAGTCAAGCTTAATAATATTCATTATCAGTACAGTAATAATATATTATTTTTTTATTGTAGATATCTGTTCGTTCCAATCGAACAGCCTTACATCTAGCATGTTATCGAGAAGCAGCATTAGTCGGCCGTTATCCAGCATGTCAATTTCCTTCACCACAATTAGTTAAAGCATTGTTGGAAGTCGGTGCAGATCCAAATGCGGTAGATGAAGCCGGTAACACACCATTACATTTAGCCGCATTAGCAAGACCATGTCCAGCACCATTGGCAGTAGCATTATTAGAAAGTGGAGCACATCTGGTAAATAAATTAAAATAATTAACAAAAATCAAAATAATTTATTTATTTCATTTTATTTTGTAAGGATGCTAAAAACGCAGATGGAGATACATTTAAAACTTTACTACAAGATCAAAAAATGGTAGAAATATGTAATCCATTAAAATATACCAAATTAACATGTCTGGCTGCTAGAACAATACAAAAATATTCAATTAATTATAAAAACGAAGTACCAAAATTTTTATATAAATTCATCGAAAGTCATTGAAATATTTGTAACTGTAACTGTACATAATTTTCCTCTATTTGTATATTTAATAGTTTAAATTAACCGTTGTTTAGGCAAAAGTGATTTAACTAATATAAATTCTATAAAATCTATTACATTAATAGTGCTCTGGTACTAACATAACAATCAACAAATCATATAGTGAAGTTAGTCACATTGGCCTGTGAACAGCTTATATTTAAAAATTTTAATTTGCAACTTAAAATTATCAAATAAACGTTTAAAATAATTAATAGTTATTAGAATAGATATTCTAGATATTTAAGTAGTTTTTTTTTAATTTATGTAAAAAGAAAAGATACTAATTAGTTTATCGTCCTGAACTTGTTGAAAATAACTTTGTAGTTGAATTAGATTCTAGAAGATTAATTTGAAAGACTTTTAGAAGATTATGCTAAAACTATTTAAGAATTTAGCTTCGTTTTAGTTTATTATTTTTATGTTTAATAACAAAAACAGTAAAAATAATAACAAATAAGATAATATTTATGATAAAATTAAGAAATAAAAATTAAAAATCGGTCAGCATGAATTGAAAAACTTATAAGTTATGTTATATTATTAAAATTATTATTTCAGGTGTGAAAAAGATTTGTTTTTTTTTGTTTGTTTTGTGATAAAATGATAAGTTTTAATTTAAAATTGATATATTAAAAATGAAAATAAAAATTAAATTTCTTTTAAAATTTAACTGAAACTAATTATTAAAATTACTATATATTATTTTATGAAAATTGTAAACAAAATTTTTTTTTATGAAATCAACATATTTAAAAAATAAAATAAAAAATTTGTTTTGATTTGTAGATAAATGAAGTGGAAACAGGCTAAAACTAACATAAAAACAACTTAGTAAAAAAATTTAATCTTCTGTAACGATTTATAATAATTAATAATAAATTTATTTTAATAATAAAACACTTGTTGTTTTTCGTTTAATTTGCGAAAAACAACAAGTGTTTTATTATTAAAATAAATTTATTATTAATAATGTTTCGCCAAGTGCCAACAGTAGCCTCAATAAATACTATTATAATAATTAGGTTGGTTAGCAAGAAAATTTAATTCATCAATCAAATATCTGTCGAGCGGTGACGAACTCTTAATTGTATCATGGTTTCGTCGATTTATTAGTAACGGTACAGTGCCTTACGTCACACGCGCCTGTGAAGTTTGGAAAATTAATTATTCACAATTTTAACCGTTCTTGTCCTACAACTAGTAAAAACTTAATGAAAGAAAATCAAGAACTTTCATTCCTGCTATATAAGTCGGTTGAAAGTGGCATGTCAGTTTATTTTTTTTTTTTAATTTTTTAAAGGTAGCCATATTCTGACATGTAGACTGCTAAGTAGTAGTAAAAAGTCAATAGCCTAGATGGTCTGCTTAGCATATTCTATCATTATATAGCTTGATCCTAACATGCTGATGTGGAATCCATGGGAGAACCAAACATTTTCTTAGAATGTGAGGGACTGTTTCATCCTACCATTTGCTTATTTACATGATGATGACCTGTTAGCAGTCCCACCATTAGTCTACAATCTGATCGAATCAGATTTAACAGATGTCCGGTGTTTTACCGCCTCATGTCTGGAGTGAACATCTTAGACACTTACAGCTCTCTGTGTTCTTTCATTAGGAGTTACTGTTAAAAGGAGAACCTGTTCGAATAGGTAGCAAATAATTTATGGCGAATAATTCAGCCTGCAAACCTTCATTTCTGACCGAACTCCTGCACTATTTTCAGTAAGTTGGTCGCACTGCCCAACAGCAAATGAGCTACAGACCCGTTCTTTATCGTCGGAATTACAACTCTATGCTGCCTTTGAAAGGCACTTCCAGATCCCTCCATAGCACATGGAGACTTTTCTTACTGCTCCTGGTAGTTGCCAGGAGTTCGAGCATTTTTGTAGCCTTAAGAGTCCCCATTCTTACAAATACATGCAGGGGAGGAAGCCTTAATGAGATCTGCAGACTAGCTGTAGGCGTTGTTCTGAAAGCACTTGTACTTGAATACATATGCAAGCTAAACTTTGTCCTCCATTTTTTACATTCCCAACAAAAGTTTTCGAGAATCCATGCTCCCACAGCTGACAATGGTTCTGACAACTTTAGGCAGCCAAAAGACAATTTACGGCATCAGGTCCTATTTGCCGTCAAAACCATTCTGCCTGTCACAGAACTCCAGTTGCGTTTCCGCATTTGGTCTCAACATGAACCGCTTGTTGAGAGTAACAACAAGATACTTCAGACTATCTTAAAGTGTTAATGTTTTATTACCGATTGAAGAAAGAGTGAAATTGTTTAATTTCCTTCTATTTGTAAACGCAACTACATGTGTCTTTGAACCATTAAGCGTGAGATCATTCTCGCGAAACCAATTATTGGTAATGTTCGGGATATTCTGCATGTTGCTTATTCCTTACACTGAAAAAAATTGTAGGTTAAATTCTACAAACAATGGTTTGTTGAATTTATTTAAAGGACACGATGTGTGATTTTGTATTGTTTTAACAAACATATCTGTCAATTGCCAGTTTTCGACAAACATGGTTGTTAAATATTTTTAACTACCTTTACAAGCTGTTCGTTGATTTTTGTTGTTGAACGAAATAAACATAAACCAACATTATAAAATATAAATGTGAAAAAATTGGATTAGTAAGGGCTTGAAATTTATAGTGAACTTAGTGTAAGTATATAGTGAATAGTGAACGTGAAAGTGAGATTTGTGAAATAAAAAGCGTAAATTTCAAAAAAGGTGTCAAAATATATAGTAAATTATGCCAAGTAAAAAATCTTAAAAATTAGT
The DNA here is from genome assembly GCA_963693315.1 of Diogma glabrata. Taxonomy (NCBI): domain Eukaryota; kingdom Metazoa; phylum Arthropoda; class Insecta; order Diptera; family Cylindrotomidae; genus Diogma; species Diogma glabrata. The sequence continues at coordinate 79,016,981 of OY856188.1, forward strand.
GAAAGTTTAGTGTTTACTTTATTATTTAGCGTATGTTTTTTTCCGTGACACATAAACGCAACAAATTAAACGCAATAAAAAATAAAAATTAAATAAAAAAGCAAAACATGTATACACATTAAATAAGCTTACAATCGATTTGATTGCGCGTCGTTTAGTTAAAAGGGAAAAGGTTAAACATTGGAGCATTGGGCATTATTATATTTGAACATTAGATATTTACATCGAGTGAGTCTGTCTATACTACTACATCGGGAGTGACCAAATGGATGTCTGAGATGTCGCCATTGTATCGATGAATTGGACACATAGTTGCAATGTGTTTTATGGTTCGTTTTGGATCTCCGCAGTCACATATAGAAGACTCTGAAACGCTCCACTTGTAGAAAGAGTCAGCACAACGTACATGATTTGTTCTTATTGGGTTTAGTGTAGTCTAGGTATGACGTGGCAAATGTGTAATGAAGAGCTTTCTCATTGGCGAACCAATGAGAACGGCGTAGCAGGATGCGTACCTAGAGTAATTTAACGCCGTAACGACTAAAGCTCAGTCGCGGATTTGATGGAGTAATACCTGCTGCTTCAACAGAAATGCAGAAATGTACGCAATTTACGAAAATTTACAGAAATGGGAAAAAATACAAGTGGAAAATGGAGACTCTGGCGACCCCTTTTGCCAAAGAACCACGATCCGCGCGTCCAACCCACACAATCATTCCCAGACGCCCGCACGCTCACGCTTCATACATGCCAACATTCACCCACACATTCAGACCGCGAAGCAAGATAATTAAGCTCTAAGACCCACAGCAAGTACCGCAAGGGGTAGTAATCAAAATTACGTTGTATGGCTGTCATTTGACCCATATGATACAGCTCGTAAACCACTGCCATTGCTGGTACACCGTGAATCAAATCTTAGAGCACTGGAGAACGTCACACGCTATATTGAAAGTCTTTATTGATTATTTCCCTTTTTCTTTATTAATAACAGTTTTACAAATTTGTAAAACCATAAGCAATTCCCAAAAAAAAACATTTACAGCTCAAACAAAAAAATGTTATAATTTTATTTGTAAGTTACACAAACCTGTCCAAACCAGTTTGTTTCAATACCTGTAGTTTACAGTTGGTTAATGTATTATATAATTAATAAACCTACAAACATGTCAAGAATTTATCCTTTCTTTTTGTAATACAGGTTATTTGAGGATGATTTTTGATTTACTTACCAATATAAATTCATAAATTTAGGTAATATAATAAAAGAAAAGATATTTGGAAAACGAGACGTTACCTCGGAGCAAAAAAAAATATTTTCATTAGAATCATTTCCAATTCAGACTACATGCATCTCGCTACACGCATCGCCAGCTCACACACACACACGCATCGACAGGCAAGCCCCCATTCAATCACTTGTACACCCTTTCACACGCATTCACACCTCTATGAAAAAAAGTAATCAAAATAAATCAAGTTCGCTCACCCCATGTTTAAATCTTCCCGGCTTCCAAGACTTCCGGCCTTAGCCCTCCATCAGCAATAAATAATCCAACAGGTGAAGTACTACGGTTGAAATTGAATAAATAAAACTTGAATGCTGAGTTGCAATTCGGTGGTGATAACACAAGAAAATTGTATATCGATGTTGAGTTGAACTTCAGTTGTAATCACCCCAATATCGGATATCAGTTGAAATGTGTAAAATAAACGATAGCAACAGTAAAAATGTTATATAAATGTTGAGTTGCAATAATATACGGTGGTAACAGCAAAAATGTTATATAAATGTTGAGTTGCACTAATATACGGCAGTAACAGTAAAACTTGGATACAAATGTTGCGTTGAAATAATATACAGTAGCCACAGCAAAACTCTGATACAAATGATGCGTTGAAACAATACACGGTAGCAACGCACAAATTTTACTTTCAATGATATTCCAATCCAATAAGTCAAAACTCGCTTGGTGTATTTTTATAATTTTTGGTTTTTAATTTATAACACGGCTCATACATAACAATAAATGATCTAAGTAGTACTTAATATCTACGGTACTGGTTACTTATTTTGATACGACTTAACAATAATACTACAGTGTAGATTAATCATCGCACACTCAATTGATACACAGGTTGTCTTAATTTTACAATAAATATTCTCTATGGCACATATAATTTATTTTACTACGTTTATATGACATATATAATATTTCCAGGCAGAGAGATTACCTCACATTCGATTGCTATTTAAATGGACTTAATTTATATTAAGTATTTTCCACGGCACATGTAATTGATGACGTTATGAGTATTCACATACTAATTTGGGAATACGTTTAGATATTCTATAAAGTGAAATGACGCTAGTTGTGTTAGGAATTAACAATTTGTTGTTTTTCTTTTAGAGGCAAAGTTCCCACTATTGATTTTACGGTTTAAAAAAAAAACACTATTTATAATTTATAATATTTTTCTTTTTTATTTACTATTTTCTCTTACATGTTTCGAAAATTAATTCATCTTCAGACAGATTGAATTTGTTGCAAATTCAATCTCTCTGAAGATGAATTAATTTTCGAAACATGTAAGAGAAAATAGTAAATAAAAAAGAAAAATATTATAAATTATAAATAGTGTTTTTTTTTTTAAATCGTAAAATCAATAGTGGGAACTTTGCCTCTAAAAGAAAAACAACAAATTGTTATATAGTGATTTTACCGCACTCCGAAAACAAAAATTAAAATTTTGTGTTAGGAATTGCTCTAAATAAATTATTCCCTATTTTGGTTTTATAACAGCACCCGGTTGGTAATGCGATCGACCCGTTATTTTCTACACAAACACTAGACGTAATATTTCGGACCTTTTATCACATTTATTTTTCTATCCAAAAGGTAAGTACAAAAGAAATCTCAACATTGGATTTTTCCGAATCACCGCAAAACTACTTATGCCTCGTAATCCTTAAATATTGAATTACAATTCGATGAAAAGAAATATATCACACAACTTCGACCTTCAATGTCCACCTGGTATTGACCTTAATCACAGCACAAACATATATTATATATTTTGATTTCTTTAAATTGCACTAGCGACCCGCACTAACAAAATTAAAATAACTTAGGGACATTAACACTTGTGAATTTACTTCACACAAATTATAAAAATTTAATAATTTCCATTTATTTGGATTTTTATGCACGAGTTTAACCAAAAAAACCGCGATGACAACTCATCAAATCAATGTCACCATTTCCAATTTGAAAAATGAAATGATAATACAAAAATAAGAGGCAGAGATAGTATAGTCATCTCTTTTTATTGCAACCTTTAGGCCCGCTATACACTTGAGCTAAACTATGTGAACTATGCGAACATGTTTTTTGTATACAACGTAATTATACAAAAAACATTACGAGAACAAAACATTTAAAAAAAAAATAAAAATGGAAACATTACATTCATTACATTTTGTTTAAAAAATATTATTCGCGTTAAAACATTATTTTTTTAAAAACATAGTTCGCATAGTTTAGCTCAAGTGTATAGCGGGCCTTAGTATCGAATAATTCGAAAAAGTGTTTCTGATGAAAGGAAATTTATATTATGCTAATAAATGTTAGGACCTTTTTCCGTTAAAACAAAACTGTTTGTTATTTTGTCATACATAAAATTGTAAGATAATTTAACGAAATAAGTTATTTCCAACACATTTGTTAGAACTATCAAAATGAATTAAACGTAAGTTCAACCGATCTTATGATGTTTATGTGTTATGAAATAACAGCTTACTATAGTATTACAGTAAAATGTAGATCTATAACGGAAAGATAAATTGATAAAAAAAAATATCCATATAAGAAATCGAATACATAACTGATTGTAGGATAATAATTTTTTCTATTGCGACGATATTATTTCTATTGCGAAATAAGCACAGCCGTTTGAGGTTTGAAAATTTTGTTGAGCAAGTACAATTAGTGTCCGGAGAATTCAAATTTATGTAGTATGGTGAAGTAATGCTGGTGAAAACGCAGTGTGAGTCAATAATAGGATATTGTAAAGGAAATATTATTGTTAATGGTTTTATGCTAAGAACGAATTTATGTAACGGAAACTATATGAAAATATGACTATAGACTGTGGACGAATGAGAAACTGTTATGAACTATGGGTGATAGGCAAAATTGTGATATGAGAGGAAATACAAACTACAGGACTCAGTGACTGTACTACACTACGTTATCATACTCCAGTCTACATAACAAATGTAGTATAATCTAGGTATGACCGGGTTGGGTAAGTAATATAAAGGCCAGGCATGTTTTAATGATTCCAGAAGGTGCCCCAGGCATCCAAGATATTAAAATTAGTTGTCATGCAGGCTGCTGGCAGCTTTGAGGAGAGGCTTTCCTGACTTCAGTCGACAAAGAGTATGGTCTCCGTAATATTCATGCAAGGGTAACGTGAATAACATCCTTACCTTTTACCTTTTTACCGGTTACCTTTTTATGTTCACGCATAAGGAGCATTTTCCGGAGCGTCTGAATGCAGGTGGAGCGATATTACTTAACACAGGGAGCCAGGGTAAAGGAGTGGACCTGAAAGTACCACTTATAGTACGCATCGTGGAGTATGTGTGCTATTCAACCAGACTGGTGGTCCGTACTCAGCTACTGAATACACCAGACTTAGAGCAGTTGTGCGGACAGTACTGGAGTAGCACCCCATGTCGAGCCTACCAGTTTGTGTAAGATCGATGATGGTAGCTTCTTGCACTTTGCAAGATGGGCGCGATACGGTTGTATATGAGTCGTTCTAGAAATTCATAGCAGTTGTTCAAAAGAGCGATATCTTTCTGGTTTACCTGGCTTAAGTATCGCTATCACTTTCGTAGTCTTAAAATGTTTTGGAAGATTACTTGGATATTCGAGATGAAATTAGCTATCCATTGTTTTACATTTTTCCCACATTTTTAAGAAATTCTGGAAAAATACTATCGCTGCTGCTTTTCCGTTTTTCGTTTGGTACAAATCTGAATTTAGTTCTTCGTTACTAAAAGAGTTCGCATACTTCGATGGAGACGAGCAATTGCGCTTCATTTCTCTTAATTTGTGTTTAATGGTTCTCTTATATGAAGGCGATTAATAGAAGAACAAACGCGAATCGCTGCATCCAACTCCGGCCTGTATTTAGCCCAGTCAGCTTTGTTAAAATTCCATCTAGGCTGAGGAGTAAAACTAACGAGTGGGATTTGGATACCTACCTCAAGAATTACTGGACGATGTTCGTTTTTGGTGGAAAAACAGAGGTCGGGATTTTAATTACTTCGACATCTAGCGAAATCATCTAGCGATATCTTTCACATCATATACCAGGGGGTCAATTCTAACTTGATGAGGTGACTCAGTCATATGACTGTTAAAAAAATCCAACTCAAGGAGAGTCACTCATTTATTCGAACTCAAAATTCTATGTTTTGCGATTCTAAGTCAAAAAGTGAGTGACTTCAAATCAATTTTCATAGAATGACTGTTTGACATTTAAAGAATTCAATTACTGTCAGTTTTATGTAAATTTGTGTTTCTTTATGATACATAATTTTAAGTTTTATACAAAATAAATATTTTAAAAAGTCGTTTTCGATGTCTCTCTCGTCAAAAAATTTTAAAGTATACTCTTCAACGATCCGGCAGTGGATGCGCTATCATCCATAATATTATGTTGACAGAAAATTATACTTTGCCGTCCGATAACGAAATTTCAATGAAGTGGATGACGAAGAGGATGGTATTAGTGCTTAAATTTTCTAATCAACTAATTTAGCTTACCGCAAATCCTCCCAATATTTTTTCCAAGTTGGTCCAGTCTAAATAATCAACTAGAGCAACCTTTTCGCTGTTTGTGGGTGCTTTAGCTAGTTTTTTTTTTAAATTTATCATTCGAAATTTTTAATACATAACGGTAGTCACAGCTTTTTTTTTAATGACTTTTTTGACATTTCAAATGAGTTTGGAAAAACTCATATGACCCAGACAGAATCGATATTTATGACTTCAATTTCGAAATTTCGAAATTCAAGTCATATGACTTGAAGTCATCAAGTTAGATTTGACCCCCAGGAACATGTTGCTACAATCAGCCCAGTCAGTCAGTTGTATACAATTGGGATTGTTGTTTGAGTAAGACCATTAAGTGTGATGGCTATTGAAATCCCCAGTGTATATTGCTGGATGGTGAAATATTGGTATAAGTAGCAGCTGGCCACGCTGTATTTGGAGGCTTGTATACGTTTACAATCTTCGTGTCTGATCAACAACAATAAGATGTATATCGTTGTCCGTCTGTGTAAGTACATGGGTGCAGTTCATGATTTCTGACTTAACATACGTGGCAGATCCATATGCTTGGTGGCAAATATATTCTAATGGTTTTCGTTTGGGAAAAACCAATTGGCCAATAGAAAATCGTTTTTCCAAAAAAAATAAAATAAAATAAAAATGACTTCCTAATCGAATTTAAGTTTTAATATTTTTTATTACATATTTCTTTTTATCTTTTTTAAAGGAAAATTAATTATTAGAGTTTTTTATTACTTTCCGGTAACATTTATTTTAAATTGAAATATTTGAGTCTTCGCTCGTGTTAGGGTTTTATATTTCGAAAATACAATGGAACTATTGTTGTAATTAGGTTAAATTAACTTAGTTGATATTTTGATTTAGTAAATGGAAATTTTGTTCGAATTGAAAGAATGTATGGATTGTATATTGAACTTTGAATTGTAACCAGTTGGACTTTGAATTGTAGGAATTTGTGCGACAGCTGCAATGCTAGCAAATTGTTTGGAATGTTTTGTCAATTGGAATACTTATTATTGACTGAAAATTAATTGACAGAAAAAAATTATGAGATTTCAATTAAATATTTAATGTAGGATGATGTAACAGCTGCGAGTTATTATGTCTAGACTCTTTTAGTATGATCACTGAATCAATCAATGGGTCAATTTTTTGCGATAATTTTGGATAATTGTTGTCGAATGGGATTATTGTGGGTTTGTTTGGGTGTTTGTATCAATGGGGTGGATCAGTCTGGTACTGGTCCCCCACAGCAGCTATACAACTAACTTAATAGTTTGTTTGATTTATGTTTAAACATAATAATTAAAAATCGTGTTGAGCTAACGACAATTTCTTCGAATCTAAGATGAACTTTTTGTTTTATTTTATCTTTCTTAAAAATCGAGTGCGTCTTAGAATCGAAGAAATACGATATTTAATTATAAGAGAAAAACTCACACTCTTAATTTTGAGAAAGGTAGCACCTTTTTCGAGTACAACAACTTAGAGGGATGAAGCTTGCGAAAACCAAAAATTGCTCTATGGGCCTTATTTTGCAGTATTTGCCAAAATACCCAAAATGGGGAGTAAATATATCAAATGAGAGTGGATATATGAAAAGCACAGATGAAGTTTGACTTCCTGGCTAATGAATTTTGATGTTTTCCTCAAAGCTCCTATAAATGGTGATATTCTAGATTTTATGACGTCTACATGATATGTCCAGTTAAAACTTGATGATATATGGAGGCCTAGATGTGACACATCATCTGAGGAAGTTATACATTTACGATTAAAATATATGCTACTAAAGAGGTCAGACGACACATTTTTCTTAAGGAAAAAATGCAGAAACGTTGATTCATTTTCATTCAAGCTCAGAGAGTTTGCATTTAACCAGTTATCTATAAGTGTCATATCAAGTTCCATAGACAGTTTAAGCTCTTCATAACTGGAACAGGAATATGTTAGGATTGTATCGTCAGCAAAGCATTGTAGATTTCCTTTTAGCTTAAGGTCAAATAAGTCATTGATATATATTAAGAAAAGCGTTGGTCCAAGAATTGGCCCCTGTGGGACACCACATTTAACATCCAAGTATTCAGATTTTGCGACGGCAATCTGAACAAATTGTTTCCGATTTGTTTCTTAAGAAGTTCTAATGCTATCCCAGAGATTCCAATTCTTTTTAGTTTTTCAACAAGAGTTGAATGTTTTACACAATCAAACGCTTTACGAAAGTATAGAAAAATACATGCAGCTTTTTGTTTTGAATTAAGTGAGTTATAAATATTTTCGCTAAAGTTAAGAGTTGCTGATAACGTGCTTGTATATTTTTGAAATCGGTCTGGTGTTATTTTTGTCATATTTATCACCGGTCTTAGGAATAGGTGTTATACGTGCTATTTTCAAATAGTCTGGAAAAATTCCTGAATTTATGCTAACGTTTATTTCTTCCGTTAATGGTTTTACAATCTCATGTACTATTGCTTTTATTGATTTAGTTGAAATATGATCGCATCCCTTTGCAGAGTTACTGTCAAGCTCTGTAATAATTTTGAGAACTTCATCTTCAGTGGCTTCTGAAAAGTTATTTATTTTCTTACACGGATTTAAGTTGTGGGTTGGAACTATATTATTAGTAATTTGGGTATTGCAATGATCTGAGGATAATCCGACATTATTGTAGTATTGGTTTAAAATATTCACAACCACCTTCTTTCTTATCAGTTATGAGTTGATTATTTTCTTTTAAATTGATGGTATTAATATTTTTAATTTGCTTATTATAAAGGATTTCATTTATGACGGACCATACCTTTTTGGAACCGGTAATGCAATTTCGTATTTTACTAGAATAATAATGGATTTTGCAGTTCAGAATTTCTTGATGAATTTTAGATCTCAATACTTTAAATTGTTCGTGAAAATAATTATTTTGTTGAAATTTTATGTGTAATTTATAATATTGATCTCTTGTGTTCATTAAATCTTTTAATTCTGTAGTAAACCACGGTTTTTTGAATATAAGTTTAATTTTGTAAGTTTTAATTTTCATATTACGTTTAATTAAGTCCTCTAAAAACAAGTAAATTGATTCAAAATTAAGACCAGTAAAATTTTTACTTTGTTATGCTAATTCGATGTTCCGGTTGTTTGTTATCAATGATGTTACATATTTAGGCCCTGAATATATCGATGATCACTAAAGTCAAATCTGTTAATCAGAATATTCAATCTGAATTTATAATTCGTAACAATGTGATCAATAACTGTTTTTGTAGGATTTCCATTCTTTAATGTTAATTTTGTGTAATGATCTAAATCTAGTTTGTTAATAATGTCATATCCAGAGGAGTTTAGCAAGCAAGAATAATTTTTTACATAAGCTTTATCTGGTCGTAATAGATCAATATTACAATCCCAATAGTTATTAGTTTGGTATATTTTTCCAATTTAGTACCTAAAAATTCCAAAAATAGTGATAAACTGGTTTTAGGTTGCCTGTATATAGCCATTATTTGCAAATTTAGAACTTTCGACTTAATAACCAAGATTTCATTTTCCAAAAAAGATTCCTTTTCAATCAAACTAAATTTCAATTTATTTCTAGCAAAAATTGTAATGCCACCACGCATTCGATCACGAATTTGGTTAAAAGATGTGAAATAATTTAAGTTAAGGAACTTATCATCACCACTTTACAAAAAAGTTTCTACACAGACAATAACGTCAATTTTTATATTTAAATTGTACACAAAATATTCAAGTTGTTCCATTTTATTTTTTATCCTGTTGATATTAATATATAAGATATCACCTTTCAGAATATCCGCCTTCGCAGCCTCTTTGAAATTGTCTAGATTTAAAAAGTGATTATTGTTGTTATCACTATCATCACACATTTTAGAATTCATTGTTGATTTAAACAGAAGGAGAATAGAAAATAAAATTAAAGTATCTTCCTTAATGTTGGGTAAATAACTATGCAATATTATTATATAACTTAAATATTTTTAAACACTAAATAGTCACTCACTTTATAAGAATCAAATATATTATATTGTAGCTAAATCAAATTGAATACTGGTTTCAGAAAAATTTTGCGGAGCTAATTTTGTTGTGTGATTTTGATAATATCATCATATGATTGTACTACAACGGCTGTTTCGTCATTGTCATTGATGCGAACAAAAATATTACCGTAGTTGAACCAGGCATATGATATTTTTTTCTGCTTTTTAATATCGTTCAACTTTTTTAATAACTTGACATTAAATAAGGTCATTCGATTACTGATGAATATTTTGTTATTAGATGTATATTCGGGAAACAGCTAAATCAACAATAAAGGTACATGCGTTTTCAACTTATCGAGCAGAACCTTCTTTCGTTTGAAATCACTAAATGTAACTATCACCTGCAGTAGTTTTACACTTTGGTTACGATTACTGTCGATAAACTTTTTATATGAGGATCGAACAAATTGAAACACTTTATCTAACATTTCAACAACAACTTCAGACGGTGTAATATCCCTAGGTAAACCAGTTATGAGAATATCATTTATGAATTCCTTTTGTTTAATGCGATTAATTTCTTTTTGTACTTCTGAAACATTGGCGGAACAATCAGATAGTTTTACTTGGATATCTTGAACAGTTTTCTTAAGAAGTTTGTTTTCTTTTCCAAGATTGGTTATCGTAATATTAATTTTTTCTATTTGTGTATTAAATAAATTACGATTTTCTAGGATGGCCGACATTATTTCTTTGAGAGATGGATTTTAAGTTTCAAAACAATTCTAAATAGTGTTACTTCTTGTATTCATGTTTTTTGGCATGTTGAAACTGGTATTATATCGTTGTTAGATATTTATTAGTTTAAAAAATCACTATTTTATTTATTTTAATTTATTTTCACTCCACAATTAATTTGAGAAACTCACTCGGTCGCCATTTGCAAAAGCGATTTTTGGAATACTGTTGTCATTTTTAGGGATATCCTTGACGTCAACAATAAAATTTCTTAACTCTATGTAGATAATTGCTATACGATTGATAGGTAATACTAGCGTTTTAGCTTGATTCATTCCAACACCAACGGAAATATGATTGCATTGTCAATCTCTTATTAATAAAACTTTAATAATCATCTGTTCAGGATAATACAGAATATATCTTTCCATAAAATTGTCGATATAAACGACCAAAAAAAGCTTCAGAACTGCTTTACGGCTGTCGAATTGATTTTTTCCAGAACGAGTATTTAACGAATGAAATGTCTCTGATGAAATTTTATTATCAATAAATAACGTTATCGATTAAATTCAGGTAGAATATAAAAACAACAAGATTTTGTTTTCAAGCAAAATAAACTTAGTTTTAATTTTAAAACCTCCTATACAAATGGAAATCGTTTTTATTATTTTCTGTTATGATTTTTACTTCTGTGTTTTGTTTTAATTTTCATTCTTCATTAACTAAACGTAAAATACTAAAAATCTTAATTTAATCTTATAATATTTCTTATACAACTTAAACATATATATTTCTTTTTGTTTTAAGAATTATATCATAAAATAAAAATTATTACTTGACATTTCGTTCATTGATTTATTTGACTCGTTTAACTTAAGTAATTAATTATAATTCTAATATATCAAGTCAGATTGTGTTTTTTTTGTTTAAAATTATAAATAAAAGAAAATTTTACCTAAAATTAATTAAATCGTTCAAATATTGAAATATATATTTAATTTTTTCCTTACAACGAAAAAAAAGTAAACCGAATTTCAATAACTATATGATTTATTTAAAATTATTTATAAAATTCTATATTCAAAAACAAAAATACAATAGTCAACCGTAATTATAATTACATATAAATCGTTTTTATTTGATTTTTGTTTTTAATTATATTATACTTAAATAAAATTAAACAATTCTCACTCATTCATTCAAATAAATACAATGTGATTCAGTTCCTAATATTTTCTTATCCTTAAGTCATAGTGTTATTATATTAAAAATATAACATTATTTTCTTAACTTTTATTTTTAATGATTTATGGATTAAATATTTTTAATTATTTGTTAGTCTATCTAAGTTAATAATGATATAATTTTGAATTATTTTTGAGTTATTGGAATGATAATGTTTATAACAGATACAACTAGAAGATACGACTTGATCTCGATTTCAAAGGCTTGGAAAATCTGAACAAATTAGTGGAATTTTTTTTTGTATTAAAAAACAACGATTACCAATCAAAATATTGTTTAGGATTCTATCAAACTAATACCGGTTTAAGTGAGGGATGAATGTCTTGGCATAATACTCGAAAATGGTAAAAATTTTCAGCAAAGTATAACAAAGTTAGAATACTTGAAACTGTGTAACAATTTATTGAAGAGGTAAAGAATTAACCAGTATTTACAATTTATTTCTGTTATCTTAATTTGTTTGTTTTAGGTTGAGAACATACAATGTGGGTTATATAGAATGTTTTTGACATACTCGTCAGTCCAAACCTACACTGCAGTGAAAAATTAAATGTTATATCTAGGTTCTACCAGAAAATTACATCTACACATTTCTCAATATTAAAAACGTTAGCCAATACACTATTTATATAAAACCCAAATTAAATCATCTTCATTGGGTGAAATAAAAATGCAAATAAAATAATAATATATATAAAATAACTATTCACCAGACAAAAATGATTTAATCAATTTCCATTAAAATTTCAATCACAATAAAATTAATTTAATAATTGTTGATAAATTTTACATATTTAAAAACCATTTTAAAAGATGTTTCTCAACAATTAAAAAATTCTATTATAAGTGTAATTTTCAACGACTAATTCAAACTTGAGATTTAATTACAATATTCCATGTTTTTTTCATATCTAGGATAATATAAATTGAAAATTAAAAACTATAATACAAAAAATATTAGTTTAAATAAATTATTTATACATATAAAATAAATTAAATTTTTTTTTTAAAACGTCATAATTTTATTTTTACAAATTGAAACGAAAAAAAAAATTAATTTATGCTACTTCCAAAATTTATTATTAAATTCGGTAAAAAATAAAAACGAAATATCTTACTCTTAATAAGTTTGTTTGTTCTAAATTATAAAACAAATCAATATCTAAATAAGTGATTTTTTTTATTTGTTTATTTAAAAGAAAACTAATAAATAAAAAATAATTACAATTTCGAAGTTTTAAATATTTCATTTGGCGAGTGTTGATGATTTGTTACTATTATTCGTACATGGAACAATACTTATTTCACTTGTATGAGATGATTTTACGACGGTTGTTTCAGTTTCCATCTATTGTTTATAATTAAAATTAATTTATTTTGAATCGAATTTTATCAAATAACAATATTCGTTTACCTTTTCTACGGGAATTATTGAAACGTCAGCTGTACTTTTTAGCTCAATTTCTTTTTCTCTAATATTTGTTACTGAATTTCCATCATCTTCTAAATCAATCTGAAACGAAAATTTACGAGGAATAAGAATACTTGTCATATGAAATTAAATGGCATCAAAAACTTTCTACGCCATTTTATTAATACACAAAAAATAATAGTAGTAATCAATATGAAAGGGTTTGTCAGCAAAATGATGAATATAGTATGAGTATATGTATTAATTTATATTGTTTAATCTCCCACGCTTTTAGTTAGATTTCATATCGCTATTGCGTCTTCTCGGTATTTTAGAAAAATTTTGTTGCCAAACAAGTGGAGATGGAAAAACAAAAAATAAATAAAAAAAAACAGAGAGTGTGCTTAAGATCGCACGGCAGAAGTGAAAACTTCATTGGCAATCGCAATCAATTGATATCGTATTAGTAGTATTTGGATCGTATTAGTAGAATAAATAAGAAACAAGTCAGAACGATAAACCGCTAACTACACACACTAACCTCACAATGTAAGCCAAATAATTGTCAAAATAGCACGTATATGCCAATACAGGGACTAAAGTACGCGTGGTTGTCATACCCATAGATCAACAAGTTTAAATTTTACAAATCTTCCTGCGGGAAGCTAAGCAAATTCATTGTTATTAATGCGCATTGTTGCCGTTTGCAAATCACTATCGGCTAAGTGCCACCATTTTTAATTATTTTATTTTATTCATGATTGCCATCCATGTTTAATCATAAGCTATGCTTCTTTGTATAGAATTTAAGCGATTTCCGTCTCGTAATTGTGAGCTTTAAATCGATATAATCGATTTTATCAAGTATCAAGTTACAAGTATTAAGTCTCCACTTAATTTTAGAAACATTGTATTACATACAATTCCAAACCGACAACATATTTAGTGAAGATGATAAAATTCCAATACATACCTATAATTTTGATATACAAATGTAATTGTTTCAGCCTTCATGTTATACTATCTTTCTTACGTTCCTTTTAATTTCATAAAACTTATGTTCAACAAAAAACATTGATTAAAGCAAACTACCGTTTAAAACGATAGTTAATAAAAAGCAAAAATTAAGCGTACACAACAACTTCATAAATTTTCATGATTTGTATTAATGCATAAAGGATGAACAGCCATACATACTTTCAATTTTATATATATTCAATATTTATTTAGCATGATGACTTGAATGCAAATTGCAAAAGACAGTAGCAATATAACTTTAAAAAACTGCGTTATAGATCAATTTTTTAAAATTCGTATAAAGAAATTTTTCTATTTTGCATCTAAAATAAAGTCATTTCGATACCCAAATGCGTATCGAAATGGCTTTCATTACGATACGCAAAAGTTTTGTCTTTCAAGGTTGGTCACATTGGTCATACAAACGTCAGTGAACATTAAAACGAATAATTATGTAAATAAAATTAATCAGAATATCTAAATTAGTGTTAAATATTTTAATTAATTAAAATAATTAGTAATAATAACAAAATTTCAAATTGACTATTTTTTAATAAAATACACATTTTTTAAAATTTCAAGACAAAAAATGCAAAATAGAAAAAATAGTATAAAAAACTCGTTTCATAAGACGTTTTATCGCACTTATCCTTTAGAAAACTCCCCGCTGCGCGGGTCGTTTTCTAAACAGATTGCGTGCGATAAAATCGTCGATTATGAAGCTAGTTTCTTAATATACTATTTTATTATTTTTATGAATTCATAAATAAAAAAAAAATAATTTTAATGGTATTTAATAAAAATTAAAAAAAAAAAAACAATAAAAAAATATGTACCACAACCAGGGATTGAGCTCACTACCTACAGCACATTAGTCGAGCACGATATCCACAACGCAATTTGAAACGTTAAGAAATGATAGATTGATAAATGATAGATAAATCTTTCAACTCAGATGATGACGGATCAGCATAACTTACTACCTACAGAAAAATCTGTGTGTGGTGCGCCAAAAGAAGTTTTCACTTCAAAAATATATTTTATTGACATACAAATTAATTAGAGATATCACTGAAAAGGTACTCATCATCCTCAGGAGGAGAAAAATAACAAATCAAAGCTAGTAAACGGAATTAGAAAGATAATCCTGATATAGCTGATTATTATTTTTACTTTATCCAAAAAATTTAATTTTTTACACTTAAAACTTAACACAATTATATTTTTTAAACAATCAATATTACATTTGACAATTAACAACAAATTATTTTGACAATTCTGACAGTTCTTTAATATCGAAAAAAGTTCAAACTAGCTTTTTATCACGTGTTTTCAATCATACCTACATTAGGTGAAAGTGAATAATCTTAACCGCGTGATGCGTTTTTCGTGCGTTTTCAATCATAAGCCCCAATATCTTGAAGAAATTCCATAACTAGCCAAATCGGGTACCAGTAAAGAGGCTACAGCCTTAATCTTTTTTTTTTTTTATTCAATGTTAGGCATGTATAGTGTTAACCAATATAGATCAACGTCTCTGAATATCCGGAATACACGGAAAACACATCCTGTTAAAAAATAAGTTATATTTGGTTTCCATAATCCATGGAGGGATCAGTTTTTGTTGATGTGTTATTATTTTAGTTTTGGTATACGGCTATGAAAACCACTCGTACTACAGTCTGCTAATGGGATATGTGTTAACGTGAGAATTCATATACCACTGGCAATAGCAGTGAGATATCACTAGCCAATGTGTTATCATATGGGTTCTGGCGAATGAACTTTATTCAGTTAATGGTAGCACCCTCAATCTTCCTACACTCTATCATATAATGGTCTATGCATATGCAGCTCTTCAGTTTGTACTAAGTAAATAGAAAATCAAAGCAACCTATTAGCTCGCGAGTTGATGTTCGTCACAATAACTCGCATATATGGAGAGGAGAACCGAAACATTTGGTGATGATACATCAAGCATATTTACTGTTGCAAGTCGAAGCTGCATAAAAGTGTTTATTAACGATTATTTTACGTTACACGGAGTAAAAGACTTGGGATGTGAAACGGATGATCGAACTTCTAACACTGCTGCATCATCGAGAACAGATTACAATGAAATGCAGCTGAGGATGTGGTGCCGATCGATTAAGTAGAGAAAAGCAGTTTGGAAGATGAACTGCAACGCAATATTAATTTACTCTTAATACCTATACAAAACCTTTTGGTCAGAATACAACAACATAAAATACGCTATATCGTTAATATTAAACCGTGTAAATAGAAGCAAATTAATTTTTTAATTGTGAATGCAGTTTTAAGTGTAGGTCAGGCGAGGTGACTCGCTATGGTTGTCTTCCAAAAACTTTGATATATATGTATTAATATAATGCTCATATATTTTAGAAAGAACTGGGTAAGGCTATTGATCTATAATTTGAAATATCACATTTTACACCCATCTGGCTCTCATAGTTTCTTTTAGGCAGTTAAATCAGTCCAGAGTAATTTCACTTGATCATCTATTCCATCCTTAGTTCTGAATGACATTCCCGAGTGTGATTCAAAAGAGAAGGCAGATCTCGTATTTTCGCAGAAAACTCAAACATAGATGAACCTGCCCATTCTCCTACACTTATTCCCTCCTTTGAAACAAAAATGAAGCCAATTATTTTTCGGTGCAATATTGTATGAAAAATGCTTCTATCAATGTCAATAAATCCGCTGGCCCAGACGGTATTCCACACATCATTCTTAAAAACTTTGCTAGACAACTAGCTCCAATTTTAACAATAATTTTCTATTTATCTTACAAAAGCGGAATATTTCCAGATTCTTGGAAGCTGGTTAGTGTTCGACCCATACCAAAAAAGGCAGTAAGATAGACCCTTATAATTATAGACCAATTGCAATTCTGTCGGTTTTGGCTAAAATATTTGAAAAATATGTTAACTATAATCTAATAGAATATTTGGAGGGGTCCCGAATTATCGATGATAAGCAGTATGGTTTTCATAGAAGTCATGGAACAGGTGATCTGTTAGCCTACGTAACCCATCTTGGGAACAAATCTCTGGAAAACCATGGTGAAACATTCAGTATTTTACTTCTAAAGCATTTGATACAGTGTGGCATAGAAGTCTTATAGCTAAATTAAACTATGGCATCGATGATCGTACTGTCTCATGGATTCATAGTTTTCTTACAGGTCGCCAATTTCATGTTAATTTAGATGGCATTACTTCTAATATTTTCACAACCAATGCTGGTGTTCCTCAAGGCTCTGCACTTTCACCCACCTTGTTTCTTCTATATATAAATGATTTACTTATTTCTACAGTGCACCCAATCTACAGTTTTGCTGACGACAGCACATTGCATGCATCACATGCATCTTCTAAATTTCGATCTCATACTGCGGTCACCACTGATAGAGAATTGATTCTATTAACGAGGACCTGGAACGTATAATGGAAATATCGGAATATCTTGTTGCATTTAATTCAATCAAAACCAAACTATGCCGTCTTTCACGAATAGAGCGACATAAAAACTTCGCTATTAAGATAAACCATGAGGAATTGGATGAGGTTGAATCGGTGACTTCTTGGAGTAGATATTGAAAACAATATGAAATGGAATAAACATGTATTCAACCTCGCTAAATCTGCAATGCAAAAATTAGGATTCAGGAGCCGATGTAAAAAATTTTTCAGTCCCGATCAAATTTTGCTGATCTATAAGTCCTTTACTGGTCCATGTATGGAATACTGCTGTCATGTTTGGGGAGGCGCTTGTCAGTCAACAATTAAATGTCTAGACTCTGTACAGAGAAAGGCGATACGGTTGATTGACAATAACGAACTAACTGATCAGCTTGATACACTCCAGCATCGCAGAAATGTGGCTGAATTGTCAATCTACTACAAATATAACTTTAGCGAATTCTCCTCTAAGGAAATTTAAAATATCCTTCCTTCATGTACGCAGTATAGTCGACGAACAAGAACGTCAAAATTATCCCACCCATTTGCTGTCCAAATACCTCGTTGTAGAACTATGTCCTTTCAGAACGATTATTTAAATAGAGTGGTCAAATTATTAAACTCAATGCCCGTCTCCGTATTTCCCGATGAATATTCTCCTCAGATGTTTAAAGAAAATGTCAACCGTCATTTAAAACAGTTAGAATAGTTATCCCCATATTCTCATTCCTTCCATTTTTCTCATCTCCTAAACATGTAGTTGGACATCAATAAAAAAAAAATTTCATTCCTTTTTTTTGAGACAGACTGGACTTGCTTCTATCACAACACATTTTTGTTTGCTTTTTAACTGCCCGAGATGAGGCATTACTGCTGCGCTGTTTATGCTATTTTTAGCTGGCAGTTTATATGTGTGTGTGTGTTTTTCTTTTGTATTACGTAGGCAGATTGAACGATTCAAAAATCCATTTGGAACCCGACTTTCCAAATTACATGCGGGTTTTTAGCGGGTAAACCAACGATGTATGTGTGTATCAAGGCATGAATCCAGTCCTTTTCTACTAAAATCTGCTAAGTTGTTTTTAGTGATTTCCAAAACAAAATGAAAATCATCTCTTGCAAATATAATGAGAATAAGTAAAGCTCAAAGTCGTTGACCTACCATTTTGTTTGTCATCATATCAACTATTTATAATAAAATAAAAGTAAGTAACAAACAATTGCTATATTATTTTTTAAGTTTTTAAGAAAATGTGAAAAAATTAAGTGTTAAGGCTGAAAATCTCATACAACAGAAACAACTGAATTTTTTGCTGTCAAATTTGTCTGAAATTCTGTTTCTGTTGTGAATGCTTAACTGAGAGATGCGATGCGAAACAGTCTACAGTTACGAAGCAATTATGATGAATCTTTAGTAAAACGTTTTACTTAACATGAGAAAGAACTAATTAGCTTTACAGGTGTGTTGCATAAAGGTGGGAGGAGGTTAGATGAGTCTATAATAAACGCCTGATTTTTTTACTTTCTTTGGAACTGTTTAGTTTTCTGGTGCTTAACAACGTAGTGCAGGTCTACTAAATAGCCGTATGTTTTAATTTAAACTCCAGTAACTTTCACCTTTTTTTAGAAAATTAACAATAACTCTGAATTTCATCATTTGGCTTACCTCACTGTGTTAAATATTTTCGTTGTACTTTTACTACTCTTAATAAATTATTCTAAAATTATAACTAAGAAAAACATATAGAACTTCTACCCTTTATCTGCATTATCATTTTTTGCATGACCTGTGAGTTATATTTTTTTGTCTGGATATGGTTATTTAGCTTAACATTAAATCCATTTTAAATTATTAAGGGGTGAATACAATTTTATTTTGTACATCTATAATAAGATTAAGATAGTAATTATTATTGATGTTTTGTCTTTATGCACGCACACATATGAAATTTTTAATTTTCAGCTGAAAGGTATGTTCCTGGCGTGACCACTAAGGCCACAACCTTATCTAGGATGTAAAATCGAGTACCCGGACCCGAATACTCGACAATTTTTGTTAAGTAATTTACTACTCGATTACTCGACAAGCTAATTTCGAGTACATGTGAAAATGTTTTTCTATTACACATTTTTCTAAAGCGAAAATAAAACCATACAAATTTCATTTCATCACTGAAAACGACTGTTGAATCAAGTGTGGCAAGACCTGAGCAGTACTTGAGGTGACACCATACCTGACAGGTGTGACACTGGATGGATGTTTTGATTGCTCCTAAAATGTTTTTAAATATTGTACAATGCCATGTTTTAGTTGGTCTAGGATTTCTTTCAATACCAGCCATTACGAGGAGTGATTGAAGCAATGAGATCAGTGACACCTGCTTCTTTGCCCAAAAAATGAAGCGGCCGAGTTGCACCTTTCGTCAAACCACCACAAAAATCATTTGAAGACCCACCGATTGCACGAGGACTCATATGCCAACTGCCTACATATGCCAACTGCCAAGTATTGATCCTGAGTCTCGACATGGAGCCGGTGGGTTAGTAAGGCACCCGTCGCTACAGCAACAACAACTGTTGTCATTGAATGTTCAATAAGTAAAAAATCTAAAATCTGTTTATTTAAAATTGTAATTACATATTTGTGTAATATAGGCGAGGAAATACACCACAAAAATAGGCCAAACCTAAGCAAATTGGTAGAGTAAGATGGATCGAGATGCGGTTTTTTGCATTCGATTCAGGAAGCCGTCAGGAAAGTTTGTGAACATAGCCACTTTTCGGCAAATGCATATTGCATCTGTGCATAAGAAAAATGCATTTTTTAAAAGTGCATTCAGTGATCTGATTAAAAAAAATTCATAACTTGGTCAATGATCACAGAAATAGAACCATTTTTTGTTATTCAGGGGTTTTTGGGGTCGCTGAACACGAATATGATGTGGGCGATGATCTTCGGAGTACCTAGGGGCCAGGGCGGGTTATATGCAACTCATCTCCTGGAACTTTCCATAAATTCAACACGAAATTGATAGAAGCTCGTTACTCGGGGGTTTTTGGGGTCGCTGAACACGAATATGATGTCTGCGATGCTTCGGAGTACCTAGGGGACAGGACAGGTTATATACACCTCATCTCCTGGAACTTTCCATAAATTCAGCTCGAAATTGACCGAAGCTCGTTACTCGGGGGTTTCTAGGGCCGCTGAACACAAATATTATGTCGATGATGACCCCCACAGAGTACCTAGGGCTTGAACTTCAGTGACCTTAAAAATCCTGGAGTAAAGAGTTTCCATCTGTTTGTTACAATCTTATTTATTTATATCTTATTTATTCGACGAATATAATAAAGGAAAAAAAGCTGTAAAGTCTTTATAATACAAATGTTTTATTTATTTCGGTTTACACAATTTATTCATTTTCTTCGACGTTCGTGCACTTATTTTCTTCATCAAGAAAATCTTCGTCCAGATTTTCTGAAAATTGTAATTCCGCAAATTTTTCCATGTTCGTGCAGTTTGACCCTGCACAATTTTTACATGCAATATTGCAAGCTAATCCGTGCTTTCGGCATCCACAAGAATTACCACAGTCTGTTTTGCATGCACAAAATATTAAGCTCATAATATGGGGTGGGCCGGGTGGCTGAGTCATTCTTATTGGAACCAAGGAATTGTCGATCAGCTCCCATCCCCAGTCGGTTGAATTTAGAAAATTTTCTCCATGCATCCAATTTTGGACCTGTAAATACACCCGCTTCAAATGTTGCGTAAAAACATCTACTGTTGGCAAAATTTTTCCGATGTTAATTTTTTTATTTTTTGCAACGGTCGTTAAATACATCCTGTATCTGTATGTCACTGCCAACTGAATATTGCTCGGTTTGTAATCTTTGGGAAATTTGGCTTTCGGAAGCTAATAGGCGCATTATACATAGCCAGAATTAGTTGAGAACCATGTTCAACCAACTCTTCAGGAGACAAACCAATTTCATTAAATTTCTTTGCATGCAAAACAAGATCTGGGTATTTCGGGAATGTTTTAATAAATTTGACTTTTCCTTGACCGAAAGTTGCCGATACCGTATTGCATCCTGTTATGGCATGGAGTAATAAGATATTTTCCAAGACGTACGGTGTGTCATTTAAACTCTTAGAAGCGTATATTTCTTCAGGTTTATTAGGTGGAGCGGGTTTCAGGACGAAAACTTCGGAATCTGATAGAGTTAAGGCAGCTACTAATACTACGGCAGCTACTAATGCTACTAGCTTCGATCAATTTCGAGCTGAATTTATGGAAAGTTCCAGGAGATGAGGTGCATATAACCCGCAATGCGCCCTAGGTACTCCGATGGTAATCGCCGACATCATATTTGTGTTCGACGACCCTAGAAACCCCCGAATACCGAAAATGGGTCATTTCTGTGACCATTGACCAAGTAATGAATTTTTTTTTAATCAGATCACTGAATGCACTTTTAAAAAATGCATTTTTCTTATGCACGGGTGCAATATGCATTTGCCGAAAATTGGCTATGTTCACAAACTTTCCTGACGGCTTCCTGAATCGAATGCAAAAAACCGCATCTCGATCCATCTTACTCTGCCAATTCGCTTACGTTTAGTGCTTTATTTCCTTGTCTAATAGAAAAGGATTCGTTTTCAATTTTCAACATATTTTTTTAAACTCACAAACATTTACAAACTCCGTCGCCTAGGCTTATAAATTATTAAATTGCTTAAGAAAATACTATTTGCGTTACTCATTAAAAATATAATGTTTCACCATTTTAAACAACGAAATGAATGAGGTTTCTTCAATTTATAATCTACGTAGGACCATGCAAAAATTGCGATACTTTTAAAAGTGGCAGGAGGCATAAAGAATTTGCCTAGATCGTCAGTACTAGGTGCGTTCGATTTTACTGAATAAACTGTATAAACAACAACAATTGCATACAATTTTTCAGTTGTTTCAGCTGTTTCAGTCAAATCCAACGCGGCGACTATAATCAAAACCTGCTAAAATTCCAACTATAAACATATAATCTCCTGAGTCGTGATGTCAATTTCGCTAAGTATAAAATGATGGATACGAATTGTGGATGCCTTACGCAGAAACTACAATCAAAGCACAGCGCGTTTCAAACTGTGTATCCCTTCCCTGCAAGGTAGGGGTTTATTACTGAATGTTTGTTAAACGCTTTTTGTTAAATAATATTTTTTAAAAAAAACAATAACATATAATTTATTAAAGCATATGAAATAGTTTCGATTTTTTTAATTTTAAGAATATATAAAGAGTTTTTCAAAAATCAAGTAAATTTAACACTCCTATTCTTACCCCCATCCCACTAGTTTTTTTCAGATTTGTATTTATTGCAATTATTAATTTAATTATTTAATTATCATTAAATATTCACTGATGTCAGCAAATCTTACTTCATATCTCATACTTGTTTGTGATAAAAGTGTGATTTTGGTCTATAAGCAAAACCATAAAGCGTATAATGGACTGAGGAGATTGTAATAGGGATGCATTGAGCAAACATATTCATATTTTCTAAAAAATATCTGAAATTCGATATAAACCCATTTTTTGGAATATATTCATAACGAACCATGCCATTAACAAAAATCGAGCAAAACGCACTAGCGAGTTATTAAATTTTTGTACAAAGAACTGTTACTAGCGATAGAGCAAGTTATTGTCTCTCTTGGAACTACATTTATAAACAAAATTGTATACACAATTTTTTGACACAAATAAATTTAGCGGCCAATCACTTTTTAGATCATCGCATTCGACCAACGGATTTTACAAAAAATGTTGTAATCAATTCAGTAATTTTCGGTAAACATGTCGGACTCATGTTTTGAATCACGAATCCTTCACGTTCGACGTCAAACAGTGCCAAAAAGATAGGAGATAAGTTTGAACTTTTTCTCATGAAACTAATACAAAGTAAATCATCCTCACCAATTTAACTCGCAAAATAAAAACGATAATATACTGATTATTTATTCTTCGGTAAAAGATACTTACTGCCATCACTTCATCGTTTTGTTGTCCCTTTTGTCCATTAACTTTTATATTCGAATCTGCCTGTTGAGCATGTTCAGTCTCATATTCTTTTAAAACCGTATCTAAATTATATCTTCGACGATAATTAACAAAAAATGTACGAATTTGTGCTTCTGTTTTCGTTCCAATAGCTTCAGCAATTGCCTAATCAATATAAACAAAAATAAATTAAACTATTATAAAAAATAATAAAATAAGAATTATTTTACCTGAAAATCTTTTCCGAATTTCTTAACGCCTTGAACAGCTAGTAAAAGTTCCTCACTATTCCAGCGTGAGCTTATTCGACTACTATTATCGATTGGTCTTAAATCATCTAAACTATCTGAATTTTTTCGTTTTAACGAGCTCACTAGCTGCCTATTTTGTTGTATCTATAATAAAAACGATTTTTAATTTATTCGCCATTTTATCAATTTGTTTTTATAATACTAAAGACAAGTAAAAATTAAGCAGTAATGATACAAATAACGTGCAAATTATGCTACTTGGATTAGTATTAATTATAAAATGAACCTAAATGAAGGTATAAAATTAGTATAACCATAAATGCTTAATAAACATAAAATAAAAATATATAAAATACGAATTGAACAAAAGACCAACATACAATTTTTAAGAAATAAAGCGCATTCACACATTGTACCACTACTACTCCTTTTTACTTTTTTTTTTTAATTTTAATGATCGATCGCTTACTTGGGACCAAAGTGTTACAATTTCCCTATCCATACTTGCTAGAAGTTCATCATTTCGATTAGCTTGATCGGAATCAGTGGCTAATGCCACAATATCATCATGATTTATATGCATACCACGTGGTGGTTTACGTTTATGACGTTCATTACCGCTATTTTTCGAACGCTTACCAAAACAGGGACCAGATGTAGGACGCAATGAACCGGTTCGTCTATAAAATTTTAGGGCTTATTAATTCATTTTTTAACCCGAAATTCTTTAATTTTAATTAACGTGAATTATTTTTTTAATTTAAACAAACGAAAATAATTTAAATTAAGAAAAACAACAATAAACAATTAAGAAACAAATGAAAAGATTACAATAATTACGATTCCATCTGTTTTTTTTTTCGTACCTATAGTGATGAAAGCAACTCTTGCATAGTTTACCCTGTGGTGTATTATTTACATAATTACATGCAACACCACACCCACCACACCCAGTTGGTACACTTGAAGATGTTGACTGAACATTAGTCGATGCTGTTTGCTGGTGGTTTGTTGAAATATTACTTTTGGTATCGTTATTTTCTGGATTGGTATTACTTGATGTGGTTATTGCATTTGCAGGATTTCCAGCCTATATTTTTAAGTATTAATTAATTTGCTTGAAAATCAAATTTTGTTTTTTTTTTTGCACGAAAATTAAATTTTGTAATAAAGTTTAATTATTTTAGGTTTTTTCTTATAAAATTTCAATTATGAAAACTTAAATAAAAATGAATTTGTTTATAGAATATAAAAAGGAGGTGTATCTTAAACGAATGTAAAATAAAAAGGAGCTGGTATATTATTATAAATAATGTTTTTAGAAAAAAGTATAAGCATACAACAAATTGTTAGATGCAATTACATACACACACACAAAAGCTTGTAAAAAATTGCAAATTAAATATAATACATATTTGTGCATTGCACGTGCACTGTTAGTCATTTGAGAAAGTATTTAGGTTATAAACACAAAATAGGTCTTACAATGACTGACATAACAAATAAAGTAAGATCAATTAAGTTAGTCCAGCACAAATGTAATAAGAACCCGCCCAATATTAATTAATTAATATGCAGTGATTATTTGACCCTTGTATACGTATGAATTTAAACATTGTTTTCTTTGGCGGTTTAGGGAATAAGATGGTTCCGCCCAGCTTCCAGAACAGTTTGTTCACTATCGTAACGAATTATGGATTTACTTCCGTGGTAACCCATACTATGTACCCAAACTTTTTGAAAATCGCTTCATAACTGTATGCCACAGACAAACATTAAATTTTAGAAAAAAAAACAAAGCACAGTTAAGAAAAACGCAACAGCTTATAATTTATATATCGAGTTTCATCAAAATTTAATGATATAAATTAAAGAATTTGTGTTTTGATGTAGTAAACTAGAACTCATATGATACTACACTTCTTGTGTCCTTGACGTGTTCTAATTCATCATATCTGCACCGTTTGTTCTCCATGTGAGAATTTTTCTGATGCGTAATCATAATTAGGATTTTTTCAATCAGTGAGGAATTTTCTTCAATACCGCTTGTTTCACGTTCGAGAAGGACCAAATCAACTGCATATTCTAAAAATTGACTAGATGGTATCTCAAAAGTATCAGAAAATAATCCTTCGATTTATATTTTACAGTTTTATCTCGATTTTGTCAGTTTACACAGGGAAACGAGTTTCTCTGGGATGGCAAAAAATACAAAGCCAAAGATTATCGCGAATGATACTATGTGACTTTCGTTTGGTAAGTCCGATAAAAAAAATCGATATTTTTTTGACAGGAAATTTGTTTTCTTTGGTATGTCAGCTCAAAATTTTAGCAATATCTACCACTCACATCACATCCCCTTCACTAATACCAATTAAAGTGAAATTTGACATCTGTCAATTGTATAAATTTTATATTTTAAAATTGAAATAATGTGTTGGGAAATATTTTTCACTCACACAACCAAGTACAAAATGATTTCAATTTCGTTATCAAATCTAACTTACCAAACGAAAATCACATATATGTCTTAAAAATCAGTTGATGGAATTTTATATAGTTTCATAATTTTTCCAAGTGGAAACTTTGATCTGTGATTGAACGGTTAGGGTGGAACCACACTGATATTAATTGATGATAGATTCAACGAAAAGTGAGAATTTCATATTCATTGTTTGAACGATCACCTTTTTTATGAAACGGAAAGACGACTCATATATTCTATGCTTTAAATCAATAAGGCATACCACCAAGTTATTATGAATAATGGTAACCTAAAATTCATTAATCAACAGTTTAACAGGACTATCATATTCGCTACAGTTTTATGTTTTAATTATATAGCACTATGATTTTCTGTTCAAATAATCATTTTGCTTGACATATAAGTCACAAGTGTAATTAAGATTATAAAAGTCATAACATTAAAATTTATACCTAAATAAGTCAGTTAAAAACTGGTAACAACAAAATGTAACTCTAAAAATTAGTAACATGCATTTTTTAAATTAAGTAAACATTTGTTTAAATATAAAAATAAACTCGTTAGTTAACATTCTCTAAACAACAAAACTAATGGGAATAAATTTAAAAATTTACTAAAACAAGTCTGAAACTATTTAAAACAATGAAGGATAAACGAAAAATAAAAGTTATAAAAGCAATACATAAACTGTAGAAGCAAATATTACATTCAACTAAGCATTCATTTTATCAAACATCAAGTATGAGATGATTTCGACATAGTAGAAGTAGAGGAAAATATATGAGGTGAAAAGCAGCATTATTGTATCATTAAAAATTCTATCTCTTTCAATAACAAAATGAGATATGAATAATGCCACCAACCTGATTTGTTGTAGTTGTTGATGTACTATTTGAATCATCATTCGCTCCCCTTGGAGGAGAGCCACTGGCACGACGTATACCTCTATGTATTGGCCATTTCTAAATTATTTATTAATTTTAGATTTTAATATACTTTATAACATCAGAAATGTATGAGTTATTTTGTTTTCATAGGGTCACGTCAGTTAAATAAAAAAAAATTATTAAAATTGTACAACTAAAACCAATAAAAAACATGCACGTCAAAATTAAACCCAAAAATATATACAAATCGTCAATAAAACCAATAAATAACAATTTAAAAACAAGTGACAAACCTTTTCCTCATTATCTGAATCTTCGTTACTGCCGTTTTCACTGCCATTTTCCGATCCTTCATTTTTCTTAATTTGTTCTTTTTTATCCATTACACTTGTACGATTTCGATTCTTCTTCCATGAATAATAATATTTTACGAGACTTGCGATTGATTTATCGGGTAACTGAAAATGGAATAAAAGCCAATAAGAAATTTAAATATTTTAACGAATTATGAATTAACATACCATTTGACGAATACGATGAAAACTTTTTCCATGAAACTGAAATGCTTGTTCAAATAGTACTTTATCCTCAGCCGTCCATTCATCGGGGAAGGGTGTAAAATTAGCTAAATCAAGAACAGCACGTTCTAAATCATGTTTATGCCAAAATAACATTCCAAGAGCTTGTTCACCATTATATCCATATTTTTCGTTTGCTACTTTTATATAATCTTCCACTGAAATTTTTAAAAAAGAATCTTAGATGAGAGGTCAGAGGTTAGTTCTTGAATTAATGGAATAAATATTTTTAATGAAAGATTATTTATATTATGAATAAATACTGCTTTTGAATAAAAAATAAAAATATGTAAACACTAACAAATAAAACCGAACGGTGGGGAAATGTTTTTGTTGTTCCAAAATTTAACCCCAGAGTTCTACTAGCACTATAAAACCAGAAGTTTTTTTAACAAAATCCCTTGTTGTGAAAGTTCAATTTCTAGAACTCATTTTTAAATAAGAATTGAGGGTGAAATCTTTAGAAGCTCCAGCGTTAGGCTACCTTCTCATTCACTTAAAAATGTTTTCACTAGATTAAGAAAAATTAGAGATGCAAATCGAATAACGGAAAGCAAACATCATGAAATTATTCGCGACCAATAAAAGGATTTAGTACCTACGTATATGTGTAAGAACACAACAATTCTTCTGTTGTTGTGTCGTGATATAGGAAGGGGTTCTGAAAGCAACGCCAGCACGACTTCATAATGGTTCAAGTAACGACAAAGAGTAGGTTGATCTAGAATAGCTCTATCGGAAATTTGGTTGCTCCAAACTTAATTTGAAATTAGTTGGGTTTGGACTGTAAGTATTTTGTACATTGGCAGACTCACAATGAAAGTTGTCATGCTATAGTTAAGTATCAGCACATTTCTCTTCGAGCCTACTTTTCTAAGCAAGTAGAGCGATGTGCAAAATTTACATTCATATGAACCCATAAAAGAATTCGATGCGAAACTATCTAATCTTGAACTAATTTAAGCATCGCACCTTAATTGACTGTAACATCCGCAATAATTGCCCTTGGTGGTGAAATTCTATTTTCACCTTACAGATTGTTTGAATGCGTACGGACTTGCAAGACTGAAAAAATGTTTTTAAAACATTAAGAAAAATCGAGATAATACCCGAAATATTAACGGCTGGCAATCAGCCATATATCACAGACCAGTTACGCGTAACAACCCTTGTTACTTACTATTTACTTTATACAACTTGCCACAAGTATTAAAATATAAATAATTTGATAAAATTTTGTTTGTTTCTACAATCAAAGGCCCAACGTCAAATCGGAATTCCAAAAGGTCACTTCGAACATAATTATACATCCTAGGACCACTCTCGCTTTCTAATAAATACTCCCACATCTTAAATATCTAATATACATCTTAACCATCTAAATCAAGTTGAAGACAGAGCGAACTCTGATAAAGGATAGTAACAATTTTTACGTGTAAATCAATTGTCAGTATTGTGTATTGAGACGACAGACCAATCAAACTAACTATTTACTGGTTCTCGGCGAAGTTTTTCTTAGGTTACTTGGTCCATATTAGATATTTGACCAAGTAATGTTGTTCGGTAAAGTTCATGATTAGAGGGTTCAAGATCGAAACGACAACAACATATTTTTCAACTTTGAATGAGTAAGATCCTCGAATTTTGATTGGCCAATAAGCTAACAACGAACTGGTGAAGACCACGTGTCGATCATTGATTGGAAACAATCAATAACGACTATACACTCGTGACTTGGGATATTAGCTATCATAGAAATATTACCCATCCTATGAATTCACACAATAGTACTGTCTAGAAATTTAATGCAAAAAAACTTCGTTCAAAAATAAATAACATTTCCATAAGAATATGAAAACATTGTGTTTTTCTCTGAGATAAATCTAACCATACCATTTCTTTGGTATCTCTTGGTCTACGTTCAAGCAGCATTGCCAAGGATTCGAATTGATTTGTAAAAAATACAATTATGTGTCTCGATGCATTTTCTTTGCTTATGGCGTGCTAAACTATCAAATAGAATGAATGATACGGACATGTTGACATTGCATTTTTAACATCAGATTTTATTTGAAAAGAACCAGGGAGCTACCAACCTTTGATTTGATTACTACTAAACAATTTGAGGCTTAAACAAAGAATCAAATTTCTTTATCAAAACAAGAAATATGATCGTAAACTTAAAGTTTTTGATAATATCATAAAAGCTATGTAGATTGGAATGCTGATGTTGCGCAGCTTTTTGCCACGGTCATCCTCTAAGATGATATTCATTTATGGTTGGCGACGGTTGGATGAAATCCAAACTGATAATTGCTTATGAGTTATGATAGATTCGGAGAAAGGAAGTCAAATGAGTATATGATAATATGGGTGTACGTACGGTAGTGCTCCTTCTAAGTTCAGCACTACAAGCATCCTACTATGCAGGCATAGTCTTATGCCATTTTTCATTATTCTTTTACTGGACGGTATTTCTACAACGGTCAATATTTTCCCACACTTTGGCGGTCATTATAAAACAAAGCAACCAAACTTTCAAGTGCTTAGATTTTTGCTTTACGAGTTATAACGCGTCAAAAATGAGGATGTTTGCCATACCGGTCATCAAAAACTCTATTGTACTTCCAGTGGTCCAGGAAATCACATGAAATTTTGATTTCGGTTTAACTATTAAAATAATATTTTATTTGAATGATTTCTTTTTCAAATTTGGATCAAATCAAGTTAAAACATAATATAATAATTTAAAAATGTTGATTTTATAACATACATTAAATTACTGACCAAAAAAAAAAATTATTTAAAATACTTGTTTTTTCATACCTATGAAATGAAACGCTTTAAGAAAAATAGGTGTTTATTACGAATTATAATACCAAATCTCCGTTTAAAACGAATTATAATATCAAGTCTAACGCATGGAGGGATCAGTTTTTATTAATTTGTTAATTTTTTCTATTTTTTGATCCACGGTTGTGACAACCTCGCGTACTCCAGTCCCTGCTGTTGGCATATGAGTTAACGTGAGATATCACATACCACTGGCAATAGCAGTGAGATATCACTAGCCAAGGTGATATCTTAGGGGTGCTGGCGGATAAACTGTATTCAGTCAACGGTAGCACTCTCAATCTTAGCTAATGAATATTCCTTGATGCTGGAACGCTGTAGCTTGCTCGAAGAAACGAGCCTTCATATAACTATATATCTGAGCTTTAATCATTGAAAAATATACTGCATCCCATAATTAAGGATTATGCCGTTAGCTGGACTATTGGCAAACCAATTTTAGTTTTGTTCCTGCAAAATTTTAAAACAATTTTGCTTTTTATCTCTTATTTTATTTTTATTTTCCCTATCCTATCACGAAATATTGGCCTATGTCATATTTTATATGTGATAGGATTTATGGTTTAGTTATCCATTATTTACAAAAAATATTAAAAAAAAACAAAAAAAAACAGATTTGCGTCCATTAACATCCTTAGAACGCATGTTGTTGTGGGACCTTGGTCTTAAAAGGTTTTTATGTGTTGTTGTGACACATATTGTAATGCCTACTACACATCACATTTTATTAAAAAAAAAATATAAAAGAAGTAAAATCTGGTGCAAAAACATGGTAATAAGCTGTTAAATTCGCAACTCAAACAGTTTGGCCATAAAAAGGAATGAGATATAAAATGGATCCTAATTCATAGGTTTCTTACCATCTTAGGTGAAACTTAAAAAAAACATTGTTGATAATTACTGAGAAAAAATAATATTGCAAAGAAATAAAAAAGTTCTTAAATTAAAAAAAAAAATTAATTAATTTTAAGCGAAACTCCAATAGTCTTCAAAATTCAAAATAAAAATATGAAGAGGCGGAAATCTCAAGGCATTCAAATATCATGACTTCTCTCTTTTAAGGACTTTTATGTAATTTTCGGCAAAAGGCTTTTATTTTATCTCTATAGAAATTTATTGCAAAACTAACACGAAACATCAATATGTTGCCGGCAAATTATAACAGATAATTTAGTGAAAAGATGATGCACTCAGCAAACTACTCAAAAACCTCTCCATTTAGCATTCAGCAATTTCAACTCTTCAAAAACAAACAATCCATTTTCACCTATACTTAAAATTTTCTATTAGTACAGAAAAGTTCTCAGAAACCTTTTTCGTTTAGGTAAATGCTTCTTTTGAATAATTACAACTGACACGGGCTGATGTTTTCCACGCCAAATGCTCCTATTAGGCCAGAAAACCGTTTCTGTTAGCGTAAATGCTTAAAGGATATTTAATTTCCAACTCCAACAAATAGTCCAGAAAACTTCTTAGAAACTTCGTCATCAGTGAAGGGATCAGGATTCTCAAAAACCGCTCACAATTCTGTTCATTGATTACAACTTTTATAAAAAAAATTACATTTAATCTGCAACTACCAGATAATTTCCAACTGTTCCTATTATTTAGAAATGGTGAAACCAGGTTTCACACACAAAATTTCTCAACAAACATTGCCCTAGTAATTCAAAAATTTGTTAAAAAACGACATTTTATACGCAGCAACCCAATATTTTTATAATTTTTAAAAAGTTACAATCTTTGATTTTGTAATAATTTTTAGAATATTTTTGGAATTTAGAAAGAAATTTGAATTTTTGATTTTGTAATATTTTCTTTTCTTTTTCATATTAACGCTAAATGGAAAGGTTTTTGAGTAGTTTGTTGAGTATAAACCCCATTCGTTCTTTTCACTAAATTATGTTAATGTATGGTCGCGATTTTATATCCACACAACTTACACAATTTGTGCAAGGCAAAACACAATTTTTGTCTGTCAATTTTAAAATTTGTGCAATTTGTGGAAGGGTTATAAGAACAGCATTTGTGCAAGCAAAACTTTAAGTTAAATTTGACACATTGTACATGTACAAAAATTAAATAAATTTAAACTAATTTCAAACTAACATAAATAAAATCTATATCGAAATTGTTAAAAAAATTATATCAGCTCTGAATTATAAATAAATTAACGATATTTAGCACCAATTGTACTTTGTTTTTGTTTACATAACCTAAAACTTATGTCAAAATAAACATGCGCGCAGAAATATTTTTGTGTACTTTGTGTTGCACAAATTACCAAACTGTGATTTTATGAACAGCAATTGTGTACGCAACACTTGCTGCAATTAATATAAGAACAGCAATTTGTGTAAATTTTGCAATTTGTGTGGATATAAGATCACAACCTATGATCTGTTATAATTTGCCGGCACATAGTGATGTTTGGTGTTAGTTTTGTAATAAATTTCTAAACAGAGATAAAATACATCTGATTCTACAAACAACATGCGTCCACTAATTTTTTAAAACAAAATGCCATGACTTTCCAGAACAAAAACTTGAATTTTCCATGACCTTTTTTAAGAAATAAAACAAATAATTTTGTAAAAAGGCCTGATTGACGTACAAGTTAACCTGAGATATGACATACCTTTGCAATAGCAGTGAGATATCACTACCGAAGGTCGTGTCTTAGGGGTATTGGCGGATGAATTATATTCAGTCAATAATAGCATAATCAGTTTTAGTTTTGCTAACGTATTTTCATTGATGATGGTACGTTATTGATTGCTTGAAGAACCGAACTCTCAAATTACTTTATGTGTTTATTGGTTGGGGAAGACAGTGCGTCCCATGATCAAGTACTATGCCACTAATTGGATTATTGGGAACTCCATTTTAGTTTTGTTCCTTCGAATTTAAAAAAAAGTTTTATCTCTTATTTAATTTGATTGCCTCTATCCTATCAAGAAATAAATATTGGTTTATTTCATATTTTATACATGATATGATGATTTATTGTTTCGTTATCAATTCTTTAAAAATGGTTTGCGCCCATCACCACTTTAGAACGCCTGTTGTTGTAGGACCAAGGACTTAAAAGATTTTATGTGTTGTTGTGACACATACAAGAACTTCTATCTACAACACATTTTACTAAAGGACTTTTTATGTCACTTTGCGAGACATTTATGTATTTTAATTCTTAAGAAAATAAAGGCAATTCTGACCACCTTTCAGTAACGTCAGTTGTCAAAAATGATTTACTAAAAACTAGAGTTTCCAAATCCGATCAAATGTTTCACTTTTGAAAAATGTACACCAATGGTCCTCGCCGAAGTATTTTCCAATGTTTCTTTTTCGATCGTCATTGTTTTTATACTGAGGATGTAGGTAAATGTTTCAAAACTTTACTTAAACCAAATTCGTTTTAAAAATTCGTTCTTTTCAATAATGAAACCCCAATAAAAATATTTGTTTTTGAAGGCGGAAAAATTAGCTCTTTAGAAACAAACGTAAATTACATATATAAAATTTGGATTCATAACTAAAATTCAATAAATTACTCCCAATACCCAGAAATTAACAGAACAAATGTGGCTAACCTTTTGACTGTGTCAATTTGTAATAAAAGAATTAGTTCTTTAAATCTGGTACCAAATTTGCTATCTCGCCTATCATTGACGGTTATTTAATCATCACTAAACACGCACACCAATTAGGTGTGGCTACGTTATCGCATGTAACGCCTAAAACTATCTAGGCAAGCAAATCAGAGCCAGATTATTTTTAGTAGAGGACTTACTACTATGGTTGGGATAGGTTTTGCTTAAATAAAATGTTTTGACAATGACGAATGGGTGGGTACTTTTGTCAACTGATGTCTTATTAGCCAAAAACCGTACAAAACAGACAATCGCAACTATGACGCCCAACAAAATCACCATCAGGAGATTTGTTGCCGAGTTGGCGGATATCCCATTTTTAACTAATATGTTAAATTAGCGAATTTAAGTAATATTTTCAGACAGTTTTTGATTTGTTCAGCGTGTCCGTTATATGGTTTGGTATATTTCTTTTGCTAAAAGGTTTACTTAATGATTTGGTGTTCAGATGTTCTCGTTGTTTTGCTACTTGATTGCTTTGACTAGAAAATGTAACTTAATTTTGATGCATACAAAAAACTATAATCACCTCCAAAATGCCAGAAAAGTAAGGTTCCGATTCGAGCACGAAGTGTATTCGATTTTAATCGTTTCAACGATATGAGGTGCAAACTATCTGGTCTACCGCATTTACATGGATACTTGTCTGTCCATTGAAGTGACAAACTCTCTAATTACGTGTTGGGATTGCTTTTATAACCTCTTCTATTGCTATACAGAGTAAGTTTTTCTCAGCGACTAATATCATTACGATTTCTTTAATGCATCAACTAGATCACCAGTACCAAATTCAGAATAGAACAGAAAAACTGCCTAACAATAGTTTTCCGTTTCTTCCCAGATTTGGTGTGCGTGTCATGTAAAGTACTTGAACGATTAACTCCCGTTCGGAGCTGCGATAAATGTAAACGAGGACCTAAAAAAGTTGACAATGGGGGAGTCAAAATTTGTACAATTTAAATTGCCAAAAAAACAGCATAGTTACTGATTCTTCCCAGTGCTGCGATTATGGAGTTTGCTAATTGTGAAAAAACTCACAAATTGTGACGTCAAGTTGTTTATGAATATGCATAATTTTTTATTCCATGCAATTAAAAATTCGAAATTGTCAATTTTGAATATCGAATAACGAACGGTGCCTTTCGCATAAATTTTTATTGACAAAATATATTTTAAATAATTTTTATTGACGAAATAATTTCGTAGTTTTAAACTCACAATTTGCAATAATCGCAGCACAGATCGAAAATTGAGTTTTCCAACTATATTTCAATTGGTATGGGTGACAAGCAAATAGACGAAGCTGTAATCATAGGTTTATTTATACGTTTTCATATAATGATGAGGGCAAAAAGAGCGCCTAGAAAAATCGAACTCCTCAATAAATCTAAAAAATATTTGAATCCATATCAATTGAGTATCGTCGTCAAGTTTGGGCGCTGTACCTCTTTCCATCTTGGCTGTTTTGGACTTTTTAAAACTGTGCCGCAAAAAGCTTTCTTTGTACATAAACGAACAAATATTATGTTTACATAAAGTTTTTGTGTATCATAAAATTTCTAAGTATGGATATTCAAAATATATAAGTTATAGATTTAAGATTGTATTAACTAACTTGCGTCGCTTACAAAAATATTTAAGTAAATTATTAAGGATATACGAAAAATAATTTTAATAAAAAAAGTTTGTGTTAAAATAAATATTTTCTAGAAAACTAATTAATTTTTATGACTTTCCCTGACAAAACAACATTCCAAAATTCCATACCTGGTGGACACCGTGAAAGAGTTTTATGTTTAATATACACCGCTGCCCAAAACTAAAAACAATGTCCTCATAAAAGTTTTTGCCGAAAACTATATTAAAATCCTTAACCCAGACCGAAGTCTTAATATCTCAGAGCCGTGAGATTTCAGCCCCTTCATATTTTTATTTTCAATTACATTTCATGACAAAAAAATAATTAATTTTGTATTTCAAATGTTTCTAATCGAAAATGTTTCCCATTTTATGTTTCTCAAAAATTGGGAAACAAAATGTATGAAAATCATTCCTTTGACACACTTATAACATATTCATCAATCCTGGTCACTACAGTTGCCGATCATCAAGATTTCTCCAGATTATGAAAATTTGCAAAAAATATTGTAATAAACTTCGTCCAGAATGGGTTAATTTAATTTACTCATTCATCCAATACAGTTTGCATAAATTAATTAATTATGAGCAAGTATGAATGAAAATAGGTGTGGCCTATTCAATTTCTAGAAAGTAAATTAGAGAAGTTTCGACTTATTTATTTTTGAATATAAATAAGCGAACAAAATATCAGAGAATCAGTTTTACTTTTGCAATTAAAAGTGTTTATAAATATTCGCAAGTATAAGGAATAATCGGGTGGTACTTGAGCCTGGGTACTAATAGTGAAAGAATTTGAACCTAGTGGAATAGTAAATACAGATTTTACGATTCCGACTCTCATTGATTCAAATTGTGGAAAAGCGGTGAAATTTATTGTACACAAATTGGAGACCCTAGATTTTATTGTAATTAAAATTGGAAGCTGCTGTAATTTGTTGACGAATAAAGTTTGAGATTTTGTTAACCAAAGATCCGTCTTTTTACTGTCGTATTTGCTCAATAATCGAAAAGAATCAACGAAGAGTCGTTACAATATGAAAACTTGCTTTTTTTGACACACTTTTGGTATAGTTATCGAGCCGAACATCAACATAACATATTTTTAAAAACAAAAATTTTTGAAATCGTTGCAGTAGTTTTCTGGTTTTCGTTGTTTGTGACAGCACGGCCGGCAGACAGACGGACATATTTATTTGCTTTTTTAGACCCGTCAGGACTTAAAACGTCGAGAAATATCAAAAAGTGGGGATAAGATTTTCAATTTTGGTTTGAGATTGTAATAATTAGGTCTTTCAAACCGAAGTAATTTCAATAATTTAATGTGAATTATACACAATGTATTTACAATTTGAGCATAAACATATTTATTATTGGGAGGAACTACGACTTTTTTGATTAATCCGAATATTTAATTATCTAAATAGTAATCTTCATGAATGAAACTCAAGATAAAATAATTAACACAAATCAAAGGGGAGAAATTAATGAACAGTCAAGTGGTAAGCACATTTCTAATTTTTCTGTAAAACTGTCACAACCATTTATTGAACAAATTTGTGTTGCTTATGGTTTGTGAAAATAAGAAAATCGTATTTTCGTGGAGTAGAATGTAAGAAAACTAGAGAGCAGTAAGCAACCTAATGTAAACCCTTCCACCCCGAGCACCGTTTAGAATAAATTGGGCAAAGAGATAGAAACATCAATAAAATAAGAAACGATTGGCCTGTCATATAAATCCTTGAATTACACCAGCTAGGGGGGAAGGGGACTGGCTTTCAATAATAGGGGAAGACTAATAGGGTTGCGCTTAACAATTTTAAAACTCGCAAAGTTCATTTACTTGGAGACAAAACTAAAAACCATTTACTTTTAATTACGTTGAATAATTTATTAATTTATTATTTTTACAGTTAAGAATTTTTTATTTATTTCTTTTAAGAGGCTATGAAACCTATGTATATATGAAGACCAATTAAGCGTTTGATCAAATTTACATTTATTAATTAATTTAATTTTGTAACTTTATATTTAATTCCGGATGACTAATTTTTTTTTTAAATGAATGCTAACATTTTATATCTCACAATTTTTTATAACCAAACTTTTTGGGTTGTGATCTAAACCGCTTTTTACAAGCATGTTTTGCACGAGATTTTAGATGCAGTTTTGACCAGGATCATTACACGATCATTCGCGCCCTTTACGAAACGGAATAACGAGGATTGCATTATTAAACAGATAATTCTTCTTGGTCCCAGTTTGCGCCTGCATCTTTTATGAGGCAAGAACACTTCTCACTTCTTAATTTTTAAATAACTCATGAGTGATCTCAATCGATACCTGGTGCTAGTGATTCTTCAAATTGTACATTGTTATTTCTGATGATAGTGGATTTAGGGCAGAAACTTTAGTCGTATTAGTATTTTGTTGGTACGTAGAAAGTTTTGGAGCTTATAATGTTCTTCGTTTCTTTATTATTAGTATTAGTTAAGCATGTTTAGTACATTCAATATGAAACATTTATTATTTAGACTCTTTGAATATCCGAAGATACCATGTCAAGATGAAGATTAAGGAATTTAAGAAAATGGAAGGTATGGGGATTGCGATGAACATTTTCGTTAAATTTCTAAACTCTTAAAGATGAATTCTTCAGGAAAAAAACTGAGGGTGGCAATGAATTCCATAATTTGTTCACTCTATTAAAATAATCGTTCTGAAAAGACTGTTCTATAACGAGATATCTGGACAGTAAACGTATGCGAAATTTCTGAATCTCTTGTTTGCCGGTTTTACTGCGCACACGATGGAAGGATGTTTTGGATTTCTTTTACAGTTCGGTTGCATTTCTTCGGAGTGGAAGACCAAAGGCATATCAATTAACCATAAAAATCAGATTCTGATAACAGGCCGTCTTATTTCTCGCAAAGCATTAATCCATTGCAAACCTCTTTTTTTACAGTTTTAAATTTACCAATAGGGTATTATCTTCACACAGCCCTTACGATCAAGATTGTCAACAATATTAACTAAATCAGTTACGGAATTTAATAAAAGGGATAATGAAGGGGTCTGGTAAAAAGAACCTGTTTCGGCGGGTATTGTCTTGGACAATCAAGGAGGCAGAGTACCAAAAACGCAGATTTCAAATGTTTGTTTTAGATAGGTAGCTTTATCCACGCTAAATCAGACGCGTAGGACTTAACTTATAGCGTTTTCGTTTCTCGATTTAAGTTTTGACCTCAGAGCGGGCAAAACTTTTTCAGTTTTGCATTTTTTTCTTGTAGTGTTGCATTTATTTTTTCAGGTTTGCTCTTAAATTACTTGAGAATCGAACAGAAAAAAGTCACATTTTTTAGATCTGTCAAACTTGGTTAACAAAATAAAGAAATTCAATTTTTTAATATATATTATTATTTTTACTCTATTTAATTATTTTTATTTAAGAAAAATACATCTTTAAAAATGTGTTTTTTCTTATTTTTTATAATATATTTATATATTAAACAAGGCAACATTCTTGCACCGTTTCTTAAGAAAAAGTCAAAAAATGCAATATAGTTGCCCTCAAAAAGTTTGAAACTTGCATCCAAATCGAGAAAAGAAAACGCAAATTTTTTCCGGTCAACATTTTTTTGAGAATTGAACAGAAAAAATGTGACCTGAAAAAAAAGTGCAAAATAAAGTCACATTTTTTTGAAGAATCGAAAACGCTATTAGGGTCTAGGGGAATTAATAATACTAAAATTTCAACCAATTTTATTTATATACAACGCCATAACAGACATTATAAAAATAATAGTGAATTCTTTTCGACTGTACCGAACAAGTTCCAACACCGAATTTTGTATTCTTTTGGAATGAATTTCAATACAAAAAAAATAATTCGGTGTTGGAACTGTACTGAAATTTGTTCGGTACAGTTGAAAAGATTTCACTATAAGTGAAACTAATTATACAAAACGAGGGTATATGAAATTTGTGGTACAACAAAAACTTGTTAAAAATAAATATTCCATGCATTATATTGGAAATAAACTATGAAATCAGAAAAAGTTGCATATATAATACTTACATTTAGTTTCAGGTATGTCTTTCGTGGGTGACCACACCAAAAGTGCACGATCATTCATAATTTCAGGCTTCCTATCTGGGAGTGGTATTAATTCAGGACATACCGCCTGATAGTCTCGTCCAACCCGAATTTTTTCAGCTATTAAAATAAAACAAAAAATAAACAACAAAGAAATCACATATAAGCATGCATTAAAAACTCATACCTTCATATTCACTTGTTTTCGTTTTAGCGGACTTGTTCCCCAATTTTTTAGATGCTGCTAATTGAAATTGTTTTTTGAAACCTTTTTCAACTTAATTATGATATTATGATTATAAATTTTATTTAAAATATATTTAACACACTTACAATTTTCATCATCGGAACTTGAAACAGGTGAACCACCCGTATGACCATTTGGACTTGGTCCTCTAGATCGTCTACCATTTCGTACGTTCTCGCTGTTCCGTTCAGCAAGAACCATTTTTCTATTTAGATAAATAATTTTGGCAATTTATTTTAAACCACTCGAAATGAAATTATATGAACTGAATTATTATTAAACAATTAAAATTTAACAGAGTTTTCCTTTAGGTACAACACATTAACAAATGACAGCTATAATAAAACTTTGAATTTTTTTGTCTTCGGTCACCCGTACAGGCATGTTTTACAACATCCCACAAACACCAAATTCACGTTAAAACAAAAAAAAAACAAAGAAAATTTTTATTTTCTAATCAATCAAAACTATAAATATTGAAATATTCCTTCAACTTTCCTAATAGTTTCTTTAATTGACAGTTTTATTATAATTATAAAGGTTAGTTGCATTTATTGCAGGAAATATGCATATCCGCCATTTTGTTTGAAAGTAAATTATTTTTTATTGTATTACATCTCGTTTGTTGTAATCATAAATAACTACATATTTTTTTTCCAGATGATTTTTTGAAATTAGGACAATGCATGATTACCAATAAAAATAAAGGTTGTAAATGAGTTTAACTAATTTGTTTTTAATGAGTTCAAACACGTAGATTATAGAATTTCTTATCTTTAGAAGGACTCATGTTCCCGTAGAATGTAACTTAATTACGAAAATGGAAATTTATATACAATCAATCTGTGTCCGCTACTCCAAATCGGAATCATAAACTTGAAAAAGATACAAAAATTCATAAAAATAAAGGGTTTTATTTATATACAATTTAAATACAAAATATAAATTTTATATTCAAATAAAACTGTTTCGTCACATTTAATCATTATTGTCAACCTTTATATAACGTTCCAAGGAGCTGTTGTTTTAACATAAAATAAAATCATAATAATTAATTTACATAAAAAAAGTCCTTTTTTATTCATTTGATGTATGATATAATAAATAGATACGCTATTTTTATCGTGAACTAATTCACTTTAATACGTTTGTTATTGAAGATGTTTGATATTACAAACGGTTTACTACCTCTGATAACTGATTCACACAACGTTATGACATTTAGCTTTTATTATGATTTTAATAAGTTCACTATTAAAACATATTAATCATAAATAAAATGATTTCATGCAAATTAATTTAACATAATAAATAAATTTAAATTAAATATCAAATTAAAATTTAACAAGCTAATTTATTACGGTAATTCGGTGAAAATAAAACCATAGAAGAACGTCATCAGTCTTCCGTAGAAACAGATAATTTCAAAAAATATTTCTATTTAATAATTTCAAGAAGCAAACAAATACAACAGAAAGCCGAATATTTTAGTAATAATAACAATTACAATAAAAATAATTTTATTTTAATGTTTAAAAATAATTTTAAATTTAAAAAAAATAGATATAAAAAAACGAAATATTATTCACTTAAAAAAATACTTAGCTCACCTATCTTTATTATTTCGCTCAATTTTGACAGATTTTATTTTAATATGTTGTTGAATTTAAATATTTATGAAATAATTTTTTTTTAAATAAAACAAAATTAAATTCGACTAGTTAAACTGAATATTGTTTTAAATAAATTAAGAAAAATTACTAAACAAGTTTACTCTCTTTTATTTCTTTAATATTTCACCGATTTTTTTCCGTGGACAACTCCAACGCTGATATGATTATTATAGCAATTTTGTTGTATTCTTTTCAATTCAAATTCAAACCTTACAAATGAAGGGGAAATAATATAATTTTTTTGATTTGGTTTTATTCTATGATAAATTTATTTTTTTTTATTAAATTATAGGACATTATGTGAATAATTTCCCAAATTATTAAATTACTTGGAATTTGATAGGTTCTAAATTAAAATAACTTTGATGATTCGTAATCGACTTAAGACACTTTAAAAAAGCTTTTTTAATTTTTTCCAAATATTTTCGGTTTCTATGAAACCTTCCTAGTTTATTTCTGTAGATTTCTATAGAAATAAATATTTCCCTGAGGGTTTCATAGAAACCGAAAATATCTGGAAAAAATTAAAAAAGTTTTTTAAAGTGTCTGTTTTTGGAGTTTGAATGTATTTTAGATTTTTTAAAGACGGGTAATAGATGGCATTCGAAGCATTTATTTTTTTCAAAAGATCGGGAAGGATCGTCGTTATTTAAACTTTATAAAATCATATATATACAAATTTGATTTCACTTTTAATTTTTTATACACATTGAATATCAATATAATATTTAAATAAAATATATTATTTCACAAACAAATTTTCAAAACAACGTGATAATTCAAAATTTATCTTAAATTAAATTTATTATATTTCAATTTTTCTGGCTCGAATTCACATTATATTCCAGAACCAATTAAAAATAATATAAAGGTATGTCACAGTTTTAGGTTATGATTAAATTTATATGGCGTCGTACGTCTCTTGATTGCTTTGGGTCAAAATATCTACTTTACATCCGTTTTGTAAAAATTTGGCACCATCCTTAATAGTAATAATTTAATATAATTTTAATATATTGTAGGTATTTCTGAAAATATTTACCCTAACTAATAATGGAAAATCTTGCCAGAATTCAAGATTTGGTATAACTTCGATTCCACTCGCTCCCATAACAAAGAGTTTAAAAAGTATTCCAAATCCCAAGTATATGAAGAGAACTAAAAA
This sequence comes from Diogma glabrata, assembly GCA_963693315.1. Classification (NCBI taxonomy): domain Eukaryota; kingdom Metazoa; phylum Arthropoda; class Insecta; order Diptera; family Cylindrotomidae; genus Diogma; species Diogma glabrata. The sequence continues at coordinate 79,060,342 of OY856188.1, forward strand.
GAATAGTATGACAAGGACAGATCCTGTGCTCAATGTGCTAAACTCTTCCAACTGGTATATACAAGCGCTTGGTGAGAACAAAATGATATTCTATAAAATAAAAATAACAGGAAATTTTACATAATTAATACATTGTTATCGAAAAAACTTGGGCCGTGTCAAAAATAAACTCTTTTAGCTAGTCATCATTTCCAGAGATGATAGAAATTTTACAACCAGGTATACTTCCTAGTGTGAGAAGTCCGGCGAATCATTTAGAACTGTAAAATATTTACATACCAAATGAATTTACAAACTATATAAATACCTGCTGTTCGTTATCATTCCCTATCACTGTCGACTCTGGTATTAATAAGTATGATTCAGGTATAGTTACACAAACTAAAGAGATTGTTGTAATAATTTTATTTTTTGTATAAATCAAATAAGCCTCTGATTTTGATGTTACTTTGAATCTCGCATCTGCCGCCATTCCTACATTATTAATTTGTTCTAAAGTGGTTCCATTTACAGTCGTGTTTGTATATCGGCAAAGCTAAAGCAATACGATACTAAAACTCTGTCATAATAATAATATCCAAAAGTATTTACCGAATATCCAGAACGACAATCATTATTTTTAATACTGGTAGATGGTAGTTTATCGGTATCGGTACATGGATGAAAAAAGTATGATAATTTTAATGATTTATCAGCGTAAATGTAATCTTTTACGCGTAAAGGACTTAAATCAATACCTGTACCATTTGCAAACTCACATTTACATGGATTTATTAACCGACAATCATGTTCTTGTGATATTGATTGATTTATTAAATTAAAAAGAAAAATTAAAAATAAAAAATTAAATATTTTTTTCATTTTCGTACAATGAAATGTCATTTTGACATTCCTTTTTAAACAACAAAAGAAACAAGTAAAACGATAAGAAAATATTTTTTTAAACGTAGTTGGTTGTGATCTGTTTACATTAGGGAGAAAGTTGTTTTTTTTTTAAAATGGTGATGAACATTTTCTATGTATGGTATATGTATTCCACAATATACCGACAATCCTATTAAAATAATCGTTCTGAAACTATGTTCTACAACGGGGTATTTGAAACTCAAATAACTGGGACATTATTTCTTAAGCTCTTGTTTGTCGGTTGTTCTGCGCTCATCTTAGAAGAATCTTTTGAATTTCTCTAAAGCCGTTTTTTCAGTTACAGCCGGGGTAACGTTCCGAAACTTTACTATAGCTAAATATTTAATGCACCAATCAAATTACCGCATTAAAATATTTAATAACTATAGTTAAATAATTTCTGAACGACGATCATTAGTAAAATATTAAATACACAAATACTAATACAATCTGTTAAAATTTTAAATAATGCTTATGTATATGTGTATTTAATTTTTATCTCTACTCGAGAGCACATTAATAAATGTGGGCGGGGCGAAGTGTGTTTCTGAACGCAAACAGCTGTCAAATAGTTAAATATTAACTTTACTATTTCGTTTTTGAACGACCGTATTTAAATATAGTTAACTATAGTAAAGTTTCGGAACGTACCCCCGTATGTGCGAACTGGAGTCCTCTGGTAATTCATCATTATCTTAATAGGACAGTCGTTATGTTGCTACATACATTTAAGATAACATTATTTGGTTTTGTGCGGATTTAATTTAACAAGATTACACTCCCCCTTCCAATATATACGCTCTAGATATTCATTAATAGAATTACCAACTCTTTTCATTGGTAGCTAGAAACAACGTGGGTGAAATTCTTGAAGTGGAACCATTCAATTAAAACATAAATAAACTTTTTATGAAGAAAAAGATACAAAAATTGGAATTTCAGCTATTATTAAAATGTTTACAATTTGTAATTGGGTTCTCAGCTTTGGACTTAGATCCGAAAACTCAAATTAATCAACCAATTATTTTAATTTTAATCAATTAAAAAAATTTAATATTTAATTCAATTCATATTTATAGGTTGGAAGTTGGAATTGGACATTGTAAAAAATGAATAAATATAACGATTTCATGTAACATGTTGACCTTTGCCGGTTTGAATTAGAAAATTTCGCAGTCACATAAATAAATTAAACAAAACACTTTAATTTTTTAATCGGCATCAAATGTAGTTTTCTTTCCTTTAAATTCTGAAAGTATCGATTTTTGTTTAAGTTTTGCTTCCCAAGATGGATGAAGTGAAGGTTGATCTTTACTTGCTTCCTTACTACCAATACCATTAAAGGTTTTAAAACTTTTTTTAAATCTATCATTATCATTATGCCTAAACGTTTTACTATAATTTCCACTAGAATTCCCACCTTCCTCTGTATCAAATTTTATTTTTGTTCCCTGAAAATCTGTAATTTTTTGTTTCTTTTTTGCTGCCCAAGATGGGTGTAACTGTTCATCTTCGTTATTCTCCGATTTTTTGTTAAACGATCTTTCACTTTTATTAGTATTAAAATCATTTCTAGGACTATTACTATTATTATAGATATTTCTTTTCGTCGAATGCTTATTTGGTTCATATTTTCTTTTTCCTCCCTTAGGAAATTCCTTCGAAAAACCATTCCGTTTTTCGAAACGATTTTTCGGAACATATTCCTTGATTTCATCTTTCACTGAATTATCAATTTTAAATGTCGACTGATAATTGTCTCCCCCTTGCGTTATGAAAAACGGATCTTTATTCTCTTCTGGATCGTCTGCTTTCTCAAGTGTATCAACCACTTTTGACTCACTCATCTCCTCTACATCTTGCTCTTGCCACTCTTGTATCTCGCTTCTCTTTTTCTTTTTACCCTTAGATGATTTTGTTTTCTGTTGTTTTAACTTTTTTTGTTTTTCTCGTATTTCATGAAGTTTTTTCTTCGTTTCTTGTATTTTAATCTTTTTACGATTTCCAATTTCTTGTACAAACGATCTCCAATCATCATTCTCATCGGTCAAGTTATGTTTTTCTTTCACTGCTTGAACGACGGAAGCAACAAATTCATGGCTATATAGTTTGGCGATGGCACGTTCTTCAGGTGAACATGTTGTGCTTTTAATAGTTTCTAAAGGATTTGTCGGATCAATCAGAGAATTTTTTGCTGCATCTCGGAGATTTATTTTCTATAATCGAAAAATTGATCAAATAGATCAACGAATTTGTTTAGTTATCTATTCTAAGTTAGATATTATAGTATTTCACCTTAAGAGTCTGAATTTCCAATAAAATATTTTCTATTTTTTTGGGAATTTTTGTGTTTTCCGGGCTCTTTTCTTGTAATAATTTCAGTTTTTTAATTTTCCTAGATAAAGAATTGATTACATGAACTTTTGCACGACCGAGTTTTCCTTTTAAGGGAAATATCTAAAATACAAAAAGAGATTATATGTCTTGAATTAACATCTAGTGTTATACATATATGCAGTAGTATATTACCTCATTATTTAATGCACGTTTATCAAGCATATTAAAGATTTATTGACACTCAACAACAGAAAATTAATCAAAACACGCATTGTATTCTGACATATATGTATATAAAACGAGTTCGTCTAATGTTATTATTACACCAGGAACCTAATTTGCTCTAAGCAGCCGTTTTCACCGTCCTACTTTTTTAATTTGATATGCTGGTGTAAACGCTTTTTGGCAAGGAATACGACATTTTACTTTTATTCTCATCTTTAACATTGCTTTCTTATTTTGGTTAGATTTCCACAAATTTTTTTAATACAAAACTGTTAACATTTATTATACTCTTGCTTAAATTCTTTTATTCTTAACTTCAGCTGATAAGTCGCATGATATACATTTTATAAAATAATTTATAATTAAAAATGTCACACCAAATTTTGGTGTTTACATCGTAAAAATAATACGTATTTGCTACAGACCTAAGTTGATAAAAGTAAATCATCTAATGAAATATTTAGAACGTGTACTCTTTTGATAATTGTTTTCATTGACCATGATCGAACTTATTTATTTATAGTATGTACCTATTTGATACTGATATAAACCCAATGTAAGCACGTCGCGTAGCGTAGCAAGTTTTGACAGATGGTCGCCATTTTATTTTTTTCATATAAAATATGACATAAGTCAATATTTTATGATATATGAGAAAATAAAAATAATATAAAAGGTAAAAATGGCAGGAACAAATTTAAACTTTGCAGTAACTAATCTTCTAGTGTCTTAAAGCCTTATGATAAATATATATTGCCAACTAGTTTTATAATTTCTTCAATAGAGGGTCTGCAATCGACTGACAACGCCAGGTGACACACATACAAAATTCATTGTTACATAATCACTATACTGGTAGTGTTCGTTCGTGCAATATCATAATAAATATTACGATATTTTAAGTAAAATTTTTTTCTTCACTTCACTTCACTTCGTTGAATATTATGTCAAACCGGACCGAACAGTCAAACGATAAAAAGATGGATTTATACGTCAATCTTTATTGGTCACTTTTATTTCAATTAATTTTATCACAAAAGATAACTTTAGCTCGAAAGCTACAAAACTAATTTTATCAAGAATAGTTATCTCCAAAATGATATATTTAGTCACCTAAGCAACATGCTATTGTCACCTAAAATAATAAACATTAAATCGGTACATATTTGGGTACAATCCTAGTTTATCCCTCCAAATAGATTTGCGTTTTTTTTCAGATAAATAGAAAGATTAGGTCCTCTGCATCCTAATTATGAAAAAAAAAATTTGCGGAAATGAGGGGGTCAAAAGTTATAAAGGATCAAACTTTCAATTTTACCTTGGTCCCCCCTTTGGTTTTTTTTTTAGTTTTTTTTTTTTTCTTTTTTTTTTTTATTTTTATTTATCAAAAATTATAAAGGATCAAACTTTCAATTTTACCTTGGTTCCCCCTTTGGTTTTTTACACTTTGAATTGATTTTTTAGATTTTTTTTTGACTCAATTTTGCGATCTTACACAATTTCGATCAGAGATAGCACCGAACCCCCCCTCAACGCGCCCCCACGCGTCCTCCCCCGCGTTTTCCGCGTCCCCTGCGCCGCGGACGCGCGAGGGGGCGCGTTGAGGGGGGGTTCGGTGCTATCTCTGATCGAAATTGTGTAAGATCGCAAAATTGAGTCAAAAAAAAATTTAAAAACTGAATTCAAAGTCTAAAAAACCAAAGGGGGGACCAAGGTAAAATTGAAAGTTTGATCCTTTATAACTTTTGACTCCCTCATTTCCGCAAATTTTTTTTTTCATAATTAGGATGCAGAGGACCTAATCTTTCTATTTATCTGAAAAAAAACGCAAATCTATTTGGAGGGATAAACTAAAATAATGCCCATATTTGTTTCCGTCTAAATTTTCGATTTTGGTTATATATATTTTTTAAATGTCAAAAAATTGCTATTTCTGTTATTTTGGCTGTAGTTTTGATGATTTAGATGAATTACAATCAATTCCTTCCATGCTTCCATAAATTCCTTCCACTCGATTGGCTCTAAATTCAAAATATTTTGACATTTAAAACCAGCAAAAAATCTGATTTTTTTTCATGATAAATGGCTGCGTGTAGTACTTTGGAAAAATCATGATTTTTTTTATCACGTTGTCTCGACTACGTCCACGTAAACAAGATATTAGTATATGTAGTATAGTATAGTATATGTAGTATAGTATATACTAAGTATATGTAGCTATTTGATACTGTGTAAACACACTATAAATAGATTGAATTTTATTAAATAATTTAAATATGTATATGTTTTTAAAAATAAATTGAATATAAACAAGAAATGAATTTATAACACATCTGTTTTGTATACACTTCGTGGCTTTGGCTTTGGTGGTCCTTTCATGTGTGTTTGTAATTCAAGTAATATTTCAGAACTTGATCCAGATAATTTTTCAAATTTCTTGATAGTTATTGGTAGTAAGCTTTCGGTTAAATATGTTTTGTTGCGTGCAACAAAGTTGAACTACAGGAAACATAAACAATTCAAACGCATGGGAAAAAGTTTAATTGATTTATACTTACATCAATATTAATATTAGCATTTGGTTTAATATTTTGTTGCGCTAAAAATAAATCACGCAGCAAAATTTCAGAGCTCATCTTTAAACTTTCATATTTCGCTAAAATTCCACATTGTTCAGTAACGGTTAAGAGATGACGGCAAAAGTTGACCGTTGATTGAGTTAAATTAATCCAAGTATCACCTGTTATTTGAGGCTTCATATCAATCCCTAAATTCTCAAAATCTCTTAACAAATTTTTTAAGTTCGATTTTGTTTGCAAGTTGTAAGGTTGCCAAACTTCTTCTGTACGTCCAATAGATTCAACCAATCGATAACGTGATTCTTCGATCAGCTGCTCAACAGGATTTCTTAAAAGTCCTTCTATGTGATATGATAGATCTAATCCAATTTTTGTAAGCTAAAACAATAAGCTAAATATTAAAATAAAATTTAAATTGGACAGAAAAATTGGTCTTACATTAGCACAAGGTTCACGAACTCCTTCAATACATTTAGCAACTAAATCTAATTGCGTTCCTTTGGTTAAATAATGTTTAATCAATTGTGATGCGAAATATTGCAGTTCAATGTTACACCAAACTACAAGAGCACTAGAACATGCGGGCTGAGAACTGAAAGCTCGCAAAAATTCACTTGCCACTTGAGCTAGATCACAAAAGAAAACTTCTGAAACAGCCAAATTATTCCTTCGTGCCTGACGTTGTCCGGTCCGAATTGCAGTAGTACAAACTCTTAACAATGTCCCACAAGCATCTCTTGCTTTCCCCATATCAGCTAAAATCTTCAACGCTCGTCTTGATGATCGTAGTACTGCTTGTAAACTGCGACTTTGAGCATTTGACAACTCTAAAAGCAGCACATTTGCTAGAGTTGTTTTCAGTTTCTTAATTTTACCCGAAATTTCATTGAAATTGTGAAAAGTATTTTCTTTTGCCATAAACTCATCACATTTCTGTATAACACTTAACGCATCTTCAAAATGACGTTGTGCGATTAAAGCCTGAATTTCTTCTGATGAAGAAAGTAACCACTCTGGTGCCAAATTCTCCAGCGAAGGATTATTTTCTGCATTTGGACTCAGAGTCATATCACTCGAAATTGATTTTGAATCAATCATTGATAATTGTTTTTGAAGTGGGGGTGGTAATGGCGCTGGTCCTTTTTTCGGTTTCACGGGATTATATTTAATAGCAGAATCAAATTTTTCAAGCCATTCATTTTTGCCAGCAAGATTTTTACATTGAAATATTCTGGTTCCATCCGGAGTGATAATATTAATTCCATTACGAACGCCATGTTTTATGTTGGTGATTGCAATTTTCTTAACTTGATATTGTATAACAAACTCCAACTTTTGTTCATGACGTAGTTTTGTTACAATCAATATGTCGGTGAATAAAAAGAGATGTGTCAGACAAATGGGGCGGTAATCATTAGTGTCTAGCTCAATTAGCCCACCATCATGAATATAAATTTTATTTTCTAAACTTCCCGTATATCCAATAACATTTTCTTTGATTGTGTTTATTATTTTCATTTCATTCGTGATTTCTTTTTCATCTTCATCTGAAATCAAATATAACTCAAAACATTAAACAAACAACATATGTATACTAATTTGTCATACCTTCCTCATTCTCTTTCTCAATTGCATTTCTTTGGTTTTCAGGAAGTGAATCTTCTTTTAAACATCCTAATAAATTTCGTTGCTCGATCAACAAATGGGACAACTGATACATTTCCGACTCTAAATCTATACAATGAAATAAATTTATATTTGCAAAATAATCAACTTTATTTTTAACATACGTGAGATTTCCTTGGCCGTCTCAATAAATTGCATATAATTCTCATAAACATGTTTCTTTAGCGAAGATGAAGTTTGATCACTTAAAACTTGAATTTTAGATTTTTTCTGTTGTAGTTCCGGACCACCAACGCATTCCCTTACCAAATTTTTAACAACTGAAAGAAACGAAAAATTGTTTCACTTATTGAATATTATAAAACTTATCATACCTACAATCATCGGCTTTAAAACTTGTTGAATCAAATACATTTAAATTTGAATCAGACATTGTGATATATCAAAATTTCTGCCGCAGTGACAAAAATTTGTTTTCTTTTGGTTATGTCAAAATTAAACGTCAATAAGGGGAGTATTAGCAATAATAATTAAATTGAGACATCTGTATTTCGGTTTGCTTTTGCTGTTCAGGTGCTCGCCGCAAAAGCGGTACATATAGTCCAGTCAATGACTGTAATTTCTGCATGTTACGTCTTCTCCCGAACATAAGAACCAGTTCTTGTAAACGAATAGAAGAACCACTGGCTCTTTTATTCTTTTATAAGGACTGGTTCTTATTAATGTGATTTTCAATTCGCACTTCAGATCATCTTCATACAACCAAAATATTAAAAACAGCTGATTTCATGTTCGTTTGGTCACCAAAATCTAGATCTTTTTCGATCAAATCTGACTTTACCAATCAAAAATGACATAAAATTAAAAAATATAATATTGAGGATATAATTTTTGAAACGCCAAAACTTTAATTTTTTTATTTTGTATTTCCTTAATTTCGCCAAAACTTTGTCTATTAAGAAATATTTGGTTATATATACGCATAATTATATACAATTATTTCTAAACTAGTTTAAGGGGGGTATGGAGGGTATGGAGGGGAGGGGGCGGTCTGCCCCGGGTGTCACCCGACCATAAAAAAACTTAAACCAACCATCACAATGTTTTCAACGATAAATCACTTAGAAACCATTTTAGCCAGGTTATCCATATATTTTTAATTGATGAAAACGTATGAATGTGTCCTATAAATATCCTATCGGTTCAAAAAGGATCCATTCTACTTTTTAAAATTTTTGAGTTATTACGCAAAATAAAATTTTAACAACATGTGTGTATTTCTTCTTTTTTTAATCGAATCAACATGTTGAGCATTGAATACACAGTTATAAACTATGCGAAATATGCGAACTATGTTTTAAAAAAATAATGTATATAACGTACATAATTATAGAAAAAAACATTACGGAAACAAAACATTTAAAAAAGAAAAGAAAAACGGAAACATTATATTTATTTTAAAAAGCTTTATTCGCATTAAAACATTACTTTTTTAAAAACATAGTTCGCATATTTCGCATAGTTTAGCTCAGGTATATAGCGCGCGCCTTACTCAATAGTTTTGAATATTCCTATAGATAGATACCATATTGACCGTTTTCTTTAACGGTACATTATTTAGTACCCGTTCGGCATGAACATCGGAAAGGTATCTTAATGCTTTCTAAAAAATGACTTCTTTTAGAACTCAGAAAACTGTTATATTTTTGACAGCTTTTTGAAGAGATCAATCTATGGAGATCAAAATGATACCTTTATGATACCTATTGTCGACATTTCTATGACATAAAAATGATATTATTTTGTCAACATTCTACCATAACCTAAAATTGGTATTGGTTGATTTCAACAATCTTTCAATTTTTCTTTCACAAAAGAACTTTGATTGGCAAGGAAAAACAATTATTTTGAGATTTTAAAGTACAAATTAGCTGATTTCTGCTGTCATAATATGTTCAGGAAAAAGCTCTATAATGGTAATAGTAGATTGGTTAAATTAAAACGTCACTAGACCGTGTTTCGATTGAAAAGAATCTTAAATAAATCAATTTAAGTAATTAACTATAAAATGAATATAGTTTTGATTATCATATACATATTGTATATATATCATGTCTAACTGTGTAATAAGTGAACCTGTGTAATAATATAATCTGGAAATTCAAGTCTAGAAAGTGTTGTCGAAACTATAGTAAGTACTAAGTAAGTGAATTATTTTTATTCACATTATTGTTTTGCAGATATTCTTCTAACATCAAAGAAAGAAAACCATGCCAGTAAACGCAGGCATGCATTAATGAATAACATAAATACAATGCCATCAACAAGTGTCGAAGCTCATAGCTATGAAAGAAATCTAATACCAGTGATCAACAGTCAATTGGAAAGCTGCAGTGTAACATTTTTTTTATTATTGTTTTTAAATTTAGTGTACAATGAATTATTTATTTATAAAATTAATAAAAAATAAAATGAAGAAGTATTTTGTTAAATAATATTTTTAATTATTCAAAATAACCTAACCTAACCCTAACCTAATATCTTTTTGATCTCTCTAAAATGTCATCATTCGGAACTCAGAAAAACGTTATATCTCTGATATCTTTTCGTAGAGATCTAAAAGATGTCAGCAGACGGCGCATTAGATGGTTTTCTGATATCTTTATGATATCTTTGGGATAACTATTTTGGATGTCAGATCTAAAAACGGTTACCTTTAAGAGCTCTTTATGATAGCTTTTTGCCGAACGGGTATGCAAGAATGATTCTTTAACGATCAGGTCTGAAAACACATATGCTGAATAATGTATAGGAAAAGTGGTCTCCGTCGATAATGTGGCACCCTGTGTCGATAGGGTGGCACCCTTGAGTTCTGTTCTATTCCAAAATTATTTCTAAAATATCAGCCTAACTTTACTACCTAATATGTTTTACATTTCAAAGAAATTAACTGCAAACACTTTTGTGGTTTTGGTATGTCACAAGCCACATGTCACAAAGTAATTTCTATTTTGTTTTTATGATTAATTTAATTGTTTTATTTATCTATCTGCAATGAATTAAGGGGGGGGGGGGGTTTGGTTTTAAAATTATTTATTTTGCATTTTTTTTTAAATTTTTTTCTGAGTGAACAATATGTCGAGAATAATGTGTACAAATTTTAAGTTAATCCGAGTAAAACTAACGGAGTTACAGCGTTTCAAACGAAGTGGTATGGTTTTGAAATTATTTTTTTTGCATTTTTTTTATTTTTTTTATTTTTTTTTTTCTGAATGAACAATATGTCGAGAATATTGTATACAAATTTTAAGTCAATCCGAGTAAAACTAATAGACCGGGAGGCAGCGTTGCATTTTGGTTAGTGATTTGATGCCGATTGAATTTAATTTTTATAGATAGATTAATTATATGTGATGTAGAAAATATGCGTCAGCCGTCAGACTTGCGGGGGGTGTGGTTGTGGGAGACTTTTAAACTGGTAAAAAAAACGAATTCCAAAAGTAATTTGATGCCGCTTCAAAATTTGTATGATGCATGTTTACACCATAGCAATTCAAAAAAAAGTCGTCAGCTGATTGGCGGATGGGGGATTATACGTCAGCTCCTCGTATACATCAGTATAAAAATGCAATATAGTCAAGACCTTTCTGCATAGGATCTTGTTGAAACTTTGGCAAATGATCCAGGATTACTTGAAAATGGAAAATCTGAATTAATTTTAAATTTGGACAAAATGGCGGGGGGTCTCCCGAACACCTCTGAGTTTAAATCTTCAATAACTTCTAATCCCGACTTATGATCTTATGGAAACTTGGTAAATAAATTTTTAGTACTGTTTCCAATATTTCTGCGTACCAACTTCCGGTTTGACAGTTCCGGTTAAAAAGTTTTTTTTCCAGGTATTTATCCCTACTGTAGCCTACAATTACCGATCGATTTTCATGAAACGTTGGTAAACGCTTTCAAGTAACATGAAAAACATTTTGTTAGCTTTTGGAGTAAATTGGATAAAGGGTTGGGGGGTCCACCATACAACAGATGGTTTTTTCCACAATGTTTTTTATGTTTGTTGGGAGCATAAAACATTCGTTCGGGAATGAATTTTGACGACACTTTGGAAAAAGATGCAAATATGTATGGCAAGAAACTGATTAGTTTTTTAGCGATAGTGAACAAAGTGGTGGGGGTCCCCCAAATACCTGTTCTTTTTAAAGCTTAATAACATCTGCACCTGATAATCGAATTGGATGAAACTTGGTACATAAACATTTGGTACGGTTCACAACAGTTCTGCATCCCAACTTCCGGCTTTTCATTTCCGGTAAAAAATTTTGGTTTGTAATTTTTTGAAGTTTTTTCAGTGCATACAATAATGAAGTGATTATGATGAAACTTATGGAAAAGTTTCAATTAGTGAAAAATAGTTATCATCTTTTGGGACACATTGATCAAAGTGGCGGGGGGGTCTACCATACAACTGCTGAATTTTCGCACTTGGTTTTTAAAGTTTGTTGGGAGCATACAGACTTCATTCATTAATCAATTTTAGTGACACTTTGAAAAAATATGGAGACTTAAATGACAAAAAACTGATTAGTTTTTGGACAATATTGAGATAAGTGGTGGAGGGCCTCCCGAACACCTGCTTATTGTGTCACCATTTTTGCAATGTTTGTTGGGAGTACCAAACATTTTTACCGGAAATGAAAAACCGGAAGTTGGGATGCAGAACTTTTGTGAACCGTACCAAATGTTTATGTACCAAGTTTCATCCAATTCGATTATCAGGCAGATGTTATTAAGCTTTAAAAAAACAGGTGTTTGTTTGACCCCTCACAACTTGGTTCACTATCGCTCAAAAACTAATCAGTTTCTTGCCATACATATTTGCATCTTTTTGCAAAGTGTCGTCAAAATTCATTCCCGAACGAATGTTTTATGCTCCCAACAAACATAAAAACATTGTGGAAAAAACCATCTGTTGTATGGTGGGCCCCCCAACCCTTTATCCAATGTACTCCCAAAGCTAACAAAATGTTTTTCATGTTACTTGAAAGCGTTTACCAACGTTTCATGAAAATCGATCGGTAATTGTAGGCTACAGTAGGGATAAATACCTGGAAAAAAAACATTTTAACCGGAAGTGTTAAACCGGAAGTTAGTATGCAAAAATATTAGAAACAGTATTAAAAATTTATATACCAAGTTTCCATAAGATCATAAGTCGGGATTAGAAGTTATTGAAGATTTAAACTTAGAAGTGTTCGGGAGACCCCCCGCCATTTTTCCAAATTTAAAATTAATTCAGATTTTCCATTTTCAAGTGAACCTGGATCATTTGCCAAAGTTTCATCAAGATCCTATGCAGAAAGGTCTTGACTATATTGCATTTGTATACTGATGTATACGAGGAGCTGACGTATAATCCCCCATCCGCCAATCAGCTGACGACTTTTTTTTCAATTGTTATGGTGTAAACATGCATCATACAAATTTTGAAGTGGCATCAAATTACTTTTGGAATTCGTTTTTTTTACCAGTTTAAAAGTCTCCCACAACCACACCCCCCACTACTTTAGCAGCTGACCGCCAAATTTATCATCAGCTGGAGTTAATTAATTAAAATAAATAAAAATCAACCGGCATCAAATGACTTTTTCATTTGCAACGCTGCCTCCCGGTCTATAACGGAGTTACAGCGTTTCAAACGATATGGTATGGTTTTAAAATTATTTTGTTTTGCATTTTTTTTTTATTTTTTTTCTGAATGAACAATATGTCGAGAATATTGTGTACAAATCTTAAGTCGATCCGAGTAAAACTAACGGAGTTACAGTGTTTCAAACGACAGGCCGTGATACCTGATTTTCCCGAAAAAGTCATTTTTGAAGTTCGTGAACATTAGAACTCAAAATCTACTGAACCGATCCTTTTGAAAATTTGAACATTACTTCTTCACATAAATCAACAGGTAATCAGGAAGAGTTTTTTTTTTCATTTTTTCTATTTTTTAATAACAAATTAACCGCGATTTTTGAGCTAAAATCGCGTTTTTCACTTCCAAGTGCTGCAAAAAATAGAAAAAAAAAAAACTCTTCCAGATTACCTCGAGAAATACATCACCTTTAAAATGCATATCAATTTTGTTGATTCAGATGATCCGGTAACGAGTTATGATGTTCACCGCAAAACCACTTTTTTTCAAGGCGCCTCTGGAGATTCAACGTCACGGTTTATTTATCAATATTTTTCATTGAAAATTTTTTCTGACATACTTCAAAAGTTGAACAATAATATGTAATTAAATTCTCATATGTAATTAAACTCATGTCACCGCAAAAAAATCTCAAAAATATGCTTTTTTTTCGTCTTTAAAACCATACCCCCCCCTTAAATATATGAAATAAATTTAAAAAAAACAACGCCATGTCCGAACAAATGTTTTATTTATTAAATAGATGGTGGTCCATCCATATATGTATAGTATAATTCAGTGATTTGCCTGTTGGAAAATTTATTTCATAACTCATAAATCTAATCAACTTTTTATAAAAACGATATGTCATTTAGCGTAGAAAAAAGAGTGAACTTCCAATAAAAAAGCAAATAAAAGCTGAATGCGTTAGAAATGCTGGAAATGGAACATTACAAATAGTTGATTAGTTGAAGGAGGATTTAACCGTTTTATCAACACATGCGCTATGGTTGCAGCACATTTTAATGCAATTACCAGACCTATCCCAGATCTACGAATAGCTGCTGTAGAGTCTCTAAAATATAATTCTTTGAATCCTGAGTTTGTAATTGTTGGCTTATCAACGATAATGTCATCTCATTCAGGTCGTCCTGTCATTAAATTTAATTACACCGCATTGACGCAACTCAATTGGATTCAGCATCACAGTATCAACTAAACTATGGGAATCAATCATCCATAGAACCACTTATCCCAAATATAATGTGTCATAAAGCACTGGGTTTACTTCCCTTGGGAATGTTTTCTAAAAATTTAGGTTTTACGTGATGATACTTAAAACATTTGATTTCATTGTATAAGTCTTTTAATATTTCTGGAAAATTATAAGAGGCGTCGTTTGATAGATAAATAAAATTAATAATAATTTTTCAGAGCTCCATGACATCGAAAAACTTTATATGCTGATCTTTCTGTGCCTTTATGGTACAATGATACATACAATTGAAAAACTCAAATTGATAATACCTTTTGGATTTTCAATTAAGATATATAATTTTAATTTTATTTAATAAATTATAAAAATATCAAATGAAAAGTAAATTAAATACTTTTGATTCAATATATGTTATAATGTTGTTATCTTGATAACAATTATAGTTTCTGATCCCTACCGGTTCGTATTTGTTATAAAAATTGACTTGATGAGATGTAAGGGAAAGTAAAAACAAAGTAAAGTTGAAATTTTTATTGGTTAATATTTATTGGTTCTTGTTATTAACATTGTACATTTTTGATTTTTTCAAGAATATACGTAAACTAGGGGGTATCTCCGTTACACGGCTATTATGAATTATTTCTCTATAGCAATCAATTCGAAAACGAAATAAAATTTAGTGTAAAAATCCCCTAAATTTTATTTCGTTTATTGTCGTTTTCAATTGATTGACAAATTGATTGAAGGTCTGTAGCCTGCTTATCTTGTTTTGCAAAGAAAGAACAAATCAATTTTATGAATTGTTTCTTTAATTTCTAATCAATAGAAAATATTTAAAAACAAAGAAAATTATGACTAAAATAAAAGTTAAGATGTAGAAGAAAGGAAACTTAAAATAATTTTTTTAAATCTTTCCCTATGCATGAATTTCCTTTTTTAATTTTCCAAAAAAAGAAACTGAAAAATGAATTTAAACACAGCTGAAATTTTAAAACAAATATTTTTTTAAGCCTGAAATAAATTAAATCTAAAATAATACGTCTATCCAATCCGAAAGCAAAGCATAAACTAAATTGAAATTTGAAGAGAGAAACAGAAAATATAAAATACTAAATAGAAATTTAATAAATTTCGTTTCGTATACTCTTCAGTCGCCTTTCCTATCGTATGGCTACGCTTTTTTGTGTATTATGTATACATATAGATGAGCTAAGAAAATTTAAACGATTTATTTGTACGAATATATATTTTCCATATCAGCTCCACGGATTTTCACTTAACTTATAGTTATTCACCTACAACATATTTTATCTAAACTAACAGTTTGAAAGACTTCTACAGAAAGCTATTTAAAATTAGATAAAGCAGGGTTGTTCCTTTACGCGTAATCTAAAATAGATTACATTACACGTAATCTATGTAATGTAATCTATGTCATCTATGTAAATTTGGCGTAATCTATTAATTTTAATTTAAGTAGAAATATGTGGAAATATTGTATTATCCCTATGAAATTTTTTTCTTAAAAGACATGATCAATAATATTGTCAAAAACAAGATCTTACGATCTTGAAAAAAGTTAATTTATTGCTAAAAAATTTTAGAACTCACATATCAATTAAATAGATTACATTATAGTTTACATTAGATTACATAGATTACACGAAAATATCTCGCGTAATTTACACGTAATCTATGCGTAATCTATACATGTAAAGTAATCTATTTTGTCTACGGCACAACCCTGAGATAAAGCTTTAAAAATAAACCTTACAAATGTATGATTGTTTTACTCAGTTTTTATTATATTTCAAAATGTATTGATTGTAACACATTTTTTTTATGATTCTATGTTCTGTTACATTACAATCCTTACAGATTTAATGATCTCATAACAATTTTGCAGTTTCAATACCATAATACCTCAAACAACAATCATGGATGAAATGATATGAAAAGTATCAAGCGTTTTTTATTAAATCAAGAGTCAAATGTCTATGATATTTTTATTCAAACCATAAATCAAAATACATATCTTTACAAATTACAAATACATATCCTTTATTTGTAAATTTAAAAAACTTCATTCATTAATTTTTTCTTAAACCTAAAACAAAATATACTACAATAAATGCATAAATGTTTCCATTCAAATTTCATAAAATAACAAGTTCATATTTAATATAATTTTTCTATTTATTACTACCACACTCATATCCCAAATGTGCGATAGATAAACAAAAATAAGTACATACTTTCGATTCATCATAGAGTCCTTTTTTTGTATTGTAAAAATATAATAAATAATTCTTTATAGTTTGTCTCTGAGTTTTTTTTATGTTTGTTCAATTTATCCCGTAACGGACTGTTTTGTTTCAAAATTTTAACCAATTTTTGAAATTTTTATCTGAAAAACTATTATCTTGGGAACGGCGTAACTTACAAACCTGGGGTAAATTTTAATGGAAAGATTTTGCCAAAACTAGGCTCCATCTTTAAAATGAATACATAGTAATGGTTCTACGATTTTTAAATGACGATTGAATCTCAAGGTTATGAATCTTAATGTATAGTAATAGACGAAGTTATTTTCACTGGTCGTGCTCAATAATGGTCTTGCACAATATATGAATCTTTCAGTTCGAAATCAGTTTCTTAGGTTTATATGAATAAACCTTACAGTTATTATTAAATTAAAACAACTTTTTTTCCGAGTTTTTGCGAGTTCAAATCCCAACCGAAACACGTTTAGAAAAAAAAATTGTTTTAATTTAATATTATCTGTAAGGTTTATTCATATAAACCTAAAAAAAATGATTTCGAATTGAAAGATTCATATATTCATTAATATACTTTGACATTCTTGTCGCAAATTGATTTCTAATTGATTGGAAACAGTCAATAATAACTACACAAGTGACATAGGATTGTACGGGGTAATAATATTCCTATTAACCTTCGAAAATTCACAAATAGTTTGGTTAAGAAATTAATCATTTTCCTAAATAATATATATATATATATATATATATATATATATATATATATATATATATATATATATATATATATATATATATATATATATATTTATATATGTATATATATATATATATACATATATATATATATATATATATATATATATATATATATATATATATATATATATATATATATATATATATATATATATATATATATATATATATATATATATGAAAATAATGCGATAAATTCTAAGCACAACTTAATAATTTTATTGAATTTAAGAAAAACACAAGATTTTGAAAAACAATTAATTTCATTAAATGAACTTTATTTTACAATAAATTTATTTTGACTGTTTCGACTGATGTCTCAACAGGAATAGAACAAAGAATATGATTTTAATTTTTATTAGCTTGTTATAAAAAAAATGATATTATTTTTTTTCTCTTTTAATTAATTTTACGAGAATCTCCTTAATCTCGAATTCGATTAAATTTAGGCAATTTTTAAATATTAAATTTAGACAATTTTAAATAAACAAATAATTTGAAATAAGTTAAATTTACATTTCATCATAATTATAATAAAATAAGGTTTAAGTAGCTGGTTAAGTAGCTGGTGCGTGATCATTCTCCCGCCTATTAAGAAATTTATTTCTTAAATCAACATAAGCAATTAATAGGCAGTGATAGTAGCAAATAGCTGTGTTGAATTGATAAAATATAGATTTTGAGCTAGCATTGTTCATCATCTTGATCGTTGTCCAGAGGTAATCTGCATATCTTTACTATTGGACGTCTAATTTCACCAGATGTTGTTTTAATGGTAACAACTCTAGTTAATCCATCTGAACCTGGATGAAGTTGAATAATTCGACCTAGTAGCCATTTTGATGGTGGAAGATTTTCTTCTTTTACAACTACAAGATCACCAGATTGTAAACTTTGTGCTGGTAATTGCCACTTTGGTCTTTGCTGGAGATGGTGTAGATATTCCAGATGCCATTTTTTCCAAAAACCCTGTATTCTAGATTGTATATTCTGCCACCTAGATAGTCTATTTAGTGGTATCTCTAATAAAGATGGTTCCGGAATGGTTGTGAGTGGTTCACCAATCAAAAAATGACCTGGTGTTAAGGCTGATAAATCTGTAGCATCTTCACTAATTGGACATAGTGGTCTTGAATTTAGAACACATTCAATTTGCGTCAGCAATGTAGTCATCTCTTCGAAGGTTAGTATAGCGTTATTAACTACCCTTTTTAAATGGTATTTTATGGATTTGATATTTGACTCCCACAATCCACCAAAGTGTGGAGCATGAGCTGGGTTGAAAGTGAATTTGATCTCGCTCTGAGAAAGAAAATCAGATATTAATTTATTATGTACATCAGATTTGTGTAATAAATGTAATTCGTGTAGTTCGCGATTAGCACCAACAAAATTTGAGCCATTATCGGAGATAATTTCTAGTGGAATCCCTCTTCTTGATATGAATCGTCGTAGTGCAGCAACGAACGCAGAAGTTGTCATATCACTTGCGAGCTCAATGTGAACAGCTTTTGTAGCAAAGCATATAAATATGCAAATATATGCCTTAGACGTGGTAATAGGACCCCTTCCTGAACGTGCCTTTATATGTAAAGGTCCTGCGTAGTCTACACCTGTTCGAAGAAATGGACGACTTTGGGTGACTCTAAAAGTTGGCAAATTGCCCATTAGCTGTTTTGAGAGTACAGCCTTGTGCCGGCAGCAGATTACACATTTATTGACAAAATATCGAACCATGTTGCGACAGTTAATTATCCAGAATCTTTGTCTAATAATACTGACTAGTAATGTTGGTCCTGGATGCAAATGACTCAGGTGAGTATCAGCTATTATCAGATTACTTAGAACATGTTGTTTTGGTAATATGATTGGATGCTTGCTGCTAAACGTTCCTTCTATGTTTGATAATCGCCCTCCCACTCTAAGAATTCCATTTCCATCAACGAATGGAGCTAAGGATATTAATGAGTTGCTCTGTTTCAGATGCTTATATTTTTTAAGTTCCTGAAGCTCCTTGGTGAATGCTTGCTTTTGTGCCCATTTTATGCAAATCATTTGAGATTTTTTTAATAGGTCGATGTATGACAAACGTTTATTTGATGGATTGATTTTTAAAATATTTACTACGACTCGTTTAATTTTCTCAAATGACGAAAATTTATCAAATAATTTTGAGAGGACATCATAGTCATTAACTTGCGCATGTGTAAGAATGACTGTTTTTCTTTGTTCTAATGTAGTTGTAGGCTCTGCAGTTGCTGATGGCCAGCTGGATATATCGTGGGTTAACCATATTGGTCCCTTCCACCAAAGTTCTGATTGGGTAATCGAGAGTGTTGAAGTACCACGAGAAGCTAAATCAGCTGGATTATCTTTGCTCTTGACATGGTTCCAACTAGAACGTGGTATTGTATCTAATATTTGTGCAGTTCGGTTTCCAACGAAGCATTTCCATCTTTTGGGTAGATCTGACAGCCATGCTAATACTATTTGTGAGTCTGTCCAGGCAAAAATTTGTGCAGAGGTTAAATTAATTACAGACTGTATATATTTTAACAGTTTGGCAAGTAGTAGTGCACCACACAATTCTAACCTAGGCAGTGTTATTTGTTTAAGTGGAGCAACCTTTGATTTTGACATGATGATGTTCGTTGTAATATTGCCTTGCTTATCTATTGACCTTGTATAAATGACAGCTGCGTAAGCTTGCTCTGAAGCGTCACTAAATCCATGTATCTGGACATTCGAATAAAAGGTATTTATTGGCAGATGTCGTGGTATTTTTATTTTGGATAATAATCCCAACGCTGATGATAAGGTTTTGTATTCCTTTCGTATCTCTTGTGGCAGTTTATCATCCCATTTAAGTTGCTGTAACCATAGTTTCTGCAATTGAATTTTAAAAACAATAGTAACAGGCGATATCCATCCAAGAGGGTCAAATATTCTGGCAATTTGTGATAGAAATTCTCTTTTTGATTCGACCTCAGAAGCTATGGTGATATTATAAGTGAAAACATCTTGATAGGGTTGCCATCGGAGTCCGAGTGTTTTGACAGTGTCAGAATCATTGATAGACAATGGAGTGATTTCAACCAATTCTGTTGGAATTGATTGTAAAAATTCTGATGAATTTGATTTCCATTTGCGTAGTAATAAACCAGCATTGAATAAAAGCTTGGAGATATCATCTTTAACCGTTATGGCTTCTTCAATTGAATCACAACCTGAGAGTAGATCATCTATATAAAAGTCGTTGATAATCTTGAACGCCGCTATAGGATAAGATGATTCATTTTCCAATGCAATTTGCTTTAAACATCGAACAGCTAAAAATGGAGCACACGAAGTTCCATAAGTGACGGTATTTAAATGAAAATGTTTTATAGGTAGTGTTTCATTCGATCTCCAAACAATTCTCTGAAAATTCTTGTCATCTTTATGGACTAATACCTGCCTATACATTTTCTCCACATCGGCAGAAAATGCTATTGCGTTTTTTCGAAATTGCAGTATTATCGTTACTAGATCCCTTTGAATTGTAGGGCCGGCTAATAGTTTTTCGTTGATAGAAACTCCTGTAGAAGATTTTGAAGAGCCATCAAAAACAACTCTAATTTTACTGCTTGAGCTGTCAGTTTTGAAAACTGCGTGATGTGGCAAGTAATAACAGTTCTGATCATTACACAAAAGTTCTTCATTTGGAATTTCTTGCATATGTCCTAATTCAAGATATTCTTCCATGAATTTGGAATAATCGTTTTTAAGCTTAGGATCTTTGTTAAATTTTCTTTCCATTGAACGTAATCTGCTTAATGCTGCATATCTAGAGTGGCCTAGCTCGGGTGAATTTTCTATAAATGGTAGTCGTACGACGTACCGACCAGTATCAGTTTTTGAAATGCTTTCTCTAAAATGTTTTTCACAAATGTCTTCAGACTTATTTGAAGACGTGAATTCAGGAATTTCTTCTAATCGCCAGAAATTTTGAAGAATTTCGTTTATAGTATCTTCAGTGATTGATACAGAATATGATTGTGTTTCAATTTCGTTTAAGCCTTGAATTGACCCAGCTATTATCCATCCGAAGCTTGATGACTGCACTCTAAAAAATCGAAATATGAAGACGTAAATTTACCATTATAATAAGCCTTAATTTACGTCTTTTTTTAAGTAATATTCCTCTCGCATTTTAAAATTCCACCAAGAAGGTGTATTGTAATTCTTTTACGGCGAAATACGTAAATTTTAATATTTTTGTTGTGTTTTAACGACAAAAAGTGTAAAAATGCATCCAAAGATCTAAAATTTGAATATTTGGTTTTTTTACTCTTCCATTGTTGTAAATTTACGAATTATCATGTGCGAATAAATTACACGCGTGTCAAAAATACGTTGGAATCAGAAGTTGTTAATTGTATTACATTTTTTGTAAGTTCGGATTGTTTCTATAATGTTGGGTAGTGTTGGATTAATTGTTTATAATGTTTAAGTGTTTTACTTGTAACATGAGTTTTTCTTTCATATTATAATAAGGAGTTATATATGGAGCTTATTTTGAAAATATTTTACAAATCAAAAAACACATTTATCATTAACAGATCATGGATATTCACACTAAGTACGTTTGAAAGCTCTTTTTAAATATATTTACAATTTTTTTAATTATATTATTTATTTTACAGAAACATCAATTCAAAACGATGAAGAACGAGCAGATATTTTTATTGAACGCAGAACACAAAGGATTAATTATAATATGTAATAGTCTTAAGTTGAGTTTTTTTTTATAATTTTAATATGTTATTAAGATATCTCAAACGATAAAATTCTTTGTTAGATATTTTTTTAAATATAACTCAGAAAATGTGAGTGATTCTAAAACTCATCAATAATTTTTCAAAAATCAATAATTTAATTTTAAGGTTAATGGTCACTTATAAAACGAATATTAAAATTTTTCTGTTTTCCTTATAATTTTAATGTTACAATTTTTTAATGAATTTTTAAATGATTTTATTTTTATGAAATAAAGATTTATTTTTTTATGCAGGAAAAATATTTTTGTATTTATTGCTAGAACACCATTATTGATTAATTTACACATTGTGACATAATATGCAGATAAATCAGTGTAAAATAATGTTAAAAAATACGTCTAAAGTTGTATTTTTACAGTCAATGTTACACAAAATTAAGTTTAATAATACACATTTTAGTGTATTTTAACTTACAACTAATTGCGTATTTTTAGTGATTTTAAGGCGGTGGTTGAAAATTACCCTTATTATAAATGGTAACTGAATGCCATTTATAATAAATGTAAATTTACACGATTTTTTTTTAGAGTGTGAGCCATGATGGTTGTGTTAATTGTCAATTGTTCAGGTTTCAATAATTTGAAGAAGATATCAGCCCCAAGTAATATATCAATCTCGCCTGGTGTATGAAATTGTGGATCTGCTAGCTGCAGTTCATTTATTTTGTACCATTGGTGAATATCTGCTCTAACTGACGGAAGTGGTGAGGTCACCTTAGGTAGAACGAATGCCTTAATTTTAAATGCATTGGTTGTATCATATCGAGACTGCAAGCATAAACTGACTAAACCTTTAGTTGTTGTTGCCTTCGATCCAGCCAAGCCCGTTACATTTATTTTCGCGAACGAACGTGGTAGACGTAATCTCTGAACAAGAGTTTCAGAAATGAACGACGATTGCGATCCCGAATCTAATAATATTCGCGCGATATGTAATTTACCACCGATATCACGAACGTGCACGAGTGCGGTTGGTAATATAGCGAGACGCGACGTTATATTGGTTGGAATTTGTGTATTATAAGAATCTGTTTTGTTTGATACTTCTGGTAATTGAATTTGATTTGATTCACTTGGTTCTGGAACAGCTTCTAGTGCAACTGCTGCTTGAGATGATTGAGAAGCTGTGTCATTGAGTTGCTGTTGGTTTAGTGATGTACTGCTTGGACCTTGAAAATGAAGCAAGGTATGGTGACGCCGCATGCAAATCTTACACGAAATTGGTACTTGGCAAATTTGAGTAGTGTGCCCTTCTCGAAGACAGTTGTAACATACATTGTATGAGTTGACAGCTGCTCTTCGTTGTACAATAGGCAATTTTTTAAAGAAAATACACCTGCTTAAAGAATGAGTGTTCTTGCATTGAGGACAACTTTCTGGTTTTGTTGTATTTGTTGTGTGCATTGATTTTGTATAAGTTTTTGATACACCATCTCTTTGTGTCTTGCCTGAACTGATACAATTTTCCTTTGCTTCGCATCTTTGGTTTATGAAGTTCAGAAATTGTTCAATAGTAGGAAAATCTGTATTGATAGTTTCTTTAGACCACATTTCCTGTGTTTCTTGATCGGTTTTCTTCAATAAAATGTATATGAGCCACGGATCCCGATTAACTGCGTCACCTCCCAAAGCGCGTATACCTCGAATTACTTCATCTGAAGTATCGCTCAATTTACGTAAAGCTGGAGCTGTACCATTTATTATCGATGGTTGCTTAAAAAAAGTTTCGATTAATGATTGTAGTATTGGGCGTTTTCTATCATACCGTTTTACAATTTTATCCCAGGCTTCACTATATGTAATATCATTAACTGGCAAGTGACGTATTAAAGATGCTGCGTCACCTTTTAATAGTCCTGTTAAAATTGTAAATTTATGAACATTGGATAACGAGGTATTATTGTGAACAGTAGATAAATACAAATCTTGGAATGTTGGCCATTTGCTATAATCACCCGTAAATGGTTCAATGTGTATTCGTGGCAATCGAGGAATATCTGATGATGATTGTTTAAAAGATTTATCACCGCTATTTGTGTGCTCTGTAAAACTTTCAAAAAATGCACGTTGTTGTTCAAAAAGTAAATCAAAGGGTCTTGTGTCGGATTTTTGTTCCGAAGACTTGGGTTGCCTTTCACGAAATTTATCTAAAAGGATACCTTTGGTCTCAAAATACTTATCGCTAAACTCATCAAATTTGGATTCAACTGTTAAATCAGTTTGCGCTAAAACCATGAGTTTATCTTCAACCAAATTAAATTCTAACCAAACTTCTTCAAGCTTACTCAATCTAGTCTCAATAGCAGTAGCCGTAGTTGCATTAGTAATACTGAGAGCAAATGTTTTTAATTTTGTTAGCATTGATAAAGTGCGCCCACGCGTAACACTTAAATTAGCAGCCATGGTATTAAAAGTTTATTTAGGTGATCACTGATTTGATATCACTGATTTTAATTATTAATTACACCCACAATTATATTTTTATAATTAATTTGTATGTAATAAATTTATATATTGTGTGTATACACTTATTTTATATAATTTATTCACATGCACCGTTATAATGTATGTATGTACAAATGTTTATAATAAATTTTTATGCAACAAACTTATAAATTGTGTACACTGATTTGATAAATTTTAAACAGATGCACCGCTATATTGTATAATAATTTTAATAAATGTTTATAGTAAATCTTTATGTAATAAGTTTATAAATTTTGATAAGAAATAAAATGATACTTATCAGTGAAATTCTTGCAGCTGATTTCAATGTGGTAGCTCGCACATTTAGATTCTTCAAACTTTTTTCGAAATGGCTGTCCAATAACGCGCCAAATGATAGTCCAAACTGGTTTATAGATGCTTTAAAGTTGCGTTAAAATGCTGGATATCACAAAATGTTTAATAAAAAACCGCGAATGTACAACAAATTGTCTATTTCACCGAGAACGTGTAACCACCGACGCACTGGTTAAAATATAAATTATATTTACGCTTCGCGATCCGGCTCGAAGGACCATGAAAATAATGCGATAAATTCTAAGCACAACTTAATAATTTTATTGAATTTAAGAAAAACACAAGATTTTGAAAAACAATTAATTTCATTAAATGAACTTTATTTTACAATAAATTTATTTTGACTGTTTCGACTGATGTCTCAACAGGAATAGAACAAAGAATATGATTTTAATTTTTATTAGCTTGTTATAAAAAAAATGATATTATTTTTTTTCTCTTTTAATTAATTTTACGAGAATCTCCTTAATCTCGAATTCGATTAAATTTAGGCAATTTTTAAATATTAAATTTAGACAATTTTAAATAAACAAATAATTTGAAATAAGTTAAATTTACATTTCATCATAATTATAATAAAATAAGGTTTAAGTAGCTGGTTAAGTAGCTGGTGCGTGATCATTTATATATATATATATATATATATATATATATATATATATATATATATATATATATATATATATATATATATATATATATATATATATATATATATATATATATATATAGTATTTATTGAGGTTACTGTTGGCACTTGGCGAAACATTATTAATAATAAATTTATTTTAATAAATGAAACACTTGTTTGTATTCCGCAAATTAATTTTTGTTTCTAACTTTATTTATTTTAAAAATAAAATTAAAATTAAAAACAGCTCGACCGGTTTCGGTTTTTACACCATTTTCAAGAGCTTCAAAATTGTTACAAAGAAAAAATAATACAACATGTTGTATTATTTTTTCTTTGTAACAATTTTGAAGCTCTTGAAAATGGTGTAAAAACCGAAACCGGTCGAGCTGTTTTTAATTTTAATTTTATTTTTAAAATAAATAAAGTTAGAAACAAAAATTAATTTGCGGAATACAAACAAGTGTTTCATTTATTAAAATAAATTTATTATATATATATATATATATATATATATATATATATATATATATATATATATATATATATATATATATATATATATATATATATATATATATATATATATATATATATATATATATATATATATGTATATATATTTTTTTTTTAATAAAATGTGTTTTGTAGTAGGAATTACAATATGTGTCACAATAACACATAAAAACCTTTTAAGACCAAGGTCCCACAACAACATACGTTCAAAGGTGTTGATGGACGTAAATCTTTCTTTTTTTGTTTTTTATATTTTTTGTTAAAGAATGGATAACTAAACAAAAACTCCTATCACTGATAAAATATGACATAGGCCAATATTTTATGATAGAATAGAGAAAATAAAAGTAAATTAAAAAGTAAATAGCAAATTTTTAAAAAAATTTGCTGAAACAAAACAAAAATGTAGTTGCCAATAATCCAGCCTGTGGCATATTCCTTGATCCTGTGACGCACCGTCTTTCTTAAAGATTAAAGCCCACACATAGTTATATGAAGGCTCGTTTCCCTAAGGAAGCAATAGCGTCTCATCATCAAAGATTATTTCACAGCTAAGATTGAGGGTGCTACCGTTGACTGAATACAGTTCATCCGCCACCACCCCTAAGATGTCACCTTGGCTAGTGATATCTCACTGCTATTGCCAGTGGTATGTGATATCTCACGTTAACTCGTATGTCAATAGCAGGGACTGGAGTACGCGGGGTTGTCACACCCGTTGATCAAAAATAAAAAAACAATAAAAACTGATCCCTCCATGCGGAAGTGTTAAGTTTGTTAAGTTAAATAGTGTTAAATTAAATATATATAATAATTTTGACAGATTTTTTAAATGTATTTATATTCTTTTTTGTATTTTATGTTTTGCTCTAGCTAAAAATCTAGATTCTAACAAATATTTTTAAGGCAAAAAAAATCATTTTTTTCGAACAAATAAAACACGTAATGTCAAAAAAAATTGATCTCAGAGCAAAAAGGGGCGTGTTAGCAATTTTTTTGTCAAAAAGTATTCGACATTATGAAAAATTATGGATGGATGGCGATTCGTTCAATTAGATGGACGCGTAAAAATTTTCTTAGTGAAAAAGAAATTAAATTAATTAAATATTAATCAAAAAAAAAATAGTAAAAATTATAAATAACTATTAAGCAAGTTTCACTACATTGATTTTAGTTTATTTTGTGAATTGGTGATTATATTAATTTCATAGTGAGTGAAAAAGGTGAAGCCGTCTGGCAAAATGCCGCCGCGAAAATTACGATAGAACAATGACTTGTAATTTTAACCAAAATGCAAATAAAAATGAAAGGTTTCCTTCTCAAATGATAACACCGGGAGAATATCAAACCATTTATGATAACGTTTCGAATTTCAATACTAATCAAGAAATCGAAATGTTCAATAATCCAAACAACGCGCAATACCAAAATGGCGACAAAACAAAATCTCTTAATGAAGAATGTTCTATTTCTTCCATCAAACAATTGAACATGCATAATGTGAGTGTGCATAAATCAAAAACAAAATCTTTGAATGAAGAATGTTCTAATTCTTCCATCAAACAATTGAACATGCATAATGTTAACGTGCAAAACTCAATCGATGACATAGCAACCAATGCTAATGGTGAATGTTCCAGCTCTTTCACGAGACAATTGAATCCACATGGTGATGAAATAAATGACGCTGATAATGATGTTAATAATGCAGTCAACCATGAAAATTATGTTTGTGAAAGGCATCTTGATGCTGAATTTAATCAGTTTAAAGTTGTGAAAAATGGACGAAAAAGAAGGCTCCTACAAGACAGTGAATCTCCGGATTTTACATCATCAAATCAGTTTATCAATCTTGAACAAGAAGATGAAAACCTGAATCATATGGAAACTCAAGATGAGAATGTAAGTTCTGTAAACTCTAATATTAAAGTAAATATTTCTAATTCAATTACTAAATTAAATAATACTAATCCAAATAATATTAACAATAACAATATTAATAATGTAAATAATGTAAATATTAATAACAAACCTAAGGTGAATTCTCTTAATGATTCAAACATGAATACATTGAATCAAAAAATAAGTTGGTGCCCTCCCATTTATGTAAATGGCTTGAGTGCAAAAACGTTTATTCTATTAATCAAAAAATTTTCTGAATCAACGAAATTTAAAATCCATAATACTGGCATTGGAAAACTCAAGGTCTTCCTTGACGATGTTGTTACACACTCGAATATTATTAACTATTTAAAAAATAGAAAGGCTGAAGCTTTCACATTCACCCCCAAAGAATTAAAGAAAGAAATCCTTCTTCTCAAAGGTATTAGTGGTGGTTATACTGAGGGGGAGATTAAAGCTGAACTTTTGAATTTGTTTCCTAAAATAAATATTTTAAAAATCCAACCTTTCTCGACCCAATGGTCAAAAAATTCTAATATTCAATTGAACATTTTCACG
Source organism: Diogma glabrata (assembly GCA_963693315.1). Classification (NCBI taxonomy): domain Eukaryota; kingdom Metazoa; phylum Arthropoda; class Insecta; order Diptera; family Cylindrotomidae; genus Diogma; species Diogma glabrata. The sequence goes on from OY856188.1 coordinate 79,089,195, forward strand.
ATCCATTTCGAAACTGGCCAAAACCTCTCTGATCTTTTAAAAATTAAATATTTGTTACACCAAAGGGTTTCTTGGGAAAAAATTAAAAAATCTGAAATCGTTCAATGTTTTCGCTGTCAACGGTTTGGCCATGTCAGTCAAAACTGTGCGTTTACCAAAAGGTGTGTAAAGTGTGGTGAGGACCGACCATGAAAAAGGGATGTGTTCAAGGGAAAGAAGTGTTGAGAATTCTTGCTCGGCGATCTGCGTCAATTGTGGTATAGCTGGGCACCCAGCGAGTTATAGAGGTTGTGAAGCATACCTAAAGTTTAAACAAACTAGAGCTAACAATTTATTGAAATTAAAAAATTCCATTAACCTGAGGAAGGAGAACGTAGAACAGGCAATACATAACTTTACTTTACCTGGTAAATCATTTGCAGAGGTACTTTCCTCTAACAAGCCTAGTTCTAACCCTATTAAGGAAAACCAATTTACACAATTTTTTATGGAATCTAATAGACTATTTAATATGCCTTTGGGTAGCCTCATTGAAAAAATTGGAGAATTTTGGCCACAATATAAACTTATCAAAAACGATGCTCACAAGGCTGCAGCATACATTCAATTTGTGACTACATTAACCCAATTTTAAATTTATGGTTGCTCCTAACCTTAACAAACTAATTATTGCCCAGAATGTGAATTCTTTAATTTCACACCATAAAAGGATTCAATTTCAAGATTTTCTTAAGACCTCCAGTCCAATGGTAGCTTTAATTTCAGAAACACATTTTCATGAAAAACACAAATTTTTTACAGAAAACTATAATATTATCAGAAATGATAATTGTAATGGTACTGCAATTTTCTTGAAAAATGAAATCAAGTTTAAAGTTATCTCGTTTGATAGTAACCTGATCTCAACTACCCTTATTGAGACAAGATATATTAATGAACTAGGTAGGAATTGCTCTCTTCTATTAGGTTCTATTTACATTCCCTGTAACTTGGGTCATGAACTTCATTCTGAATTAAAAAAACTTTCTAGAATTATTCAAGCTAGAGATCAAACCATCATCGGGGGTGATTTTAATGCACGTAACACCAATTGGGGGGACAGCACTAAGAACTCAAATGGAATCCATCTTGCAACTCTCCTTGAGGACCAGGACTGGTCCGATCTAGAGATCGTTAACCCACCGAACCCGACTTTCCCAAGATCGTCTTCTTTTATTGATTTTTTTATTGTCTCTTCGTTCCTGCTAAACAAAACTAGCGGTCAAATAAACTATTCTTGCAAAACGATTGTGGGCCAATCGGACCATTTTGCAATTCAACTGGAATTATCATTACACTCCTTTGATCCACTTCAGATTGAGCCCAAATCTTTTATCTCGTACAAAGACACGGATTGGAAGCTCTTTAATTCCGACTTAAACAAATTAGTTATTGAAAGTAATATCTCACCTAATGCAAGCCTTAGTAATGAGGAAATTGATAAATCTATTGAAGTACTTAATGATTCACTTTGTAAAGTTGTCTCGGAACACTCTAAGACCCTACTGGCCAAAGATAGAAAATATAATAACCTTTCTGAAGTGGTTAAAAAAATGATTAAACTCCGAAAAATTTGGGTAAACAAGCTGAAAAGAATTTTTCATAAACATCTGAATAGAACCAGCTATGAGTATAAAGAATTACAATCCAGAATTGAATGCCTGAACACTTTGCTCAGAAATAAAATATCTAAAGAATTGAACGAAAACTTTCGCACAAGACTTAGTTTGATTAAACCCTCGCCAACTGTTTTCAAAGAAATAGATAGAATAACAGGAAGAAAGGATATCAGAAGGAATCTAGTAAGGGATTCAATCACGGATGGAACTCTGTCATTTACTGAGGTAGAAGATAAATTGCAGGCATTCTCCAATTTCTATAGCGACCTTTATGTGGAAAAAACTCCAGACACCAGCCAAGAAATCATTACTGAAGCAAACGAGATTTGGGAAAATCTCTCAGATAGAAGGACTGAAAGGTTAATTAATTTCACCCCACTTAACTCAGCCTTAGATCCAACGGAACAAGATCTCTTTAGCAATAGTGCCAATATTAAAGCCATCATGATATCCCTTAACAGTAAGAAGTCGGTGGGCCCCGATAATATCTCAAACTTTATTATTAAAAAATCGATAATTCACATCCTGGATCCAATTACGATAATCATAAATAACTGTATTAACAACGGATACTTCCCATCCATCTGGAAGACGGCCAAATTAATTCCTATCCCTAAGTCAAATACCTCATCACATGTAAAGGACTTTAGGCCAATCTCCCTGTTACCAAATTTTGGAAAATTGCTTGAACGTGTAATCTTACAGAAACTTTCGGAATTCTTCGATGAAGATAATAATATCATCCCCAATGAACAGTTTGGTTTTCGTAAATACCACTCCACTGAACATGCTTTGCTATACTTCCACGATAATATTGTTAAAGGATTAAACAACAAAGAGTGCACAGTCACTTGTTCTCTCGATCTTGAAAAAGCGTTTGATCATACGTGGAGAAAGGGTCAAATCTTCAAACTTCACAGAGCCAACACACCTCAATTTTTATTAAAATTAATAAGGAGTTTTTTATCTAACAGGAAATTGTTCGTTGAAATTGACCGTTCTCGCTCTAATCTTATTGAAGTTAATTCAGGAGTTCCGCAGGGTTCAATCTTGGGTCCCTGGCTATTCAACATCTCGATTCATGACATCCCGACTGCCACAGATAACGGATCCAAAACTCTATTATATGCTGACGACACAATAATCTTTGCGCAAGATGAACACCCACACCTAGCCCTAAAAAAAATCAAAGATCACCTCAATCTAATTATCCAATTTTACAAAAATTGGGGCATTAAAGTCAACGATGCTAAATGTAAACTTATTTGCTTCAGGAATGCGAGTGGAAAGGGTTATCATCTCGCGGTTAGAGAAAGCAAAAACCTTTCGTTAACTATAGGTAATAGTATTATAAAAGCCTCAAATACTATGAAACACTTAGGTGTCACTATGCAAAATAAAAATTGCTTTAACATTCACGCAAGGGCAAGTCTAAAACAAAAAAGCAAAGGGGGCGGCGGCGATCCTAAAACCTCTTCTCTCTTCAAGATCTGTCGAAATTAGAACAAAATTGTTAATTTATAAAACCCTGATTAGACCTATTTTGACTTATTCCTTCCCGATTTGGTTCACCATTAGCCCGACGGTGGCGGAAGATTTTCACATTTTTGAAAGGAGAATTTTGAGACAATGCATTTCAAAATACAGAAGATCCAACAAGAAATTCATTCATAATATGATAATTTATAAGCAATCTGGAATCTCTCCATTAACACAATATGCACTTGACATGGCTATCCCTAGACTTAAGAAACTTCAATTTCACCCTAACACACTGATGAAACAAATAAATAATGATAACGCATCCACGCCACTTGAAAGAAGTCAGTATTACATGTCTCCCATCAGTTTAACCAACCCAGAATCGAGCGCCTTATTGCAACTTACTAATGATAATGATTGTAGAATGAAGTTTTATTTTAAAAAGAGTCTCAATAACCATAGAGGTTAATTCTAGAGCAATGTCCAAATACATTGGGAAGGGCACCAACTTAGCTCAATTTTTTCATTTAAACATTTTTGTTTAGCCGTTGTAAATATGTATATATATTTTTTTTTCTTAGGTTTAGGTTGTAGTTTTTAAGTAAAGCACTTACATGCTAAAGAGAATTTTCTTAATAAGGCCTTGAGCAAGCCTTTTTCGTTAAGTTTTGATAATCACTTTTTGATATAAATCAGAACCTGAAAAATTGAACATTACAATTTATAATTAATTATACTAAGAATGTAGCTTTTGACAGTATGTTGTCAAAAAAAATAAAAATAGAAATGTATTTTGTAAAAAATTATTATAACAATTTACTGTATAATAAGACTCAATAAAAACTAATTGAATTGAATTGAATTTTATGAAAAATTATTTATTATTTGACACAAACAACGTTACTACTCTGATGAAAATAAAATAAAACAAATTTGTTAATTTTAAAACTTCTGAATTTTATTGAATTCCTTCCCAATTTAAAAACAAAAACAATTTAGTTGTAAAAATTAGCATAGTAATTTTTCAGATAACGATAAATTATTGTTTATAATTTTATTTATTAATTTTGATTAATTTGGCGAAATATGTCTCTGTGTCCGTAGATGCACTAAATTCATTCAGAAGAAGAGGCAATTTTGGGTTTTCTAGCATTGTTATATGATTCCCATCAATAAACTTCAATGTAACATTACTATGTGTATATTTCTGTAAACCGTAATCTTCATCAACATCAAAAACAGAAACTTCGGTTGGACGAATCAAAGTTATTGAAGATTTAAGTTTTTTCACTTCATCGGTGTTTACTCTTAATGCAACCGAAATTCTATTATATATTCCGAATGCTATTTGTTTTAAATATTCTGCGGAGTAAATATTTTGATTTTGAGCAAGTTCTAATAATTTTCCAACCCGTAGTTCCCAGGTTGGTATTTCAGCAATTTTCTCCTGTAAATCTTCGGGATCCTCCGCGGGATATATAACACGAATTATATGGCATACTGTTAGTACTTGAATGGCATCATCGTTAAGAACATTTGTGTTTAATTGACCTAGTCCTAATGTTTTTAAAAAATCAGGTGCACCGTCTATTAAAACAACGTTACCGGTATATCCAGCTGATTCTAGTATGTACGCTAATTCTAATGCTATATATGCTCCAAATGAATATCCAGCAATTGAAAAATGATCGATATTTTTTAGAACATTTATCTGGAGGTTCTGCATAAAAAATGAAAAAACAAATATAGTTTTAAGTAAAATTGTATTTTTTTAACGTAAAGGTTGCAATCTTCTTTATCAATACTCCTCGTAAATATTGAAATAGTTTTGAAAAATTTCGATGTAATTTGCAAAACGCACTATATATAGCAATTGTCACTAACGAATTTCATTTCTTCGCATAGATTTTTCTCTGTTAAATTTGAGTCTGAGTATTTTAGGTAAACCATGTAATTTTTGTTCTTACTACTTAAAACCTCCTACTTGCTTACTTGCTCTTACAACTGGAACTAATTCTTGCTTTAGCTCTTCATTCTTTCCGGTTTAAGTATAAATTATAAATTAACGTCTCGGAATATCCGATGATACAATACCAAATAGGATTGAGGATTAAAGTTATCAGAGAAAACCGACAAAGGCGTTCCAGAAATAAGAGAATCTGTTCAAAAAGTCACGTTGGAAGGTTACGGTTTAAACCGCAAAAGGATGGGGCTCTAAAGTTCCTCTGTTGTGACGCGATAGGTTTTTATTTTTTTTTAATATTATCGGTTAACGTTTTAGCCGAATCTGCGAATCAGTGCCGGGCACTTCATTTCCGAGTCCTCGCTAAACATTAGCATACTCAACTTAAAATGATTATAAGTTTCTTGTGTTTTATTCTAATCTCACGTCCGAAACTTTTATATTGTTTCACACTCGACTAACAACAGCATGGCAAACCGCTGTGTGATTTGTTTTGAGTATATTTGGTTCTCTATCATTTCGGTATTTTTCAATTTTTTTGACTTATTGTATATTAAATGTTATTAATGTTTTCATTTCATAATTCAACATATTCTCTAAAAACATTCTACATTGTTGATATGGAAAATGGAGAAAAATGTCCACTATCGAAGAAGAATATAAATACAATACAACGTAGAAAATTTATAATCTACAAAAATTATTCTACTCGAATAATTCCGTTAGAAAACACACTTTTGACAATGAGTCGAAACAAATCAAAAATTACGCATCCAAAGTAATCAGCACAGGTAAAAAATAATATTAACTGATTGGAACCACTCAATTCAAAACGATACGTCTCACGGCCATCAAAGAACCGTGAGACAACAAAAGAATAAAAAATTTACAGACAAATAAAAATATAAAACTAAACTACTTCTGAGGTGGGGAGAAAATGCGAGTACCGATTGTTGTCAATAAACAAGAGAAAACAGTTGCAAAATCTGAAGTTATTCGATTTCACAAATTCACTTTAGCTTCTGCATACTTCACTGACTATTGTGAAAACATCACAAAAATGTTAAGAAAACTTACTAAGAGCTCTGCAAAAATAACTACTACCATAGTAGCAACCATGAAAACAACCATTAATATCACCTCGTTAAGCAATGAAGGATCACACCGCATTAAGCCAGACTACACATCTTGGAAGTGTAGGAAATTAGGGGGCAGTAGAAGAAGATGAAAGGCAAAAGCGTGTTCTAGCAACAGTAATGGAGAAAGATGGGAATCAATATTGTTACTTAACAGGGTCTATGGGTCACACACAGCAAGCTGATGAATCTTATTTGTCTGTATTTGATTTTCATTTTATTTTATCAGAGTTCATTGAGTTGAAATTTTTAAAAAAATTTACACGTTTTCGAGTAGTTCCACAATAAGTTATTATTGAGTTAAAATGGCAAATCGTCGTAATTTTAGAGTAATCTCTAATATTTAAGATTAATGAAAAATAAATGTGTACCTTAAAAACAGCATTTGATATATCATTTACAGTAGATAATTCATTTGTATCCGTTAGTTGAAGACAGAACGAGGGCATCGTTAATGCAGCTGCAATAGTATTCCATATACTCCCAGCAACTCCTTCAACACCAGGAATAACGAACAAAGCTGATTTATATGTTGGACTGTTATCTTTTGTATTGAATCGGTAAACCGGTATAGAACTATTAGCTTCTTCACCTAAACTCCTGATTAGCATATGAATTCCAACAATGCCTTCATTTCCAACTATTACTAACTTTAAGTTTTCGCCCGGTTTTTTGGCATCAGCAAGTTCTGTAAGTTTACCAAATGTTAATGCGCGTAAATCTTGAGCTGTTAAAAATAACTCAAATTCGCGTTCAAGTCTTTGTTTAATTTCAACTGCCATAAGGGAATCCATTCCTAATTCTGATAATGTTGCATCCATTGAAACTGATTTTATATCACGAATGCTCATTATATTCATAACAGTTTCAACAATATTGCCACGACTACCAACGCCACTTCGTTTTTCGGCCACAACCATACTCGCCACTATTGGATCAGTGCCACATAACAATTTATCTAGTTCTTCAAGGCAAGATGATATTCGTTGTTGTAATGTTCCTCCAATTTCCATATCTATTTTAGTTTCGGCCATATCAGCTACTAATCCTACTTCTCCAACAGCTCCCCACTGTATTGCTTTTGCTGGCAAATTGTCTTTGTGTCTTTGTTCAATAATTCTTTCCATAATGGAATTCGCCATTCCATAATTTGATTGACCAGCATTACCACGACCACACGATACACTTGAGAATATTACAAAAAATCTTAAATCTGGACACAATTTTCTTGAGACTTGGTCTAGATATTTAGTGGCATCGGATTTTGGTGCTAAACATTTGGTAAATTTTTCCATTGTTTGATTTTCGAAGATACTATCAACTAATACGACAGCGAGATTAAATATTCCTCCAACTGGTCCAAGCTTGATGGCTTCTTTTATTAAACATTCGGCTCCTTCTTCGGTCGCAATGTTTGATGTATTTATAACAACAGTTGCTTCATATTTTTTCCACATTCTAACAGTAAATAAAAAACAATGTATTTCATTAATTATCAATCATCGTGAAACAGATTTTAAATATCTATAATTTCCAAACAATCATAAATGTTTGCAAACATTTTTCTGAAAACATAGATTTTAATTCAGATTAAAATGTTTTAAATCCACTTTTACCTCAACCTATATTCTTGGTATGGTTTAGTAACGCCACGACTTGATGATAGCACTAATTTACGTGCTCCGCGAGTAATTAACCAATCAGCTAATTCCAAACCAAAACCACCTAATCCTCCTGGAATTATATAACTCATGGTCGAATCACAATTTACTCTTGGGGATATATTCATTGGCATCGTATACACATCATGAGGATCATCCCGAAGTTTAACTAACACTTTTCCTATATGTTTGCCGCTTGCTAAATAACGAAATGCTCCTTCCAGTTCGTTTGCCGAATAGCATGTTGAAGGGAGTGGCTCAATTATTCCGGATTCAATGTCTTTACTTATAAGATTTTTTATTACCTGGAAGAATTTGTAATTTATTGAATTAAACCAAATATGTGTTTGATTATTATGTTTACCATTTGTTCTTCTTGTGTTGCTTTGAACAGGTTGTCAACTAAAATCGAATGGAATGTCAACTCTTTCAAGAAAATTCCCAACCCAATTTGCGTATCGTTTGACAAATCGAATTTTCCAATCTCTAAAAATTTACCCCCCTGTCCTAAGCAACGCAACGATGCCTGTAGTTTTTCGCCGGCTAGTGAATTTAGAACATAATCAACTCCACGTCCGTTTGTATTAACCATAACCATTCGTTCAAAGCTGATATCGCGGGAGTTTCCAATTTGATTTTCTAAAAAATTCATAATCAATTATATTAAAATAAGTTAATTTGTGTTATGATATTGGTTGGCCAGCTTACCTTTAAGTTTTGGGAATCTATTCAGTAAAAATTGTTTCTTTTCAGCAATACTACATGTTGTGAAAACATCTAGACCATACGCAAAGCATACTTGTATTGCAGCTAAGCCAACTCCACCACTGCCAGCGTGAATTAAAATTGATTTTCCTTTTTGTATTTTTGTGGTTACAAATAATGAGGCATAAACAGTACCATACACAGCAGGGATTGTTGCTGCTTGTTCAAGTGTCCATTTATCCGGACAATCCCAAGTTAAAATTGAATCACAATTTAAGTGGGTACTCAGAGAACCTAATTGACCCATACCCATCAAACGTTGTCCATTTTGATTTACACCAGAATATTCAAACCCAAGATAGTGTTCTTGTTCTAAACGTCCTGATCCAACTTTTTCTATACCTAGTTTTCCAGTTGCCAGCATCACATCGCGGAAATTAAGTATATTGCATATTGCAATTGGATAAGCATATTGGATTTGCATAAGTTTGTTTTTAGGAATGCTACAATTATTATAGGGGCCATTCATCCACTTTAATGTTGATAAGTCGCCTCTTGTCCCAATATTGGCCACAGCATGGAGTTTAGTTGGACCAAAATGTGATTCAATTTCGAGCATAAGATGACGGTATGTTCCCCATTTTCCCTGGAAAGAGATTGAACTAATTTTAAGTTGCGAAAAATTTTCCGTATGTAATTCGTTAAACTGCGCGGCGTATTCTTATTTGTCAAAGACCATAATTGAAAGTTTCAACGTAAAAATAAACCTGCTTATAATAATGGAAGTAATAATAATCCATTTTTATATGGAAAAATGTCCTTAAATTGTAAATAATGAGTATAAAAATTAAAGTATTTGCTACATTTGTTGTTGTAGTTTAAAGTTTACGTCATATATATATATATATATATATATATATATATATATATATATATATATATATATATATATATATATATATATATATGTGTATATATATATATATGTATATATATATATATATTTATATATATATATATATTATATATATATATATATATATATATATATATATAATATATATATATTTCTAGGTCACTTTTTAGAAACCTTGAGAAAATATTAGAATATTCGATTATTTTACGTTACGTTGATTTGATTCATAAAATCATAAAACAAATAGACCTTAATTCTAAGAATATGTACAACAACAACAATGTTCATTTCATTAATCTGTTGTAGTATTTTGTTGATTTGATTTTCCTAGAAGTGACCGTAATCGTCTAGATTTTTCTGCAATCGTAACAATATATATATATATATATATATATAT